>PVKZ01000071.1:1333564-1990228 GCA_004027375.1 Macroglossus sobrinus
TTTTTTTTTTTTTTTTTTTTTTTTACCAATTATGCATTAAAAAAATTATATTAGAACCGAAGTCTGTAGAGACTCATGCCTTAAAAATAATGGTATACAAAATAACACATTTAATTCTAAGTATAAACAATGGAATAATATATAGAACAAGATATAAAGAAATATAAGTGCCCAGGTACACATTTAAGAATGTTATGTACTAAGCCTAACTGTTATAAACTGTATTTACTTTAAGTCTGTTTTTTCCTACTGAGACTAAATAGGAAAACTTGTATATCTGATTTTATTTATAGGGCCAGAATTCTTTATAGCTATACTTGTTCTCAAATTACTTTTTTCTTTAAGGCTTTAGAAAAAAGTATATTTTACCTGTAACTTCAAGCATCAAAAACATTTTACGATATCACAGACTTTTATGGAAAAGAAATAATAATAATAATAATAATAATAATAATAATAATAATAATAATAATACATGCAGTTTCCCCTATATATTTCCTGTTCTAATTCCTTTTTCTCCTGCTCTTTTTCAATAGAAGTATCTTTCCCACCCCCCACAGAATTTTCTTGATGTTTTCTAGTTTTCTTTTTTCCTGCCAAGAGGATCCTCTTGTTTGAGTCAACCCATTTTCCCATTTCATGTGCATGAGAGTTTGTAAAATCTGCGATGCTATCTTTTGTTATTTATTATCATTAATAATAATGATGACAAGAATAAATATCTTAACACATCCTTTGAATATTGTTTCATTTCATCTTTTTAAATCAGGAAGTGTTCCCTTGGCAACCAATTTATGACCTCTTCCTGGGTGGTATGATTTTGGTGTAAAAGTTATATGATGCAAAACAGCCAAAGATTATTTTTAAATTTTTATAATTTCCAAATAATTTACAACTTATTTTGGACCTATATATTTCTGTGAGAAAATAACAAAACATTTTTGCTGTCTAAGCATTTAAAAACAAAAATTAAAAAATTAAAAATTATGATTGTGATTGGAAGAGAGAAATAGTGTATATATGGTCTCTGCTTTGGATAAGGGATTGGGAGCTGTTCATTTCTCTGACTTGCAATTTTCTTAATGCTTCCCTAAGAGTTTGCTTTCCCATTTCAGGGGAGGTGGAGTCAAACTGTGTGTGTGTGTGAGAGAGAGAGAGAGAGAGAGAGAGAGAGAGAGAGAGAGAGAGAACGAACCCAAGTGTATCTTGGGGAAAGATTGCTGTTTGTTAACTGTTATGAACTGAATGTTTGTGTCTCCCCAAATTTATTTGAAAATGTACCCCCCAAAGTGATGGCCTTAGGAGGCAGGGCCTTTGGGAAGTAATTAGAATCAGATAAGATTGAGAGGTGGAGTCCTTATGGATGGGATAAGTGTCCTTGTAAAGTTAGGAGAGAGCTTGCTTATTCTCTCTGTTCTCCATCACTGGAGGAAGTGGTGAGAAGTCAGCTGTCTGCAACCCGGAAGAGGGCTCTCACCAGAACTCAACCATATCGGTACCTGATCTCAGACTTTAGGCCTGTAAAATGATAAACTTCTATTGTTTACAAGCCACCCAGTGTATGGTATTTTGTTATAACAACCCGAACTGACTGACAGCCTTATACTCACTCAAATCATACAGGTGGAACTAAAGTAATGATTCTGTTTTTATAAATAACTTCGGTTTTCCTTGCTTGAATCCAATTAAATTATTCACAAAACATTTTCTGGAAAAAGTGAAAATGTGAAATTCAACCTTTTTTCTCAGTTGTGGGCTTGAGTAAGCAGGAAGATGAATAAAAAAATGCTTATAATCTATAGCGGCTTGTTACAGAAACATAAATGAGAAGAGCACATATTAAAATTTTTTAAATATTGTTTTATGAAACATTATAAAAGTGGTATTACACACATTATAAAAAATTGGGCAAGTTGCAGTAAAAAAAAATTGGATAAAAATTAATCTTAAGTTTCATCTCCTAAGGATAAGTGTAGTTAACATTGTGAAATATTTTCTTTTCTAGGATTAGAATTTTTTTAAAAATCAATTTTATAACCAAGAAAGGCCCTATAAGAACTAAACACTATAAAAAAACATTTTTTTGCTAATATATTAATATCTGGTAACATATAGTTAAAGGTAAAACATAATGAAAGTCAAGATTGCTAACTGTTATATTGTCTTTTAATTAACTACATAATGTACCCTTTACTTGAGATACTACATGTGGAAAGCTATCTTCAAAGGATAATCTGAACTGCAGAAAGAGAGACTCAAAGATGTTTTGTACAGAATTACTTATTGGGAAATTGTTAGCTAATATGGTATCATATCCATACGATCAAATACTACATAGCTGCTAAAATTATACATTTATAAAGATTTTTAAAAAATAACATGGGGAATGGCTATGAACTAATGTTAAGCAAAAAAAAAAAATCAGATAATTCTAAGTTTTATGTAATATATGGTCTCAGTTATGTTTTTTCTAAGTAGAAGAAATGTAGTACCAAAACATATCATAAAACACCAAAAGAGTTGTTACATCTGAGTGCTGGGATTAGAACTAAATCTGATTTTTTTTCTATAATTTTCTGCATATTCAAACATTTTCTACAATGAGTAAGTATTTTTGAAAAGAAAAACAAGAACACAAACTATTACTTTCCGCGTTTTCTGGGAACCACACTTGGAACACAAAGGAAGAAATTAATAGCACCAAACATCCCTTTCTCAGAACATTTCCTGTGTTTCTAATCACATGGCAGCTGTTTGCTCGATAATAGTCTGCTCTGAGTTTTATAGAAGCCACATATTTTAATTGAGTGCTTTGAAGAGACTTTAGAACCATGTAGAAAGCAAAGTAGGGGCCCTCTCACTGGCGGCTAGCTTGTAACACAGTTTGAAATGCTTTTCAAGGATGGTTACAGCCCTCCCTGTTAGTATCTACCTTTCTCAGACAGGGCTCGTGCAAGCCTGGGTATAAAAAGTCACTTACGGAGAAAGCCTTGTGGGACCAGTGTGGGCCCTCTGCACAGAACTCTTCATCAAGGCTGGGGCCCCTCCCAAATGTACAGTAGGACTTTGGAAGCTGTGTCAGGGTTTTCTTTATTTTCCTCTTGGCAAGGTGGAGCCTAAAAACGACACCCATTTTTGATTGTGTAATAGGTCTGATTTGGTGAAGCTTCATCTCTGGGCTAGGCCCGCCTACCCTTTTACTGTTCACTGTGAAATTTTTCCTGAGGGCACATCAGTGGCTTCAAAAGGACTTCCTTTTAATTACAAAACCCAAAAAGAGGAACCTGGGGTTTTTCTCTACTTTGGTGGGGGCAGGTGGTCAACCAAAGGGAGGGGCTTACACTCCAAAGTATTAGTGGCATTAGTGTAATAAAAGAGAAAACACTTTTATCCCTGGGCTGGTAGAGAGGGAGAAGAGGAGTGGAATAGTGGGAGAAAGGGGGCACAACTTTTTTTCAGAGACTATTCAGGGGTCTGGAAGGTCCAGGTGGGACATGAAAGTTTTATAGCATCTGTGATAAGATGGAGAAGTCATCTGATCAATTTGACAAAGTTTCTTCAAAGTCCCTGATTAAAAGTGATGCTGGATGTTCTCTGAGTCCGCTTGGGGTCGGTAATCAGAAGGCAGGATTCAAGGGCTGGTTGTCATTTATGAATCCTTCCCCATTACAACAGGAAATGAACAAACCGTAAACTACCAGCAATGAAAAAGTCACCTCCATGTCTGTGCGAGGAAGTAGGCACTCCAGGGGCATCAGACTAAGGGGCTGATGCATTGCTCCTGCTGAGCTAAAGCAGCAGCTGCTGTGGAGGAGTCATCAGTAATTCTCAGTAGACTTGGACTGTGTTGTGAGTAGAGCTAGAGGCTGGGTTCCTGCCCTTACCACCTCCCCTCACTGGTTTGCCTCGGCCCTGACCCCTGAAATCTACTTTCCTCCTGCCTTCTCCCACTATGCCTTCCATTTCATGTGAGTCTTCCAGCCCTAGGAACTTAGTTTTCTGTCTTCTGGAAAAGGTCCTCCTGAAATGAGGGAAAAAAATTAGAGTTGCTTGGCCCCTACCCTATCCCACCTGCCAGATCTCCATCCTTACTCTGTTCTCACCTCCTGGCTCCTGCTGTCTGTTCTCAAATGCAGCGCCGAGTCAGGTCCCTACTCCAGTACCAGAAAGGGCTTTCCTGGGTGAGGCAGAACTCCACTTGGGATTTTTCTCCTCATTAAAAGGGGGTAGGGAAAAAGAGAGGCTTTAAAATTTTTCTGACTTTAAGAATTATGCATTTTCATAATTTAAAAAATGGAAAGAATACAGAAAAATCATAAGAAAAGCAAAAAACAAACCCAAATTCTAACATTCATTGATAATCGCAATTACTATTTTGGTGACCATTATTTCAGATACCTCTATTACTTGCTCCCTTACTCCACTGCCCTCCCCACAAAAGACACTCATTCTTTTCTATATTTTCAAATGGGACTATAATATATGCTATGTTGTTTTTTAAAGTGTTTTTTTTTAAATTTTAGAAACCTCAGTTATTTGTTCTTTAATCTATTTTTTTTATGTTTGACAATGTGTCTGAATTTCTTTTCATATTGGTAAAAATAGAACCACATCATTATCTTTGTGATTGTATAGTATTTATATAGTATAGTATACCTTAAGTTATTTAAAAACACTAGATAGATATTTCATTTACTTTCAATTTATATTATTAATAGTATTCTATCTTTTATTATTAGTAGTAATAGAATAAAAATATGAGGAACAATATTTGTAGACTTTTCCAAATATCTTGGTTACATAAAGTTTAGAATTAGAATCACTGGATTCAAAGATGTACACTTTTAGTATTTTGACTTATAGAGCTAAACTGCTTTTCATTTAGTTTTTTTATTTTTTCATAAACTCCAATAATGGGAAAAGTTTTCGGTGCTACAACTATCTTCTTGTGATATGCTTCAGAGTATGCAAAGTTGATTTATTATTTTCCTCTGAAAAACAGAAGTTTACAGCTGCTATTAATACAATATTTGTAAAGAAATTAAGTACATGCTGTGGGTAAGTTGATTCACCTTTCTGGGGCTCTGTATCTCATCCGTTCAGTCTTGGATAAATGCACTCCAACATGTCTTACATGTTTCAGATTTTATAGTTTTATGATGCCAGGGAAAAAAGCAGCAGACAAATATTATACTGTTGCCTGCCTTACTTTTTAGATTTTATTTTATTTTTTATTTTTTTAGTGTTCCAATTGGAGTTTTATTTTAGTTATAGGTTAACTTGGGAATGGTTAACAACTATACAATGTTAAGCCTCTCCATCCTATCATAAAATTGTTATTGAATGTTATTTCTTCATGAAAATAGTACATATGAAATAGATTATATCCTTTTTTTTCCCTACTATCTGCACTCTTCCTTCAATCCCTAATCCAGGACTCTTTAACCCCAAAGTGCCTGTCTAACTTCTAATTGTATACATGTACTTTGATATATGTGAATATAAATAAAGATGTGTGCATATAATATGTATATAATATATACGTATATGTTTGTTTATGTGTGTGTGAGAGTGTACACATGCTTGCACATGTGCAGTTTTGCTCATTGAGTCTTACCAGTAGCTTCCATAATGAGAATGCTGAGGCATTTTGTTAAACCTTGTTGAACAGTTTGGTTCAAAGGAATTCTACTGCTTATTTCAATTTCACTCAAGTAGCCTTTCCCCTGAACTTATATAGTCCATCTTACTCAGCCCATCCTTGCCTAGTGGACATCGTGAACTTGACATGTCTAAAGGAGATCCTTATGTTTCTCCCACCTTCTCATATCTGCTCCTCTCATGGTCTCTCCCATTTTGGTAAAGGGCAACTCCATTCACCCAACAAACACTATGGTGTCATTCTTGCTTTCGCTTTCTCTCATACTAGCCAATTCTGTCTGTTCTGCCTACATACATGTCCAGTGTCTGGCCATGACCCACCACCTACACTGTTACCATCATGTTCCAAATCCCCACTGACTTCCACTGGATAATTACATGAACCTTTAAAGTGGGTGCCCTGACTTTACTTTCGTTCCCCTCTAGTTTATTCTCCATAAAGCAGTCAGAATGTTTTTTTTAATTACCTTTTTTGAGGCATAATTTATAGGCCATAAAATTCACTTGTTTTAAGTATGTAATTTAATGATTTTTAGTGCATTTACAGGATAGGATAGTGCAACCATCACCAATACCATTTTAGAACATTTCCCCATGTCCATTTGCAGCCAATCCCCATTCTTAACCCCAGTCCCAGGCAACCACTAATCTGCTTTCTGTCTCTATAGATGCACATACGGAACTCAGCAGTGAGGGCCTCATGTAGATAACTAGCAATATCATTTGTGAATGGGACTCTAAACTCAAAGCCAGGATTGGTGAGCCTTATTCTCCTAGCGCTAATGTGGCAATGTTGGGTAAAGAGTTAGTCTTAGGGAAACATGAGAAACCTAATCAGGGATTTAAAAAGACATGTAGCACATGCACACCCACATGTCCATAATCCCTTTTACTCCCCAGCCAGGAAGAAGTGAGGATTCAACAGGCTCACTCAAAGGCCTGCAGGATCTGAGGAAGCAACTTAAGAAGACAAGCTGGGCCAGTGTGTGTGAGACATGAGGGAATGGTGGGGACTGTGGTGAATCAGATAGCTCAGGGCCTGTCTTATTGTAACTGTGGGTGGATGTAGTCTCATGGTTTTGCCAGATCTCCTGAACTGGAGACAAGTCTGAAATCTGAATTGTGTGTGAAATCTTCTGTTTAAAAAATATTGACAGCAAATTAAAATGTTCTTTAGCTATTGCACCAAATATACTGTGCAGACACAATAGAGTGGGCATGAGGCTGTGTATGCACCCTCTGGCAGGGCAAAATCTCTCAGTTAGAATAAAGTTTTCCAACTGTTTTATATCATAATGCAGCTCATCTCCAGTCTACATGATTTAAGGCATCTTTTCTTTCTAAGGCTGTACTCAAAATCTTGTTTCTTCTGCATACAATTCAACTTGTTGCTGGGTTTTTAGGTATGGTAGTTGGAATTGGCAGGCAGTTACTTAGAATTTCTACTCAAGTGCTTTTTTGAAACAACTTTTTAATTAAAAAGTTAGATCCCCAAGATTTACTGAATACCTGGTTAGCCTGCAGTTCCATTACAAGGCTAGAGAAAAATGTCTGTAACTGTTTGCTGTTTTATGTTCTCATTTAGTTTTAAGGATAGACAGGGACACAAGTAACCAACTGGCTGAAATAAAGTGTGATAGGTAGAGCTGTTTCAAATGAAATATGTCTGGCCCTGAGAACTGCAGGGGCCTAAGGTTGCAAATGGGCATGGTGCAGGGGTGGCCAGTAACTCAGCAGGTCAGATGTTCACAAAAAAAGAGGTTTTCCCAACAGTCATGGGAGCTGAGAAAGATGGGGTAACATCTGAAGGGAAAACTCACATTGTCCTTTCTGTGGACTAAATGAGGCAACTAGATCAACACAGAGCAAGAATGATATAGAGCCAGAACAAAATTCCTTCATTTCTCAGAAGAGATGGAAAACAGTGTTTAAACTTTGTTATTAGTAGACACTTTATCTCTTTTCTGGGGTAAGGGTGAGTGGAGCATTAGTGTCTCAAAGAGAGTGTTAAAGAACACATATGCCAGATGGGAGGGGGATTTGGGGAGCTGGATGAAAAAGGTGAAGAGATTAAGAAGTAAAAACTGGTAGTTGCAAATAATCACGGAATGTGAAGTATAGCATAGGGAATATAGTCAATAATATTGTAATAACTATGTATATAGGGCCAGGTGGGTACTAGACTAATTAGGGGAATCACTTTGTAAATTACATGAATGTCTAACTGCTATGCTGTACACCTGAAATATAAAATAATATTGAACGTCAACTCTGAAAAAAAAAAGAACACATATGCTTTGTCTCTATGCTTGATTTTTCTTCAACCACAGTAATAGACACATTTTCTGGTGACAGTTAATGGCAGAGTGGTTAAGGTTGTGGGCTCAGGACTTGGTCAGACTTTCCTCCAGATTATGGCTCTCTCACTTACTAGCTCTGTGGTTTTGGGCAGGTTTCTTCACCTTTTTGAGCTTCAGTTTATTCATCTGCAAAATGGGTATGATAATGCTTACCTTACAGTGTTGATGTGAAGATTAAGCACGATAATTCAAGCTCTGTGCCTGGCTTGTAGTAAATGCCCAATAAATGTTAACTGCTATTGTTGGGACTGTTATTACCACTATTATCACAATTGAAAGTAGTGTAGAGGTTATTAGGTCTAACTTCATTATATCAGAGATGAAGAAATTGACCCACAAATCTCATAGGTTCTTCACCAGTCCACAGTTGTTTCCTGGCAGAAGTAGCAGTGCAGCCTCCAGCCTCTGGAGCTGTTTTCTCAAACTTATCTTCCTGGTGGCTGAAGTTCACAATCATTCTTGTCTTTCTGCCAGGTGAAATATTGGAATGGAGTTCCCTTCAGAGTTTAAAGGGAAGGAAATAATAGTTTATAAGCTCCACGGGGCCAGGGACCATGTCTGTCTTGGTCTCTTCTATATCCCTAGTACTACAATGTCTGGCATTTAGTCGGTGCTCCATAAATATTTAATAAACAAACATATGTGCATTACATTAAGCATGACTCAGGAAGGAGATGACTAAAAACACATCACAATGGGAAACTTGCCACCCATGAGCACTGACTTCTCTCCTGGGAATTGTTTCTGGGCACATTTTCACTTTCTTGTGTTTTTAAAGCTAGTTGAATAAGGATTAAGGTAATTTACATGAGGGGCCATTGCATTCAGCCCGCATATTCCCTCTTTCCATTTTTTCCTATTCTCTTCTCTCTCCTTTTCTTCTCTTTTTTTCTCTTTCTTATTTCCCCCTCTCTACTCTCAACTCTTTATTCCATTTAACTGGGATAGGCCCGGTTATGTTGCAGTAATAAATAACCTCTAAATTTCGGTAGCTTGCTATATCAAAGTTCATTTTTCACTTAAGCAAAATTGTCAGGAGATCTGGATGACACTCCAGGACAAATGTCTTCCCTGTGTTAGCTCAGATTTCCAGGCTTCTCCAATCTTACAGTACTCCCCCTAGAAATAGGTGCTGCCACTCTCCCCTGGGTTGAGTATGGAGCCCATGAGGGGCTCATGCTGATGTTCAAAATGCCGCCCCATGTCACTGTATCCACTCTGTCATGAACTAGTCACATAGATTCTCCCAAGGACTGGGGAGGGTCATTTCTTCATAGACCCAGAAGGCGAAGCTCTTTTCCTCATCTCCTCATCTGTTCTTTTTCATTTATGTTTTTTTTTCCCTCTTCTCTCACTCCCTTCCTTCATCCCCCTCCCTTCTTCCTGTTTCTTCCTCTCCTACCTCATTCCAGCTGCTGTCCTATATCCTCCCACTCCACACAAGGCAGATGCTGACCAACAATGCTGCCGTGACTCTCTGGTCTGATTGACACTGAGCTTCTTGTCTGGATGTGGGTGAAGGTAACAGAGTTTCCCCCCTTCTTTGGGGTTCACTGGGTAATGACAAAGTTATTCCAAGCTCTTGTTTCAGAGTCTGTAAGGACTGGAAAATGCACTTGGGAGACACCAGGAAGCCCCAGAAACACTTCCTTCTCCCTTCAGAAGTCAGCCCTGTCAAGGACCCCACCTGTCCCAGCACATGCTCAGTGGAGCTAGATGTATATTTGGAAGAATGTGTATTTGATTCTGTGCACAGGCCTTAGGGACTGTCAATTTACTATTCATTTATCCCAAGACATGATCACTTCGACTTCTTGATAACATCAAGAAAATCTCCAGGCAAGTGTTCCAGATTGCCACAAAGGCCTCCCAGTACTGTGAGTTAAGATGGAACCTGTTTTTCTTCTATCATATTTGCAAGAGATAAAGGGAGCTTGTGTGGCAGACAGCACATGGCACAGAGCCAGGTTACCTGACTCTGCCATTGATTGATCATGTCAGTTAGGTAATTTTCTTTCCCTCTGAGTCTCAGTTCCCTCCCTTGAAAATGGGGTGGTTGGACAAGGTGAACTCTGAAGCAGTTCCTAGAGCTATGATGCTCTGAGTTTGGCATATTTACTTGCCACAGAGGACAATGTGTATGGCCAGGAATAGGATGTATTATTTGAGGACTCAAAAGGGCCACATGATCTCATTGTTCACAGACAAGAAGAATGAGAAACAGGGTGAGGAGAAGATTAGGGTACATGGAAAAATGAGACACCAGGTGAAGGGTCTGAACATCTCATACACATTAATTTCTTAATTTCTTACAAAAGTAGCTCAGATTATCTCGTCAACTTTATTCTTTGTAGTCCCTCCTCTTTTTACCTCCCTGATAAAAATTTTAGTGCCAGAAAATGCTGAGGATGAAAATATTAGGGAATTTAGAACCAGCTTGTTGAGATATTTAGTATAGACACATCAGCAGCTGGTGATTTCCCCCAAAGTTGAAGGTTATAATTTTTCTACTCTTCCTAAGAAATAATGGTCTCTTGGAATGTGCAAGTAAATTAGTCATACGGTGTCCTGAGATTTGGTCTCTGTAATACATCCTGGTCTCTGAAAAAGAGCTGCGGTTGTGTAATGGATTTTAGAAGTCTCCAAAGCTGGTTCAACTAACATATTTGTTAGTCTAATAAATGATATTGCTCTTGTCAAAATTTTTCCATATAGCACAATTTAATAGAGGAATCAATAGTTTCTCAGACATGACAAAAGGGCCTGGGTGTGCTTTGATGGCAGACACAAAGTCTGTTCTTATTCTAATAAAGCCAAAATGGAAAAAAAAAGTTTTTCTTACCTCTTTCAAGTGTATTTTTATGAAGCTAAAATATACATACCACTTTCTCTAGGAAAATATTTGTTTATGAATATTTTCTCCTACAGTGTCTTTTACTCTGTTATTACACATGAATATGCATTTTGTTTGCATCTTACTCCTTCCCTTTGTGTGATGAGCTGTCACCAGTACACGTTTCTGCAGGAAAAAAACCTCAAGTCTAAACATATTTTGATCTATGGGGTCTATGAAATATTTTTTTACAAATCTTTTTAGAAATGTTTTGGACAAACATTGGCATCTACCTACATTTTTTCTCATCATAATTTTTTTAAAGTCCCCAAAGTGGTTTTGGGCAGTGAGAGGCCATGTCCTCCAGCAGCTCCTGTGTTAAATGGCATAATAAGGAGGTTTTAAGGCTGTGTGTACCATTCCCTGAGCCCCACTGCCGTATTGATACCATTGCTGTCTTTAGCTAATGGGTTAAACAAATCTCTTTCGGAGTTGTTGAAGCTGCTTGGAAGGGAATTGCTTTGGTGTTGAGAATGTTAGAACATCTGTGTGTCTCTTCCTCAGCCAAAACATTTAGTTTTTGCCATGGAATGTGTTATTTGGAGGATGTCTGAATTTCACGGCTACAGGTTCTACCTACTGGCAGAAACAATTTGCTGACATTGTCCCATTGCAGTTATCCCGAAATAACGAAATCTTTAACTATGAACCCAAGCATGGGTCAGAAAATGACTGTTGGGGACAATTTCTATTTAACTGGTTAGAGGCTGCTCTTTGAAAAGCTTACTTAAAACAGCTGAGATTATTGGTCATGGGGGTCCTTTGAGATAGAACTTCAGAACATTTCCAGAGGGAAGACAAGTGAGTGCGCTGATATGTTAGGGGAGCTAACATTGACTGTAAAGATTAGCTGTGTTGAGAGCAGTGGTTCTCAACTTGACTTCATGTTAGAATTACATGGTGGGCTTTGAAAAAACACCATAATTTGGCCTTATCCTTAGAGATTTCTGATTCAATTGGCCTGGGTTGGGGTCTGGGTAATAGTCTCTTTCTTGCTTTTTCTCCTTTTCAGGTGATTCTAATGGGCAGCTAGGGCTGAGAACTAAGAGTCTAGAGCAGTGCTACTCAAAGTGCATTTTTTGGCCAGCAGTAACAGCATCACATTGGAATTTGTTAGAAATGCATTTGGGAACGGGGCCCTAAGATCTGGATGTTTTCAGCTCTCCAGAAGATTCTGAAGCCTTACCCATGATTCTCAAATGTTAGCACACATCAGGATCACCTGGAGGGCTTGTTAAAACACAAATCGCTGGACTTTACTCCCAGAGTTTCTGATTCAGTACGCTTGGGATAGGACCAAGGGGTGTGCATTTAGAACAAGCAATCAGGTGATGCTGATGTTGCTGGCCTGAGTGTGGTCCACATTGGGAGCAGTATTAGTCTAGATGAGTTCTGAGGACTTGGGCTGTTTCTGAATTTGTTGCAAAGGTGGCTGTTTAAAGACATTAAGATCTTAGCTCTCATACAGATGGACTTATAGACCTAATTGCTTTGGCTAGGACCTCCCCCTCTCTCCCTCTTTTTGTTTTTCAGCAAGGCTGCAAAACATGGGATAAAACTCCAAAAGTCAGGCTTCATGATAGCTGCTGCTTTGACCATTTTGACTAAGACACGTTACCAGTTTTATCAAGGTAAAGTGAATTAACTTGAAAGACTTTTCCCCCTTCTCTCTACTGATTGGTTGTTTAAATGTATTAGGCAAATTGATGGAAAGTTTTGATTGCCAGACACATTTTAGAGTAGAAACTGTTTTTGCCTTAGTGGTAGGCGTAGAATATAAACTAGTATCATTAGGTAAATAGAGGTAACATTTTTTCTAATTCACGGGTAGACTGGATGATATTTAAAACAGTGATTCTCTCTATACATATGGGATAGAGGTGGGGGAGGATAAAGAATCCTCTCAGATGATTCTGATAAAACACTCCATTGCTTTGGGGCAAGGGTCACAGACTCAAATATCTCCAAGTGTGGGCAGGACGGGGTCAGGTGATGGGGGCAGCAGGTCCCCTGCCCATCTGCAGAGAGTAGCCCTTCTTTTACTCTGGATGATTTGGCCCCTTGGGAATGCCACACAGCGTGGCTAGAGCTTCTGGTTTTAAAAAAGAAAACCAAGGATACTGCTTTCTTCTGAGAAGTTTCCTGATCTTTGAATGTGGGTAACAAATTTTTTTAAATGTAAAAAATGTGCTGACCAAATAGGACACTTTTGGGGCAACCAGTTTGAGACATCAAGGTGCCTTCTCTAACATTCCACTAAGAGCCATTCAAAATGAGTCCTATTCTGAGTAACCTAAGAAATATACCACATTTCCTGGGTTTGCTCTCTAGCATTATGATTCCATGAGATATAAGGGCAATAGGGAAAATGTTATTGCACACTTTTTAAAAAGGATAATTTAAATATCTCAGGCTCCAGCTTACATGCTTCCAGATTTTAATATAATCATCATCCTTGGTATAACATATTTCTTTGGAAATAAAATTTGGATGCATTTCAATTTGTAATGCATGGAATTAGTAAGATGGGGGTTTGGAAAAGTTTCAAACTCCATAGAAGAATAGCCACAAAAGAACATTCAAAGCAGTAACTAAATATCTCAGTGGTATATGCTTCAATTATTGGATCTTGGATATTCAGGGCTGACTACCTCTTCCTGCATATTGAATTATTATAGCATTAAGTTCCTGTAACATTTAGGAAATAGATGGCTGAGAAGTGACTGAAAAGAGAAATTTAAAAAGCAGGCCTCACATTCCTTTTTATTATATTTATCTGTCCTCTCAAGGACAGAAGAGGCACTTTTCATCTGTTTAAATCGTGGACTGGCACATTTTGCCCTGAGGTGCTGGAGGGTTTGTGGGTCTCACTGGCACACCTGACTTTGCATTTAACCCCTCAGACTTTCTGTTTCATTAGGGGGATCTGCTATTATGTGTGCCCATTCCTATCTTGTGGTAAAAGTTTTTCTGCTCTCTGCTGTCTTTGTTGATAGCTTTGTAGTTGTACATTGTCTGAAGCTGCTGACAATGTGGAGAGACATGAACAGAGCATAATGGTAGCTCGGTGGCAACCCCATTTTGTTCCCTTTATATGTTGAATTTCAGTTTTTGTGGCCTCTGAAGATATGATTTGGTATGTGTTGGCTGGTCGACAGAGGGAAAATTTCCAGGGATAAAATCCAAGGTTGTCGCTATTACTTCTGGAACATAAATATAGAATAATGGTTTGTGGGATTTCCCTATGGTCCACACAAGTGTATGGGAAATAGGATTCATCTAAGATATTCACATCTGGCTACTAAGAAAGTGGTATTTTGTTTCACTCTTGCTATTTCTCCTTGTGTGTTTTCTGTCTTGAGGTCTCTGTGGAGCAGATGGAATTTGTATGTTCTTGGCTCTTCAGCCAAATGCCATCTAATTTCTCTTTAACCATGAATGAAGCCTTTACAAACACAGATATACTGGAGAAATCTGAAGTATGTCTGGGTAGGGATGCAAGCATGTTGCAGTTTGAAGAACAAGCATGTAAATTTTTGCCGGACATAATTTTTGTATTTTGGAAAGTAACTGAGAAAGGGATCTTTAAGTGAGTAATTTTAGAGAGGAGAAAAACATTATGGAAATTTAAAAGAAATATTTTGGATTCAAATATTTTGGACTCAAGTCCTGGTATGAGTTTGGAATGTTCTAATCTGTCCAGCATGAGCCAGAAATAGTTTCCTAAGGAAAAGGGCATAGGCTCCTCAAAGTGGCCTTGGCCTGTGGTTTTGGTGCCACAGGTAGACTCAATTCTGATGGCTCTTCTACAGTGTGGCCACTTAGTCATGTTGATGGTCCACGTGGTGTGGCAGGGTGTGCTAGAGATAATTTCTTGTCATTCCCAACTACAAAATTGTCTACCTTTTCCCAACCTTGTGACCTTTGTCAGTTCTTAACCTTCTGGTCATCAAGTGCTTTATTTATAAATTGAGGGTGATATTGTTTGCCTGCTGTCTCTTCATAGTCAATTGAGATAATGCATCTAAAAGTGCTTTTCAAACTGCCTGATGATACAGAGATATAGGGAGTTTTTAGTCAACCTGTGCTACAAGTATAACACACAGCTTGGAAATTTTCCAACCTAAATGAAAATGTTGTAGGCAGTATCAACATCCCTAGCAAGCCATTTAGGAGCACTGTCCCATTGTAATTAGCCTCAGTGGTCAGTCAGATTTGAGTTCAAAGTTTTGCTTCACCAACTGTACAACTCAATGTTTGTTGAGCTTCACTTTCCTCATCTATAAAAATGCTACGAAACCTACTTTATGGATTAATTGTGAGGATTGAATAAGATAATATAGATGAAAGTGTTTATATAGCTAAGTTTCTATTAGATGCTCAGGAAGTGTTGATTTGATTCACTGAGTTATACACTGATGAGAGTATTCCAAAAGTATGTGCAGTGCACACAAAGACATTCAAAACATTGTGAACCATTATATTGACTCAGTCCAGTTCTTTAAATAAGTCTAAAGAAGACAGAATTCAAGGCCTGCCGTACAAGTAGGAGGCTGACTAAAAGGCCCCTCCCCAATAAATATAGCACCTACAACAGTGTTATTCTTTCTGGAAAAAACATTACTCCTCCAAATGTCCTCTTTACAGTGCACATATCTCTGCATAGGAAACACATGAATAGATTATTAAACATTGCCTCTTCAGAATCATTCGACTGAGCTTGAGTTAGAGGAGCATGTTAGGGACAGGGTCAGATTCTAAGGTCAATGATTAAGGAGTAAATTCAATGTAGTCAAAATTACCATTAAATTGCCCATAAATTCTACTACATATGATTTTGTGTATGTAATTAAATAATGCAGTTTTTCCTCAGCACTGGAGTAGATCACTGGTTTTAGGTGAGTACCAGCGGAAACATTTGACTTGCTTTTAGTATTCAGATTATATGAAAGACTATTTGTTTTTATTCTTGAGGATACATAGTTGAATTTACTCAATTTAAATGTACGTTTGATGTCACTCACTGTACTTTATTGGGTGGAACTAGCTGAATATAGATAGTTCTCTAGTAGAATGGGGCACCAAAAAGGTTTGTTTTGAAAGGAAAACAAGGTAGAGGAATAGATCTGCATCTGGTCCTTTGCCTAGATAGGGGGGCTCTGGGCTCAGGGCATCAGTGATGAGCTGCTCTGGGGAGCCAGAGAGAAGCAAGAAAGCCCTGGGAAAAAGGAGGATGAACAAAACTCAAGATACTTTTAAAGGTCTATGCCTAGTGAATATATAGGTGTTCAACCAATAATTGTTAAGTAAATGAATTATGATTGTTTTCAGAAAGTTTATTTAATTTGTGCCCACATCAATGAATATGAGAATGTTTATTTTACAGCAACCTTACAAGCATTAAATATTTAAATGATTTTTGTGCCAATCTGATAGAATGGCATATTATTTCATTTTTGGCTTTAATGTGCACTTAAAAGAACTAATGACAGTCTCTTTATTTCACAGAGTAGGACAGTGAAAACTAGCTAACTGCTTGATCCTTGTTCTGACTCAATCCATGCCACTTTGATGTCCATGACTTTTTATGACAGTCTCTTGCCCTAAGTGGATTTGTTTGATTTGGGCTGCCCCTTCAAAGCACTGGTCACTTGGACATTGTCTGGCCCTGCAATGACTATCCCCTCAGCCAGCTTCCAGTTCTGACCTGCCCTGTACCAGAAGGTTGCTGATGTCTTCCTTAGATAAGACCTCTGCTGAGGACACGTGGTATCCACTATGCTGCTTAGGAGCCTCACTCTCCTTTCCTTGTCTGCACCTGTCTAATTTCCACTCTCCTGCTGCTGCTAGCTCAAGTCCTACTTCCTTCTGGGAATGATTTCTTTCCTCATTGAATACATGACACAAATTACTAAACCAATTGTTTAACAAGACTAAATGTCAAGTAATGACATAGACGATAACAGCATCTTTTATAATAAAGGATTTTGCTTATGGTAGGTACATGATAATAACAATAGTTGCTAGTGTCAATGGAAATCTCATCATAATTGTTTCATTTCTGAGATGGAGAAGAATCACAAACTCAGGGTTCAATTCAATAAGCACTTAATAATCTGTATCATTTAATAAACTCGATAGTATAATAGCTCTGAATTCCAGTCATCCCAGGGACTCACCACCTATCCTATGGCAAACAGCTTAATCTCCACGTCTTGGTTTTCTCATCTGTGAGACAAAGACTGGTAACCTTGGAGAGCTAGCTTGTCTGAATTATATACCCTAATGCCCTGCCAAGTGACTAAATTAAAGGACTGATTTAAAAGCAGTCAAATAGAAGATAAAAATGACACCTCCCAAAGAAAGACCATTACTCAACTCAAATTGCTTTGTTCAGAGGAATTAGAAGCCATGATCTATGATTTGAGTATAACTCGGGGAATAATTTTGGTCTAACAACTTCAAATATATTTACAACAGCCTTTCTCCCATTTCAACCCTCTGCTTTTTACTCTATAAACTTCCTTCTCTATGTCTAAAGAAATTCTGCCTAAATTCCTAGAGGATCTGACCCTTTCTGAGCGTTAGTTTATGTTCTTTTGTTCTTGTACTTGACATTATCTCAAATAGTCTTGTAAAATCTTGCTTCTGTTCCCTTCAGAATTTTATATTCCTCAATGAGGTATTTTTCCCCCTTCCTTTAGAAAAATAGCTATATTGCTTTGGTAACTTTTTTTTTTATTAACATAGATAAAAATTTCAAGTTCCTTAAGTGATATAGATTGCCTTTTATGGCATTATTGCTGTGTACAGAATAACCTAAAACAAAATTATTTGAGCAAAGTTAATGTTTGGCAAATCTGTATTAAACCAAGTAATAGCTGTTGAAATGCCTTGGAGAAGACTGCCTAGAATAAAACTGATAATCGGGTCTGAGGGAAATTTAGGGAGTCTAAAATGGCCAGTGGGCTGCTCAGCACAATATTACTGTTCTCTGATAGAATTCATGAATGAAAGCAGTGTGTCAATAGCAACTTATTTTTATTTAGTCATTCATTCAATAGATGTTCACTATCTCAGGTTCAAATAGGTATGGCTTTTATTTTTTTTCAGAGGAAGAAGAACTGCTCAAAACTTTTAAAATAAGAAATACTTTTTTATTTAAAAAGAAATACTTTTTGAGAGTCTGTGCTGTGCCAGGCCCTGTGCCAAGAGCAGTGGGTGAAAAATACAAGACATAATTCTTGCCCTACAGAAATTCATTGTCTGGTGGGGAGATGGACAAACCAATAGTCATTTATAATACAGTGTGATAAATACTCTGATAGAGGTCACAACTGAGAGAGGCACCTCACCTCTCCTGGGGGTGGGGTGGGAATCAGAGAGGAAGACTTTCTGAAAGAACTGATTTTTCAACCAGGGAAGCCTATAGTGTGTTCATGGAAGGAGGGGAGATGGAATGTGGGGTGGGAAGGAAGGTAACACATAAATGTATTAGTTTCCTATTCCTGCTGTAACAAGTGATCACAAATTAAATTTCAAGTTTATTAAATGATACAGATTATTAAGTGACTTAAACCATAAATTTTGGAGGTATAAGGTCTGAAATCTTTGGGATAAAATCAAGGTGTTGGCAGGGCCGTGTTTCTTCTGGAAGCTTTAGGGAATAATCCATTTCTAGCTTCTAGCAGCCCCCTGTGTTTCTTGGCTCATGGCCCCTTCCTCCATTTTTATAGCCAGCAATTGCACGTATATACTTTGCCTCCCCCTCCCCCGCACTGTTTTTGTTTCTATCATCCCAGTTCTGACTCTGACTTTCCTTGCCTCCCTCTCTCACTTATAAGAACTGTCACGATTAAGATTACACTGGGCCTTACTGGATAACTCAAGACAATTTCCCCATCTCAAAATCCATAATTTAATCACAACTGAAAAGTTCCTTTTGCCATGTAAAGAACATATTTACAGGCTCTAGAGATTAAGACATAGACATCTCAGAGGGCCGACTGTTTTGTCTGCCACAACGAACAAAGGGCATTTTGAGAGAAATAAGAAGGGACCACAAACAGAAGTTATTTGAATATACTTCGAGAAGTTTAGTGCATAGATTGAAAGCAGCAGATGACTCAAGTCTAAACCATTTACCTTTTTTTGTTAATCTGAGTCTCACATTACACTTGAGAAACCTCATTAATGGTTCCATTTAAGTGAAGAACATGGCCACCATTTGATGGTTTTTCTTAGCAAAAGTACAAATTAGGAAAGGATTATCTCCTGTAATGAAGCTACCTGAAATTGTACCTTAAGAAAATGTGTGGATTCAGAAATAAATAAGTCTTGAGTAATCATGGGGAAACCTGTTGCTGAACTCAGTTTACTTTGCTTAAGAGCTGGCCTGTCTCCATTTGCTTTTCTTCCTGCTATGCTCTTCAGGTTTGCATTTTTAGAGAAATAACCTGCAGGAGTGCCTCTTTATCATCTTCTCTGTCAGTGAGCCCAAATTTGGGAACCTTGTGCCACCCCTGAAACAGCACTGTCAGCTGTGCCTGACCCAACTGCCCTGTCAGCTTTGGCAGCAGCAACTAACAGGGCATTTCAGGTCTCTCTGCAGTGGTGAAGACTGGAGTAGAAAGGATGGGGGATGCTTGCTCCAGTGGAGTGGGATATGGATAAAGGATGCCCCAGGTAGCTATGCTGTCTGCTCTTGGTGGCTGGATATGAAGGTTTAGCTGCTGTAGTGGGAGGAAGGATGTAATTTTCTTATTTTTAGAATTAAACTTAGAGAATTTATGATGAGACTTTGATAGAAAAATAACTGACAAGTTGAGTTTAATGCTTCTAATATATTTGTCTTACAAATGTTTCAACATTCATTTTAAAACAGTTAAATTCATATTAGATTTGCAAAGCAATTAAAAAAGAAACTCCAATACAAAGGAAATTTTAGACATCATTCATTCTTAATACAGCCTTTCAAGATAGTTAAACAATGCTCACCAGCCTAACGTGTTTACCAGTGCCCCACGTTTATTTTCCCATCCTCCCTGCTCATGTTGAACTGATTCCCCCATATGGTTGTGGTTGTTCCTGGGAAATTTCAATATCTGTGTAAGTATTGAGCTAATGCTGCTCTCTATAAAATTTATGTTTTGCCAGTATTGTTTCTTTTTTGTTAGCATTTCAGATTTGTTCCTACACTGGCTTGCCATTGGGTCCTGAGCCTTTTCTCCATGTTTTGTTTGGATGCCTGAAGTTGCTATGGTGGGGGCAGGAAAAGCATAGACTCTGATGTCTTGGGCCTGGGGCTGAATCCAGCCTTTACCACTTGCTCATTGTGCAAACATGAGCAAGTCATATGGCTGCCATTTGCTGAGCACCATGTGTGTGTGTGACTCCAGGCCCACCTCACATCAGGCAGTCATTACAACCATCCCATCCTGTCATAGACGGACTCACAGAAAGTAGAGACATGTTAAGTTCTTGTGGCTCATGGGCATGGAATCTGGTTCTGAATCCAGAGGTTTTTGATGGTTTCCTAGGGTAAGGGGTTTGGCAGAGGGAGGCTTTCTTTAGGGTGAGTGCTGGATGGGTGGTGCATCCTGGGTCAGGTTGGCTATGAGCCCCCAATCCTTCTTTTGAGAAAAGTTCTATTGCCATCTGTTTAATGCTTAAGAATTTATTAAGAAAAAGGTTTGAAGCTACAAAGATATCAAAAAACAATTACGTTTTTTCTCCATTATGCCTTTCTAAATTTTGTAACCTTCTGGACAATCCTTGTCTGCTATAAACTCAGGATAAGAATAGTACAATCCTTATAGAATTGTGAAAAAGATTATATGAAGTAAAACAAGTGAACTGTCTGGTGTAACATAGGACCTCTTATACCAATTAATTCTCTTCCACCTTATCATACAAATGCTTTGCATCTTAGATAGAGCTCAACTGGGCCTGGGGCACAAATGAACCATTTGCTTGGATATTTTTACTTTATTTTAAGTAATAGCTAAATAGTTTTTTAAAAATATTTGTTTAGAATGGACTGTGTGCCTAAAAATGCGTTGAGTCTGTGGCAAGGGCTGTGCTGGTGAATGGGTAGGGTGGACAGCCATCTAATATGGAGGCTGTGAGAGGTATCCCAGGTGTCTCCTCTTGCACCATCACACCCTGAAGAGAGCTCAATGTCTGAAAAGCCTCCACTAGTGATTCTTGTCTCTCTTTTCAAAACGGCTCACTAAAATTCAAAGCTGTCAAGAGAGGCAACTTCTCAGATTTTGTGTTTGTTCCCTAGGAGAGATGACTACAGAGAGACTCGGGGTAGATGTGGATGAAGGCCTGAGATAAAGGAGAGGGATCAGTGGGGAGGCAGAGTAGTTGTAAGGTCAAAATTTATTTACTTTCTGACTCAAAATGAGCCTGTGCTAGTGGTTGAGAGGCTAAATTGATGCTCACATTATATTCTCTGTCTTGGGCCCACAGACCTTGGCTAGGAATGTCTATTGGAGTCTGTTCACTAATGCAGGTAGGCTTTCATCTAGGAAACAGAGTTCAGGCCAAAGAACTCAGAGGAGACCAGCTGATCAAGCAACAGAACCCAGGACGGAGGTAAGGGGATGGAGCAGTTTAAGAAGCAGTGAGTCATGGACCCAAAGTGACACACTATAAATCCCATAGACATTGAGTTTTGGGGGAGAGGATGAAAATACTAACTTCAAACAGTAACCCCCCCACAAACCAGAAAGGAGGCCTTGACAGTTTCCCTAAATTTGATAACAGTGAGGGGTTATACTAGCTTTGAGGCTGCCAAAAATAAGTTGTTGCATAAATGAAAGAGGCCAAATAAGAAAATGAAGGTAAAGATCATTCAGAGCAAGATATCTCTTGAATGATGTCCTGCATGAATAGAGAGTCCAGCCTATACCAAGAGGCTGGTCTGGTCCAGAAAACATACTAGGACACCTTTACAAGGGACTAACAATGAAATGAACAATGAGAATCAAATGTTGGTATGTGCCAGGCACTCATTTAAAACCCTTTGCATGAATGAGCTCACTTAATCCTAATAACATCCTTTTGAAATAGGCACTATTATAATTCATTTTACAGATTAAAAAAACTGGGGTACAGTCAGGTTCAGGTGCTTGCCTCTGGCCAGTGGTGAGGCCAGAGTTCAAACTGAGAGCCTGACCCCCAGAACCCATGCTCTCATGCGCTTACTTCCTATGTACAAAGTACACCATGTGTTTAGGAAAAGTCCTATGAGAGAGAGTTAAGGCTGGAGCAGTGGTTTTTAACTGGGGCTAGACCTCCTGCATTGGTGAGCAAAAGCTAGTGTGTCTGTTAACATTTTTCTTTTTCCTGAGGAGTTGGAGAACATAGTATTGGTTCTTTTTCCAGAGAAACCAATGACACCCAAATAGGTAAGAATCGGTAGGGTTGGAAGTAATTCCTGCACTCCAGTCTCTTAACCAAGGCTTTGCTTCTTGGCAGCCTCTTGGGCTATAGGGCAGAGGCTGATTGTGTCCTCAGGGATGACTACCTCCAGCTGTATCTCCCAGAAAGCCTGTTTCCAGGGCCTCAGCTGTCTGTTCCTGTGGAACTTTGACTGGGAGGGTCATCCTGTGGTAAGCATCTCATTTGTCAGGCTTGGCTTGGTATGTATTTACTCAAAGATGAAGCCTGTTAAAATGGAAAAATGTTACTGCACTGGAACATTTTCCTCTAAGTGCCACTATCCATGACTTCTACTGAAGGAAAAGAAAGGTAAAGACCCTATATTCTAGGCAAATGTTTTTGCAATTTTCCTATTCATTATAGTGTACCTAACTTCATAACAGATCTACCTTATCCATAAAATACAATATAGCTTGAAAATCAGAATAGATGATGGGGGACTGGGGCATAGAGCATTACTCTCCTTTTCAGATAAGATTTTGTGCTATGATATGTCACTTTTCCCAGACAACTTAGACTAAGCAGAGGTTCTTTCCATGAAGATTAATATTGTCAGTGGACCTGAGCAGCAAATAAATATACATATTTTTTTTCTACCATCCACACCTCACAATGATGAAGAACAAAGAATCAGGAACAATTCACATATTAGAGACATCTGATTGGAGTCTAAAAAGCCATACCATTTTGCTTTCGTAGACATTAGCATAATTTTCAACACTCTTAATATTAGACTTCAGTGAGAGAAATAGGAAAATATCTTTCTACCAAAAAAGATACATTCTACAGAGTCTAATATCAATATTGTATCTCTTCCTGTCCCTTGATTCTTTCAGTTTCCACTATTATGTCTAGAAGAGAAAGTGGAAAGTGCTTTGGAATAGAATGAGACACTCTGGTCTTAAATCCTACCTCTGTCACAAGTCACAACCTCATGAGCCTTAGTTTCATATCTTTTGTGTCATTACTAATTTTTCATGATTGATTTATTGATTACATATTTGGTTGTACTTCTTAGTGATTATGACCATTTTGGCCTAACATATTTTGAGGCTATGAGTATGTTCAAGTTTAGAGTTGTTATATCTTCCTGTTGAACCAAACTTAACATTTTGTAGTGTATCCGTCATCTCTAGTAATTCTATTTGCCTTAAAGTCCGTTTTGTCTGATACAAATCAGTTAAAGCTACCCAAACTTTTTGTGGTTGGTTGGTCTAGAATTTGCCTTGAATAACTTTTTCTATTCTTTTACTTTTAACCTTTTATACCCTTATGTTTTGCATATTTTGTAATCAGTAAGCAGCAGTTTTTTGTTTAATTCAGTCTTACTAAAGTCTAAAAGTTAATCAACATCTTTACTCTTGACCCAAACAATACTAGAACCTTAGAATATTTTAACTCCCATCATTCTTCTTGACTTACATAATAAAATAGCATAATTTCATCAAATATTTTATTCAGCCTTCCTTGTTTTAAGCATTGCAGTGGATGCTGTGTACACTGCTTCAGTTAGCCTTTCAGGGATGAGACACTCCTGCCAGATTCTGGGAGTGTTGGTGACTGATGGCTCTCAACTAAATCCTTTATTGGGAAATATCCTCAGTAGAAGAGTATGACCTTGCTCCAAGTCATGCCCCTCCCTGAAGGTGGTTCACATCTAAGCCTAGCCAGTGTATATACATGTGCATGTGGAGAATAAAGGTCTCTTTCTCTAAAGATGGATTAACTCTGGTGGCCATCCCAGCTTCAGAGTTCTCTGTGGGCTCAGATGATGTTTTGTTGTGATTACATCACAATTCAACTTCTTTCTCTACCATTTCTATTTCCCTTACTGCCTAACAGGTGTGGGCTGCTTGAGAACTCTCCCCAAATCTCCTGCACAAAAATCTCAGACTCCTAGCCATTTATTTTCCAGGGGATCCCCACTTAGGTTAAACATCCAAGACCAATGTTCATTTAGACTTACTCACATATTTTCCATTTATTTGCTAATAATTTCTTTCTGCATCTGGGATCAGTTTCCTTCTATCTGAATTATATACCTCAAAATTCCTTTGAAAGATTCTGTTGAGTAAAAGTCTTCATTTTGCTTTGTTCTGAAAAATCATTTTAATGAGTATAAAATCCCACATTGATAATTTTTGCAGTTCATTGAAGATATTATTCTACTATTTTCTGATTTCCATATTTGCTATTGCAAATTTAGCTGTCAAATGAACTGCCACTCCTTTGAAGTAATCTGTATTTTCTCTTTGTCTGCTTTTCAGATCTCCTTTTTGTCTTTGATGGTCTGCAGTTGTTTCACCATTTCTACCATAATGTGTCTAAGGGAGTATTTATTTTTATTTAACTTAGTTGGGATTCATTAAGCTTTCATTTTTAGACTGCTGGAGATGGGAATCTTCTAAAATTCAGTTTCTACTTTTATAAAATGGTAATGGTGATAATTTCTGTTTCAACGAGATTGCTAAAAGGGTTACATGTGACAGTTCATTTGTGTTTCTTACAAGGTAGAATTTCCCCAGTGGTGTTTCACTGAATTAGATATATTCCCTGTTCAGCCTCCCTCAAAAGATTCTGTGGTCAAATACATATGGGTCATGCTGGTTACTGCAGATTCTCTTGTAGAGTTGAGAATCTCACCAGCATCATGAAAGCCCTGAGAAGTTCTACAGTATTCACTAGACTCCTGTGTCCCAGAACAGTCATTGTTGTAAACATCTCTTAATAGCTCATATACCATGCAACACAATTCAGGGAAATATTGATGTGTAAAATATCAAATGAAATGTTTTATTTAATGAGGTGGAGTATTTTCCTCACAGCAGTCTAAGGTTTTAGATTAAGACAAAATCAAGAAAAGAATAGAGCATGAAGAAGCTATGGCTTATGAATGCTTTGTTCCAGACTGCTAGAATCCAAACCTGCTCTTAGGATGGCACCCCTACTGCTCTTCTTGTGAGGCCACAAAAGCAAAGTGCATACTGATAATATGGGGCCTTCCAGGTCACATGCAGTTGTCCTTCTGGGTGAAGAACACAGTGCTTCTTTCTCTTTCAAATGAGTATTGTGTGAATTCAAGGGCTAGTTTTTAAGAAGTTTCTAGTTTAAGAAGATTACAGTTGTTGACTCTGAAGGAATAGACTGAATGTTGATGTGTGTTTGATTTTGGAGGCCTTCAGTCAGCAGAGAGAATTTCTACAGAGAGGGCTGAGTGGGGCAGAGCATCTATGACATATTAAGATATACCTTAAGGTTGAGACCCCAAATAGTAATATTTCAAAAAGGAACATTTCTGATGTCACCATGCAGCTTATATTTATTTGTCTAAATTTTGATAGAAATGAGAATTAGCCTTTTAAGGGGAGGTGCAGAAGGTTAGTCTTAAGTGTTTGAGAGAATAAGAATACAGGACAATTTTCCTACCAGAAGAATAGAAATGTATAAATCTACATATTCATAAAGTTGATTTAGGTTCTTAAATTCCTTTTTCCAAAAGGTTTTAAGAGTACTGTCTATTTCTTTGATCAGTGTCATATAGAATGTTTTTTCCAGTGCTATTTTTAGTATAGTCTAGAAGCAAATAACCTCTTGAATCAAGCCTAGTCTTACTGAAAACTAAGACAAAAGCTCCTTCTTGTTTTTCTTGACTCTTGGGAAGACATTGCCAGTTTAAGGATGTTCACCACCACCCTGTGGAACTGACAGAAGTGTGTGCTGGAGGTGTGTCCTGCTCACAGGAATTAGAGCTGGGTCTCTCATTTGGCAATTGTGGACTACCTGTTTCAGAGAAACCTGAGCTCCTGGATAAAATACAAGTTTCTAGGCCCCAAACCAGACCTACCTCAAGCATCAGCATTGTTCATTTTCCTCTGTGACTAGTATGCACATTAAAGTTTGAGTTTGTTGTATGAGCAGCCTCAGGCATGGTCACTAGAAATGGCTATTTGTGGCTTAGGTATCTTTGCCTTATTTTTAATGTAAGAACACAAAATTTCTCCTCATGCAAGTTTCAGTGGCCTGTAGATATCCACCCATTCTTTAGTTCTCGAATTTAGATTGTGGTGGACATGCTCCCTTCTACAGTCTTTGGAGTTTGCCAGTTTTTTTTTTTTTTTACATGATTGCATCAGTATGAGCGAGGAGCAAACAAATATAATTATTAGGAATTTTATATTTCTAGATAACTGTCTCTGTAGTTTTCAAAGTACTTTTAAAACTAAAGCCACAAACACATTATTCATTGGATCCTCGTTACAAATCTGTAAGATCAGCAGAATAAGTATTGATACTCTCATTTTACAAAAGTAGAAACTGAGGCTCAGCTAGATAAAATGATTTATTTAAGCTCCTGAATGTAGATAGCAGTGGAGCCAGGTTTAGAGTCCAAAGTTTCTCGCTCACCCACCCTTTCTTCTTCCTCTTGAATCCCCAATAAACTCTCCCTACCTCCTTTTTTCTTTTGCTTCTTTAAATTTGTTTTCTCCACCTTCCTAAAATTTTTTACTGCCTTTTCTACTAATCAGTGTCAACTAAGTGGCCTCTATGTGCTGTTCTGTCCTGACCATTGTAGATGCAGTTACCTTTGTCACCCTAAAACACTGTAGTAACTTTCCACTTTTCTAGTCTGAATGCTGGTAAGCCCTTACTAACCATGTGTCCTTATATCTATTTCTACAAAAAAGAGGAAAGTAGTGGCAACTTGGAGGAATGTTTTGCTTAATCAGGCTGTTTTGTGAACATTTCCTTCACTTTACCAACATTTCCAACTCTTAATTTTGTAAAGCTAAAAATAACGTACACCGATAATCATGCCATCTGGAGGTGGGGTGCACCTGCTCTTCTTTCCCCTCCCAGAGCATGTGTGCTTATCTACAATGAGGGAGCTGCATTCTGTGCAGTTTGGCAGAATGATAAGGAAAGACATTTGCAGAATTTTAACCCTCAAATATTTTTAACTGAAATAATGAGAGTAGCTGTTTTGCTTACTTAGCACAAAGAGAGCACTTTTCCAATTCTACAATTAATTTGATCCATGCAGATAGCTTATTCTCCAAAATCCATCTAGCACTGAATCTGAAATGATTGTCTAAACTACAGAATTATACAGATAACCATTTAATAAGCTCTTTACCTTTTGGAGCCTGTCTTCTCAGAAAGAAAAAAAAAGTTTTCTATTAGTCATATAATTTTTAAAAGTCTTTGCAATGCTTTATCATTCACCTGTATTTATTCAGCATATTCAGGGCTTTAGGCATAGAGATTAGATATACACAGAGCACAGAAGTAGATTTGTTCTGCTTTTAAAAAGTTTCATAGCATTATTATGCTTTTTGTGTGTTTATTCTTCAAAGCCACTGTTTTTTCCTTCCCCAGCAGTGGGCAAGAGGGCATTTCTTAGCTTTTCCTCTTTAAGTCTCTGATCAGAAGGTCCTCATGGTGAATGGTGATGTGTTCCCTCCTGACTGCGAGGAAGTGTGAGCAGTCCTGGACCACCAACTCCCTGCTAAAGTGATTTAGCTGCCTTGTGCCTGCACCCAGAGCTCAGAACATGAGCTGGCCAACAACCAAGTCTAAAAATAAGCCAGTGGCCACATTCCAATTGCCGTGCTGGGGCCACATCACCCCTTGCAGCATTTCAGTAGGAGCATGGTGGGCATGTGGGGCCATGTTCTATACCTGCAGGCCTCTGTGGGCAGCTATTCTCTGTCATGTCAAGTTTCTTATACAAGTCATTGCATGCAGAAAACAATTGGGATATTGGTGATGGTTTAGTGACATCCTAACTAGAAACAATGCTATGTTTGTCAGTCCTTATGCAGGAGAGAGAGGAAAGCCAGCCTTTCTTTAGAGATCTTAATAGACATATTCCCTGAAAGCTTCCGAGGCTAATTGTGGTGAAAATGTGCCAGATAGACCCCTTCTATGCCAGCCATAATTAATAGTGTTATCATCCTCAAGGCCATAATGCTCATCAGTTATTAATTACAATTCATTTTGTTGAATAAATAATACTTATGATTGATGATAGAAGTTGTAATTGGGCACTAGAAGTGGCCCTCCTGGGACTGGTGTACCAGCAAATATTAACCACCACATAGTAATGAAAAACACAGGATCATCCAGAAAAATTCATGTTAAATAATTGTGACACAACCAAGGTGTCCCTCCTCAAGAGGGGAAAAGTCCATTTTGAGTGTCAGACGTGTATCCTGGGCCTGAGTGTGTGAATTGCTTCTGGCCACACACTGTTGGGGTTTTCCATTTTCTCTTAAGCTTGTAATCAGCCACCTTATTATTTTTTTTTGTCCAAAAAGCAAATTATCCTTTGCTAGACAATTCTATTGACTTTGAACTATTCTTGTGAAAGTTCCTTTTGAAGTATTGTCATGACATGTGCACATAGGCTTGAGGGAAAAAAGTGCTTTTACGAAAAGGTAATGATTGAAATTTTTATTTTAAATGATTCCTTAGATTGAATTCACTTTAGATTAACAGATTTTCCTGCCCAATTGATTTTCTGGCATCCACGCAGTCATCCAGAAGAGATAAAATGGGGGTTCATTTAGTCCACAGTTCTGAGGAAACAGAGGTCCTGGCAAATTGAACCAGCAAAGTTTCCTCTGCACCCGCTTGGTTGGAGCAGGACAACTGGAGCCGGTCAGCTGCTGACCAGATGCTGCCTTCAATTAATATTCCAACCCTCAAAGACATTTATCGCTCACTCTCAAAAGGAGAGCAGCTGAGTAGTAAAGGGAAACACTAAAGCCAGTTTTTTTTTTTTTTTTGGAGAGCATTTTTAATGGCTAAATTGCTTGAAATAAATTAGCATGAAAAGTAAACATAGTTTGTACAGTATCTGTAAAACAAATTCCTAGTCTTGGGAAAATAGAGACAAAGTAAGAGCTTGCATTTAACAAGCACATGCAATATGCTTCATTAAGACAGGGCCTTTTTTTTTTTTTTTCAATTTAAGAAGGGTTAATAAACTCAAGATATCATTGCCAGTTAAACAGTCCTGCACCATTTTAAGGGAAGTAAGAGGCTACAAAGGAGACAGTTAAAAAGAAACCAAGAGACTGTGTTGTAATGCTAACAGGCAATTAACAAACTCATGGGTGTTAATTATCTTCATACTGTATCATGTTCAATTAGCTTAGTCTCTGCAACAAAGGCAACGATGAACAATTGCTTTGATAGGCGTACAGTACTTCATTTGTAGTTAATCGGTTTAAGCCCTCTGGTTGCTAGGTTACCTCCGTCTCCAGAGGTAAAAAGCTGTACAGATGCACTATGTTTAAATGACTACAGAGAACTGTTTAAACTCAAACCATGTATAACTCTTTATTGATTTTTCACAGAAGATCTCAGCTCTGATGATAAGGTTTTGATATATTTTCCTGCTACAGCCAGTTCCTTGGAGTATTGCAGAAAAAAATCTGTCAATATGCTTCTATTATGATCTCTTGATCTGTGCCTATAAAAACCTTTAGCCGCAGCCCTTATTATAAATAATGGAAGAAGCAATATCTGATTTTTTTTTTCCACACTGTACTACATGAAGATTTTTTGCCTTTATATCCTTTGGATCCAAATTACAGAACTTCTTTCTGTACTCGTGCTCTAAAATAATAAAGAATTTCTAGCTCTAATTAATTTGATTGACTCTCAGCAGGATGGGATCAGCTGTAGCATCATGAACTTTAACAATAACTACCAACTGATGGGCAGTTCACATCAATAAGACCATCACTAGCCTCTCTCTCACCTGTCACCAGGCGAGGAGTGAGCAATAACCAGCCCCCCACAGATGCTCCCCGCTTAGCGCTTTCTGCCCTATTAGCAATTTATAATGGTGATCAAGAAACAGTCAGCGGCAAATCAAGACAACTGTCTGGCTGCCTGTTTAATTGGCCTTGTTTGCTTTTTGATAAATGGTTCGTGACTACTATAGGCCCCTATATTTTGACTTTTAATAGGCCACAGTGATTAGTCTACCAACAGATACTAGGTCAAAACTGAGGAAAGGTGCAAAAAATGTTAATTAATATCAATAATAGGCAATTATTAGTTAGACAGAAGGACCTACTAGCTGTGTGCTCTAATGGCTCAGAGCTAACTGGAAGAGAAGCTCTGCCAAATTAGCATAACCGTGTATGCAGACTGCATGGTGGATTCTAGCAAACATCTGCTATGTTAGTAATTCAAATAGAATTCCTGCCTTTGGAGTGATATTCGCAGAGTCAGCAATCCCTCTTGGCCATTACAAGGCACTAACAATACCCTAGTGACCGGTGTCCTTCCAGTGGGCTGTGTTTCCGGCTAAGAATTAAATTGCAGCTTTTCTTTGGAGTTGTGCTGTTGAGGGCTTATGGGGGGTCACTATCCTCTGGCCAGCAGAGGGTGGAGAAGAAGGGGTTTGCATGGAAGCCATGTTGACCTTAGAGAGAAGTGTAATGTGCGCCCAACATACTCAGAGAGCGACACAGGCTTTCTACATTTGCTATTCCATAATTAGCATAAAAAATACAGTGATATCCAACATGTCACATGAAATGCTATATGTAATTCCCACAGCATAATTCTTTGTTATTCATTCCTTGACATATGTATGTTTGGGCAAACACAATGAAAAAAGGCTGACAGTATGTTTCAAAGCACAGAAAAGAGCTAAGATGGAGTAACAGTTATGACAATGGAATGATAGGAATCCTAAATACTATTCCCACATTTTTACTGACATTAAGGTCACCTTGGGCAAAACCAAATGATAGTCAAAGAATGTTAGAATTGGGAAGGATTTAGAGATCATTAAGCCCTAATTGTGAAACCAAGATCCAGAGAGGTCAAGGTACCTGTTTAGGGACACCAAACTGGTTCAGGGAATGGCTAGGAGACACAGGTTACTACAGCTTCCTGCCCAGAGCCCTTCACCTGACTTTGCTGCCTTCTAAAGAAGCTATAGGTTTCTATCTGTGATTTAGTGTCTTGTAGATACTTCTGAAAGGCATGTTTAAAATGTAAATGTGGAATATATGCAAGAAGTGCTCCTGCTGTAGAAATGTATGACATTTATGAAATAGCATGTTATCAAACATACTTAATTTTTAGGATTTAAAAAAATTAGTTATAAAATTCTAAAATCTACAACCACCTCTTGAGATATTTTACATTTTAATGTCAGACACAGCTTCTTTTTTTTTAGAAGGGTAAATTATAATTATTCTATTTTGAGCTTGTTTTCTTATACATCTGGCTTGAACCAAACAGGGCAAAGATCTGCGTGTGGTGCCCTTTTCCTTCCCCACTAGAGAACTGACATTTAAGACCCATTTGACTACACATTTTCATGATCTTTTTTTAAAAAATAGGTGTGTGTCTAGGGGGACAAATTTTGTTTCTTTGAAAATTGAAATTGAATTGTGGAGTATAACTAACTACAATTTCCTTCCTTCTTCTTCTTCCAACCCTCCCAGCCCCCTTTCCACCCTCCATACTTAGAAAATGTCTTCAGGCTGTATCTTTTCTTTTATTGCCCTGGATCGTTTATCCTTTTCAGGATCACAGTGTTAAGGAAAACAGGGTTGCTTTTTCCTTTTTATTCCTGCAATAAACTTCAAAAATCATTTGGTTTTGAGTCTGTGATGAAACTATATGTATGTTTAAAAATAACATTTTCAAATAATTTATTTTTGATTTTTGTTTTTCACCCTCTTACTCAACAAAAATATTTGTTGAGCCCTGGGCCAGGATGTAAAAGAATCATAAAGATAATGATCAAAATAGTACAGTTCCAAATGATTTACTCCTACCAGGTGGATCTCTTTACTAAACATTTTATATGTGTTAGTCATTGAATTCTCATAGCAACTCAGTGAAGTAGCTGCTTGAATACTTATTTTACAAGTGAAGAAACTGAGGCTTAGCAAGTTTCTATTTAAGTTAAATTTAAATCTTAATACTTCATAATATAAATTTTCTTTTTTTGAGGATTTTAAGAATTTCTCTATTAAAAATATACCAAATAATATGTTTTAAACAAAGTTTGGGAAGCAACAACAACCTGGTTCACTTCATATATCTTTTTCAAATTTTACTTTTTTTTTCAGATAGCGACCATATTATATATAATATGCATTTTAAACTTTAATATTTCTAGAGTGAGAGGAAATGATACTTATTTTCTTTTAATTATTAGAGTTTTGGTTATTCCTATAAACTCACCACATTATGGCAAATTTTCTACTTAAGCAGTATTCCATTGAATCTAAGATGTCACCGATTATAAGATTTACCATTATTTACTACAAAGAAAATTATGCCAACTAAACTACGACATAATATTTTCTAATGTTTTCTTTTGGGCCATCAAAAGCATTGGTGATATAGCAGTTCCTTAAAAAGTGCTCCACTGTTACCTTCCATGTCAGTAACACCATTCTGCAAGTTTTGATGCTGATATTTTTAATGTTATCACATGAAAAGAACATGACAACTGTCACGATTGCAGACCGGCTGATGGTTATAGAGTAAGACAACTGAATTTCAGAGATGTTAAAATGTGCAAAAAAAACAAAAAAAAAACAAAAAAAACACCTTATAGTCCATGAGATGTATTAGTATACCCATAAGTTATCTATTAGTATCCAAATATCCAGAATTATATAATTTTCAGAGAAGTAAATCCAGTAATTAATTCCAGCCTATTAAGATGACATGTGGTCATTAAATGTATTTCTCATAGCAGTGTTTATAGACAAACTGTTGGTTGTGTGTTGACTAAACAATGAATATGGTTAAGAAATCCTGAAAATTCTTTCCATTATATATAGCTGGATATGAGTCTAGTAAATAGAGTCTTTGGGGTTTCTTTTATGTGTTTGTTACTAAGGTTGACCTAGGTAGATGTTAAGCACGAAATTCTACATGTGGCCTATTATGACTTTAGGGCTTTACTTGTACCAAGAACACCACTACAGCCTGTGAATGGAAGAAGTTCTCTCTCTAGCTTGTTGGAGTCAGGACCACCTGAAAAATTACCCTTAGGAAGTCTGGAGAGCTGAAGGCTTGAACTTAAGTGGATGTCAGAGTATTTATAAGGAAAAAGGCTCTATTTTCAATGGGCATCTGTGAACCTCATGTGGGCATCAGTCTCTGCTTTTGGTGACGTGCTGGAATGTGTAGAACTTACTATTCCAGAAGAATTGTCTGCTTTATATTCTGCCTAGGGCTATTCCTAGGCCACTTTTCCTCCTCCTTGGCAAATGTTAGTACTTGGACAGATATTGTTGAGCCCATTTCTATTCATGCCGAATGTAGCCATGACTGCTAATAAGAGGCTGGTAGTCATCCTCATGGGAAAAAAAAAAAATATTAGTCAAAAGACAGGATTTTACTGTCATGCAGACCTGAGTTCAAATATGAGTGCAGCTACTAACTAGCTGTGTGATCCTGGGCCTCATTTTTCTCATCAGTAAGATGGTGGACCATGATACCTACTCCATATCTGTTTGTAGGTATCTGAGAAAACATATGTGACACTATTTATCTAATTCCTGGTTGTAGTAAGTGCACAATTGATGATGCTCATTGTCACTATTATTGCTATTATTAATAGACTCTGTCATGCCATGGGGGCACCTGGAATATTAGAGATCTCCAGACTCTTGCTTCTCCAGAACTTTTCTCTACAAATGGGTAACATTTTCAGGAACCATTTCTAACTGGTCAGATGACAGCCCACTGCTTTCTTAATGACATCCTCTTGTTTGGAGTCTGGCTATCTGGTTACACCTATCTTCTGCCCTGACACCTAAATTAGATCCATTTCTGATGTTCTTATTAGTTATGTACTGATTTGTTGTTTATACATTGTCATGGATGTGTCCTTTTAAACAGCACAGACCGGTGAGCATTAGATTGAAAGTTGGTCATCTTAGATCCTAGTCGTGGCCCCATCACTCTAGTCATGTGACTTCCCTCATCAGTAAAATATTTTCTCTGTGGTACTACCTCATGAGGCAATCACTCATTCTAACTACCATTTAGTGAACATATGGTCAGTGCCAACCAGATGTTAGTGACATTCCATGATTCATCTCTAATTCTCATGACAATCTCACAAAGCAGTTTTATTCTCCCCATTTTCATTCTCCCACATAGCTAGAAGGGACAAGCTAGATTTTAGTCCAGGTCTGTCTAGGTCTTTGGACATGTGAGAAAGTGCTTATTACATAAATGCAAAGTACCCTGTTAAGGTCCTTCTGTCTGGAATAATCCTGGAAGAGAGAGCGGCTACCTTAACCTCCCTCTTGGCTCAGGGCTTCCTCTTTCTCCTCTCCTCCTTTCTGGACTGTTATCTGCTCCCCAGCACCACACTGGCTGCATGGGAGGACCATAAGCACTGGGGTGAATTTTCCTTCTCTTAAAGGCTGCAGGTATATTCTTAAAAAATTGTTGTAAATTATACATAACACAAAATTTATCATTGGTGACATTTAGTACATTCACAATGTTGTGCAACCATCATCACTATCTTGTTCTAGGACAGTTTCATCATCCCTGAAGGAAACTCCTTTCCCAAAGAGCAGACACTCCCCACTTTTCCTTCCCACACCCAACCTCTGCAACTACTAATTTGCTTTCTTTCACTATGGATTTGCCTATTCACTTATATAAATTTTCATATAAGTGAAATCATACAATAGGTGACCTTTTGTGTTTGTCTCCTTTCACTTAGCATAATGGGCTTGTCTGTATCTCTTCCTTTTCTACACCAGCTCCAGAGGGACACTAAGAAAGATTTCCTATTCTTTATTTTCAGCAAGTCTTGTTGCCTGCTGACTCTCACCACTATCGTGGCCAATCACTTTCTTTAGAACAAAGCTGACTATTTCTGTGGGATTTTTCTGCAATACATTGCATAGGATCCGTAAACCCATTAAACATGGTAGAATCTGTTTGTGATAGAAATGTTCTTTTACATGATGGTTTGTGGTCTTTGCTTCTGTATGTCATCCTTCTCTTCCAGGAGCAAATTGCCGTTCAATATTCAAGATGTCTCAGGCAAGGTGGAGCTTTATCCTGGCCCCACTTATGATCTGTGTAGGAGCCTGGGCCAGCCCACATACCACTTAATAATTTTATCCAGAAATAAAGAACTTAGGTGCATTACCCAAGCAGGGGACTGGAAGAAGGAAATAAATAATTTATAAGGCTTTCCAAGTCTAAAATGCTACCTAATAGGATAGATATTTTTCTAACTAGGAACAATGAATTACCAAATTACAATATATCACAATGTACATAAAATTAAGAGTTAAGTCAGGTTTAAACAGAGAGAATGAATTGGTGATTGGAACTGAAGTCTCTGGTTCCTTTGATAATCGTACTTCTTATTGTAAATGGTTACACTGGCATTTTGGTTTTATTAAAACAGAGCAATAACAACCCAATATACCAAAAAGACAAGAGGACATTAGGTTGTGGGTAAAGCCTGATGGCAGGACTGGATAATTTCTTAAGGTCATCTTCAGTTTCCTAATCCTGTATGTTTGAGTCCTCGTTTAACTTCTTGGTGGGTTTTGTGGGAGAAGAAAGAGGAGATGCCACATGACAGAAGGCAGAGGAGCTTTTCACTTTTTTATCCATCTTGGTTTAAGCATATTTTGCATAGTGACTTTTATTTGGAAATTGACTTACAACAATTGTGGATAGCAGAGAAAGCTTGTTTCAAGGCAGGATTTGGAGTGGAAAAGAAAGGACCTTGTCCAAAGCTTTCTTCAAGGCAGGTCATGATGAGTGAAAGTTTCTTGTTGGGAAAGAAAAGAATTCCCCACAGGCCCCATCTTCTTGTCCAGCTGACAGGTCTATTGTAGGTATGGTACCTCCCTAGCTGTCAATCATTTGAAGGGAACTTCTGACTCCAAGACCTCCCTGGGTTCTTAAGGGGGATGGCATATGTATGTCAGGCTGATGATGGCACACATGACATTAAAACTGTCACAGAGCGAAGATGAAGAAGCTGAACGCCTGCCTCCCCAGAGTGGCCACCACACCATGCCTGATGTCAGTGTTCCCTTAGGAGGCGTACTGCCTGGGGGTCATACATGGTGTGTCTGTGTGTGTGTGTATTTGTGTGTGTGTAGAAAAGTGTGGGGTGGGAGAGAATATCTTAATAGAGTTTTCAGTTGTTCTTGTTTATTTCATACACACAGATTCTGAATTAACACCTCTGTTCATGTGCTTGATGTTACTGCTAAATAACGATCTAGGAGGTTCTGACATCTGGAACCTTACTTGTTTCTGCTGCCTACAGAATTGCAGCAGTTGGTGAGCTGTTCATTAGTGAACACTAAAAATGCTCAAACAGCAACACCCTAGGATTGTTGCTCATCTATACTTTGAAAAGAGATATACATGTTTCTACATGCAGGTATGCTATGCACATATTTTAATTTTACTTATTGACTAAATATGAAACTTAAATTGAAATAAATCCATCAGAAATATGTGTTTAACAGCACATTTAAATAATCACCAATTGGCACCCATGGCTCTATAATGATTTATTCTCATTTCAGTTTTCCGAACTGATGAACTCTACTCAGGCCTTTTGAATTTCTTATCCAGGTCCCATAACTTTGAGAGAGTCAGAGAGTATTTTATTTGTGCTATGATCTTCTCCAATGGTAGCTTATTTTAAAGTTGAATCTGTTCCAGGTATAAATATTTGTTAATAAAAAATGAAGCATAGGAATCTTTTATATTAGGCCTAGAATATATTTTTAAAGCAATTTAAAATAGATTTTCACATATATGAACAGGTACATAGTTCTAGTGAAGAAGTTTATTCATTCACTCAATAAATAATTAGAGATGCAAAGGAGATAATATTTATACCTGATTAGACTGATAGGCTGTTCTTCACATTTAACTAAAGGGATGGATGTTTTAAACTTCATGTCTGACATGTGGCTTTGAACTACATTGAACTTGCTGACATAACATGCAAAAGGGGGTGATGGAATCCCTCAGAGTTCTGGGAGGTACATGAGCTTCTTTTTCAGCAATTTCTGTACAGAGGTTTTTTTCCTGGAAGTTTTAGATTTATAACTTTTGAAGAAATAGAATTTAAGAAATATGGAGTTCATTTTGAAATCTGTTCTAGGACCGAAAGTGCTCAAGAACTGAGAACATGATATTTATTCTGGAAAGATGCATAAAAAGGTGGGACTCTTCACAAACCTTCAAAAAGGTATTTCTGAACAAAATACCTTATTAATGTAACGTGTCATTTTAACTTCTAATGCCCATCAAAATGTTTATTAGAGAATTTCTGATTAACCTTTGCTAAAATACAATAGGTACTCATGTTAAATTAGGAGTATGTCATCCAGTAACACTGATTAAAATTGTTTATTACTGAAAGCTCTTAACTATCAGTGGCTAGCTTAAGGACATGCTCAATAAGCTAGATATATTAATCTAGTAAGTGGGAGGATTCTTTCTATCCCCTGATGCATTTGATTTTGAGACCCCTGGTACCAAGCATTTATGAGGTAGGAGGGTTTGATCAGAGAAGCAGATAAACTATAAATAACATGGAAAAATGCTATTATAGAGATTAGACCTGACAACACTGTGAGAACTGATGCTTTCTATTTTACCCAACAAAGATAAATTTCTAGATCACATTATGTAAGTTGATTTAGTTTTATATTTGATTTATTTTTCAATATTGCTTATCAAGCAAAATATATTTAACTTCTGAAACTTTTTTGGTTAATTGAGGAAAAAAGGTATTTTACTTGTTAATTTAGCTAATCTTTTTTTCATTCTTTATTTAATTTCACTCATTTGCAAAAAAAATGCAAAATAGTTGATGTATATCTGTTACAGAGGAAATATTTTATAATGGTTAATGCCCATAACATGTTTATTAATTATCTTTTTGTTTATATCTCTATTTCTAATGCTAGTGATTTGCTTATTTTCTTAATTAGGATTTATTTATTGATCAGTATGTGTTATATGAAAGTCATTTTTGTGTTTAAAATTGAAAACTTGTGAAGTCTACCTATACATTTGATGTATAAACATCATTATTTTACTTTGTCAGCAGAGTCTTTCTTAAACAATGAAACAATATTAATAAAACCAAAAGATGTTTTATGATGTAGCAATTATTTTCCTTACTGTAAATCTCATCTTAGATTGTTTTTTAACTAAGTAACTAGGACAATCTAATAGATGTAACCCACTAAAATGTCATATTTACTATGTGCCAGGCACTGTTTTGGGTGCTGTGTCATGGTGGTGAAACATAATGGTTATGTTATATTTTTTCATTTTCTAAGTTTTCTTTGTTTTTTTTTTCTATTATTGGGTTAGATTTGTTCAGATGAAGTACAATAAAAACTTATTCATTGTGCATACTCTAGTAACTGACCTGCCCTAACTGTACCAAGTGGAGGCTGTAGTAGTTAGCTAAGCTAAGGTGGAACTAACAGTTCCCAGAATCCCCTTCTCTATGTGGTTTTGGGTCAAATTCACCCACAAGAGAAATTTACTTAAGATTTTGGGAACAGAAGTGAAGCAGCAGCTATTATGCCTTGCAAGTCATTGTAAGGTGCCAGGCTTCCTTGAATCTCATGAACATTATCACTGATTTATAAGCTGGCTCTTAGCTCCCACTTGATCTCTTTCTTCAACTCATCCCAGTGCTTGGATAGGCACATGTGAAGGACACCATGTTCTTTTTCAGCTCTTCTGCTTCATTAGGGATGGAGGTGGTGAGAGAGAGATGGAGATTCCAGTTTGTCATTTTTTTCCCCCTGCTTCATGTTAAGCTTTTCTTCCTGACTGCTGGCCCAATTAATTTTAGGCCTACCACCAGATTTCTATAAACTTCTGTCTCAATCATATAATAAATCCTCTATTCCATATCACTCATAGTTATCCTGCTTCCTTGATCAAACTTTCACTGATACAGACACTTTGTATCAAGGGTCCACAAATTAAGTCCCATCGGCCACATAAGTAACATAAATGACAGCAGATCTGATGTAAGAAAATTTATGCAGCCTTCTAATTCTGTTTCTTTTTTCCATTTCTGGTAGAGATGTAGAATTAAAGAAATATGCTTCTGTAGTAAGCATATATAGTAAGCATGAATGTATTGTTAAATGACAGCTGACTTAGCTGAGTATCAAGGAAGAGGTAGAGACCGCCAAACTGGAGAGGGTGCACCTCAGTCAATGTGGAAGTCATGACTCAGCTCCAGCTTATGCTCATCATGTTTCAACGGAAACGCGAAACTGAATTCTGAATTTTTATGTGACTTATCCTGATTTTTAATGTGTTAACTAATTATACATATACACATGCGTAACCATAAAGACAATCCATGGCCAAATACACATGTGTAGGTTGTATTTTGCAAGGGTGTCTGCTCTGAATGGGTAGACTGTTGGCCAAGGCTCTGCAGTGAGAACAGAGGGGTAACAAAAGCAAGGGGATCATTCGGGAGGACAATGATGGAGGGAGATAGGAAGGCGGGACTCCCATTGTTCTCGTGAGGTGGACTCTATCACTGGATAGACAACTCCATGGGAAAAATAACATTTTTTTGATGTGTGTGTGTATAATCATCAATAAAAACTATCACTTTCACAGTAATTTGCATTATACATAGGGATTTCACATATGCTATTTCATTTTTTTTTCATTTACTATCTTACCTACTATCTTGGTTGTGAGTGGGATCAAAGATAAATCACTCTTGGTTTCTGCCCTCAAGGGTTGCTTGCAATCCATGGAGGAGACTGATATGTTCACAGTCAACTATAAAATAAGAATGAATGTGATTAAGTGTTATGGTGGGGGGAAGGGTTTTGATAAATGGAAATGAGGGATGGGAAGGGTACTAGATGACAAAAAGTATGAGCAGAGGCAGCAAGGAGAATTTGAAAAGTCAGTAGTAAAAGCTGCTATGAAGAAGGAATCAGTAACAAATGTTCTACTAACATAATTAAAATTCATTTGTGAGTTCCTGAAACTAGAGTAATCTTTAACCTGCCTTTATTCATGGTCAAAATGTTGATTGGGTAATGGCTTGAATTCAAGCAGCCTCAGTTTGAGGGGAAGAGAACACTCATTGTCTTTGGTAAGCGAAGAAGTACTGAACTGAGTCTGGAATTCAAAATCCAGAAATGATAGCCAGATTTATCCAGAGGGAGGATCAAGTGCTATTAAGTTTGATAATGCCCTACAAAAGGCCAGACAACAGATGGGAGAAGGCTAACACCAAGGGCTGTTAATTACCAGACAGAACAACAAATACAGTAGAAAAGATTGATAGTAAATAAATTGGCTACATTTATGTAATCTAGAAAATCTGAATAAATGTGACTATGTCTCCCTTCTGCTTGAAACTCTTCATGGTGTCTTTAAAGTTCCCACTCCTCTGTGGCATGATGTCAAGGCCCCTTATGACCTGGCCCAACCTTCCTTCTCCAGCCCAGTGTCTATCCCCTGCTCCCACCTCCCGTCTCTCCTGCTATGGGATACTTAATTTTCTAGCCATGAGACACTACTTTTGGTTGTCTTGATGTTCCAAACCTCTGTGCCTTTGAATATTTTATTGCCTTTTGTTTTGGAAGAGCATCCTTTTCTTGATTACCCTTTAAACATCTCAAAGTGTTCTATGTTTCCCTTATTGCCCAATAAATCCTTCTCTGCTAACTCTGTACTGTATATAGTAGATTTTTTGTACTTACTTTACTATGATGTAATTCTTTATGTACCTGCCTGTCATTCCATGTGCATATTATATGTGTATTCGTCCCCTCTTTGCTGAGTGGCTACTTTGTGTAAAACACTGTACAATGTGCTGTAGATATAGCAATAAATAGGATTAACCATATTCTTGGACTCATGAAGCTTACATTAAAAAATGTGTGTTGAACTGTAAAGAAATCACAGAACATTTTGAACTTTAATTTCAAATTTTATACATTGATAAGACAATGTATAAAATACATTAAGATAAATTAAGATAAATCATAATTTCAATCTGTTTTCAGTTTATTGTTTTGTAATTGAGTGCTCCCACTGTGTTATCGAATTCCTGATTAATACACTCACAGAGCTTATTCCTGCTGCATTCTATTGGTAGCGGTGGTTGGTAGCAGTGGTTGGACTTATAGGAGCTTTGTGGTTTTGCAGACCTTGGCTATGTCTGGGCAATCTTTCTACAAAGGTTTGGATTGTCTTTGGAAGAGCCTTGGGTACAGGGGTTCCACTTTCCCAATTCTCACCTGTCTTATTTGTTCTATTTATGATGTGCCATTTAACTCTTTATCTCTTAGGAAGCATATATTTTAGGTTATTTTTGCTCTCACAAACATCTAGAATGGTTTCTAGAACCAACTCCCCACAACACACCTGACCATTCTAAAATCTGATCCAGCCCTGGTGCTTCTTTCAGCCACTGGCCATTTACTCTGATTCTTTTTGGAGAAAGGAGGCAGCTTGTCTCTGATTGTGCAAGCTTTGCAAAGTGTCAGTTCTGTCTGAATCTGGCACTGCAGTAGAGTGCTTCTCACATTTAATGCTGATGTTCTATGTATTTCTCCTTTTTTTAAAAAAACATTACCTGCTTGGCTACATTCTAGAATAGAATTTTTCTAACTGCAAGTCATAAAAGTGATCATGAAATATATTTAATGTCATAACCAGCATTAGAAAATATGAATTGAATAAAATAGAAAATATCAGAATGCATCATGTGTAGTAAGGGTAAGTTTTGTAAAGCTTGTCATACATAGATACACATGTATGACTGGGTTGTGATATAACTCTTTGTATAAGAGATGATAAAAAATTTAGAAAACATGGCCCTGAAATAATCCATTTCCATTTTTTTTCTGCTTCCTTTCTGCTTTTTTAACTCCAGTTCTATAACAGATGTCTTTTTGATATGCACTTAAATTATTTTATTTGGCTGTCCACATTGAATAAACTGAGTAATTTTGTAGGTTTTCACTTTTCTTTCTATTGTACATTTACCTCTAAACTTGAATCTTTTAAGCTTTTAAAGACCATAGTTAATGGAGTATGTTTATTTTGATAAGATGTTTAAATTATACTCTTTGTAACATTTTGGCAGTTCCCTCCCATCCTTTGGAAAGTTCTAGTTTCTTAGTGTTTCTCTTGATAAGGGATCTTTTTCATGGTTAAATTTTAGGAAAAGATCTAGGCAAACATTAGTTAAAAAGAAAAACAGGAATGAAAACAATTATTTGCCCAGCTTACTAGCTTTAATTAGTTAGTAAGCAAACTATTTTATACCACATCCAAAATTATGCAGCAGTGTTATTTAGTTGCTAATGATTTAAATAATATTTATTTTAAAAGGATTTATATACTCTTACTTTCACTCCAGACTAACTTGAATTAACTACTTTGAGCTCTTTAGAATAAGCAGTAACTTTAAAAGGACAAACTACCTTAAAGCAAACATTTAAATAAGGGAAACTCAGTTCTTTATTGCATTTTGAAATTATGGAAAATTAACTTGCCTCTTTAAAAGCTTCTTTAAAAGGGAAGTAACAAAACAGAAGGTCCCAGAAAAACTGAACGTCGTGCAAATTTCTGAATGAATCTCTTAGGAATTGTTTTTAATCTGAATATTTAATAGAGTGGCACTGCAAAATTTGAATTATGCTACTCAATTTTAATGGTTAATCTGCTTTAAAAAATACACAAGCTTAATTGTGACATACAAAAGTCCTTATTTAGGGTAGACTTCTAATTTGAGTGTTGTTGGCTCTGCTGTGTAAAGAGTCTCATGGGTGCAGAATTTTCAGAGTGTGTGTACGCCTTTACATCTCGCCAAGTAACAATTCCTCCTTGCGGAGTCTGCCCCAGCCTCTCCAAAAGCCAGGAGCAGACAATAGATTCATCCTAATGGAGTTGTGTACTTGCCATCTGTAGGAGCAGCTGCTGGCCCGCATCTGCACAATATGCTAGGAAGGGGAGCTCCACTAATCTGCATAATAAGGAAGAGGATCATTCCACTCCAGCTAATAATCACAGAGCAATCAATGCACTTCATTCCCTCACTGCAGAACACAACCAAGCAGGCTTCCTGCTCTGCGTAGACAGGGGTCAAGTGAGAAGGGATGGACTGGAGCTGAGAAGCTCTCTTTTTACAATCTAAGGTTGCATCTGTCCGCTGGGACCTTGGTTTGGTCTTTCTCTTGAGTCATGCTGACACATAGCGAAATCCTGGGAATTGGGAGGAAAAGATGAGATGCTAGCATGTATTAAGATTGCTAATCAGAAATGCTTTTGAAGCAATTAGTGTATGGACCAATTTGCATTTTAAAATGCCCCCTTTGTTGGAAAAATGGCACAAGCAAGTTCTCAGTTTATTTGTGAACTACTTTCATTCGGTCATTCGGTTTTCATTGATTTTTTTTTATAGTTGCACAATGCTGAGATCTGACTTTTAAACTGTTAACATACACCCCTACTGTGAAATAGACTATGCGAATTAATGAATTAAATTTATGTTTGTATTTATTATGACCTCAGAGTGAAATGACATCTTGAGGGCAGTAGTACTGGTAGTAGAAAGGAAGATGACTATTAGAATTATATATTCCTAAATGGCCTAAAATCACTTTTTTATTAATAGAAATACCAAAATGGCTTCCCTAGAAAAAGCATGTAGTTACAAATATAATTTGATTTCATAGAGTTGATTTAAAGGTTAAAACATTTGAACACGGGTGACCTAGATTGAAGACAATATTTTAAATCGAATTGCAACTTGCCATTATTTATAATGTCTTGTTATAAGAAGTGTTGAGACTGTCTAATTTCTTGCAGGAGAAATATTTGCATAATTCACCACTCATCAATGTAGCACAGGGAAAACAGCATTAATTTATGGAGATGAAAAACTGGGGCTGAAGAAATAATTGCTTTCACAAGTAAACAAAGCAGCTCGCTTAGCATTCATTTCAACCTTTTAATCAATACCATTTGGTTAAATAAGATAGCATCTTCCAATGTGATTTAGAAAAAAACTATGAAAAATAATTCCCTTTAGTTAGAATCAATATTGCTGTACAGTGATAAGAGAAAGATATGACATCTTAGAGAAATATGTCAAAGTTTGTATAAAATCTTGGTGAGGTGTTCTGCAAAGTTAATACAGTGCACTGGATCTTACCCATCCAGCTGACCAATCCTACAGTGCTGTAATTAAAAGAAGAACAATGTACCAAGTGAGCCGAAAGCATTTGTCCTAGATTTCCTAATTTTAAAGCCCATGTGTTCCCATATATCAAGAGACTTAATATATATTCTTGTTGAAATAGAAATGCTCTAGAATGCCTATGGAAGTTTTGGGAGTCACTGAAAGTAGTTTTCGAGTACAAAGAAGTCTGAGTTGGCTGCAAATGTAGGATCCTTTCATAAAAATTTTAGTAATGCCCAGAAATTAGAAAACAAAGGCAGTAGCAGCATAACCACACTAGTAATAGGCATAAACTTGAGGATTAATCAGGGAAGAAAACAAGTTGATAAACTAAATCTCTAGTTAGATTTCATTACTCTATTAGTATCTATGCAGTACTTGTCACTACCTGTAAGTATTTGGTTCATTCATTTATTTGCTTATTGATTGTCTATTTCCCCTTATTGAATGGAAGCCACATGAGAGTAGGAACATTTCTTGCTGTATTCCCAGCATCTAATAGCAAATAAATCCTCAATAAATATTTGGTTGATTAACTGGTGAATGTAGTTGCAACTTCCGCCCCTCTGCCCCCACCAAGTGGGAATGCTTTAGGGTCTTTTAGGGGCAGCTAAGGAATATGCTTCCTACATTCAGGTTATTTTTATGCCAAAAATAAATATTTCTACTTGAATTTGGACACGGAAAATTCAAAGATGGATCATGCCAATGAAAATTCATGAATATCCTGATAAAATATAGGACATTTCTTTGCAGAGTATCCAAAGATAAGGCCTCTATCTAATACATGCATCTCTGTACAACAAGAAAGTAAAAGCTCTACCTATTTCCATTTATCTCTTGCCAGGAGAGACTTGGATTGATCCTAGAAGTGCCCCTGAATCAAGTGCAGAATGGAATCAGTCACTTCTGAGGAACTTTTTCTGGGCCTAAAGATCTACCACACTTTCCAGGCCAGTTCTAAGAGAGATGGGCATAGTCTGGGAAGTTGCTTCTATATAAATGACTCATTTATTTATTTCATCCATCCATTCATCCCTCCCTCCATTTCTTCCTCCCTCTTTCCCTCTATCCAATATTATTTTAGTGCTTACGATGTGTCAGGATCTTTTATGGGTGCTTGGATGCACTAATGGTTGGGTTTGTCTTCCGTATCTCTCTTTCAAGTTCTAGGAGGGCATTCTGGCGAAACTTCCTGCAGGGAGATGAGGGAATTATGAGATTCCATGGTCTTATAAAGATTCAGGGTCCAGATATGAACCAGGTTTGTAGAGAGACATGAAAGTTCATCACTCTAATACTGTCAATAGTCACTTTAAAAAAAACTGTTCTCAGTAAAAATTTTATCATAGAGGGCTTTAATATTTTCCCTGGAATTGTGAAATTTTTGGTGTTTTTATGAATGGAAATTTTTTTTTTATTTATAGTTTGTGATTAGTTGTTGATAATATACAGGAAAGCTATTGAAATGCAAGTACTTTCAAAGAGTCTCCGTCATTGAACCCTATTATTCTAATACTTCTTAGTTTGTTTTTGTTTGTTTGTTTCTAAGCATATAATCATATCAGCTAGAGATAATGGTAATTTTATATTCTCCATTCCAATGGTTAACACACCTTATTTTTGTTTGTTCTCATAATATTTTGGATAGAATTTTTAGGACATTGTTAAATAATAGTGTTGTAATGGGCATTCCTGACTTGAATTTTATAATAATGTCGATAATGATAATAATGGCTACAGTGTGCTATGATGGTGGATTTGTCTATTTCTCCTTCCATTTCAATCAATTTCACTTCACGTATTTTGAAGTTATGTTATTAGGTGAATATACATTTAGGATTGTTAACTTAGTATATTTATCATTATAAAATGTCACTTTTTTTCTGCTAATATTCCTTATTCTGAAGTCTACTTTGTCTGATATTAATATAGGCGCTACTTCGTTTGATTAATATTTGCTCGGTATGTATTTTCCATTCTTATACTTTTAACCTATCTGTGTCTTTATAGTAGAATTGTTTTCTTTAGATAGCATAGAGTTGATCTTGCTTTTTATCCAAATTTTTATAAGTAGAAAGAATACACTCTAAAACAATAATAAAACATATTGTACAGTAAAGACATAAATCAGTAACATAGCTATTTATTATCATTATTAAGTATTATGTACTGTACATAATTACAACTGTTATACTTTGATGTGGCTGACAGCACAGTAAGTTTATTTACATCAGCATCACCACAAGCATGTGAATAATGCATTGTGCTATGACATCAAGATGGCCACAATGTCACGTTGGCTACAGCATCACTAGATGATAGGAATTTTCAACTGCATTATAATCTTATGGGATATGTAGTCCATGCTTGACTGAAATATCATTATGTGTGGTGCATGACTTGTAGCTAGTTTTTGAGAGTTGCAGTGACTGGCACTGAGGAAATTGGGAACAGAACTTTGGCTGTGGAGTTCACCAATGGAGCAAAGAAATAACTGCTTAGTTTTCCAGTTTACATAGACATGACCATGAGACAGTAGGGCTAGAAAGAAAGATTTTTCCCATCTATTATGAGAAGTGCTTAAGCACAGTAGGGCCTCTAATTGCATTGCTTAACCCAGGTACTTTGTTCATGTTGAAGAGCCTTTCAGATTCCAATAAAACTGGAAACCTCGCATTTATACAGAAAGTTGTCCTGAGGTAGCTCAGGCCATGTAGGTTTTCTGTGTAAAACCAGATAAATCTCTCTTTATTATTTTTTAAATGTAAACATTATCATATAGTAAAATGAACTTCTTCCCCTTTTTGGTGTACAGTTCTATGGATTTTAGTACATAAATAGACTTGTATTACCACTACCATAGTCAATTACAGAATAGTTCCATCATACGAAAAAACTCTTCCAGGCTATAGTCACAGCTGTCGCCTAGCAAACACAGAGCTGTTCTCCATCTCTATAGCTTTGTCTTTTCATGAACGTCATATAAATGGACTCATATACAATGTGTAACCTTTTGATACTAGATTCTTTCACACAGCATGCCTTTGAGATTTATCCAAGTTGTTGCATGTATCCATTGTTTCTTTAAAATTTTTCTTTTTATTGCTGAGGAGTATTATATTATCTGGGTGTACTACAGTTTGTTTAACCATTCGTCTGTTGAAGGATATTTGAGTTGTTTCTGGTTTTTCTCAGTTATGAACAGAGCTGCTATTAACGTGTAAAGTTTCTGTGTGAACATAAGTTTTCATTTTTGTAAGGCAAATACTCAAGAGTGGAATTGCTGAGTCATGTGGTAAGTGTATATTTAGCTTTATGATAAGCTGTCTGTTTTCCAGAGTGGCTCTACCATTTTGCACTTTTATCAGCAATGTGGGAGTATTTCAATTGCTCTCACTATCACTTGGTATTGTCAGTATTTTTTATTTTAGTCATTCTAGTAGGTGTATAGTTGTATATCACTGTGGTTTTAATTTGTATTTCTTTAATGACTGATGATATTGAACATTGTTTCATGTGTTTATAACTTTGGTAAAGTGTTCAAGTCTTTTGTCTACTTTTTAATTAGTTTGCTTGTTTTCATATTGTTGAATTTTGAGGGTTTTTTTACATATTCTGATTATAATTTCTTTGTCAAACATGTGATTTGTAAATAAATATTTTCTCCCAGTCTGTCACTTATCTTTTCATTCTCTTAACAGTGGCTGTCGGTGAGCAAAAGTTTTTAATTTTAGTGAAGTCCAATTGACTCATTTTTTTTTTTTATGGATCATGCTTTTGTTTTCATGGCTAAGAATTCTTCAATTCACCCCACGTCATGAAGATTTTGCATATCTTGTAATTGTTTTATAGTTTTATGTTTAATTTTTGGGCTTATGATATGTTTTGAGTTAATGTTTACATGAAGTGTGAGGTTTAGCTTTAGGTTTATTTCTTTGCAGGTACATAGATGATCAATCTTTCCAATACCATTCATTGAAACCTGTTTTTATTGATCTGCTAATAAATATGTTTATATCTTGAAAAAAGTGATAATATTTGAAACCAGCACCTTTTACCTTTTAGACAACATCACTCTGTCAGTCAATAAGTCAGTCCAACAACCAGTCAGTTAGGCATTCAATCATTTAATTACTCAACAAACATATGCAGTGTACTAAGGCCAGGCAGAGAAGAGTTTATGCTAAAAGGTCAGCTGAACTATTTTTAACATCCCAATACCAACTGGTTTAAAAGAAAAATGAATGTGGTTGACAAATGTTGTAGTTGAGTTCTTGCTCAGAAGTGCCTATAATAAGAAGTGTTATTTTTTTTCATTTGAAGACTTAAAAAGCTATAACTTCAAGTTTTTACAAAATTTCTGGAAAAAATCAAATAAACATGTACATCAACAATGCAATAGCATTCCCAATGGTAACTACACTATTTCTTTCTGTCTTCATGGCTAGCATTGTTTTAATGGCACATCATGTGCTTGGAATAGTGTCATAACCCTTGAGAGGACCCTATCCCTACCATAATCACCACTCAAGTAAAAACAATCTAACATTCTCAGGAGGCCTTCTTTTCTGGACAGCCCTCTGCTTTAGTGATGGGAATGCATAAAATTGTTTTTTGTTTTTCCCTACATAGGGGGACATGTTAAAGATATTTTAAATTTAGTCATCCACAGAGAGAAACGCAGCAGGATTTTTGCATCCATGAAGCCCACAGATTTTAAGTTGCTTTAGCCTTCTAGGATCATGATGGCTTTCTCAGGCCACTGTTTCTTCTGTTAACCTGGATGGGCTGATGTCCTGAGTAGAAAGTTTCAGACAACCTGGATGCTCCAGAATGCAGCAAATAAACCAACGAACACTGAATTGTGTTCCTGTGATAACTGGGGGTGTTTTGAGGCTCTTTATTTTCTAGTTCTATCCTGCCATGGTAGCCACACCCTTCTCCCTCCTCTCTCTCAATATATGAGGTGTATATTCAAAGTACTTGGGTTTGAAGATGAAAATCCTGACATAAACATCAATTAGTAATTACTTCTATATGCTGTAAAATGACAATATTTGCTTAGAAAAAAATGCTTTAACTTGAGCTATTAATAGAGGTTTCCAGACAAGTCCTTTTTGATTTTGAACTATAATAAAGGCTCATTTGCTGATTAAATATTTGTTACACTTGCAGCTTTGGAAGTGTTCCTCACGTTGCTGAAAATGTCTTTTTGGTCATATTTCTGGCTTCCTTGGACATTTTGGTTCCTAAGTTTAAAATTTTAAGGTGATCTAGTTCCTTTTACTCCTGGCATAACTTGAAGAAAGACCAAGTTCAAAGGCTCTTGGAAAGCTTTTATAAGTCATTTTAGATGACAACACGTTCAGACCAAGACTGAGATGAGTTAAGTATAAATGAATCAGAAACACATGGATGACATTTCCCTTAGTGAGAGACTGTCCTTTTATTGTGGGACTGGAACGAAGAAAGCCAGAGATAATTTTGGTTAAGCTCACATGGCAAAGGGACATTACTGAACTCCAAGCCAACTTGCTACTGTATGGTATACCCAGCAATATGGGCAGGAGCTGTGTACCTGTGGCCACACCCTGGGTGGGTATCAGGTGATCCCCACATTGATGGGTGGCTGATGCTCTATTAGTATTCAAATCCCAGATTCTATGCCCTTTTACTAGTGATAATGGGGTTTAGTGCGTGAGCTCTGGAGTTCAAATCCCCTCTCTTCTACTCACTAACTGTGTGAGCTTGAGTAACAGTATTTTAGCCTCTTGACCCTTAGTTTTTCATTCTATAAAATGGAGATATGATTATATAGAAGCTGTTACCTAACATTGCTCCGAGAATTAATTGAGGATGAATATGGAAAAGGATTTAGCATTGTTTCTGGCATAAAGCAAGTGTTCAATAAATGTTGGATATTATTATTGCTGACTTAAACATCACCATCATTTATACCTGAATAACAGTCTTTGTTATGATTCTCGTAATGGATCTAGATGGATTATGCTGTCATCATCAGAACATTTGGAAGTAGATTGAGGCCTGGATACCAGAATTATCATTCAGTATGGTACCATTGGCACACAAGCCCTGGCTGGCTGGCCTTTAGACTGAATTCAAAGCCTGGCACCACCAACCTGCCCCCGCTTGGCTTTAGAGCATTGTGGAATAAACTCAAATCTAGAAATTCCAGTAAGAGTTGATGACAGCAGGCTTTAGCCCCACTTTTTGTAAAAGCCCCATGACAAAGCATCACTCCACATCAGCGTTCTTCAGTGAGCCTCTTTTTGCCCAATGTGCACAGATGGGTGGTTCCTTTGTTAGCCAGTTATGACTCAGGTGCTCCATTTAAATGTGCATTTTGTTGTGAGGCAGCCATTAAGGCTATAAACTCACTGTGCCATCCTCGTTATGGGTGCTTCATGGATCTCTTATGCATCACAATATAGTGTTCTCACTGTTGGGAATTTTATGAAGCCAGAAAATGCTAGAGAAAGAAAAAATTGGTCATTCAGAAAAGCTTTGAACTGGTAAAGTAGCATTTATTGCTTCTTGTCATCATCAGCCCCAGCTTATCTGCCAGTTCTGATCTTCTTGTTCCCTTGAACTAGCTCACTGCCCTCCAATAGCTCTTGGGTACTAACAGTCCACACCACCCCTCCTGATATCGGTCAGCTGTGTGGCAGGTGGGGCAAAATGTGCAGAAAGTGCTTTTAGAATTAGAGTTAAAAAATAATGCTTTCTGTCTCTTTCTACTTGTTTTTAATCTGGGTATGTTGATGTTGCACATAACAGCACTAGAGTCTCCTCTTGGTGATAGCAGCATGAAAAGGCTGGGTGGTCATTCAGAGACATTATCTGTGAATATGTCTAATTTGAGGAAAATAGATCCTATGGTTCATGTTCTTTTTTAGTACTAAACAAACATGTTTATTCACTGACTCACTGCTTTTAAGAATCAAGACACTGCTTACACACAGGCTGTTTAGGAATTACTCATTCATATTCTGCTAATTTTAATGAGTCTTATTCAAAGCATTCCAAGCAGACCTCTTTTTTAGACATTGACTTCTAAGTCCAGTTTATCTTAAATGCCTTCCATTTGGGTATAGTTATAAGATGTATCAAAACAAGTCCTTCTGGTCTCCATTCTTCAGTCACATGGAGTCTGATGATGAGACTCACACTGGTCAATCATAACTTTCCTGACTGTCTCCAGACTCTTCCATGTTGGGCATTCATTCATGAATCAATTCTTTCAATAAACATATATTAACTTTGTGGCAATCACAGTGCAAGACATTGGAGATCAAAGAGGGTAAGAGAGTCCCTCTCTTGTGAATAAAATGTAAATAAGACAGAAGCATAAACAAATTGGTCTATGCAATTTGCTAAAGGCTAATAGAGGTGAACAATGGTCCTGTGGGAAAACAGAACCAATGGCCCTGATGAGACTGCACCTCTGGGGAAAATTTTACGGGAAAGATGATGTTTGAGCTGAATTTTAGAAGATAAGCTGGAGTTTTTAAGGATATGTGCAAATTTAAGAAGATATGAATATGATTCACTTAGGATATGGCCCGCCCTGTACTTTAGAAAGATGGAGTCAAGGGCTTCCAGAACCAAATCACAACTTGCGGTGCCATGCAGGCTAAGATGTTTCTGCAAGAGACGGAGTTGTTAAAGGTTTGGAGTAAGAGAGTGACATAGTTAGGCTTTGAAAGATAAATCTGGTGGCAGAGTGGGAGTACGGCTCAGTAAGATAGGATACAGGGAGACCAGCCAGGTGGTAACAGTAATAATAGCCTGAACCCAGGGAGAGGCTGAGGGAACAGACAAGAAAGGTATGTTGGAAGGAGAAAACAAAGTGTTTTCTTTAAAGAAGAAATGACTGTAGCAGTGTCTCTAGGGTTGCAGGAGAACTCATCAGCTGGAAAAGCTGATTAGTAGGCACATTATATTATACAAAGGGAAGCCCCTTTGGGAAATAGTCAAATAAAGTGTTCTACAAAAGAGAGTCACAGGAATTTTTAATTTTCTGCTGACCCTGAAAGAGATGAGTTTTGTGGGGACTCTGGAACTTAGAGGAACAGTGGGGGACCCAGCTGTGGTCTGTACAAAGCAGGGGAGAGGGGCCCAAAAAATGATGTGGGTTGGCTTTCAAGGAGTTAGAAGTTCCCTGAAACAGGAATAAGCACCTCAGATGAATGGTGACCAAATAATTTTAAGTTGTTTGCTGAAATGTGCTGACTTGTGTTGTCTCCTTCTATTATTCCAAAATCTTCAATAAAAGTCTGGTCTGTGTGAGTGGTGCTTTGGGAAATGAAATGGTGAACAGTGTGTGTGTGCTTGGAATGGGAGAATGAAGGAGTGCTCAGGTTTTCCTGGACCAGCATGGAGGTATCATTTTCAGGGAAGGCACAGGTTCAGGAAATTCAGGCAGTGACCAGCGGAAAGTGAGCAGAGGCTACATGTAGGCATAAGAGCCAAAGCAGGAGCCAACAATGGCTGAGAAGCAGGCAGCAGGGTCAACTGAATCAAAGGCAGATGTGAAAATAACAATCTTAAATATGCCATCTTAAATATAACAGAAGGAAGTGACCTCTTCAGGGATTGAAGAAGCAAAGTCTTGCTGTTACATGGCTAGTTGCTTCTGAAGGCGGCCTTTTGGGATTTAAGAGATCAGTAGGAGAAAGAGTCATCAGAATGTGGTGACAGATAGAACATGGGAAGAACAGAAGAGGTAGGGATTAAAAACATCAAAGGGATGCCAGTTATGCTCCTAGCTAAACTAGGGAGTTCAGGGAGGGTGGCGAAAGAAATTCTTCCTTTGAAAGGGGGCTTGGGGAATGGAAATGGGAATGGAACAGAAAGTGTTTATAAAAATATCCAAAGAGAGAGGTCCAATTGGTGTCTAGGACTATAAATGTGGAGGCAGGATTAATATCCGTGATTAAGCCCTAGATTTTTTTGTACAGAGAAGTTTAGGTGACTGGAAAAGATCACCCAGAGAGGGTCCAGAGGAGAAGGGAAGAAGAATGACAGAGACCAAGATGGACCAGCATTTAAGAATATCTTCCATATGGGCCACTTATGGACTATTTTTCTTTAAAATCTTGCTTTATTTACTTGGACATTATTTCTTTCCTCTCTTACTTCTAGCAGTGTTCCCAGGTAAAGGAACTATAAATAGGAATTACTTCTTTACCCAGGGGACTATGCATTGCCTTTTATTGTACCTATTAATCTTCTATGAATCAAGAACTTTTCATTAAGAGTCTGTTGTGCTCAGGTACTGAGAATTTAGCAATGTACTTCAAATATTAGCTCTATCTGAAAATGGTCACAGTTTATAAATCTACTTTTTGTACTGCTGCTTCTTGAGGAACCCTGAATAGGCCACTTTTGATGCTAATACTAGAGTCAATTCCTATCCTATCCTGTCCTGTCCCTCTCCATTCTACTCCATTCTATTCTATTTCTATACAAGCAGCCTAAATGAGCAGGTTGTGTTGCAGAAGTAAATTTGGAAGTCAATAATTTAAAATTTGGATCATATTTTCTCATCGAATTAATGTTATAAAGACATGGTTTAACTTTTATGCTGTTGGTATAGGCCCTGGGCCAGGGCCCCTGATATGTGGCTGAAAGAGTAAGCCATGAATGAGGGAGGATGTTTTTCTATTTAAGGTGGTAAGCCACCACCTTCTGTATATGACCTTCAAGCTCCCAAATATCTGCTGTCTTTATTAGCCAGCCATTTGAATAGAACGATTAAATAACTTACTTAACTGGCACTCAAGGAATGAGTCAATGAATTAATCTCGGAGTCAGTTTACCCCAAGCTATACAATCTTAATTCTTTCTACCTCTCTCTAGAAAAAGCCATGAATGAGACGAATACTCTTATTGGAGACATCTATGAGATAAACCAATGAACAGGTTTAATATCGAGTAGGGCAGGAGATGACAGGGAGAACAGTGGAGGTACGAGAAGCATAGGGACACTAAAGGTCAATCTATTGATTGGAGAAGTAAACACAACTATAGCAGGTAAGGTGGTGGGTATGTGTGAAAGTCTTGAAGTCTATATTTAGATCAGATCTGAAGGTCAATATTTAGATCAGAACTGAAGGGCTCTGTCAAAGGACCAATACATTTTATTGGGAGAGACATTAATTAACTAATTAATCAACCGTTTGTTGACAACTGAGTGGGTGGCAGGGAAATAATGGTGAACAAGATGGGCACAGACTTTGGCTTCTGGAGGGCTTAACATCTAACATAAGAGGTAGGTAAATTCTTGGTTGAGGAAAGACAGGGTGCTATGGGAACCCATTGGAAGGAAGACAGTTCCTCAGAGGCAGGAGGCCAAGGTGTGTGGGGAAAGACTTCCTGGAAGAATACGATTTAGCCAGATGAAGAGAGGCAGAAGAAAGTTCCAGGCTTGGAAACCAGAGGAAACAGCACAGCTGAAATATGTCTGTGAGTGATAACCTGAAAGAGCTTCATTTTGCTGGGAGCTAGAATGCAGAAAGGGTAGAGGGATAAACATTTGGCACTTAGCAATTTCTAGAATTTAGTTTCTTCAAGTGTGCTAAAATTTAAAATTTAATGTAAAAAAGCTTACTAAATTCTTGCAATAAAACTAAAATTGCTTAACCAAAAATAGAGTATAGAATATTTTATAACTAGTGTTAGAACTACTTTTTAGGAAAAAAAAAAAAAAACCTATTTACTTTCTGCCTCCAACTGGATTTTCCCTGATATGAACCTTGCATTAGATATGGGAAGTTCTTTAGTTGCTGAAATTATGTAATTTTAAACTTTTAACAACTATGCTAAGAGAATTCCCTTTATATATCTAAGAGATCCTAAAACCAGAGGCAAAAATTATAAAAAGTCAAAGAGAACATTTTTAAGCTTTCTTATTATTTGTTTAAAAGGAGGAAAATGGTATTTTCCCCCTTCCTCAAATGATCAGGCAAACCTTCTCCAGGGAAATTCTTGAACCAAAGAAGACTCTTTCGGTTTCCTTTATTTCCATCTGAAATATCCAGTCCATTTTCTCTCCCATCGCCTGCTTTGGCATGGTTCTAACGACTAAAGAGTCCCAGTGGGTATCAGACACAGAAATGAACTGAGCTCCCAGGAGACAACATCACTACCACTTGCTCTTAAGTATAACAGACAGGAAGTCAGCTTGGTTAGCCTTCACATTTAAATGATGATCAAAATGCAACTCCTGTTAACATTTCAGAGGATTCTTTGTTGTTAATCACTTGCATTTCTCAGTTAATTTAACACACTGGATCAGAAATGAATATATTTACATATAACTTATAAAGAATGTTTTCTCTATATATGGAGAGTTTGAAATGTTTCAGGATGGGAAACAGTGGTGACAAACAATAGTTCACTAATGGGAATTCATTTCATGATCCGAAGTTTAGGTATTCCTCAGAATTTTTTTTTTCCATTCAAGTTGTGTGTAAGAGCATGAATCCAATTTAAAATTATTTCTAAAAGGTTTTTTAAAATAGAAATCTCAACATTTAAATGACAAAAATTTAAAGGAGAGTGTAGAGATTTAAGGTCTAGTTCATTCATGAACATAATTCATGAGTCATGTACTATGTTTGTCACTCCATTTTCTTTTGTAGCTAAGAAGTCACAATGCCACTTGTTCTTTGCTACTTTGGTGGGCTGTGAAATACTCTCAGCCCCTAAATAGCTGTAGCCAACATCTACTGATGATGTGACATATGTCCAGCATTTTACTGTGTCTGACATGTAATATCTTGCTAAGATCATGCAATAATCCTAAAAAGCAGCTATATATTAATATGCCCATTTTACCCAGGAGGAAACAGGCTTCTAGCGTTTGCTTGAGTAGTCTACAGTCACGTTCATGGTAAGAGGAGGAGCCCAGATTTGACCAGGAGGAACTGATCAACAGTGTCAGAGCCTGTGTTCTTTTGCATACTGCCTTGCTTGACAAAAACTACCATGCAGAATTTCACCCACCATCCTAGGAACACGGTGTTTTGTGATTTAAAGAAAGAATTACCTTAAAGTGGACTTGATCAACTAGATGAATAATCCACCCTGAGTAAATATTAATGAGGCAGTTTATTTTCTTCCTTATGACAATTTTCCGGAGAAATGGATTTCTGAAGGGAGTCACTCATGTAGATGTATGCAAATACTTGTCAGTTCTGCAGAAATGCAATAAGTCTGCTTTAATTATTACTCCATTTCACTCAGGTTCCTATGAAATGGAAACCTCCCTTTACAACAACCCTTTAGAGAAGTCTTTATGAAACATTTGGGTCATATTCATGATAATTATTCAACATCAGATTGCTAAAGAAGCTTTATTTTGAAGCTGATGAGTGTGAAATGAATCATTAAGAACATAATACAATTTTTTTTTGTTATAAATGGGAATTCTTAGCCTTTGTTATTCAGGTAAAAAAACTGCCTGTGATCTCAAGGTAAATTGTAAACTAAAGTGCCTTTTAAAAATGTAGCTAAAAATTACTCTTTAAAATAAATCAACTTTACTGAGGCATAATTTACATAAAATAAAATGCACCCAAGTTAAGTATACAGTTGAATGAATTTTGACAAATATAAACAATCATGTAACTACCACAATAATTAAAAGCCATAAGCATTTCCATCATCTGCTTTCCAGTCACCACCCAGCCCTGGCCCCAGGCAACCAATGATTTGCTTTTGTCACTATACATTAATTTTGCCTTTTCTAAAATTTCATGTAAATATAATTACATAATCAATATTCATTTGTGCTTGACTTCTTTCACTCATCATAATGTTTTTGAAACTCATCTATCTTGTTGCACATTTGAGTAGTTTGTCTCTTTTTATTTCTGAGTACATTAGTGTATGGGTATACATACCACATTTTATTACCCATTCACCAGTCAATGAACATTTGGATTATTTCTGGTTTTGCTATTATGAGTAAAGCTGGTATGAACATTCATGTACAAGTCTTTATGTTTTCTTTTCTCTTAGCTGAATACTTAGGATGGGATTGCTGTGTCATTAGTTTAACTTTATGTTATGTTTAATGCAATATGTTTTCATGAGTGGTTATACCATTTCTCATTCCTACCTGCAGTCTATGTGAGTTCCAGTTGCTCTATATTGTTGCCAGCAATTGATATTGTCAAAATCATTGTCTTTTAAAAATGTTTTTAAGTCTTAAAGTCAGGTAAAAACAGCCTCTTAGAAAGCTAACTTTAAAAGCCAAATTTTGTCCATATTGAATAGGTAAATAAATTTACTCTCTGGCAGTCAGTGGGGCAGAAAAATACTCTGCATCTGCTTCTCTGGAACTGAGCTATTGGCAGTGTTAACTAGGGTCCCCTGGCTGAAAAGCACTGTTAGGAGGCTCCTTGGGTGGGGGGCAGGGCAGGTGATTTCTCATCTCTTCAGAGGCATTACAGAGCCACACTAACAACTTTAAGTGATAGTTGTTCCCTCACATCCAAAACTTTATTGGAGTCCAGATGTTTCACATGCTTCGGAGATTACTGTTGGTTAGCCCTGTCTCCTAAACTTAATACTTGGCTGGGAGAGACCACAAAGGAGGCTCCAGCAAGTAGTGCTGATAGGCCTATCAGTTAACACAATAAACATGACATGATATGAATCCTGTGCTATCTTGTCATTAGGGTATTATTAACCATACTTTGAGTATTTGGCTATTAAGAAAAACAGTGCCAATGTTTGGAATGGAAAGGCTAAAATTTAGAGGTAGCTTATGTTTGACCTACTTCATCTGACAGAAAACTCAATAGTAGTTAAGATGACTGATATTGCTTAAGATAAACACAGAATGAATTATAGTTTTTATGAACTAATGTTGGACTCAGAATCTATTCTATGTCTGCCACTGGAATAGGCAGTGTGGACACAAAGATGAAAGATGTACCCTCCTCTCCCTCAGTGGAGAAGATAAGCTGACTAAATAATCGAGTGTGCATATGCTGTAACAGAGCTAAGTACAGGGTTTTCTGAGAGTACAAAGGAGGGGCTCCCATCACAGGTTCGAATCCATTTCATATTTGTGTAGCTGCTATGAACCAGGCACTGAGCTTGTTGGCACCATACCCTTTCATAGAATTTCTAGTCTAGTAGGAATATAGGTGGAAAACCAATAAAGCAAATGAAGCAAGTGAAACCTGTCACAGAGAAGGGAGGGAGCGTAGGCAAAGGGTGTTGCCTGGGTTTGGAGGGACAGGAAGGAGTCGATAAATGAAGGGAGTTAGGGGAGGAGCTCCGATGGGGTGGTGGTGAGTGGAAGAGGGTTCCAGGTGAAGGCAGCAGCACATCGACAGTACCAGAATCCAGTGGGAATGTTAGCTATGCCAAGAATGGGAAGAAGACCCACCAGGACCAGAGCTCAAAGGTGCTTGTCATAGTACATGAACAATTCTCTAGTGTGTAGATACAGGGCAAACCTGAGAGGGTGCAAGATTGTGGCATAGAATGTCGACTTGGACTTTTATAAAGATGGGGAGCAAGGGTATATTTAGTGCTGGGACTGAGTATGAATCAGTTTAAGATAATACTTTTATCAGCTTCTTTCACCCTTAAATATACCACATCTAAATATGCTAATATACATTTTAGCCAGTAAACTTATTTTACTTGGAGTCTTATAGCTTCTCTTCCCTCATATCGTATAACTTAACATTTCTCATGTTTTCCATGAACAGAACTAGTCATAGCAACTTATGATCCTAAAGTGCCAGCTTGAGAGGGTCTTTGAGAGATTGTAAGGACAGGATCTCCTTTTCCAGAAAAAGCAGTAGAGAACTGTCTGTGACCGGGCTGGCCTTGAACCTAGAGCTCAGACAATTCTTCTCTTCATCTCTCCTGTAGGCATGTTTTCTCCAGTGAAAATCCTTATCAAATTGCCCAGAATCTGGAATTTCTTGACTTTGTTATTTTGGATTAAGTTTTCAAGTTTTTCACAAGTGAAAAATTTTCAAATCTTTCCCCATTTCACAACTCCAGGTATTTTATATGTTTTCTTGCCCAGAACATAGAATGGTTCCTGGATCACAGCAGGCACTCAGTGACTATGTCTTGAGTGAATGAATGAAAACATTGACAGTTAACAGATATTAAGAAATTTGGTCTAATTTTTCTTTCTTACACACACTATCACTTAAACTTCCTATAAGTCCTTCCTTTCAGTTTGAACTCTCAACTTTAGTAAAACAACCCTTGAAAATTCAATTATCAATTCTGAAACCTAAATGTTAGTCATTGCCACCTTCCCACCCCCATAACCATTTCTTTTTGTTGCTTTTTAAAAATAATAGACTATTTGGGGGGAATGCTCTCTGCTTTTTAAAACCTATATTTGATTGCTCCAAAGGCAGAATAAAATTTTCTTCTTGTGTCTTTTCTTCTAATTTTTAACCTTTATGATAAAAAAGCATCAGCTTTATTTATCATGTGATACTAATCTCACATCACTTTACAACCATCAATTCTTATCACCTCCTGGTGGAGGAGACAGTGTAGATTTATATAATTCCTTGGCAGATAGGCAATACTTTTATATTTGTCTGAGCTATGAAATTTGCTCTCTAGAAAAGTGTTTGTTAATAAAAGGAAGGCAAATTACATTTTATATATCAAAAGTGTCATTGTCATTATTCAAAGATGCTGTTGCATCCACCTTCAAGAGTGGAGCTGAAAACAACTCTGTCTCCAGAATAGTTAAGAGGGTAAAGAATATAGGTTTTGAATGTTCCTTTAGCCCAATTTGAAGTCAAATTGGAGAGGACATCTTAGTATTTGTACCATTTTTTTTTGGTACCATTTTCTTTTAAACCTCAGGTGAAAGTCTCAAGGAGGCCCTTGAGAATGTGGTGGCAAGCTAGCTGGTTCTTCCAGGTTTCTGACTAATATGGTTACAAATATGGGTTGGCAACAATGACTCTGAGTTTGGACTTCTAACTTATTAACTATAATATGATGTGTGTGTTGTTTTAAGCCACTAAGTTTGTGGCTTAATTGAAATATTAAAAATTAATAATAAAAAACTAATAATAATAATGAAAAACAAGTAATAGAAAACTAAATATAGCACTCATTCATCAACAGGTATCTACTAGATATTTGCCATGTATCCAGAACTATATTGTTGGGAAATCTCAGGGATATAGAATACACAGAGCCTTCCCTCAATGAACACTCTAGGAATAATGCATGCAGAACATTTAGATAGCAATTAATGAGAGTGCTAATTAAGTGCTAATTAACTGGGCAGAAGAATTTGAAAAAAGTTTGCAGGAGAGGGTATATGAGCAAAGGGTCATGGTAAAGAATGATGAATGAATGTGAAACTTCGGGGTTTCTAATTAATAATGATCTCAGAGTCCTAAGGAACTTTTTAATCAATGGACTTTTTTACAGTATATGGAATTCGACATCATACACAATAAATATTGGACTTCCTATAGGTACAGTCTTAGACTGTACTTTCTCACTTTACATTGTCTCCTGAGATGATTTCATCCATATACATATCCATGCAGTAGTGGACTAAATTGTGCCTCCCAGATTACATATGTCCACATCCTCGCTCCTGGAACCTATGCATTTTATTTGGAAGAAGGGTCTTTGTGGTTGTAATTACATTAAATGTCTTTTTATGAGACCATTCTGGATTAACTAAATGGGCCATAAATATAATGACAAGTGTTCTATAAGAGTTGCACAGACAGAAGAGACTATACAAAGAAGAGAAGAAGGCAATGTGGAGACAGAGGCAGAGACTGAAGTGATGTGGCCACAAGTTAAGAAATGCCTAGGAATGCTGGCAGCCACCAGAAGCTGGAAGAGGCGGGAAGGACTCTCCCTAGAGCCATCGAAGGGAGTTTGGCCCTGCTGACCCTTTGCTTTCAGCTGTTTCACCCCCAAAACTATAAAAGAATATATTTCTGTTGTTTGAAGCACCATGTTCTGGTAATATGTTATGGCAGTGCTAGGAAGCTAGTATGCATGGCTTCAGCGGCCAACACCACATAGGTATTTCACAGATAATATTTCTTGACCAAGCCTGAGATCTCTGTGCCTGTTTATCCAACTGCCTACCTCATATCTCCTGATGTTTCTGAGCCACTTCAAATCCATTATGTTCAAAACTCTTCTCTGTCCCTAAGCCTCATCCTTTTCTATTTTCCCTTAGAACACTAAAAAACACCACCATCCATCCATTCAGTTGGGCATATCAAAGCTTAGGAGTTGTTCATGACATCTCTTTCTCCTACATCTCATATGTCCAACCGCAAATCCTATTGATATTATTTTTCAAATATTTCTCAAATCTGTCTACTTCCCTCTGATTTTCTGCTATTTCTACCCTTGCTCTTACCATCTCCTGCCTGAATTATTGCAACTCTCTCTTAACTCATCTCTTTATAAAGATAGGTCCTGACTGTCCCTCAATCTCTTTTTTACCCTGTGCTATAGTCAAATTGCAGTTTTGATCATATTAGCCCCTGTTTAGGTTCTTTCAGTGATTCCTATTGCTCATATGATACAAACTAATATGGACTTAGGAGTGCTCTAAGAATCTACCTCAGCCTGCACTAAGCTTCTTTTTGAGGTCTCTTCTTCAGTCAGCCTGGCCTGCTCTAAGTTTCTGCATGCCACAGGGCCTTTGCATGTTCTACCCCCTCCCCCAATTAGGAATGTTCTCTTTTTTCTTCTTTGCTGAGCTAACTCTGACTTATGCTTCTGATCTCAGTGTTACTTTCACAGAAGAATTGTCTTTGATTTTCCAAACTAGATAGAAGTCCTCTGCTTTTTCACACTTTCACAGTATTCTGTCTCTCTCCTTTAAAGACCATGTCCATATTGCATTTTTACATATTCTTATTATTTTATTAATGGACACCCTTCCTTAGTAGACTGTGAGCTCCACTGAGAATAGAGAAATTGTGTTTCAGAGCCTAGCATCAGGCATAATAGGAGCTCAATAAACATTTCTTGCATGAATGAATGAATGAATGTGTAGTGTATAATGTTACCCATAGTCCAAGAGGGCTTTTGTATTATATGCCTTGCCACTTGAGGGTTATAGAGAAAAGGGCTAAAAATTTGGTCATGAGGCACCGAGAAGAGAAAAAGTGCTCTTCTAACCTTTCCCCTTGCAACATTTAGAGGCTCATCAGCATTGTCTCTCTTCTAATTTGCTTGAATATTACAAACTGTCTTTCCAACTTGGTTTTGAAGGAGTAAGTATATAAAGTCTATTTTCAGGAAGCATATGAGTCAGTTAAGCTTTTATTTCCCAAGTGCTATGCCAGCTTGTTGTGATTTTAGTAGGATGCAACAGGTGCACATATTTTTAGCTTTTATGACAAGTATTGTGTACTTGTCCTCAGGAGTCCCCAGCTTGAATGCCCTTCATCGAAATGATGCCAAGTGGGAAGAGCTTACCCAAACAAGCAGTGTGTTTGTTTGGAGAACAGTAAAACTACTAGCAAAAAAAAAAAAAAAAAAAAAAAAAAGAAAAAAACCTAAAGCAAAACCCCAAAACAAAGAACAAAACTTTGGTTCCTAACAGAAGCCAAGGCAAAAACATTAAGCTGAGACTTAGTAAAAATGGCATGGGTTTTGGAAAAAGAGGCTGATTTTCAAACCAGCATGGAAACAATTGATCATTGCCTGAAAACAGGACACAAGCCCTTTAAATGTGCTTTGCTCCTTCAACTCTCTAAGGAACTTTTCCCACGTCAGGTGAAGGTTTTGAAGAGGACTTTAATTAACTTGTATCAAAGAAACCATATATAAGAAAGAGTTGTGTAAAGATTTCTTTAATTAGTGAATTTTATCAGGCCTTTTCCAATGCCCATTAGTAAAGTAGTTACTGGGTAGCCTGGGTCCTTGGTGGTATATTCAGTCAATGAGCTATTCATGACTCTGGCAAAGTAGCTAGGTTTTTAAACCAAGGGGAATTTACTGGACAATTTTCCTTTGCTACCTTTAGCTACATGGATAGAATCTATAAACTGTTCTCTTTCTAAGAAACAAAGTGCTGAGGTGAGCAAGTGGCCAGTAGGACCTGAAGCAGGCACATTAATTGCTCTATTGAAGAAGCATGGGCACATATTTACTCTTAAATGTAATTAAAGAGAGGTTGTAGTGTTATATTTGGTGGGTGTGGGGTAGGGATGGGGTGAGGAGAGCAAAATATCACATTTGTGACAAATACAGTGTTAATCCAAAATCATTTTTTGGGGGTGTGTAATCTTGAAAAGTTGCATGCATTTCATTGACTTTCCAGAATGGCAATAAAGCCTGGAGAAAGAACTCTCTCCCTCAGTAAATTCAAAGTTACCAGATGAAAGGTCAAAATGCCCAAAGCCACGAGGACATTAACACTTTGGATATAAAGATTCCCTAAGAAACAAATGATCGCCCTCACTTTGGAGAAAGCAGACGTCTTATCTTTGTGAGTTTACAAAATGGAGCCAAACTGTACCCATAGCCACTTTACCCAAACCAAAGCCTGGATCTTTTAGCAACCCACAGTCATTAAACCTCTCAGAAAGCCTCCCAGGAGCCGATGTGCTTGCTTAAGTATATGCTGTAAAAGGTCCTAGAGATTTACAAGGGACTGCTCCACACTAAACCAGGCACCATCTGATAAACAAGCAATTTTAGCTGCAGGCTAAATGATGCTCTTTGAGGCTTTGATTTACAATGCTGAAGATGATATATTTGTAGTTTGGGCATAGGTTCTGCTAGGGGCTTGCTGTGATTACTCACCCATGAGCAGAATTCAGGACTCAAGTTTTCAACTTGGAGGTCAGAAAATTGCCAGTGGAATGAAAGAAGGTTGATAAGGTTTATTGAGATGCTCCCCACCGCTCCTCCTCTCTCTCTACACACACACACACACACACACACACATACGTATATATATATATGTATATACATATATGTATATATATATGTATATATAAGTATATATATGTATATATAAGTATATATGTGTGTGAGTGTGTATACACACACACACACACACACACACACACATATATATATATATATATATATATATATATATATATGTAAAATTTACAAAGCCAGTGATTTTGAAGACTTCTTAAACTTTCTGGGGACCACGTTTTTGTTAGTTTGCTTAAGTCCCAAAGATATGAAAATAATATGTAAAATTAATCTGGTGGTCTAATTTTACTTTTATTACATTTAAAAAGCAAATACAGGCTTGGTTTATTATTGCTGACATTTAAAAATAAAAAAAATGTCCAATTTAACATTTATGTGATTGCTCTAAAGCTAATAAATATAAAGGCAACTTTGAAGCAAATAAAGTCACTCTCAAGAACACTGAGGAACAAACTCAGAGTACTTGAACCTTAATGAAGAATTGCAAGAATAGAGTTTTAAAAAACTCACAGTCCTAAGAAATAATTTGGCAAACTCCTTTTGCCCAGAAGTTTTGTATTTAATGAATATGTGAGTGTCTACTAATATTGGCACTGTACTGGTACAAAGTTGAATATAATTTAACCTTTCTCCTTTAAGAGTTTACTGTTCAGTGGAGAAAGGTCAGAGCTGTCTACAGGATGTCAGCACCAACCTTGGCTTTCTGGTCCACCCTTCTTGAGAGGGTGCAGGGAACACAGCTTCTCTCTCTTCGGTCAGGGGAGGACCTGATGAAGTTATGCAGATTGTGGCATGCATGCTAGACACTTGGAATGGCATATTTCTTTCCCAGGCAACATGTATTGTTAGAGGCCAAAGCCCTAAACCATGGGACTTAGATGATGCAACAGAGTATAGATAGAACTGCCTTTTGAAGAGATTAGAAGCAAGGGGTAGTTCTTTCTGCTATCAGTGTTCACCATGCACTGTTTCCTTATGGATAACAGAGCCCTAGCTGGGCCGAAAGGTTAGTAGAAAGGACTAACATTTACTGAATAGGGCCAGGCACTATTCAAAGCGTTTTATGTCTAAGAGTAAGTCGTTTAATTTTCAGAACAACCACATAAGGTAGATACTTTCTAATCTCTATTTTACATAGGAGGAAACTGTTAAATTTGCTCATGGTCATAGGGCTGATGAGCACACTCAGCTGCCTCCTAGGACAGTGAATTTGACAGCTGATGTGGCAGATGAGGACCTCTGTGTTGGAAATTCAAGGCATCCTGCCCTGATTCAAGTCAAATTTTTTAGATTGATGTTTCAAGTGAGCACTCAGAGATCCTTTGTTTTTAGTCAACTTCTACCCTGATCACCACATTGCTTTTCTGAGCCTCAATTTCACAGTCTTGAAAAAACAAATGCCCTCCTTCTACTTCCTCTAAAATAATGGGAACATCAGCTACATAATGCCTATAAAACACTTAAGGCTATGCAAATGAAGGATATTATAGACACAAGGTGACAGTATGTTATAGCCCCCCTCCCCCTGCCATTAAGACATATCATTGGAAAGATAGTGGGTTTCATTGAGTTGCACTTTTAACTAGCTCCTTTCCTGAATTTTAGCATGGAATTGCATATGCTTTTAAAATTTGTCCTAACTAATTGTCTTTATAAACACAGACCTCTGCACAAGCTTGACTAAATCTAATAAATTCTCCTGGCCAAAATATTTTTCAAGTATTATAGTGCAATTCACTTTATCATGTCCAATCTCAGCTGAATAATGCACGATTCTCAGGAGCCAAGTATATTTCATGAAGCTTGCAATTACTTTTATAAAAGTTGCAGTAAAGTATAATGATTTTTAATGGCATCAATGATACCATTGTATATATCGGTTTCAGTTTTGAAGTAGACTTAAGTTCAAAGACCCAAGGGGACCATTCTCCTCTCTATGCACTTGTGTTTCTCCCATTAATGCTAATGGGACAGACAAATGCTGCTCTGGAGGAGAATATATCTGCCCTTAGGAAGGTAACAGGTTTTAATTAGTAATGCTTTGAATCCCACAAAAGCAGCTTGCCGTCTGTAAACAGCAAGCGTTTTCAGAGATGAGAGCAGGGATCACAGTCTGGTTACTCACATGGAATCTTCTAATCTGAACTTCATAAATGTTGAATACACAGGATTCTTGTCAACTGAGAATGAGAGAAAGGGCCTCAATCTGTTGAAATAAAATCACAGAACTAAAGCAGCATTTATTAAAATTCCTAGTGCCTGAGAGCCAAATACATTTCTGCGGTGGGTTATAGAGATGGCGTTAGCTTTGAAAGGGAAACTCAGTTAACCCCATACTCTGGTAGTGGTTCCCTGATAGAGTATGGTCCTCTTTTTATTTGATGGCAAGCTTTAAACATGAAAGGTGAAAGTCTAGTGAGACTTGCCCAGCTGAAGGGCCCCAGGGTGGTTGTACTAGAGCTTGGCAACAGAGCACTTTCTCAGGAAGCGGTTCTTAGGCTGAAAAAGCAGACACTGGGTGGAGAACAGGAACCAAAAGGAGCTGGCATTTGGGCACGTTGGCTGCTCTGCATCACTGTCTAGGTGGGTGTCTCCAACATGGGCTTCAGAGAGGGGAGGCTGGGAGGTCAGTTTTCACCTTCTATGTGTAAATTTCTAGCTTGCTTTCAAGAAACCTATATGTTTTTTAATTTTTTTAATTGAAATATATTTGATATATCACATTGTGTAAATTTAAGGTATATACATATTTGATTTGATACACTTAAATATCATGATATGATTGCCATTGTAGCAATGATTAGCGCCTGTATCATGTCACATAATTATCATTTTTTTTAGTAATTGGAATCATTAAGCTCTAACAAAAATAAAAAACACATATTTAAAGAGACAAAACTACATGTGAAAATACAGTTTTTAGGTGTGACTATTTAGATAATACACTACAGATTTCAGTTAGTATTTAAAATATAATAAGTTCAACACAGAATTTTTGAAAATAAATCTGGTCATGAAGTGAGATAAATTTTTATTTATCACCTAGTTTAGGTTTTGTAAGGCTAGGCCCAAAGCATCATAGGTTTTGTGTTTACATTTAATACATAAGTTTGGTTTTATCTCTGAACCAGTAGACTGGATTAGAATAACAATAATATAGAAGTAGGTATGTGTTTTTTCTTTTTCTTTTTAAAAAACCTTTTCTAGATATAGGGAGATTAATATAAAACAGTATTTATTAGGCTTGATTATATCACCCAGAACAACTTAGTATTGGAAAGAGTATTCAAAGGAAACTCTGGTTGGAATAACATTCTGCTGGTTATAAGCATAAATTTTTTTTTATATAAATATTCAGGGAATACTTTGCTTTAAAAAGACTTTGAAGATTTTCAATTATGTGAGAGGTCACTTTATGCCATTTCACAAAGAAAATATAAATATGTAAGGTAAACAGAGTGTTTCTATTTGCTCCAGTTGCTCTGTCTTACTTCCCCTCCTGTGACTCTGAAAAAAAAAATTCCATTTATATAAGTATTAAGCTTGTAGTAGAAGAAATGTCATAGATATAGTCTCAAACTCATGAATTCATTATCACACATATTCAGGCTGCAGATGTGAAGTGTAACATCCTTTTCTCTGAGGTGCCCCAAAAGATATACTCCATTGTCAGGACGATTTCATATAGACCCAATTTCCCTAGATCTTTTAATATTGCAGAGACCTCTGTTCTGTCCCCATTTCCCTTCCTTACTTACTAGAGACTATAAATATCATTAACTTTGAAGTGTCTATTTATGTCACTCTACAGACCATCACTCTCCCCCACCGCCATCCAACAAAGATCAGGTTTTAAGTTTGCACATTGGAAGCAGTCCATTAAAGTCTGTTTGAGCTTGAAACAGCCCCCTGCATAACACATGGCGAGGGGCGGGGGACTGAATGCAAACATCAGTCTTATTTCTGCCCAAATGGTAGCAAACCTCTTAATGCAAACTTCCTGGCTTTTTTTCAGTATGGTTGTGTCGTTTATACTTCCTTTGATTTTTTTCTCCCTGTTTAGTTTGATATCTTTTCACCCTAAAAGTTCTTCATTACAGCATAACAAATTCTCAGAGCCACTTGGGGATGCATCCTATGAAAACACTCTGGATTACAGAATTATAGAATTCATTTGTGAAGTGTGGGGATAAAATGGATTTTGGATATTTAAACAAATTCAAGGTCCTGGTAATTTCTTCACTTAAACGCTGAATACTTCAAGGTTGTGACATCTAAATTATTCTGCCATTACCATTGCTTACTGATTGTAGCAATGTATGAAACTGCATCAGCTCTCTTGGATCCAGAAATGGAAGCTGGGCATAGAGAAAAACAGCCTCTAGATTGTTGTTACATTAAAGATTATGTGAATTTCTGGTTTAAGTCATTCTACCTTTTGGGATTCTGAATGGCACCTTAGACTGCACCCTCATACAGTTTATAAGAAAAACGAGTAGGGAAAACTGTCTTACGGGTTGTGCACAATGTTTGAGTGAAGGCTGGAGTTGGATGGACATGTGGGGGTGGAAGTTTGGAACTGCAGACCAAACCTATGAGGGTGTGTTTTATCATACATTGCTTAGCTTTGTTCTCACTGACTCAGGGTATGGAAAGATTGAACTGTTGGGAAGCAGGTCTTCCAAACCCACAGCTGTGTTGCGAGGGACTGACCCTGGTGGCAACTTGTACAGTGCATTGTGACACTATATAACTTCATGTCTTCGTTCCATCATCACAACTAATTTGGGAGTTACCTGAGGGCAAGTTCTGTGTCTCCCACTTTGGTATCACTTACAGTTTAGTAGGGGCTCAATTAGTGATGGTTTGTTGAATCATTTAAAAGGATAATAGAGCATGAGTAAAGAACTGTAAATACCCAAGTACAATTACTGTCTTTCTACCCATAGAATTGAAAAGAACCAACTTGTATGATCTTTTATTTTAGCCTTAATTTTATAGGTGAGGAAACTGAGGTCTAAAGAGGCAAAGCGATTCTTCCAAGGTCAAGTAGTTAAAGACAAAGACAGCACTGCTACCCCAAACTTCTGTCTTATAAGAATCACTGTTTACTCCTTTCAGAAGCTGCTCATGGATTATCTTGCAGATGTGGGACTAGCCTTTTCTGCCCTTTACATTTAAAAATCCATAAATATTATAAAACATATTTAAAGGGAACATACTTTTTAATTTTCAAGCAGGAGAAAGTGATATTTCCAGAGTAGTTATAATTTGGCAAAATTAAAAGGAGTCTTTGGAAAATATATATTTTTTATTCCTTTGGAAGAGGTATTGGCTAATGGGCCTTTGCTTTGTTTATACTAATCTGGATGCTTAGAAAGAGAATCTAGAACCCTAAGAAGTATTCTTAGGGCAAGAGGGAATCCTGTTACTCTTAGCATTACCATGCCAATGTTAGAGGATGTAAATAAAGGATGTGGAAATTTTTGGGAGGGAGTGTTAGTTAGTCCAGTGACAGAGGACCAGATTATATCACTTCAAACTCCTTGGGAGTTCTGGATACTATCATGTCCAATCATAATGAAAGTCTCCCACTTAAAAGTAGAGCTATAATTTAGGACTCTGTGTTTCACAATGCACCCTGCTGTCTCTTTAGTGTGTTTTGTCTTCTGGAAAGTATCAGTGCATTAAGGAAACAATGAACTGTTACTTGGATATATTACCTCTGAAGGGCTTTTCAAAAATCCCCACTGGACCTTTATTTCTTAGAGACTAACTTTGCTCATATGAATATGTAAATGCTTTCCAGAGCTTGATAGTGCAGGACGTGGCTTACAATAATAATAATAAAAAATTAAACACAAATGCTTCCTGGCAAAGGGGTAGATGTGGGGTGGTGGTAGTGGGCAGTGCTGAGAAAAGATAACCAGTGGGCACTCAAAACCTTAAACTTCAGCTGCTTGGTAAGAAAAAGTATATTCTGTCAGGCAAGTTTCAGAAAAATTAAGTATCCTTTGACAATGGTTTTTACAGAAATAAACATGTCTAAATGAAATCTAATTATGTAAATGGTAAAGCTTTTTTAAATTTGCTTTCTCATTTCATCAGTAAACTTCAGTCTAGTTTTTATTGTTTTTGGCCAGAGGCCATTACATGACTTACTGAGTATTGAGCAGGTTCAGTGTGATCTTCAGAATAAATTACAATTAAAACAATATGGTTGCATAATACATTTCAAGAACTAAACTAGCTAATGGGTTAAACAGGGTACAGGTTTTGATTTTAACTAGCAGGCTTATCCCTAAGGTTGGCAAAGGTCCTAGCAAACATGAGTTAACAAAGACTCAGGGGCTCCCAGTGGCAGAGGGATCGCTTACAGCAGGGAGGGAGACTTGCTTTTCTTTCTCTTCCTGTGGGCTGATCCCCTCCTGGCTGCCAGTGTATGTCAGCAAGTTCACAGTCTTTAATTCATTGTAAGCTCCAAGTTATTGCAAAGCAGCACACTTCCAAGAAGAGCGATGTCATAGAAATCCAAGTCGCATTGTGGTACACCAGCACTAATCAACTTCTTGTAGTGGTGCTGCCCCATAGTCATCAGAATGATGCTACCAGGATGCTTGGCATTTCTATAGTGACATTTCCTAGATTATTTGACATCCTTCTTCACAAAGGTTTATCTTGGGCTCTTTATAAGACATAGATATCACAAAGGACCAAGTCTGGGTTGTCATTCGGGGCCTTCTAAACACTTGCTATTTTTTCTTATGGGTAAAATCATCATAACAGTGTTAACCTCTGATTGTCATTAGTGCTGATTGTTACTGCCTCTTAGTGTTGTGGCATTATGGTACTCTAAGGCCAGGAGTGGCTCAGAGGATCCATACCTATGGTCGTGAACCAGTGAAGATTACGGGGTTCCATTACCTTAAGAAGAAGACCATGTTGGAGACATCTCATTTGTCTCTTCTGGATGGATCCCGATTGTTAGATTTTAGGTGGTTGGGAAGACGGTGAATTTTTATGCTTTGTCATCCAACTCTGTTTTCTTTCTTTATTCTTAGAGAGAGTGGTGAGGTGTAACCAATCTCTTCAAAACTTAGTGACATAGTATAGCATCCATTTTATTATGCTCGCTGATCTATGAGTAAGGAATTCAGAAAAGGCAAAGGACTCTTCTCTGTTTCACATTGTCTGAAATGGCTCAGACAACTGGGGGTAAATGGTTGAGGCTAGAATCGCTGCATCTGGGGATTCACTTCCACTATACCTTCTTCTCTGACATGTCTGGCACCTGACTGGAATGACTAGAGGATCCCTTAGCTGGGACTGTTGACCTGAGTATGTATATGTGGTCTCTCAAGTATGATGTTCTTGGGGTAGGTAGACTTCTAACATGGTAGCTCAGGGCTCCATTGTGAATATTCTAGCTAACAGCAAGGAAGCTGCATGGCCTTTTATGATCCAGTTTCTGAGGTCAGTAGCATCACTTCTGTAATTCTTTATGAATCAAAGCAGACACAAACTTTCCCCCAACTCAAGGAGAGGAGACATAGATCCCACTTTTTTATGGGAAGAATGTCATAGAATTTGCAGCCACATTTTCACATTTCCACATGAGGTTTCAAATTGGTCTGGGAAAGCTCTAAGCACCTGTGGTGGCCATTGACTAGAGCAGCCCATTCATGAACAAATCTGTCTTTTCTAATCTTATCTTAAGGTAGGGGATTATACCCCATACTAGTTAGGGTGAAGCCTGAGTTGTTGAAACAGAAACATTCCAGAACATAGTATCTCAGATAAGATACAAGTTTATTATTCTCTTTTGTAACAGTTCAGACATAGGTAGTGAGACCCAAATTAGTTACCCCTCTGCTTCATAAGGCCCCTCAGGGATTCACATTCCTTCCATTTTGTTACTTCATCATTCCTGAGGGTGTTAGCCCCTTCTGTGTTGTCAGAGGTGGCTTATCACCAGGTTTGCATTCCAGCACATGGGAAAGGGGCAAAAGAAAGTGGAAGGTAAACAACTTCCTTTTATTAAAAGGAAGTTGCACACATCACTTGCTTTCACAGTCCATTGGCAATAATTTTACAACATGGATATGTCTGGCTACAAAAAAAGGTGGAAAATATAGTCTCTAGCTGGATGTCCATAAGCCCTGATAAAAGTGTGTGTGTGTAGAGACCTATCACTAAAAAAGAAAAAAAAAAAGAATGGATACTAGGGGAAAATTAGTAGTTTTTACTGCCAGCTTTTGAAATAACTCTGGAATATTTTCCAAGCATATTCAAGAATAGATGTTGGCAAAATTTTTCTATAAAGGGAAAACAGTAAATATTTTAGGCTTTCTGGGCCACGTTGTCTTTGTTTATATTAGTATTCTATTGCTGTTGTAATACCACAAACTAGATAGCTTGAAACAACAGAACTTTATCTTTGTAGGTCAGAAATCTGACACAGGTGTCGTTGGGCTAAATTCCTTTCTGGAGGCTCCAGGGGAAGATTATTTTTCTTGCTCATTGTGGTTGTTGGTAGAATTTGGTTCCTTACAAACAGCTTTCCACATCTTAGAACTAGCACTGAGGCATCGGTGCTTTCTTATACCACCATATTGCTCATTGGTCACAGCTGGGGAAAGATTCTCTACTTTTAAGGACTCATGTGATTAATTTGAGCCATATAAAGTAACATAGTTACAAGTTCTGGGTATTAGGATGTAGATACTTTTGGGGGCAATCATTCAATTTTTCCATTGCAGGTAAAAATTAGCCATAGACAACATGTAAATAAATGGGCATGGCTGTGTTCCAATAAAACTTTATTTACAAAAACAGACAGTGGGTTGGATTTGGCCTGTGGACTATATTTTGCCAGCCCTCTTTCAAGAGTATGGAAACGAATTGTTGACTTAGGGCTCTCAGGCAGGTAGAAATCTCCCATCTCTACAACCTTGGCAGAGGTATGCCACCTTCTGTGTTATAAGGGCAGCAGTCAATTGCTTCTGTTAAAGTCACCTTTACACTGAATTGTAATTACTTCCTTCAGTGTCTGGTTTTTGTCCCCAGATTGTGAGCACATTGAATGCAGAAACCTTGTTTAATTCATCTTTGTACTTTCTCTAGTGCTTAACAATATCCAGCACTTAGTAGGTGCTCAGTAAATATTCATTAAATAAAGAAAACCTTAAGTAAATGAGGGAGGCATGAGTTGAAACACACACACAAGTGTTTTTCATGTGATGGGGTAATATGTTTTCTCTGGGAAAATCTTCAGTTTTGATAAGATTTGACTTTTTGGGTTTTATTCTGCAGGTTAAGTCTGACACCTGTGAGTTTCCATAGGATTCCTGAAGATAGATCTTTAAAAATCTTTTAAATCAATTTTTTGTTTCCCTGATGAAAATTAAAGGGCAAAGCCAGAATTATACATTAGTTCGTGGAGCCAGTAGTATGCATTTGACAGACATTTAATTTCTGCCTGCATTTGCCAAAATAACAATGTGACCATAAGGAAATTTGCAAGTGGAAATAATATTTTCCTGAGTGTTTTCCCAGATACTGGTCTTCAGTGTGGGTTGAAAAGTGCACAGAAAGGTTTTTTGACCTGCCAAGCCATGAGTTCAGCTGTTGTAGGATAAACACAGAGCCCCGATGACATTAACAACATCTGAGCCTGAAACGGGCTAGGAATCCATCTCTACCTTATTGATGTGAAGTGTTCTCACACTTGCAGCCTGTAGCCATAATAATATCTTTGTAGGTGTATAAGGAATGGGGGTCTTTAGCTGAAAAACATTATATATGCAAGGCATTATAAGAACCACTCCTTCCATCCCAGATGTTCAATGAAAGTAAGATATACAGAGGGCACTTTTATCCAACAACTGAGGACCTGTCTTGAGTTGGGACCCAGCATGGATGCTTATTAAGTTAAATAACAAGGTAAGTCATGGCCATAAGTTTACTCCACCCAAGGGAAATTTGCTCAAGTCTCTTAGGTAGACTGAAGGAAAAAAAAGCCTCAATTCATAGTGCTAAGGTTATGCATTTAAAGAGCTCACTTACACTTAGGTTTCTGCTTCAAGGTGGTAGGTCTAGAATTCCTCAAACTCTCTCCCAGTCTGAGAGAATCTTTTGCATATTCCCTCTCCATACTTTCTGCTTTCCTAGCTTTTATCAAACAAACCTTTTCCCTTCAAATTGTTGTCAGTGGCGCGGTCAGCATGTCCATTGAATCACTGTACTTGTTAATAAAATGGTTAAGATATCAGATCAAAATCTAGCTTTCTTGGAATGCCCTTATGCTGATATCAAACCACTAAAAGTACATTTTGGAGTACAGCCCTACAATCAACAATAGGGTCCTTTCCATGTCATAAGAGCTTTTGTGCTAAAATTGTCAGCTTCACTGAAGTCTACATATACTGTTTCTGTTGCTCCCTCTGCCTTTCTCCATAATCTATTGGTATGAATTATACAGAAAACAAAAGGCAAAACTCTATTTATAAAAAACCAAAGCCCCATCTGATATGATTTACCCTTCCCAATACTTCACTAGCTACCTTACCTCCTTGTGGGAATTTAGCATGAAATTGATAGTTTCTCTGGCACAGCTCACCCTATGATTTTCAGGGGATGCTATGCATGCCATAGTAACCCCTCTCTCCTGGTCTCCCATTATCCAGAAATTCTCAAAAGTATTACCTGTTACACCTGGATATTATGGATGATAATTCTTTGAAACCCTATGCTAGGTATGGACAGGCCATGTTGAATTAAAAGCAGCAAGCTTTTCAAAAATATCTTCCAAACATATTTCCTTACCAATTTTACTTTGATGTTTTACCTTCCTGTGACAGGCTTTACATTTTTATTATTTATGACCTTGAATTACTTTTTATAAAATAAATGCAAGTAAAAAAAGAGACTTAGTAGGTTTTTGCCTTTGTAGGGTCATTTACTGTTATGGGCTGAATTGTGTCCTTCCTCCCGCTCCCAGTTAATTCCTGTGTTGAAATCCTTACCCCTCCACCATCTCAGAATGTGACTATATTTGGAGAGAGGGCCTTTAAAGTGATAATTAAGGTAAGGTAAAATGGGATCATATGCATGGGCCCTAATCCAGTATATCTGGTGTCTGAGTAAGAGGAGATTAGGGTACACACACACACACACACACACACACACACACACACACGGAAGACCATGTGAGGACAAAACCAGAAGACAGCCATCTACAAACCAAAGAGAGAGGATTCAGATAAGAACAAACCCTGCCAATACCTTGATCTTGATCTTGGGCTTCCAGTCTCTAGAGGTGTGAGGAAACTGATTTCTGTTGTTTAAGCCACCCAGTCTGTTGTATTTGTTATCATAGCCCTAGCAGACTAATATATTTACTATTAATTTTATTCCTTTTTCCTAATCAACATTGATTACGCTTCTAATGTTTATAGATTATGCTGTAAGAGATCTGGACGGCATGTTGTGGGCCACAGGAAGTGAAATAATCTCATGTAGGTTCTGCATGACAATTTCTAAGAGTACCATGCAAAGTGACCAGAAACTTCTACCAGTGTCATTACAATAACAATGACCTTAAACCACAACCTGAAGGATGAGTTAGTATAGACCTGACTTTTCTAGACATATGTTTTATAGAATGAATTACAAATGCTATCTTGAGGAAGCTCAGGGACCATGTTTGTGACAGACATGTTTGGCCCACAGAGTGTTTTAAAACAAATTTTTCCACATAAAAAATCCAAACTTTCTGCTTCTCCTAAAAAATATGGAACATCTATCCTACTTTTTTTCTATGGACAAAACTGAACAATAGCTGCCCTCTTAATTGGATGCTACTCTGTGCTACTCTTTAGAGTGCCATCCCCCTACACCTATCACTTATTACCCAAGCTGCATGGTCCAGATAATGGAAATACACATTCGTGGCTTCTACATGATCAATTCTGAAAGGTGTCCATTGAACAGAGTTCAGAGGTGAAAAATTTTGGGAAACTCCACAGCCTTTATATACACTTCCTTAGAGATTTTCAATGTTCATTAACATATTAAAAGACCTGAGAAGTTCTGTAATAGAGAAATCTATTTAAGTTTGTTCCCCAGCACCCCCCGATTCCTATGTGACTAGGAAATCCTATTTATTTTAGTAACATATATTTGACATTCTGTGGAACTGGTGTTCTGTGGAACACACTTTGGAAAATGCTGAATTGGATTCCTTCAGTCTGGTTCCACCAGAAGGCAGGATAAATTAGAGAATTAGAATTCTGTTATTTGCTAAATAATTTGGATATTCATAAAAGAGCACTTGAAAAATAAATGTGAAAACAAAGTAAATGTGAAGTTATTTTGTTAAGGAACACAATTATTTTTGTGATGTTATTTGATGCATCAAGGAAATCTACATAAATGACCACAAGCCCCTAAATGCATAACCAATGTTACCTACTGTGAGAAACAGTCTTTATAAAAGTGAAATGTTTTGCTCATTGTGAAAGAAAAATAGATCTTATCTTTGAGAGAACTGTATTCCAATTACTTTTGTTGTGCTCCAGCGTCTTTGTTATTGCACCACAGCGAATGCATCACTCTCTTCATCTTTTAGGTTAATAATTTGATTGGACTGTAAACACTTTGTTAGACAAAACTTACACTCATTATACTTGCAGTCATTTAAAACAAGGAATATGTGCAAACGAACCCAGAGATTCTTTTGTATTAGCTATTTTATTAGAGTAATAATGTGCGAATCCTTATTTGCATATTCAACTAAATGATCGCAAACAGTTTTTGACACGTAAATTCACGGCTGTTCTACTTGCTTCCACTGCGTTTGGCAAAAGTGAATTGGTCTATTTGAGTTATCCTCCTTTGATTTCTCCAAGAAAATCAATATAATAAAGTAATTCTTTCCTGCCATCCTCTTCTTTGCTAAGCTCTTCTGAGAACAGTCAGAAGGTGTTTTTCCTTCAATTATTTCAGGCTTGTTTGCATTAAATCCTTTCCAACAGGCGCCAGTAAATGTGTTCCCTTAATAAGGATGTCTCCCTTTGAAATAAGCTAAATAAAATTTTATATTTAAGGTGAGTAAGAACCAGTTATGGAGAAAATTGCTCAATATCTGTTCTATTCTAATTTCTTTTTCCATGCAAAGCATGCTGCAGCTCTATATTGAGGAACAAGTATGATGATGTGGCATGCATAATTCATGCTTCTGGTTTTCTACACACACTTATTTTTTTCATCAAAATTCCACATATAAGGTCAAAGGTTATTCTTTACTGCTATCAGTAAAAGTTATTTTTAAGGGCTATGACATAAAATCTGTGGATTTTTTATTCTTCAGAAGAATGTTCAATTGTAGGACTCTCACAATACAAGATTTTGCTTGTAGATATTTTAGATTTTGTTTTTATGGGTGTTTGGTTTTATTTTGTTTTGTTTTGTTAGATGGCAAGATCTCATTTATTTAAGTAAATAGCATCCTTGTTTGTAAAGATTCCTAGAATGAAAGCTCACTTATTTATTAGAAATTAAGGCAAATCATGCCACTTCATTCCAAGAGATTTCATCATTCTGTGGAATATCTTATGTTCTCTTTGCCAAAATGGCATTTTAATGATAAGAAAAGTACACTGAGTTTTCCACTACACAAAGTCCATTTCCTATTCTCCTTTCTCAACTCTGTTCTCTTACTCCTTTTACAGTTGTTTTTATACCTCATTAAGGCTGTTGGTCTTCTCCATCTGAATCACCACATGCATTTCCAACTCAATATGTTTATAGCTAAACCCATCATCTTTCTCCTCAAACATGTTTCCACTATATAGTGAGTTGCAGAAAGCCAGAAACCTGAGCGCCATCTTTGATTCCTTATTTTTCTCTGCTTGACACATCCAGACTATACCCAAGTGTTATCAGTTCTACTTCCTCAATATCCTTCAAGTCTGTCTTCTCTTGTTTATTTACTTTCCATTGCCACTTCCTGGCCCAAAGTGCATTAATTTCTTTCCTGGATACCATGTCACCTCACATTCACACATACGTGTGCATGTATGGCGAGCACTTCTCCTGCCCACAAACACACACTCAGAAATCTAAACCAGTTGGCAATGTGGTTGGAGAGATTATAGAGGTGGTCCTAGCTGGTATGTTCCCCTGTTTGGCCTTGTCTATTAATCATATTTAATAAGTGTTTGCCATGTGCAAAGGCCCCTCTATTAGGAACTATGAAGAAATGAAGAAGTTGTGATCTCTGCCTACAGATAATCTAGATAATCTAGCAGAATTTTACGGAGGGCACATGTAGATGGAGCTGCAATGAAAAGCACTGATCATGTCTTAGCCACCATGGCATTATTTTTACATTAACACCTTGTAGGAAAAAAATCAAAAGGAGCTCATTGCCTTTAAAATATTCCTAATTTGCCACCAACTACATAGTGATATTCTTAAGCATAAATTTTAATCTTTGAGATTAGAATTTCAACAATGAGGGTTGCATCTGATTTCAAGGAACTTCCATAGGTTGACATAATACTGAAGTTGTTTCATCTCTTCTCTGATGGTCTGGTGGTTATAAAAATTTCTACCTCATTTTTTTTTTTTCTCTCAAGGTCACTCAGGGCTCTGCACTATAGCTGCATCCGGGGAGGAAAATTGGGGGTGGTCACTTTGTACAATTTACTACTCCCTGAGATACCTTCCCGATAACAATGGATTTTTCTAAGATCCGGGACATGTAATGCACGCCATCAGATTTTATATGATATTTCTTCCAGATGGTTTTTGAGTTGTCAGGGAAAGGTTTGTACTTACAGAGTTGCAGCTTACCCATATCCTCTCTGCACAGTGACATTCTCTGTCCCTCTTTACCCGCCTCTATTCTGTGCTCAGGGTTCCAGGGATGGAGCAGCAGCATTTCCATTAAACAGGAGCAGATAACTCAGATCAAATCTCCATGGTAAATCGGCTTCTCAGCATCTGGTGCCGTTCCTTTAATGAAGCCTTTTTCTCTCCATGATATGAATCCATTAGACACTGAGAAGCTGGAGTATGTAAAATATTTTGTTTATCTGGCCCTTCTCAGAGGTACTGTCTGTCATCATAGATGTCTGCAGTAAATATAGCAACAGCATCACTGGATGTGTGAAGCGATTAGATTTATGAGGCACATAAACTGCAAAGCTTCTAATAACCATAATTCCTAACTTCAATCATAATGCCAGTATTAGTGTCATGTTTTCTGGAGGATTTTGTTTCTAAAAATATCCTAATTGTGGTTACCATTTTTACCCTGTAATTCCTTTAATTTGAAAGTGAAAGGGCTCTGCTAGAGATAAAGCTAGAGAAAACAGCCCACCCTTCTGTAGTGTTTATATGGGCAGTGGGGAAAGATGGATGGCCTGTCTTGCGTGTTTTGCAATTAAATTACATAAATTTCCTTGGGAAAAAGAGAGTCCACACTAATAAGGAACAACTGATGACAAAATCAAATGTGTGGGTAGGGAATAAAGGGTAGGATTTTTATCTTTGCCCCTGCTTACTACCCTAGTCCCCGATCCTGGGGGAGATTCTGTCTGAATGACTTTAACATGATCTCCTTCTAATTATTTAAAAAACTTTTAAAAGGGTGCCAACCATCAGTCAATTTTCCTTTTGACCCAGGCCTGAGATGTTAGTTCAGGTGCTTGACACAAGATTCTTGGCCTGTGAAGTCTTTCTTTGACTTTTAGCGATAAAAAGAAGGCAGACTTTCTTAGCTTTATTAGAACAGACACCACTGCCCGCCCCCCCCCCCACCACACACACATGCAATAGCTATTTTGTATCTTTGTGGCATATTTGGAGGATAATCCAGATTTAGCCATTGAAAGATGATTTCATACATATGTCATTGAGTTTAAGACCCTGACAGGTGACATGGTGGACTCTGGCCAGAGGCAGGGCCTCTTGTTCAATGGATATTTTTTAAAACTTTTTTTTTTGAATAGAGGCAGAATAGAAGCTTGTAACATTCAAATGACAGAGATGTAAATACATAATTTTACCCTCTAAAGATACCAGTGTTAACAGCTTGGTGTACATCATTTCAGGCTCTTTTCTAGAAATATCCAAATATATTATTATTTTAAACAAATGGAATAACACTATACATGCTGTTTTATAGCTATCTTTTAAATTTAATAATGTATTATGAACACTTCTGGGGAAGCGAATACACATTTGTCTCAATCTTTTCAACTTTTCTATGTCATTACATAGCATGTTTAGATTATAATTTATTTACAGTTCTCTGACTGGTGAGTATTGTAAAGGACTTCAATTTTTGTTCTTGCAAATAATGTTTCTAAGAACATCTTGGTTCATATATCTTTATATACTAATGAGAGTATTTCTACAGGATATATTCTTAAGAGTGGAATTAAAATATTGACAGAGATTATCAAATTAATAGATACATATGTATTAGAAAGTTGCTTTAACATTGTACTTTTTTCCATTTTACTAATAATATATAAAAGTGCTGTTTCTCTACACTCCAACATGGGAATTAGTCATTTTGTTTAAGTTTAGGCTATCCCTTAACTCTTTGCTAGATGCTCAAATAAAGCTATCTCACTGTTTTGTTATTATTTGGATTAATAATAATATGCTGAATCTTTCCCTATTCCTTCTTTTTATTATTCTTTATTCATATCCTTTTTCTATTTTCTATCACTTTTCATCTTTTCCTTATTAATTCATAGATACTATTTATGATGAAGCCAGAAAGCATTTTCTAACTATTTTATTTTTCAACTCTATCATATGCTCTGTTATATACACATTGAATATTTTTTGGCAAAACATATCAATCTTATTCATTGTGATTTCTTACCTTTTTGTCCTGATAAGAAATGTGTCTTTCACCCTAATAGAAACATATTGCCCTGTATGTACTTCTAGTAATTATCTGATTTTTAAAAAATGTTAGTAAATTTTTAAAAAATTGGTAGTAAATTATTATATCGTAGAATAAAATAGATAAGAATCTAACTTATTGTTGTTCTTCAAATGGTTATTAATGGCCTCCACTTTATTAATGAGTTCCATGGCCTTGGGCCTGGCTTCCTTCTTCTCTGTCCAGAGCTCTTTGCACTAGCCCCAGCTGCCAAGTTCAGTCTAGTTGTATGTAGAACCCTGACTTCTGTTTCTAGATTTAATCTGTTGATCCTTGCTTTCTAGAATTCTTTTCCTTACTAAAGTTAATTGCTATACTTAAGAGTCACTAAATATCCATATATTTATGAATCTCTTTCTGCATTCTCTGTTCCATTAATCTGTCCATACTAGTGCCATGTTGTTTTAATTACAGTACCTTTAAAATATATTTGAATCTGGTAGTACAAATTCCCCTTTCATTATATTTCACTTTCAAAAATTTATGATAGCCTAAGCATTTATTCTTTTAGATTAACTTTATTATCAATTTGTAAGGGTTGACTAAAATCAGAATTTTTGGAATTTTATTAATGGTTTATTTTGAGAATTGTCATTTTCTTCTAAGGGCATGTCTGTTTTCTCTTGTTGCATGTGTTGTGAGAACTAACTGCTCTCCTCCAATGTATGTGTGAAAACAGTAGACAAAAATAATGTGGGCTAAAAATGTGGATTTTGAGAAAGGTAATGTTAATGTTTGGCTGGAAAATGACAAATGAGTCAAAGCAATAGTGATACGGGAAAATGGAAAAGAGCATAGATGGAGGGAATTAAATACAGAGTGAGTATAATAATGTGAGAGTGAGGGAAGAGTGGAACTGAATATAGAGGAAGTACAGTAAGAAATAATAAACGGCAAAGGATTGGTTGAAGGGCAAGATAGAAATATTGACCTATGGCCAGCTAGGCAGGGAAGGGCTGGAGGGGCTGGAGTAGATTCCACAGCCTCTTTCATATTGGGCTGAGCTGCAGAGAACTTGTTGAGCAGTGGCTCTGGGTATACAAAGCCAGTGGTGGAGGGTGAACCTGAGAAGACAGAGGTGAATGTGGAGTCATTTTGCCTATGCCTTTGCTTGTCCAGAAAGAATGTCAAGTTCAATCAGCACAAGGAGAAAGATTAATGGGGGAGGGTGGGACTGGGTAATATGGGCAAGTAAGAAGACCCATATAAGAAATTGGAGGAAGAACTTAGATGGAGCTCTGCATAGGAATGTGGGCTTTGTATAGACCTAGCCTGAACACTAAAGTCAGGGACTTAGCTCAGAATATTTCTGATCATGGGAACCTTGCTAAGTCCCCCTGCCCACTCTCCACCCCTTCTTGCTTCCTATTTTTTGGCATCTGCTACAAGGTTATACACGTGCAACATAACTTGCCCAGTCTAGCTGGACCTGATTTGTGCAGTGGTGGAACTTGGCCAAAGCTGGGCCATACATTCACTTCCCAAGGAGAACTGGCATTTCAACAGAGGGAGTAGGTAGATCTTTCTCAAAGCCACTGCATTTCAGTACATAAATCTCTGGAGGTTTTGGTGACTGTGCTTGAGGACTTAGAAGCAGAGAAAAACAATCTACTTTAAGAAAGAATAAAACATATACATAGAAAGAACATAGAACAATTCTTCTTTCCAGCCTGTTTTTGAGACCCTGCTAAATTCTGTACTTTGAGCATGATAAGATACTTCAGAATTGCCTGTTTTGTGAAAAGGCTGGCTCAAAAAAATTTGTGTTATATAGAGTCCTAGAGGTCTTAAACAATAGCAGGATTAAGAAAGATAGGGTGGTAAAGTAGTGAATTTCCTTTTTAATAAAAATTCAAGATCTAAATTAACGGACTGAAACATCATTGGTAGAATTCCAGAAAGCAGAGAGTCAACAGGTTAGATCTGGAAATAGAAGTTAGGGTTATGCATTCATCTAGACCAAATCAGGCAGATGGGGCAAAGAGCTCTGGATAGAGAAGCAGGAAGCCAGGCCCAAGGCCACGAAATTCTATAGCCTTGAATGAGAATTGCTGGACCTCTATGGATAAAACACGGCAATTGTGCCTGTTTTATGGTCCCTGACACATGGGAATTTTTTGAGGTGTGTGGCAGGGACCAGGTGGACCCAGTGAGCTATAAAATACTATTTCCATGGAAGTCATTGTTGCAGCCATCTTATAGAACCTGTATTATAATGCAGTGCTCTCTGGGATAAAGTGCTTATAAGCTCAGTAGCTGACATGTGATCGCTTTCTATGGTAGGAAGTGAGATAAGAGGTAAAGGGTGAGGCTAGGGTCCCATGCAAGGCCTCTGGGTAACATAACTCCAGAAGGTGCCATTTTTACTCTCATCAATGGGAATGGTGCTCTCAGGGATACAACACAGAACACTAAGTGAATGAAGCCTTCCAAAGTCATGTGATGTGGCAGTCCCAGTCCCAGGGTCACATCTAAAGAGAATTCCCTCTTATGCTCAAAGTGCTGACGGTGGATAAATATAAAAACAACCCTCAATTGGAGGAATTTCTCTGGCAGTTTCATCACAGCTGTGTTGTCCAAACCTTTGGGAAAAGGCAAAAACATTAGGCAAAGCATGGATCTGGCTGGTACTTGAAGGCATGCACCCTATAAACTGTGTCAGCACCCCATAAACATGCCAGTTTTAATGATGAGTGCGTGTCCCTATTCACCACCATCATTTATTCTACCACAAAATCTCCCAGAACTTTGTTTCTAGAATTCCTTTTATCTTAACCTTTAAACTGCCTTGGGGAGATATTGAGGTCAGTAGTCCTGGACCTGAATCATACTCCCCCTGACCTCACCTGAGTAGTAATCTAAATAGTGGCAAAGGCTGTTGAACAATGCTAACCACCTTGTTGAAGGCTTCCTGACTAGATTGGAATATGTGGAAAGCCAGACCAGACCTATCAATAGGTTTATGAATGTTCACTCTAGAATAGGAATACCTTAAAACATCTGCTTTGGTGATAATTAATATACGTTGGTACCTGGACATTAGAGGATACATTAAAAAGACATGCATACCACATGGAAAGAGGGGCACACAGCCAAAGATACACATAAAAATGTGGTGTAATGCTGGGGAAATGGTGGCAGGAGAACTAAAGTCGGGGATTAAAACTGGGGGTTGCAAAAGCAACACAAATAAAGAAAAATCCAATGAAATCAAATATACTCACCCCACTCCCACTTGTTAAAGAAAAAGAACCCAGAGACAATTTTTTTTTTGTCAGTGGGGAACAAAAAGAACAATGAATGTGTCCCCTGCTGAGTAGGAAGCCCTGTTCCAGAACAAACAAGGCTTGTCATGTGAGTTTCTGAGTTTCTGTCAAGGAGAATGGGTTTCAGACAGCAAGGCCCAGGAAGAACTCGGTTGAGGGGACACTGATGCTCATGGGAGACCAGCAAGTCAGCTCTCAGGTAAACTGCATGGATTGAGGTGTCCAGGTCGAGGCTTATGACACTGGAGCACTAGTGGGGGGAAATAATTTGCAAAAGTGAGGTGGGGATACTAGAACTGGTCAGCTAGTTTTGAGCACTCCTAGAGGACTGTAGAAGTGACAAAGATCAGAGGACAATTCTGTCTTGATTTCAAAGAAAAAAATTCTGACAAATATAGAAGACCAAGATTGCTGATCTGCCTAAATTTGGAAAAGATTCTGACATGGTGTATGAGCCCCTTGAGTAAAAAAAAAACCCAAAAAACAAAAAACTTGTTTTTTATTAGGAATTTCATGGATTCATAAAAATAATTCATTTCAATGCAACCAACTATTCTCCCTGCTTTCTTTTCTCCTTTCTTCCCTCTCTCTCTTTCTCTAAGTTAGAAGTTGGACAGATAAGGGACTTCTGGAGTTAAAATATGACTGATATTCTAAAACGCATTTAATATCTTTCATATTTTTGTGAATAAGATGGGCAATATAGAAAATATATATAATAATTATATCATTAAATTAAAATATTATTATATAATCAATATATTAATATATGATTATTGCCATTGGCTGAATATTTATATCCCCTCCAAATTCAGATGTTGAAACCTAATCCCTAATATGATGATATTTGCAGGAGGGGGTCTTTGGGAGGTGAATAGATCGTCAGGGCGGAGCCCTCATTAATGGGATTGATGCCCTTACAAAAGAGACCCTAAAGAGCTCCTTTGCATCTTTTGCCACATGAGGACATGGTGAGAAGACCGTTATTTATGAATAGGAAGCGAGTCCTCACTAGATATTGAATTTGCCAGTGTCGTAATCTTAGACTTCCTAACCTCCAGAACTTTGAGAAATAAATATTTGTTGTTTAAGCCACTCAATCTGTGTTTTTTTGTTATCGTAGCCTGAATGGACTAAGATAGAAATATAATCATATAATAAGTTCATACATTAGAATATATTATTGGTAATAATATATGATAAAATTAACATATAACTTAATGCTATATTTTTATGTAAAAAGATGGAAAATATCTTAATAAGATGGAAAAATTTATAGTTAAGTGGCTAAAGAGCTGCTTTATGGATTAGCATCAACTAGAGGAAGTAGAATGGCAGAGTGCAGAATTTTACAGAACCATCTGTGGAGCTAATTAGAAGTGCAAATTTCACCCACCCCAGACCTATTGAATCACTGGGGGTGAGGCCTGGGAATCACAATTTTAAGCAAATCTCCAGATTATTCTCAAGCACACTCACGAGTGTGTGCCTTTAGACCTAACTTCTCCCCTGCATTCTGGACTTGTATACCTAACAGCCTTCTCAACATCTCCACTTGGTTGTCTAACAAGAATCTCAAATATAACTTTCCAAAACCAGAATCTTCTTCCTTCAGTAAATGGTACCACCATCCATCTAGATGCTTGGTCAAAATCTAGGAGACATTCCCCTTTCCCTTAAATTCTATATTGGCTTTGCCTTTTAAGGAAATCATGATTCTGCCACTTCTCACCATTGCCACCATCACCAACCCTAGTCTAAATCAATACCTTCTCTCTTCTGGGATACTGCGGTTACCACTCTCTGCCTCCCTGCCTCCACTCTTGCCCCTATTCCTTCTTAGAACAGCTGTTCTGACTTTCATTACCCTTCAATAGCATCTTACTGCACGGACAACTGATCCCATATGTCTTCCCTTGGCCTACAGGATCTCAATCTTGTTGCTGACTACCTTGGTTCATGGCTCACTCTCTGACTTCCCATGTGCCAGCTGCCCTGGTTTCTCTTTTAACCTTTGAGCACATAAAGTTTGTTTCTGCCTTTGTGCTTTCTGAACTGCTTTGCAGTGGACATCACAGCCTATGTTTCCTCATTCAGGCTTCACCTTAAGGTTCCTCTCCTCAGAGAAGCCTTCCTGATATTCCCAGTTCACTCTGTACCTCTTTACTGTTTTATTTTACTATCTAAATTTCTTAATTACCTATTTATTTTCATGGTTTTTATCTGACTCCTCAAGAGAATATAAACTCCACATGAGCAGAAAATATATGCCTAGAACATTGCTTAGCACATCGTAGGTACTCAGTAAGTGTTTATTCATGGATGAACCACTGGTATAACAGATGGGGTCTGGACTTTGCAATCACACCTTGTTTGAGCTTCCAGCCCAACACTCCTGAGCATGTGTAAAAACCTCTGAGGCTCCTTCTGTCCTCCACTCATCATCTAATCACATTCTCTTCTCACCTCATGCAGCATATTTACTGAAGACTTTGCCTGCCTCAAACTCCCTTTCCCCAAAGATCAGGATGACCCTGAGAGATGTCACTGTCCAGCATCTCAGCACCAGCATACTCTACATTGGCTGCATATTAAAATCATCAGTGATGTTTTAAAACAATACCAGTGTCAAATTCATAGCAATGGAAAGTAGAATGGTGGTTGCCAGGGGGCAGAGGGAGGAGGAGGAATGGGGAGTTAGCATTTAGTGGGTACAGAGTTTCAGTTGAGGAAGATGAAACAGTCCTGGATGTGGAGGGTGGTGATGATTGCAGAAGAATGCACTTAATACCACTGAACTGTATTTTTAAATGGCTGACATAGAAAATTTACCATCTATATTTTACAATTAAAAAACAACAACAACAACAACAAAACAAATGAAAACCCCACCAGTGCCCAGCACATCAGCATTTCTGGGTATAGGACTTGGGTGTCAGTATTTCTTAAAAACTCCCCAGGTGATGCAGCCAGGCTTCACAGACACTTCCTTCCCGACTTGTTCCCTACCTTCAGGACTCCAACTACCAACATCTGTCATCCATTTCAGCCACTCCCTTCCATGACCACACCCTGTAGTCACAGAGGGAGGGGCCATTTAAACTCAGCTTTATCCTCTGGCCACTCATCTCTGTCTTGCAGTCAGCTCCTCTTTTACCCTCATAGCCCAGTTCCTCAGTGCATCCTTTCTCCCAATAAACATTGACCAAGTACCTATGTTCCCTATGCACTGTGCTGACGATGAGAGTACGAGAAACAAAATACATGTAATTCTTTAGGTTTTACCTCCTTAATATAGCTGGACTTTTTTTTTTTTTAATCTGATTCCATTTTCATTGCTGAGGCTCTACTATAGGCCTTCACTCCTGATTATACTGTAATAACCTCCTCACTGCTCTTCTGGCCTCCAAACTCCCTTGCCCCCAGATTCATTCCTACTGAAAGCTCCTCATGTCACTTTTTTGTTTATAATCCTTGAATTATTTTATACTCTCTTTAAGATCTAGCTTCTAATTCCCCCCTTTGCCTTTAATTTTTTCTTAACCCATGTAGGCAAATATAAAGGAATCCTACTTTTTAAAATTATGGGGGAAATATACATATAAAATTTACCATCTTAATCATTTTTAAGTATACAATTTAGTGGTAGTAAATATATTCACATTGCTGCGCAACCATCATCACCATTCATCCCCAGAACTATTTCGTTTTTTTCCCCCATTGAAACTCTGTACCCATTAAACACTAACTCCCCATTCCTTGTACCCCTTACCCCTGGCAACCACAATTTTTTTTTTGTCTATGAATTTGACTCCTGTAAGTACCTCATATGAATAGAGTCAGAAGTATTTATCGTTTTGTGTCTGGCTTATTTCAGTTAACAGAGTGTCCTGAAGGTTCATCCATATTGTATCATGCATCAGAATTTCCTTCCTTTTTAAGGCTGAATAATAGTCCCTTGTTTGGACATATTGCATTTTGTTTTTCCTTTCGTCTGTCAATGAACAGTTGGCTTGCTTCTACCTTTTGGCTTATTGTAAATAATGCTGCTGTGTACATGAGTGTGCAAGTATTTTTGAGTGCATCCTTCTATTCTTTTGAGTATGTACCTAGAAATGAAATTACTGGATTATATAATAATCCTATGTTTAATTTTTTTTCAAGAACTGCCATAGTGATTTCCATAGAGGCCACTTCATTTTACATTCCCACCGGCAACACACAAGGGTTCCCATTTCTCCACATCCTCACCCAACCGTGTTATTTTCTGTTATTGGTGGTTGTGTTTTATGACAGCTATCCTAGTGGGTGTAAATCTAGGAAATTTTTAAGACCTAGTTGATATTGAAGAAAAGAATGTGTGAAACCAGTCTGTGGAGTTGTGTGGCCTTTCCAGCAGGGCTCAGCAGTTTGGCTGCATGGCAGAGATTGTATCTTAGCTTGTAAAACTATCAGTTTGATCAATGGATATCATGGAATCACTTAAGAAGCATTCATTCTGGAAAAGCCTAAGATTTTTCTTAGCAGCTACTAGATAAGGGGTTCACCCATCTTTCAGGGAAGTGGGATAGGAAGCCAACAGCAGAAACACACTGTAGTTTCATTTATACTTTATTCATAGCTGGTGCTACAAAAATTTATGGTTGAGCTTTACCCCGGAACTGTATAATAGCATATGGGTTATATTGAGAGGTTAATCTCCTGTGGGAGCTCAGTTCTTTCCAATCTTTTCTTTGATGGAAAACCTCTGGCTGTTGTTGAGGAGAAGTACTGGGGCTGGGTAGCACTGGTACAGTTTCTAATGAGCAGGGCTGACTTCTTCTAGAGAAACTCCTCATTCTTCATAAGTTGCTGCTCTTCCCAGCATGTGACAGGGCTGAGGGCTAGTCGTGAGACTGATAAAAATCCTACAGGGCCCGGTGCTGCATCTGCTATAGCATTCTGGTTAGGGAAGAGAAGAAATGTGACTTCTCTGTGCTGCTCACACTGTACTCAGGCTAATGGGTTCTGTTCTAGAAAAGGCTGTCTCAGTTGGAATTTACAAAATGAAATGGTTCCAAAGGGGCAAATAGAAAAATAAAGAGCAATTCCTATATAGAGCAGTTGAGTTGAAAGGACAAGTGGTATTTGGCTTACAGAGGAAAAGGCTAGTGGGATGAGAAGAAAGGGAATGAGCTAGCTATAAGAAATGCCTTCAGGCCTTTCGTGGACCATGATGTACAAGAAAACATATTCATGCTGTGTTGCTCCAGAAGGTTGTATTGAACAAATGACTAAAAGTCACAGGAAAATATTTTGACTCTTTTAAGGAAGATCCTTTTGGAGCTAAGCACAAGAAGAGAAGTTAAGAGCTTTCTGTGCCTGTAACTACTGAAGCAAAACAAACTGACCTGTGGGCATCAAAGTGATAAAGGGCTGAACATTACTAGGACTAGGAGAGTCTGTGACAATCATAAACCACCAGCTACAAGTGGAAAGTGGCTAAATGGCAACATTATTAATTTTTGTTGCTGAAGAAGTGGGTGTGTTCAGTGATGTTGCACAGTTTCTACATACATAATGAAGGGAACCCATTTTTATCTTTAATTTCTATCCAGATGTAACCCTTCTCAAACAAAAGGAACCTAAGGCAAATAGTTTATTGACAGCAGACAGAGTGCTGAGGTTAGAGCCAGAGATTACTGGCCTATGGAGAAGAACCAGATATGAAAAAACCCCAGCTCCATCTTGGCACAGTCAGTCTAGAGGGCCTGGTTGCTGCGCCTGGCAGAACTTTCCGTGGAATCACCTGAGAGTGCCTCATACTTAAAGGTTGTGCTTCACCAGAGTGCATGTGTTTACAGGAAGGCTCAGCAACAGTTGTCCTCCTGGCAGTAAGATGTGAACTTGGCCTTGCAGAGAGTGTGGTGAGAGCCCTGTAGGACACAGAAAAGAACCACTCTTATAACAAGAGTCTTCTGGGAATACTTGCAGACTTCTGTTGAGGGAAGATCCATACACTGCAAAATCTCTTCATTGATTGTGGCAGAAACATTAAAGCCAAAACTTGCATTAAATAAAGCAAGTATTTGTTCTTAAATCCTTGGGGGGTAGAAGAGTGCTTCTGGGAATTTCTAACACTAGTGTTGATTTTCTTGTGACCCAGACTTGGTATTCAGCTTATTACTCCTTCTTTTTACCACTCATCAATTCTGGGATTTACTGGGCCCAGTTCAGGAAGAGGAATGTCCCTTGCTAACTACCTTTTTCTCTTCTTTCTCAACAAGGTTTGCACTGAAACATTTGAGTGCCTTGTTAGGAGACACACCAAAGAGGAAGTGGGACTGTAGTAATTACCTGTGGCTCTGCTTAGGTGAGCTGTGACACTTCTATTTTTCTCACTCCTTCCTAGGTGCCAAAAATCGCTAATGAAGCTGTAAAAGGAAATATGATATATCAATGACTCCTTTTTCAATGATCTATGGAAAGAGAAAACAAACAAACAAAAAGATCCAACCAAACAAAACCCTTTATTGTTCTGAGCTCTTAAGTATATTTTGTCACTGCTGATTGTTAATTACTGTCAGATAATACTTTGGGTGATTAATTGACCTTTCTTAGCCAAAACAATAAAGACCATTTTACTAATACAGCAGAAAGTCAAGAGCACATTTTGTTGCACTGCTATTTCTATCACTGGGTGATTCTCACCCTGCCCACCGCGCCCCCCATCTTCCCCACCCCCCGCCCCTGACTCCACCTTCTCCTTATTTTTGACCACACCTACTCAGGAAATAATTCTACAAATGCCTCATCTACTTCATCATGGGTCCTCGCCAGAAAACATCAAATCTATTTGTAAATATTATTCTCAGAATCATCAAGACAGATTGTTTTACTCTGTAGATGAGTTGTTTATTTAGTAAGTTAAATAAACTTAGAAATAGTGCACAAGCAAAGACATTATTTTTGTTCTGGTTTCTGTGCAGCAGTTCACCTCTGCTTTAAGCTGGGTGTAGTAGACTTTATGTCAGAGCCTGAATCTGTTTTCCTGGTGCTGCTAATATCTCAGAAGTTACTATATGCAAAATTCTGTGAGAGATGAAGAAATGAACTATTGATTTGACCTTTCTGAACTCACTGTGTAGCCATGAAGACAGATATATACACAGAGTTTATTTGGGTTGCCCAGGGTCCTTGCTCAGGCAACCTCCGCTCTGACATGGCTTCCCTTGTCAGGTAACTTCCTTGTCAGGAAGCAGGTAACTCCCCACATGGAGCTTCTGCCTTGGCCTTTCTCCTGAGCTCCTGGCTTATATTTCCAACTGCCTTCCAGCTGCCCTGTAGGCATTTCCAGTGGAAAACACCTACCATGGAACTTTCCATGTTTCTTCAAATTTGCCCTTTTTCTTGCTTTCCTTACCTCAGTGAATGGTGTCTCCAGTCACCTAGAGCCACTTGGGTGTCTGAAACTCCCCTCTAACAGGTAGAACTACTAGGATAGCCTGATGATAAAACATATTTTGCAGTAGTTCTCTGTGTTACCTTCCACAAATCACACCATCTAGGGAGTTACCTTGAGTTACTACTAAAATTTAATGTAATCTGATATAATATCTATTAAGATTATTAAATCTGACCCAGTCTAAGAAAATAATTAATTTCTCATAATTCTGAGCACATTTCTGGGATAGAATTTTTTTGCATTAGTATAAGAGCTGATCAGAGAACTATATTTTCTTGAACAGATTCAAGATGAAGAAAAATGTATCCCAATGCCAGAAATATTTGTGAAGTGGTCTGATTTTGTAACTGCTGTTCCTAAGCTCATAACTCTTGGAGTATTGCATGGGATATGTCTGATTTCTCTAATCATTCCAAGAGATGATGAAGACTGCTCTTAGCTTAACAGGAAATGGAAAATTGGCAAAAGAAGGACAAAGTTTGCAAATCACAGGATACAACCTTCAATACAGATTATTAGAAGAGAGGACTGAGACATTCTCTGGGAAATGCTGTTCAGCTCTTCCTACTACTTATTCAGCTGCGGTGATGACAGTAACTTTGTCATCTACATTGACCACCCCACCTTTCTCTTGCCAACAAAATGGCTGGGTAACAGGTATTGTGAGGGGAAAATGTGAGGCAAGATATGTTGTGCTTCAGTGAGAGCCAAGATGGTATTCCAGAGCCAGCCAGAGGCCACAGGGGATCAACGTGGCTTCCTTGGAGCCATGATGAAGAAACATTCAGTGCCAAATAAACAATCATATTTTTAACTTCTAACTTGAAAGGGCAGATGTTTATGTCATTTCAATGGCAGAATCCAAATGACATCCATTGATATTATCATCTTATTTGATCTTTCTTAGACTTGGAAAAGAATTCACTTCTCTGGAGTATATTTGTTTGGCTGACATGTGTTTCGTGTTTTTAGTATTGCTAGGAAATAAGTACACAAATGATAGCAATACATTTCACACAAACATGTATACCCATTTATTATAATCTATTTAAAGTAATCTCTATTTAAACTAAAAATCATCAGAAATTGTGTATCATAGCACTCTCAAGTCTCCTGGCAAGTGATTCATTTTGCTCTCTGGTTCTTTTAAACCAGTGCTTATCAAACTATCAGTGGTTAAGGGCCAATTAAAAAATATTTCAATAATTTGTAGATCTGTACTTCTGTAAAACACAGTGAAAAATGAATCATTAGAAAAAAAGATATACAAAATACAAACATCATTTTTTTTATTATTAGATTCAGCAGGATTTGTCAAGTTGCTATGGAATTTTTTCAATGCTTGCTATCTATTTCTGTTCTTACCTGTCATAGACCTATAACATATGTGCAAATTACCACACTTTGAGTAGTGTAGACTAATTATTAAGTAAAGTAACAAGACCACGGGACTTTTCCTTCCCCCTGTCCTCAAGGCAGAGGACTCATTATCTTAGAATTGCTCATAAGTTTCTGGTCTATGAAAACACTGGGGCTTTCTTCTGGGTTCATAATCTCTGGGATTCCCTCTTCCCATGGAAGGGTGGTGCTTTGAGACATCGCTCCAGACGAATTGGTTTTCATGTCTCCTTCGTGCTTGAACTGACTTAACTAGGCTGGTAATCTTGTAATGTTGATAAGCAGTGCCCTTAGGAAAATGTGGCATAGATGATATAATATCAAGTGTTTTGTATTCCAATTGATATTTTTTGTGTATTGAATGTTTTTCAGAATGAAAATCAAAACATACAGGAATGATAAAAACAGTAAGAGTTAGTAGCTAAAGGTTATGGGGATTGATTGAGAGTGGGCCCTCATGGGAATGGGTCAAAGGTCACTAGCAGCAGGAAACAGGAATACCAGGAGCAGAGAGAGCAGTGATGAAAGGGAGCATCTCAGCCAAGAGATTGTACAGGGCTTAATCTGCACAAAAGTGTGTTGTAACCCTGCTGTCCTCAATGGCCATGTCTCTAATAATTCCCCAAAAGGGTTACAGATAGTGAAGACTTCTTAATCTCAGACCTCAAGGATGTTACAATCAAGTTGGAAAAACAAAGTGGAAACATGCAGCTAGGCTAAGTAACATTAAAAGAGTTTAGTAACACTTTAAGACAAGAGAATAGGACTATATTAGAGTCCTCCAGAGAAACATAACCAATAGGAAATCTATTTATCTATCATCTATCTATCTATCTATCTATCTATCTATCTATCTATCTAATCATCTATGTATCAAGAAATTTATTATAAGGAATTGGCTAATCTGATTATGGAGGCTAAAAGTCCCAAGATCTGTAGGGTAAGTTGGCAAGCTGGGGACTGAAGCGAGCCGATGATGTAGTTCTTGTCCAAAGGCTGGCAGGCTTAAAACCCAGGAAGAGTCAATGTTTCAGTTCTAGTCAAACACAGGAAAAAGTTAGTGTTCTAGTTAGAAGGCCATCAGGTGGGAAGAATTCTCTTTTTCTTGAGGGGAAGATCAGCTTTTTTGTTCTATTTTAATGTGATTGCCCACCCACATTAAAGAGGGCAATCTGCTTTGCTCTGTCTACCTATTCAAATGTTAATCTCATTCAAAAACACCTTAACAGAAACAGCCAGAAAAATATTTGCCCAATATCTGGGTATCTTGTGGCCCCAGTTTAGTTGACACATAAAATTAACCATCACAAGGACATATCAAAGGTTGTGCATAATTAACTGCCTGATGATTATACAGATAACAAATTCTCTGAGATGTCTGAGGGAGGTGAGATAACTTCAGTCTGTCCTATCCTTAGAAGACAAATAGGTGAGTACTGATAAACTTGGGAGCAAGAAAGTGAAAGATAAAGCCCCAACATCTTACCAGGGAGTGTCTAACTGAAACTTGGGACAGTAAATACTCACCTTCAACTCTTTCCAAAAGATAAAGCCCAAGCTTTATAGTTTAAGTATAAAAGTCTTCACCATTGGAGCCAAAACCAGTCATTTTGGTCTCATTTCTAAGAGGGCTCTCTATCTCAGCCATTCTATTGCTTCCTTCAATCCTTCAGCCAACATTTAAGAAGTCCTATTGTATACTAGAAGCTATAGCTAGAATAGTTGGTTCCTGGTCCCTCCCACACTCCTTGCCTTTCACTCATGTTCTCTCTTCCTCAACGCTAGAAATTCTTCATTTCTTTTATTTTTCTTTCTCCCTGGAACAAACTCTTTTTTCTCTCTCAAATCCGTATTTACCATGTAACTCTTTCAAGATCCATCTTTATACCATTAATTCTCCATTATCTTCATAAACACTTTCTCTTCTGAATGTGCCTACAATTATTTTTGATGCAATTCACTTAAAGTAGTGGCAGATCAACTATTTTGAGCTATTTTAAAAATGTTTTGTCTTTGGTTTTTTAAAAACATATTTTATGTTTCTTTCATCTATGCAACTGGATTAGAAATTATGAGGCTATCTTTTCTAGTATTTTGATATCCTTTATGAATGCTTTCAAAATAAGAATGAGATGTTTGCTGCTTATACTAAAAGACTTTGCTAGTGAGAAAGTAAAAAAGGGGCACCTTACGCCTAGTCATAGGGGTAGGAATACAGATTTGGAGTTGAGACACCTCTTCAACCTGGCAGGGACTGCTTGGGCAGTATCTTCTTCTAAAGAGAAAAACAACTTGCTCAGGTGATCATAATGGTAATTCCTAATTTGAATTCCTCTGCAAGAATGAGAAATAAATGAAAAGGAGTAGATAGCAAGGCATATCCTCAGAAAGCAAAGCCTAATTAAAGTTCACTTTGAAGTTCTTTTTAGAAGTAGCACTTCTTAATTGCAAGAACTATATACATGAGTTTCCAAATGGGCTTTAGAGCCTTGTAAAAGCTTAAGTATTGAGCAGAATGAAGGGAAGGAAGCACATTATCTTCCTTTTTGTGTACAAGCAAACCACCCAGTTATCTGACATCTTTGCAATTTCACTTAGAGGTCATGGATGATAACTCATTTCCTAATGCTGGACACTTAAGGAGAAGCAGATTACTATGCAAGAACAGAGTAAACAGCATTTTTAATAAAGCCAAACATCAATTTTTATTTCCAGCCCAATCACTAAACTTTTAGCCGAAACTACATGTGATATATTGTAAATATCCTTATATGTCAATAAAATTGATTTGAACGAGTTGAATCAAACCTACAATTAGAGTGAAATTGACAACACTAATATGTGTTAATGATAGGCGGGCCACCTAATTTTGAGGAATAGTAATGATTAGTATGCAGCTTTAACCGTGTCTGTTGGACTTAGTGACCTTAACTTTACTTCTGGTTTCGGCTAAGGTAACACATGTTTGGGAAAAGGAGCTCTTTCTTTGGGTTATGAACTGAACATTCCATTACTGCTTGAAACTATACTACTCAATGAATTGTTTTCCAGCTAAAACAAGGATGAACTGCAACCTTTAATTTGGTTAGTTGCATTTTCTATACATAATAACTTATACTTACTTTTTATTGATCAAAGCAAGTCATATGGCTGCTCTGGTGGCCAACAGGGATGGAGACAGTTCTCCCATAAGGAGAAGCATCACAAGTCACATGACAAGCCTAACATTTGTGGGCCAAGGATGGTCTTGCCCTCTCTGTAAAATCCTTTCACAGAGAGGGCAAGAACATTTTTGAAATATTATAAAATCTGCCATAAAACATGAGTTTATTTTAGTTCATTTTTCCCATCAACTTTTCAAAAGCTCTTTAAGAAAAGAATTTCCTCAAGGCTAGAAATTATTCATTCCTTTTATTTTTCTCTGAGGCATAGTTTTAAGTTCCTTTCCATTCTCTGAGCATACTTACTTCACTTAGCCTGCATTGCTGGATGATTAAGCTCCATGATGACAGAGACTGTGTTCGTTTTGTTCTCCATCAGATCCCCAAAGCCCAGTACAGTACCGAGCACCAAGGAGGCATTCAGTAGATAGTGAATGAATAAAATGTTCCTTTTAGTTTGTAACCTATCAATGCAGGTTGTGATGGAAATATCACCATCTTTACTGGTGATATTATACCTTTTAAATAGCTTAGAATCATGTGTATGGAACCACATGACCCTATGAACTTGTTCTGCTTTCATTGTCGACTAAAACATTTTCTGTAGTTGTTTTTAAACATTTCCTCTTTGCATATTATTGTATGATTGGCATTTTGATCCTGTATATAGACCTTGACATTGACCTCCTAATAGTATCATCTTATTCCATTCAGTTTATGATTCCAGCTCGTCAGTATTTCCTGTAATCCTGATTTAGTCACCTAACATATTTAGTGTCCTCATTGGTATCATATGAAATCATGTGCAAATTAGATGAGTTTACCTTCCACTGCTTTGTTCAAGAAACTAAAAAAAGTGGAGCAGGAAACATTTTCCAACAATTATTTTGTGGCACATTGTCTGAAATGTCCTTCCAGTCTTCTGTTAATCTGTTATTGGAAACTTAATGGTCTTGGGGTTGCCTAGACAAGCAGGGCTGCGTGAGCCCACAGTCCCGTAGGAGCCCGACTCTAGGCTCCATTACTTACCAGCATACTACTTATCATGTCTGAACTCTTCTCTCTTTGTAAAATGGGGATGGTGGGGTTGGAGAGGATAAGTTGGATTCATGATAGCAATGTATGTGAAATGCTTAACTCTGTGTCTGGTTCCTGGTAGGTGATAGAAACATGTTTCTTTCCTTTTGTGTTCCCTGAGTGTCCTGTTTGTAGCTCTTCTTGGATTTCTTTTCATCGGGTTCAGAATTAGAAAGCAAATTTATTGAGTCCCTTGATTCAAGTATAGTCCCCACTCCCGGAATACCCACTCTAGATGTTGGAACATAAATGTGAACCTCTGAAGTATCCCTTTTTAGGTAGCCAGGAATCTTGGAAAAGTTCTCAAATGGATGTGTGTACACACACACACACACACACACACACACATGAACATATATGATCCTAAGAATGTCTTTGAAAACAGCCCCGGATATTTACTTATGAAAAGAACTCTAATGAGTCTCTTGGGCTATGCTTTTCTTTTCTTTTCTTGTCTTTTCCTTTATTTTTTAAAAAGTCAGATTTTCCTATCTCACAAGAGATATTTGGGTCTGAAAATCCACAATCTGGAAAATCCACTTGTAGGTAATAAAGAAGAGCTTTGATGAGATAAGAAACGGCTCTGGGGATTTCAGGATGTTTCCCTTCTCTTCTCTTGATCTTAAATGTCAATTCATTTTAACCTAAACTTCTGACACATTTTTACTAATGAAATACCTACACATGTTCAGGCCTGCACTGGAGTAGTAAATTTATAGGCTAAACATTATTCTTCACTTTAGCTGGATGTGGAAGTATGCCTAAGTTTTAGTGCATCAAGGACACCGTACTTCACTTTAAGAACCCTTTTTATTTGTGCTGGGTTGGTTATTCAGTCATTACTCTAGCTAAAAGCCTTCTCTGCTTGGGCTCAAACTCCATAGCTGGGTCCACATTGGCAGAGGGCCCCAATATACAGCTTGAGACAAAGGTTGAAACATTTCTAGCTGAAAGGAAAGTGTAGGAAATAAGAGGGTTGGGCTGGAGATTACCCAGTATGAAGAGTTTAAGCTTGTAGGGAGTCAAATGGATGAGAAGGAAAGTAGAATGTGACTGGCTCTGATCAACTGAGATAAGGGCCTGTTAGAGTGAGGAGCGGTGGGTGCACTCACCAGACAAGTCCATCTGACCAACAGCCATCAGTTCCAACTGCCTTCAAGTTGTCAGGCCTCAAATCTGTGCTGTTTATCAGCCATTTCCCATTATTTTCTCTTTGCCTAGTTTTAGTATATTTTAAAGTTTTCTTTTCTACATTTTGCAATGAAGTCATCTGAGGTTGTCCCTTCCCGCGGGATGACTAACGGGAGCTCCGGCCAGACGTGAGACTAGAGGAGACAATCTACAAGAGAATGGGGGACAGGAGACACGAAGAATGAAGGCAAGACAAAGTTCTGATCAAGCCTCGTTTATTGTAGGTAGGGGTAGAGTATATAAAGGGGAGGATTTGCACAATCACGGTTGCCTTGGATATCGAACCACAGAACATTCCATTTCCTTATATGACCCCAAAATGCGGAAGGGTCCCGGGAGAGGAGGGGGCTGCAAGGTCAGATTAGTTTAAGCAAATGGCTCAAGGGGCCCAGGGCAAGTCAGGGCATGTCAGGGCAACTGACTTTATGCTGTCTTTCCTATCAGATAGCACAGGGCGAGGCAGACCCTGTCCCAAGGCGAAGTTGCCTAGATCTCAGGTATGAGAGCCTTGATAAGAATGGCTCCTGACATGAGGTAATGGTGAATTCTTTTGTGAGTATTACTATCCCTTTTCTGAAAAAAAAGAAAAAAAAACAGAGTAGGAAGAGCTACAGATCACATAAAAAAATCTAAGTCAGATTACAGTTGCTCAGAACCGTTGCTTTATTATATAATAGTTGATCTTTGTGAATTTGGAATCCAGGAACTTAAAATTTATGAAATGGAGGTGGTGGTCTCCTTGGTTTGTCATCTCAACCTCATTTAGAAAAGGCATGCTATTCCCTGTATGTTAGACACAAAAGTTTACTCAGAAAGTTATTAGTATGCTGATCAAAAGACATCATTGTCTATTCATCAGAATAGACTTTTAATAATTTGTAAGCTTCTGTTCTTTACTGGGTGTAATAGTTTTTGTTTTATATTTCTTTTAAAATATTTCTTGTCTATGGCTGTGCTACCCTGAACAAGCCTGATCCTGTCTGATCTCGGAAGCTAAGCAATTTCTTAATTTAGACTAGGCTACCCCTCATTTGTCCAAATCACTAAATATTTTATTTTATACCAAATGTCTATTAAGGGGTTTATAAACAGACAAGATATCTGCAATATGGACTTTCTATTTAATGGAATACAATTTTAGTACATGAGAACAGAATAAATATATTTGCTACAGAAATTATTCCTTGAGAATTTAAGAAATTATATTTAAAAAGAGGCAACAAAAAATGAGAAAAATAAAATAGAATGGAAAGTAACCCATGTTGAGGTGGTGAAATAAACCTGCTAGAGAGTTGGTGAGAAATCATATATTATACTATTTTGGTAATTTAAGAATGTATCAGTGAAAAGGAAATAAACTACCAGATGAGAATGAGAAGAACAGTATCCTTAATAGTACTGTCAGTTGAAGTGAATTTTAGGGGAAAGTATTTAGTCACATACCTGGCTGTTCCTTGAGATATCACATTGCAGACTCCATTTTCATCTCTAGTGATGGAGTGCAGACGAACGTTTTGGATAGTAGCAAGGGATTGAGAGGATTATATAAAACGGTGCTATTGAAAAGCTCAGTGCAGAGGAGATGTGTTCCAGTTGTCCAGCTTCCATTCTGGAGACTAGAAAAAGTAAAGATGACTTCATTACCCAAATGCTCAAGTCACTACAAAATGTTGGCTAGGCTGACAGACATCAACGCCCTCTCTTCCTCGCTGGATGAATAGTGAACCACATGTGATAAAATCAAAACCAGATGTCTCTAAAACGAATGCCTCTGCTCCTCTAGAATGTGTGTGTGTGTGTGTGTGTGTGTGTGTGTGTGTTCGTGTATGTGTTTGTGTGTGTGTATGTGTTTATATATATGAAGACATACATGGCTGTGGCATAGCACATATGGAAGAACCACCATTTTATCTTTTTATTATGTAAAATTTCAAATGTACACAAAAAGCAAACAGAATAGTAAAATAAACTTCCATGTGCCAATCACTCAGCTTCAATCATTATTGTTATTCTAGTCCTTCTTGCTTCATATCTACCTCTACTCATTCTCTATCCCCTATTCAATAATTTTTAAGGTTTTCAAGATAAAATTTACATGTATTAAAAAGTTTTCACTGTATAAGTTTAACAAATGGATATACCTGTGTAACCTATAGCATTATTTCATTTTAAGCCCCATGGTTTTCTACAACGAAAGCAAGACTGAACTACTTAGATCCTGCTTAATGTCAGAATGGCCAACTCAATCTCAATGACTTTGATTACATGACCACATAGTGGTGGATATATTGAAGGAATGGCAGGGTAGGCAGGGGTAAAAAATAGATATCTTAAAAATATCTGAGAAGCAGAAAAGGTAGGAAATGTACCCTGCAAGTAAGGGAGTTGAACTTGAAATGGTCTATGAAAGAAGATAGTTAGGCCACAAGATAGAGAAGAGATTTTATAACTTCATGGACTCCATGAGGAAAAAAAAGAAAAAAAGACTTTCTACTTTGCAGCGTTTAAATGGCAATTAGAGGAATCCAAAAACTGGGCCTAAGAGATTACTTTGACCATCATTGTTTTAAGCTCTCCACAGCTGTAGAAAAGGCCTAGAATGTAGCTTTGCTCACACTTGACACAGAGATTTCAGTGCATGTCTCCCCTGTGTTCTACATAACAGCTCCTTTGTCATTAGCATTCTGCTTATTCCCCGCATAACTCCACGATTTAGTCTTGTTGTTGATCATTACTGATATTTTATTGCCTCTCAAATCTCATAGCATTTCGGAAGAAAAGGCACTAGCAGATGCATAGTCCAGATAAAGGTCATATGTCCACACTCAGGGTGCCTTTTCAAAGTTCCTATGCCCCTTCTCAAAGTTCCTTCCTATACCAACTCCATTTTTAGGACAGTTGTCTAACTTGCAAGACTTACTCTTCTTTTCTACACAGTGCAGCCAAAGCAAACTCCTAGAGGGAATATGTGCTGTGTTGTTTCCTGGTGAATTTCACTACCCTCAGTTTTTTTTCTGGATCCCACCTACATTTACCAGGTGGTTTCTTCGTCTTAGCTCCAAGACTATTTTTGCGATTAGTGCTCTAGCTTGGAACTATACTCAGACATCTATTCCAGATGACTAATCTCAATTGCTAATCTTTAGCTCTTCCCCACTCCCATTTGGTTCTGTCTGGATTACTGGCGTGGGCCAAAAACCAGATTCAGCAATAGCCTTTTGCTTAATGGTGGGCAAAGGCAAGAAAGTTTGGGCAAATGACTATCAATTATATAGCAATTTAAGGGCAAGTGACGAGACCCTTTTTCTGTTGATAGAATAATTTCAGTTTTTTTCTTTAAGGCATCTGGTTCCCAGGTATGTTGGCCTGGGACGTAGTATGGTAAAGCTTTAATATAATTCACCCAATTTTCTTTTTTTATGCACTGAATGTCAAGTCAAATTCAAAGACCTTATGTTCTGTTTTCCTCAAAGTGGTACCTTGCTTTGTAGTTTGAGGAAAAATGAGTCTTAACATATTTGCAGGGGGATGTGAAGGACCAATATAGATTAATGAGGTGTTATTTATTTTTTCATTCTTTCTTATAAGCACACATATTTGGTTAAGAATATTAGATTTAGCACATAGGTTTAATCATAGCACCTAAGCAGAATTTTGGAGGCTAACCATGAATAAAAATAAATTTAGAATAATTTTAGTTTTCTTCAATAAACTCATTTAGCAACTTAAAATTTAAAAATTGACTTAGAGAGTATGTATGTAAGCATACATTATATGTAATACATAAGCACACAACTATTCTTAGAAAAATGAGTTATTTATTTTTGTATTTTTCCAAAAAATTTCCAAGAATTGCAGGATTTGGTAAATTGATGTTTATTCTACCCATGTGTTTTTGCTTTTTTGTTTCTGGGTTTTTTTTTAAACTTTTTCTTAACCCCATCCCAGTTTTTGACTTTCTAGATAAGAAAATCTCACATTTCTTGGCCTATAACCACATAGAAACTCCTCTAATCCCTTGGCCATTAAAAAGAAGTCTGGCCTGTTTCTTCGTTATTATTTTTTGTTACTCTCATTGAGCAATCCTGAGCTTTTATCTGTTCTTAGTCTTCCTTTCCTACTCCCAGTACTTCAAAAGTACAATCAGATCTTTGCTAAACTTAAAATACATATTTTTTACTACTCAATTGATACTTATCATCTTATATTTTTTACACCACTTACATGTTTCTCCTTTTTCCCTCTGCAAGGATTGACTTTAACGGTTCTTAAACTTCTTTAGTCTTCATGATATCTCTTTGTCCTCTCCCTAAAAAAAAAAAAAAAAAAAAAAAAAAAAAATCCAACAACTAGTGCTCGCTGACTGCTGGCAGCTTGATTTCTGATGGATTTACTTTATATAAACACACAGTACTAAAGTACTTTTGAATGGCATATGAACTCCATGTCCAGATTTAAATAAATAATAAATTTGCCAGCCGTAAGCCTTTAAGGATTGGCTCTGTTTATTCCTTTCTGCAGCTGAGGACCATTGCTGGTTTAGTTTGAATACATGGTAGTAAATGAGCCTTTGAGTGTAAAACTGTATGTCATGTGGAACTGAGTGGCTTTCATCCACTTTGGGTACAAAAATGCAAAATGATGAAAGCCTGGCATTGGTGTAATTGCTGGAGGTAGGATTGCTGAGCTGGCTGAAGGCTGAGACTTCAAATATTCCATGACTAAACTAGTTTCTTCTTTATTTTTACCTGAATTTCCCCACCTCCTGGTCACTAAAGCCATTTTCATAATGAACAGTTACACCTATAACCTGTATATTCATATGTTAAATCTGAATCTATCCATGTCATTGTTAATAGCAGGTTAAAGTGAACATATACTGTAGTGTTAAAATATGTTTCAGGCAATCAAATCTTTGCCCAGCTTCAACAGTAGCAAAAAATATAATTGCCTCTAGTTTAGGAGTATCTAGAAAAAGTGTGTGCAAAATTATGATCAAAGTCTTGAATTTCTCCATTTTGGGAGGAATTTTTAAAAAATATATTCCGTAGATCTGTTTGGCAAGAAGAATCTCTCAATCTACCCATATCACACTCAGAAAAAGCTGCTTTCCTTCTGCAAGACTCTGCTTTTTCTGGAAGAAAATTTTGAGGGTAAGTTGGGAGGGTCTTGATGTTGTTGCAGTGGTAAATTGGTCTTCTTGTCTACTAAAGAAGAAAGTCTTGCCACTCGGGGTTACCTGCAAGGCTGAGATGGTTCAAGGAAACTCCAGTTTCTCTCATGGCATGGCTCGTGAAGACAACCCTTCTAAGAGACATGCAATTGCTGAGGAGTTGATTGTTGCCTCACCCCATGGTCATAATTCCATGCTAAAGGAAACAAGTTATGCTTTTGTTAGCACAAGTCTTTTTTTTTTTTTTTTTTCTTCTGAATGAAGAAGGTGGAGGACACTCTGGAAAGAATGCCATTCTGTTTTCCTTTTCTTTAAATATTATACTCTTTCTTTAAATACTTAACTCTTCACCCTTAGTTGCTGCCAGCTTCAAGGTCAGGTTTAGCTTAGCTTATCAGCTCTAGAAATGTGATTCAGACAAGTCAAAGCTACAAGAAGCTGTCTCAACCATTGTTCTCACCTATCTTTGTGAATTTGGTAGGTCCTATAAAATCTGAGCAGGAACTGAGCTGCTGGAAGTCGGCACCTCCTTTTCATTCAGCCTGATTCCCCATTAGAAGGACGGGGCCCAGCATGGACCTGGTTAACAGTGTGTGAGACAGTCTATTTTTATTCATGTTTCATTAACCTCTGAGTGGTGTCCAGCATCTTTTACTATGTTTTGTGTCATTTGTTACTACTGCACTGGGTATAAACTTGATACAGACTTTGATTATGTTTATGGGCTTGAGTCACCCAAGACTATAGGATTTAAAACTCTCTGGCCTTCTTCCAGGAGTTTGCTTTATAAACTTCACAATAATATGAAATGAGCTCCCAGAAAACCAAACCCATCATGTCAAACAACTGTGTCTGGTCCTTTGCTCACTTATGCTTTTCTCTTATAGCAGGTACCAGTGGATGGCGGATCTTCTCAGGTGGGAGGTCCAAGGAAAATGCCACGTGATTGACAGAGGCCCACGTAGGGTCATTCAGGTCAGACTTGACATATGATCAGGTGAAAATTTAGCTCCAGAAACTTGGAGAAGACCTCAGCTCCGGAAACCATTTTTAAAGAAAATTAAACTTTCTAAAATGGTTTAAACACATGTTTTTAATACTTGTTAAATGTCTTTTTCTTTCTGGAAAAGACATGCTTCAAAAAAATGAAGAAAAAGATAAATATTTGGCAAAATAATCTTTTCTACAAATGCCCCTGGGTAAAAGCAAATGAAAATTGTACATACTACCAGGCTGGGCTCTGTTCTACACCTGCATTTTGTTTTTCTTCTCTATTATATATAATGGTTTGCTTCATATGATTTCTTAATTAAATATTTGTCAGCACATAAAAAGTGGAGGTTGGGTGATGTTAGACTGTCTTTTGTTGCAGTAGCTTAATGTATGATTTTATACTTTGTGATGTTGTTTTAAACAACCTGGAGGTCTCTCTTCCCTGCAGAGACCTGAGCACATCTCACAGACAGGACTTCAACCTGTGTTAGCTCTGAGAACCAACCTACTAAGTGCTCACACACAAGCCCCCATGTGTCTCAGTTCAACTGTTGTCAGTGCACTGTCTGTGGCACTTATAGATGAACAAGGGCATCAGGGTCAGCTAATGATGAGTAGGGGGAATGCCAGCTATAAATTTGTGGCATTCTGCTGGGATAGCCTTGATACTGGAAAGTCAGATGTGGCCAAAGGCCAGGGATGCATATGTCTTTTCAGGATGTTCTAGGTCACTTATTGACTCTTTGGCTGAGTCCACAATATTTTATTCCCTGTGAAGAGCTGACTCAATGATCACAGTAAATACACATGTTATGTTTTGTGCAATAGGAGTATTTTCTGAAAATAGTGGTTTTTTGCCTGGGTTATTGCCAATTCCCTTTCAAGAACGTGGGTAGTATATATCACTGCTTCTCAACAGTGGTTGTGTTGCCTCCGGCGGGAGGCAAGACATCCTAGAGATGTTGGGGCAGGGGTGCAATTTTGGTTACACAAAATGGCAGTGATTGGAGAACACTACTGGCATTTGTAAACATAGGCCAGATGTACTGGATATTGAAGATTTGTGCCATAACCTACATGAATTTTGAATGATTCATCATAAGATCTGTTTATAATTATCTGAAACTTGAACATGATTCTATTTAATATAGAAGCACAAAATAGTTTTGTTCAGTCTTACGACTCACTGAAATTTCGAAGACTACAGTACCATTTAATTAATAAAAGATCGTTCTTTTTGTTTGGAAATTTACCAAGAATTTTTCATTTCCAAAATCACGTTACTGATGTTACCGATGACAATGGCTGATTTGAGTTACCATGATGCAATATATGTGGATCAGTCTGCATTTAGTGTAGTTACATTTATAATTCTGTGTATGTTAATATAAATATATAAATATATGTGTGCGGTGTGTGTTTATACATATGTATATGTATATATTGGTTTGTGACTACCACCATTGAGGAACCACCATTTCAGCATAGGTCTCCAACTCTCTTAATGATTTTGAATCCTAAAGAAGCACTGTAGTTCTCATCACAGAGTATTGAGAATTTTCAATTCTTTACATGAAGCCAGAACTTCAGCTTCAACCACATCAGACAGGAAAACAGGATCTTCTGATGCTGAACTGAAGGAAGAGAACAAGGGTACTCCAACTCAGTAAAAGGAAGCTTTTATTTTTTTCCACTGTACTTCTCTCTCTTTTTCTTTCTGTCTCTGTTTCTCTACGTCTCTGTCTCCATCTCTTAGTCTCTCTGTCTCTCTTTCTCTCCTTTGATCCATACGGGATGTGTTCACATGTCTCCCTCATTTCCAGTAACTCTCCCACTTTCTATCTCCAAGCAGATGACCTGCTCATGTGAAATATTGAGATTATGAGGATTAGGTTCCCACAACTCTTGCTTTTCTCAGAATGATCCTCCCATTAAATGTTTCTTAGGTTATTTTTTCCTATTTAAAGTTGCTTAAGTTTATGATTATCATCCCTGTTGGTTTTGGGGGAATAGTTCTTGAACTCCAGAGCATGACGACCTCTATATTTGCTATGAATATAGCAACCTTTCCTTTATTTAAAATTTTCTTCTGCTTTTACTGACTCCTTTACCATTATCCTTAACTTCTTCTCCTGGTTCTAGTATCAGCTATGATTTATGAAAAAAAAATGTTCAAATAAGATTACACTTAGCTGACAATTAAAATGATCTTTTATTTTTTAGCTATTTCTCTAACAAAAATTTAAAAAGTTTATTTTATTGATTGCTCACTATATGTTTGGCACTATTCTGACTTCTTTATGTGTATGAATTTATTTAATCCTAATAAATAATTGTGTGAGATAGATGCAATTATTATTCCCATTTTGTAGATAAGGAATCTTGGAAAGGTTAAATAACTTACCCAAGATTTCACAATTAATAAGTGTCCTTTTCTGTCCATCAAATATAAGTCATTTAATACTCTAAATAGAAAAGCATCCCAGAGAAAAATAAATTGAGAAAGTATACATCCATCACCAAGACATTCCATCAGAGTTGTGGTTGTGATAGGCCTTGCTTTTCCCTAAATATTGGCTTGCAATCACATTCTCATTACTCATATCTAAACTATATATAGCAACAATATGTCATCTAGAGAAGGATGACTATAATAGCTGATGCTAACAGATTTCACTGTAGGTCTCTTTTTACTTTGGCTGCTGTTCTATTTAATTGGTAAATTATTCCTTATTAGAGAAATGAAAAGAATAAAATTTAAAAACAAGTTAATTTCTCTGAGCCTCGATATCTAATCACAAACATATGACCCTTCTTTTCTTATATTTAGGGCCTGCTCAATTATTTATTTAGTTTACTATACACACATGGATATTTATTGTATGTCCTATGAATTATAAACCATTACTATTGTGATTATTATTTTTTTGTTGCTCAAATTGTCCCATCTTTGGTTATTGGGGACTCCTTCAAAATGGCTTCTGTGTTCTTTCAATAGGTTTATCATTTTTTTGAGCACTTCTTTATTTTCGCACACCACAGGATATTCCAGACTCATCTGGTATTTTCCTTGTTTCAGTTCTAGACTGTCTGCTTCTCCAAGAAGCCCTGGTCTCTTTTATTGCAGAATGTTATAATAGTTTCCCCTTGACCATGAGAATATTACAATAGTTTCCCCTTGTCCATGCCTTCTTTAGTGTCAATTACTTTCAGTCAATCATGGTTGGTAAATATTAAGTGGAAAATTCCAGAAATAAACAATTTATAAGTTTTAAATTGCATGTTATTCTAAGTAGTGTGATGAAATCTCACACTGTCTTGCTTTGTCCAGCCTGAGACATGAATCATCCTTTTGTCCAGAGTATCTGCACTGTATAGGATATCCACCCGTGGTGATGTAGTAACCTTCTCAGTTATCAGATGGATTGCCACGGAATCATAGGTGTTGTGTTCACGTAACCCTTATTTTACTCAATAATGCCACATCACATAAATTTTACTACAGCATATTGTTATAATTATTCTATTTTATTATTGGTTATTATTGTTAATCTCTTATTGTGCCTAATTTATAAATTAATCTTTATTACAGGTATATAACTTTAGGAAAAAACATATTGCATGCAGGGTTCAGTACTATCTGAGTTTTCAGGCATCCACTGGGGGTCTTAAAATGAATTCTCCAGGGATAAGGGGAGACTACTGTATATCCTTAGGGAGAAAAAAAAGTACAGTAAACAAACAGACAAACAAACAGTTTTCAGCAATCATCTTATAGAAGTGTCAGTATTTTTTTTGTCCAAGACTCTTCTAGAGCATCATGTAATAAAGTGAATGAATAATCATGTTTGTGTCACTGTGGATCAAATTTTTCAGAGTAGGAATCATGAGATATAGATGTAAGGTCCACAAGGTTAAATTAAAACCTCTGCAATTTTGAATTGCAATTGGAATTAACAGTTTAAACTCATAAGGTATTTTGTCTTTGAAAATGTATTTCTTAGCTCTATTCATCCGAAAGACCCAGAAACAATGACAATCCATTAGTAATGAACACCTTTAGTGCAAAGACTGTCATTTGTAAATATAATTTTCCATTTTCAAGAACTAGCATTCTGGGAGAAATGGCTGATTTTAGGCTGAAGGTAGGAAATGTATAAGATGCACCTGGAACATCTTGCCATGACACAGAGCAAAAAAGCTTTCAGAGACTGATCATCCTGTGTCAGAAAAGCAGGAGCCAACTTAGAAGTTTCCATTGGCTACATGTGGGACAATTTGAACATTAGTAACAGTAATAACTGTAATGGGTTGAAGTACATAAAATAAATACATGAGACTATCATAATTTAAAACAGAAAACATCATCAGCTAGCTACCTTTAAAAGATGTTAAGGAGCCAGCTTACATAGTAGATAAATAATTTTTTATTCTGTCTTTCTTTCTTGCATCTCACAGCAACTAAATAATTGATTGGAAGAAATATACTTTATAAAAGGTTCTCAGATAATAAATGAAGAAAAGATAGAACTAGAATATCACTATTCCATAATTCCTAATAAATTAAGGCAGTGATCATCTAACTTTCTGATACTAATTCCAGTGTGTGTGTGTGTGTGTGTGTGTGTGTGTGTGTGTGTGTGTGTGTGTGTGTGTAAGGGGAGGTATTACCACATACCACCAAGAGATGCTCAGATACCAGCTGAGTGTCCTACACATCAACTCAGTTCTGATACTATCTACCCAAAGATAGCATCAGATTCCACAGGTTAAGGGTTCAGTCCTACAAAACTGAGCCACCCCGCACCTCACCCCTCAGATACCAATCACAAGCCTACTAGATTTGTATTGGGGTTTCCACCACCCTCTCCTTGAGTTCTATTAATTTGCTAGAGTGACTCACAGAACTCAGGGAAACATTTTACTTACTAGGTCACTGGTTTATTAGAAAAAGATACAACTCAGGAACAGCCAGATGGAAGAGATGCATTGGGCAAGATATAGAAAAAGAAGAGGAGCTTCCATGCCTTCTCCGAGTGAGTACTCTCCCTGAATCTCCACATGGTCACAGACCAAGAAGTTCTTTGAACACTATCCTTTAGAGATTTTTATGGAGGCTTAATTACCTAGGCATTCTTGATTAAGTCATTGGCCATTGGAGGTTGATTCAACCTTTAGTTCCTCTCCACTCCCCTGGAGGTAGGACGGGTTCTCCTGGCAACCAGCCCCATCCTTAGTGCTTTCCAAAAGTTACCTCATTAACATAACAAAAGACACCTTTGTCTCTCTCATCACTTAAGAAATTCCAAGAGTTTTAGGAACTCTGTGCCAGAAATGAGAACAAAGACCAAATATATATATTTCTTATAAATCACAATATCACATCATCAGTGACTGCTAACATTACAGAAAGAGAGTAAACCAGATAGTATGTTAAAATGCACAAAACTATCTATAACATATCTTGCCAAAAAATTGAAACCAAGTCTAATAAATCCACTAGAACTAACTACCAAATTACAGAGAACAGAGGATGATGTTAGACAACACCATGGAATGAAATCAGTAAAACCCAGACTGTGGGTTTTAACACGTACATAAATTTATGTATGTGCACAAAAATTATAAGAACAAAAAAGTAGTAGTGGAGGGCATCCTATAGATGGAAAGAGACTTAAGAAATATTAAAGAATTGCAATGTAGAGTCTTATTTGGATCTTGATAACAAATAAAATCATAAAATAATTGAAAAAAATTTCAATACTGACTACATAATGGATTATATAAGAAATTATTATTAATTTTATTTTGGGTCAATAATAATTTTATAGTCATGTTTTAAAAGAGTCTTTACCTTTTATAGATACATATTGAAGTGGAGGAATCATTGTGAAGAAATGATATGTGAAATTTGTTTCAAATAATCCAGGGAAGGAAGAATTATGGAAATACATATGAATCAAAACTGGCCATTGTTGAAAATGGATGACAGGTACATGGGGTTTATAATATTACTCTCTCTACTTTTGTATATGTTAGACATTTTCTATAATGAAAGGAGAAGCCTAAGTTGAAGATCTTCTCAGCTCCCTGGTTTCAGGAAATAGAATGCTCCCAGTTCTCCGCGATCGTGGTCTCCCATAAATTCCTCAGATATTTATCGGAACTTAAATAAATTTTGGAATGAACTTTGTGCTCCTCAGTTTGAGAGAATGAAGAGATAGAAGCTTCAAAAAGAATATGTTTCTGATTGTGGCTGTAACAAATTGCCACAACATATGCGGCTTAAAACAACACGAATTTATTATTTTACAGCTCTGGAGTTTGGAAGTCCACAATGAGTTTTGCTGCACTAAAATCATGGTGTCCACAGTGTTGCTTTCCTTCTGGGAACTCCAGGAAAAAATTTGTTCCTTGCCTTTTCCATCTAGAGACTGTCTATATTTCTCGGGCTTATGTCTGCATCACTCTGATCTCTGCTTCTGTCTTCACATCTCTTTCTCTAACTCTACTGCTTTTCTCTTTCACGTCTAAGGACCCTTGTGATTACATTGGTCCTACTCAGATAATTCAGGATAATCGCCTCATCTCAAAATCCTTAACTCAATCACATCTGCAAAGTCCCTTTTGCCATGCAAAGTATCATAGTCAAAAATTCTGGTGATTCAGATGTGGACATTTGGGGCGGAGTGGATGGGGGCAGTGGGAGGTTGGGGAGCGGTGATTGCATGATTCTGCTTACCACAAAGAGAAATAAAGAAGCTTGGAAATAGACTTACTAGGGAGGGTACAGTCGGAATTCATTAGGAAATAGGAACCTGTTGTAATATTTTTAACAGAGGACATTTAATATAGAGAATTTGTTACACAAGAGATGGAAAATCAGAAAAAGTCAAATAAAAAAAGGCAAAGTATCCCAAAATTTGAAATACAGTTGCTACTGAATTCTTATCACTTTAGTACTATTATAAAGTCAAAAATCTTAAGTCAAACCTTTGTAAGTTGAGAACTTTCTGTTGATTTTGCGGTTACAAAAAAATCTTAGTAAGTGGACAAATTTACAAATGTGAAATTCATGGGTAAGGAGGTCCTACTGTACTTTCCAGGACAGAGAGATGGTGTAATACCACGGATTCTCCCCATTCTGGACTTCCACAAGGGTTCTCTTTGGCTAAATCATTTGCATGGGAGTCTGGAAAACAGAGTTAGCAGGAAAAGGATGGAGAATATATCTGATTACGAGGAGGTGATGCACAGCACAAAAAGTTTACAGAACTAAGATCCGTGATGAAAGAACTAATGAGAAGGGATCTGAATGACTTAATGATTGCCTTTAGATTTATAGACCCTATTATAGAGAAGACGATGACAGGCTCTTTTTAATTTCCATAGAACCAATATCAATTGACTTAAAATAGAAGCTATGGATGAAAGATTTATGAAAACTTTTCTACCTGTAAGTATTGAGAGATCTAAAAATACTTTAGGAAGGATAAATGAGGAATTCCTTTCCTTAGAAATGTTAAAGGACCCGTTTATTTGCAATTATTTGGTGGCCTGCCTATCTGGAGATAGCTGCATTCTCTGTGGGTCTGAACTGGCCCTCACTATAGTTCTTTCTATGGTTAATATCACCTTGAACTCTGGAGCATAGCAAATACCACTGCAGCTGCCTTGATGTCTTATATCCGAGAAAGCAAAAACAAAACAAAACAAAACAAAACAAAACAAACCTGTTGTGGCAGAAGGGTGGTGAATAGAAAGCAAATCAACCAAAAGATCATTTCAGCGCTGGGATTGGTGGCTTACTTGAGTAAGTGATTTATGACACAATGTTTTTATTTGATCTGGCATTACAGGGATAAATTATTGAGTGCTAATTGTATGTTGATAAGCTGTTCCTGCTTAAATTTATTCCTTCCTCAGTTTGTGTTAATTGGGGCATATTGAAACAGAAGGGGAATTGCCCACTTTCTGCCTGGTTTGGTTTATGCTGTTGCTAAAATACTGAGTTGTAATTGTGTCTTCACTGTTATTCATGCTAAATGAATAAGGGAGCTCCTACTGGTGAACTTTTTTTTCTTTCCATTAATGCATATTTCCCTTTCTCATAAATGAAATGTTAAAGAATAACATCACTCCTATTTATTTGTTCAAGTTAACTCAAGTTGCAGCAGAAGGTAGGGTCAGAGGTGGACCGGCAGAAAGCTGAAGAATTTTAAATGCATATTTTATCATTTGAAATTTAAATCCTTTTTAGATAAAGCCATCATGAGAGGAGTGTGAGGGGGGTAAAACTGAATTTGGCTTTATCTCTGACTGATCTTTCTCTTTCTCTGTGTCTCTCTTCCTCCCTCTCTCTCTGCTCTTCCTCTATGTCTTCTCTCTTAGCATGAAGGAATGGCAATGGAGTGTGAGAGGCCAGCAATGAGAATCTTTGTGTGCCATCTAGAGATGTGGGTGTGGGTGGGAAAGGGGAGGTGGTAATTGCCAGTTTGGGGGGCTTGTCTCTCAGGGGTCTCTGTAAGTACTCTAACTCCAGGGAAGTCAAGTGAGTTCAGATTTTAAGAACTCAATCAGACACAAAACAACAAATGGACAACAAATTTATAAGTAGAAAAGCTGGGTTAAGATTAAAGAAAATAGTAATAGTCCAGATACAGAGGTTATACACCAGATTCAGGGGGCCTGAGGGCTGTCCATACGAGTCACTACATATGACCCAAGGTGGGACTTGTAAACACTACTCCCAGACACAGTAATGGAAAAAGAAAGGAGAGGAGACAGAACCCTGGGTTCTAGCTTGGCTTTCTCTGTTGTCAAGAGTCTGTCTGCTCTTTTCCCAGGAATTTAAGGATCTCCCAGGAGAGATTCTGGTGCCAAGGAAGCTGGGGCCAGGAGCTGGGCCTTTCAGTAACAGGGCTATCTGGAGTGCTGAGGCACACCAGCATGCAGAGAAAAAAGCAGGGATTCAAATTCCAGAGGCCAAGTGAGAGTCTCAGAATTGGTTGAGAGACACTAGAGACAGTTCAGTGTACATTGTCAATAGATCCCATGCATATCAGTCTCCGAGTCCCAGCCAATGAAACTGTCCAATAGCACCAATAGCTTTAGATTGACAGTAGAAAGCTAGAGTGATAGGAGAACTTAGAGGCCATTCGGTGTAACTCTGAAAGGTAAAGTGACTTGTTCAGGGACACACAGCTAGAGGTGGCAGAGCCAGGACTAGATATAGTTCTCTGAACTCTCAGCAATGCTTTTTCTGTTATAACCTCCAGCCCACCTGTGACACCTCCACGTCCATTCTGACCTTGGGTGAAAGGATACTGAAATCACCCCCAACAAACTAGACAAAAAGATAGGAAACTAAAATGGGACTCCAGAGTTATTTGAACTCCTTATTAAACCCTTTTTCTATTTTTTAACTTGGTCAGGTAAGAATTCTAGATGACGCTGATAAAATTCTTGAGAAAAAAAATGGGTAGTGATCACTAGTATATAGAAAGTTGTAGATAGTTTCTGCTCCACAGAGCTGAAGGTTGACATTATATACTTTTTTTGTTTTCTTGTACTTCTTTACCTTCTTGATTTGATTTTCTATATCCTGGGCTGTTATGGTTAAGATCTGGGAGGTGTAAATTTGGCCTTGACTCTGCTTCTCAGAGTGTGATCCCCAGACCAGCAGCATCAGCTTTACCTGGGAATGTGTAAGAAATGCAAAGGTCCCCTCTGGGCCTATGGAAGCAGAATCTCTGTGAAGGGGCCCAGAAATCTGTGTTTTAACAAGGCCTCTAGATGCTTCTGATGCACACTGAAATTTGAGAATTTCTGAGGTAGAATAAAAAGGCAGTGTAGAGTAGCAAAATACAAAAAGCAATACAAAGTAATGGTTCACACTCTGACAATTGTTAGGAGATCTTAGGCAAGTGGCTGTCTCTCTGTGCCTTAGTTTCCTTGGGTCTGCTTCATGAGGTTGTTGTGAAGCTGAAATAATATAATACAGGAAAGTCTGTATATAGTACCTTGCCCAGTATTGAGTGGGTACTCAGTACATTTTACTTAGTAGTCCTATGATTATTACAGCCCCAGATGTCTCCAACCCTGGCAGCCATGGTGCGAGTTCCAGATCTATTTAGACCCTTCCTGTATGCTCTCTCTCTCTCTCTCTCTCTCAACTTCCAGTTCCATCCAAATCTTGCAGATGCTTTGGGGTGAACTCTGTGGAACTGGGTGTGGTGGCCTCCTGAGCACCTTAGAGAGTGGATCTCCATCCCCTCACTGCTTCCTGTGTCTCACCATGAAATCAAAATAAAATTAAGCCATACTCAGTCAAACACATTGTGGGAACCTCATATTCTGAGCCAAAGTCAAGACACATTAATAAGCACAAATCTCCTTAGGGAGAGAGAGAGGCTCAAATCTCAGCATTGGGACTTTCCTCAGAATTTCGAAGTGTCTGGCCACATTGGTTAGATGATCCCATCCTGGCCATTCCTTGTGGGTACGGCCACCAGAGTCCACACAGCCTCTTTCAGAGCAAGAGGCCAGCCCTCTCTCTCAAGAAGCCTGACTTTGCCTCTCCCTCACAGAATAGACACAGGAGTGGCAGTCTGGAGCAGCAGCTGCTGCCTCCCTTGGGGCCACCATAATGTCTCTCAGGGGGCCAGCCCAAGCCTGGATGAGCCTTGGAAAATTAGTGAATAATTCTGACTGGTTTAATTTTTCTCTTCTAAGAAATTGAGACCATGTCCTCTTAATCATCTTTTGAGAAGAGAGACAAGAGAAAAGAGAGACATTCAAGAACACACAGAGCAATTAATCTGTTCATTCATGTTCAGTAAATGACTGTGTTCTGAGTACTACCATTTCTTTGTTTTACAAATGCTTATTGGGCACACATTCTGTGTGGAGCTCTGGAGACACCAGGGAAAATGAGGAACATTTCTGCCTTCAAGTATTCTGCGAGCCGCTGGGGAGGAGGACAGGCAAAGGGCACTCTACCATTTGGTGAGCATTTCCTGTGTGCCATGCGTTGTGCTATGTGCATAATAATCCTCACAAGAACCCCGTGAGGTCTGTATTCTTATTCTCATTTTACAGATGAGGACATGGAGGCTGAGGAGGGTGAAAAGTCACCTACTTGGAAAGTGGCAAAGCTCTGTGACATAAAAGCCTTTCCTCGCTTCACTCTACTGTACTGCTTCTGTGGGAGCGTCCTCATTTGTTTCCAGTGCAAAGAGCAGGAATAAGTACCAATGAGAAGTGTAAGTTCAGAGGACCCTGGAAGCTCAGAAGGCAGGGAAATTGCTCCTGGATGCCACGTGTATCTTGAAGCATGGTCCAAGGGAGAACAAGGCCTGGGGAGGCGGGCAGAGGAAAGTTTCTGAGCAATACTGCAGCAGAGGCTGGTAATGGGATGGGATGGGACAGGTGGGCCCTGTTTGTCCTGGGTTTGGGCCCACAGGAGTCTTCTGTGGAGAAGCAGAAAGAATAAGCAGCCTTTACCTCAGGTCAGGCCTTGACCTCAGCATGATCCCTGCCAGTCCCAGTTATCAAGCAGGATTAGATAAGCTAGGACCAAACTTGAACTGTGCCTTTCACTTCCAGATAAGAGTGCAATAAAACCTTGTCAGTGTGTTACCCTTGCTTTCATTTTGATCACTGTAGCCTTCCCACCCACCCACATTTACTAAGTGCCCACATGTGCATGAAATGCTTGGCGTTGGACTCAGAACAGATCTGAGGGTACTAACACATCTTCTCGCCCAGGCCCTCTCCCTTGTCCACATCAGTTCAGAGTAGCCACCTCCATTCCACATCACGTGAGGAAGTCAGGAAGGTCCTAGGTGCTCTGACATCTATAGTGTACCCTCACAGGACAGTGAGATGACTCGCACTTTAGGGATGTAGTTGCTGAGGTTCAGAGAGGCCATGTGGTGAAGGACTCAGTGAGTGAAAGTACAGTGCTTTCTTTCCAAAGCTGGTGCCTTAGAAGCCAAGAGGGCGGTTGACAGTTTTCTGGGGACAAATAATAATCTGTCATAAATTTAGTTGATTTAAATCAATCAACTAAATTAATAAAAGTTATATAACTTGTATTACCCAGGTTGAGGCAGCATGGTAAAGGGGCAGAACAGACTGGACATTGCAGTTGAACAATCTTGGGTTCAAATCCCCGCTTAGCCTTTCTGGGTTAATTCATCTACCTCCTCTGAGCCTTTCTTTATGCATGTGTAAAACCAGAATAATAGTACATACTGGACAGGGTCATCAAGGTAAATCGATAAAATTTATGTTTCATATGTAGATGTTTTTGGCAAATCTCCTCCTCTGACATATCTTCTCCAGCAAATGTTTGCTTCCAGATTAACTGGGTGAATTCATAATTATTGACCATTTAGGTCTGCTCAGCCTGGCTATTATTTTATTTATCTGAGATTGCATGGATAGCCAGATACCTTGTTTCATGGCCAGGCACAAAGAAGCTAGGATAATTAATATGACTGCATAATTCTCTTCTAAGAGTACCAAATGACCTAAGTTTGCATGGCTGACCCTTTCAAATTGCCTTGCTTTCATAATTTCATACAAGTTCCATGTGGCAGAGAATGGCTAATTATTCAACCCTTTTCCCTTTTCCTCTTAGCTAGACTCTATTTTCCTGTCTTCCTCAAAGTTGGGTGATTATATGACTGAGTTCTGGCCAATGGAACATAAATAGAAATGATGGGGATGAGGAATGTGGGTGAAATGATGGGGATGAGAAATGTGGGTGAATGTGGGTGAAAATCCTGGCCTCTAAGAATCTCCCATAAATCCTCCTCTCTTCCCTCATCTGCCTCCAGATAGAGGATACAATGATGAACTCCAAGGCTATATAGCAGATGGGGAGCCACTAGATGGAAGGAACCTGTGTCCTTTAATGACTGCATGGAGCAGAGTAAGCATTGCACACCACAATCTGCTTTGGTCTGAGTGAGACATAGACTTTTACTGAGCTGCTGAGGGGGCTACCTATAAAAGCAACTAGTCTGCCCTAAATAATATAGCCCTTTTATGATTTATAGCAAGATATTTTCAGCCATAATTAACACTCTCTCCAAATGACCCTATGAAATCATAACCTGGGAGGAGTACTATATTTCTTTGCATTAGCATAAATTAATTTATAAGCTTAGTCTGGGCCCTCCAGAAACATGGCACTGGATTACAGATACGGCTGAGGTGAGGAAATGGCTGGTACAGTGGTTCTCAGAGCATCAGTATCATTTAGCAACTTCTTAGAAATGCAAATTCTTGGGCCTTGTCTCATATCTACTGTATCAGAAACTCAGAGTGGGGCCCAGCAATCTGTTTTCACAAACTCTTCAGTGATGTTGATGTATCAGGCTAAGATTTGAGAAAAGTTTTAGGAAGAGGTCTGCTGCAGACATGGAGTTCACATCTGGGAAGAGTAGAATCGAGTGGGATTCACAGCAACTGTTCCCATGCAGACCAAGGGCACTGGGTAAAGGAGGCAAGGGGGAGAGGGACCAAAGATAAATATTCAACACTTTTATTTATGACTATATCATTGACTAAGGTACAGAGCTTAAGAATTTGGTTTGTCACTGCATAGAGAATTACTATACATGAATTCTCAGTATTAGTCTGCTAGGGCTGCCATGATAAAATATCATAGATTGGGTGGCTTAAACTTCAGAACTGTATTTTCTCACAGTTCTTGAGGATGGAAGTCTGAGATCAAGGTACTGGCAAAATTGGTTTCCTCTGAGGCCTTCCTTTTGCAGATTTCTGCCCTAAGTCTGCCTCTTCACATGGTTGTCTCTCTGTGCATGCATGCCCTGGTGTCTCTTTTCTTGTCTTAATTTCTTCTTCTTATAAGGACATTGGTCAGAACAGATTAGGGCTCCACTCTAAGGCCCCACCTTAACTTAATCATGTCTTTAAAAGCCCTGTCTCTAGATAATAGTCACATTCTGAGGTACTGGGGGAGGGGATAAGTTTGGAGAGACACAATTCAGTCCATAATGGCTCTGAAATCTGTAACATTACTACCTTATGTTTTCCTATGCCTCTTGTAACTCCCTTGAATAATCCTGGTGCCAAATGCTAAATTTAACATATAGTTATGAGTAAAAAGCTTGCTCCATTTTATTCTAACAATGAAGTTAGAGCTGAGTTAATACTTTTGGCAATAAGTTGGCTAATTAAAAATGGATCCTGATAAAAATAATGCAAAAGTAAAGGGTCTTATTTTAAATAGAGTTTCCTGTGCCTCTTGGGCAGTTGGAGGTTAATTTGTAAATGTATGTAGACTATTTGGCAAATAGGAACTGTAAAACAAATTTATAATCTGGTGGAAACTTGTGTTTTGTCCTGAGCTGCTTACCAGTTAATGACATGGTAAATGGGAAAATACTTGTCTTGATATTTCAGTCTTTAGAAATACAGGAGGATGCTTTTGTTAGGATAGAAAAATGAGTTCCTCTGAGATGCTTTTGAGTCAGTTTGTCTTGTTATTTAGTAGGCTCTGGTAATAATCTTAAATAATGACTGAGTAATTAGCAGAAAGTATATATGTGGAAAAACAGAATGGGGGAAAAGTAGACAGGCAGCTCTTCTTAAAACTCATGTTTCACAAGCTCGTATATTTTTCCCAAGAGAAATCATCAGCATGTCAAAGGACCACTTTCTCTTTCATCCCACATTCTCTATTCATGTGGGTCTCCCCCTACTCTGCTCTGTCCCCTTCATATTAACGAGCAGGGGTCATGAATTTGGTAACCCTGCTGCCAGGATGAGCTTTGCCATAAGAGCTTCAGGTAGTCTAAACTTGGGGCAATTTAGCTGCCTTTAAAATCCCACCGAGTGAACTTTCTTATCATTTGTTAACTGTCAGGGCAAAGTTCACTGAAAAAAAAAAAAAACTGTTCTCACTGCTAGTCTGTGATAGGGTGGCTGTTGAAGTCCTATGAATATGGGCGCGTTAGCCTGTGCTCAAAATATGCTTATGGGGCAAATTCTGATATGATTAATGTTGGCATCATTGAGCATACATTAGTGAAATTTGCATATATAAAAATTTGAATAATGTTCAAGGACATTAAATGATTTTAGATTTAATGATGATAATAATAGCTAACATTTATTGAAGTATTATATGCCAGACACTACTCTAAACATTTTATATAATAATTTCATTAATCCTCACAGCAGCTCTATGAAATAGGCCCTATTATTATTCCCATTTTACAGATAAGGAAACCAAGACACAAGAAAGTTTGTTAACTTGTCCAAAAGCACACATCTAGCTTATAAACAGCAGAGCTGGTGTGGGAGCCCAGGTAGGCTGACTCCAGAGCCTGTACGCTCATGCCCTGTGTCACTTGGCTGTAGTTCTTAAGCATACTGAGGCAGAGAAATGGCTTTGCTTTGCCAGGGCAGGTTGTATGAGAGCTGAATGGAGGTTTTCTCTCTCAAGACAGGCCTTCAGGCAACTGATATTCATCCAAAAGTATTATTTGGGGAAGTTTAAAAAAGAAATATAAGTCTGTAGGACTGGGATTTTCTTGGTCTTTCCTTCTCTCACTTTGGAGAAACTCTCATGCGTGTATGCCTATGTGTACTCAACAAGCGCCTGTTGAAAGCTATCTGCTGGGCCCCTGAAAGCTACAGTCTTGACCGAGACACTGACCCTGCTCTCCAGGAACGCAGAATTGGTGGAAGGGCCCAGACGCAAAAACATAAATGACAATACAATCTGACAGCAATGAGAGTAGAGGTCAGAGTCGGGAAGCTGGGCAGGAGGTTGAGGGAAGAATTCACAGAGGAGGCGCTGAGTGAACTGAGTACGAGAGATGAGTAGAATTCCACCTTTGGGTAAGGGGTGAGGGGGTGTGCCAGGGGCAAAGAGAAGAGGGGCACAGGGCACTCCTCACTAGGAACACAAGTAGGGGCTGTGGTGGGCGATGAGGCCCAATGGCTGAGACTTGGACTTTCTCTTAGTGGTATGCAGAGTCAGTGAAGGTCTGTAAGCAAGATACTGCCACCAAGACTCATTCATTCTTTTAGCCAGATAAGGATGGATTTGTCCAACTGGAATGTGGATGATTCATGAATTAGTATTTAGTATTCTAGAATGGTCTTATGCTAATATGGAAGGAGTGGTACTTTTGGTGTCCCAGCACACTTCCCAAGCCCACTCCTATCTCTCCTACCTGTTTGCTGATGTTGGAATCCCACCGTTAGATTTATGCCTTTGTTAAATATCCTACCACTTAAAGGATATTCTCCTAAGTCACTTAAACATAGCCACCTTTGCATTTATAAGCAACTTTCCAGGTTTTGGTGAGATGCTGGGAAGATGGGAAAGGAAGAAAACCTGGGAAAGAGTGGAACTGGGAGTGTGAGCACATGGAAAAATATAGCAGTAATCTAGAGCTGACTCAAGACTTAGTCATACTGAACAGTAATGTAATATCAGGATCAACTTGGAAATGATGTAGAGATGTGAACTGCTTTCAAATGATGACCCTAAATCTTTAGCGCATTAAATACTTTAAAACCACAAAGATTTATCTCAATAGTTTTGAGAGGCTATTAAAGGGCTTCTTAGTTGCAGACAACAGAATTCAGTCTTGGCTAATTTAAGCTGAAAGGGAATTTATTAAAGGATATTCAGTAGCACACTGAATCTCCAGGAGGGCTTGTGAACAGGTGTGGAGGCTCTGTCTCTTGCCTGGAATGGTGAGCGAAACGATGCAGCAGAACTGGTCTACTGGACCACTCTGGTACAGATACTGTACCAGGTCCTGCCAAACGAGTCCACCAGAACTGTCAGATCACATCTGGACATGGCATTTACCTTCACGAGAATTAATTCTAGGAAATGCCTTTTTCTTTGGGTTTGAGCTTCCATGGTAAAGTCAAGCAGGGTGAATCTGCGGGGTGAGCCCAGGGTGCATGACTGCTCCTGGTGCCATGGGCTGGAATGTGAGTATCTGGCACAGGTGATGATAGGTGGACTCTCTCTGATCAAGTCTCATAAGGGGGGACATCCCCAAACCTGAAGGCCAGGGGCTTTGAAGGAAGCATGAAGGCCCAACAGAATGACAAAGGCCTACCATAAAGAGTAGCTTTTGAACATGCTTCTGATGCTGCCTGAGTTACACAGGACAGAGTGAACTTTAAGCCCTGCTAATAATAGCAATGCTGCTAAATATTTGAAAAGAGCAGAGCCTTTAAGTTCTTCCTCATTCACTTGTTAAAAGCCAGGGCAATGATGTCAAAATTAGGAGAGAAATCTCAGTTTTAAAATAATTTAAAAATATTTTTTAACTTTGGACTTAGAAATTTTTCCCACTGTCTTTGTTTTTCTCAAAGTGCCATTTCTGCCATAGTCTCCAAACCTAGTTAGACATCATGGAAGTAAGTCTTTAACAATATATTATGTAGCAAACAATTCTAAGGATATATATCTGTGTATGTTTGAAAATGAAGCCATGTTATAGCAATAAATTTGAACTTGATGGCAGAGTGGCTCAGTCAGAAGGGGCATGTCATGTGACCAAGATGACAGGCATTTATTCATAATTTGATGACTTTTCCACCCTAGAATCTGGCAGCCTGACAGCCTAGCACCTGCTCAACCTCAGCAATGACTAAGGAATCCCTCAGCAATAAATGAAGGGATATAAAAAGATGTTTTGTCATTCAATAATTTTTTGACCTCATAGTCAAAGTATGTTAAATTTAGCCTAAAAACTTTAGGTTCACCATAAAAAGAACCGAGGATCTCATCATTCTGCTTGAAGGTAAAGGAGTTGTCTGGAGAAACAGTTTATTTGCTACAATTTTGCAGAGGTATAAAAATAAATAGGTTGTAAAGAACATTAACAATTTAGTGTTACAGTATCTCTGTAAAATTTTTACTATGCATACCCACTTTAGGGGAATATACCCTACAAAAAATGAAAGCATCAGTATAAAAGGATATATCTACAAAGATGTGTTTATTTCAATATTGTTTGTAGTAAGGAAAAAAACCTCTGAATGTCTATTAGTAAAAAAATAGTTTAATAAATTCTGGTACATTCTTAAAAGAATGGTTTAGATCTGTATGTAATGTCCTGGAGGAATGCCCATGCATGTTGTTAGATTTAAAAAGCCATTGTCAAAAAATATGTATAGTATAGACCTATATTTATACAAATATGTGTGTGTGTGTGTGTGTGTGTGTGTGTGTGTGTGTGTGTGTGTGTTTGTACATTTATACATTTGCTGGGTGAGCATTGAGAAGTATGTGGAAGAATATAAGCCAAAACATCACTTTTGATAAGGATTAGGGTTTGAGGGACTGTTTAATATGTTACAGCAAGCATGTATTAGTTTTGTAATTAAAATACAATATAGAGAAGGAAAACCTACTTCAGCATTCAGGATTTGGTGAGGATGCAATGAGACAATATTTGTGAAATGTTTATTTTAATTCTTGGTATCTATTAAGCACATGGGAAAAGTTGGATATTATTATTTGATTTTTTTTCTTCCCAGACTGATGCAGCATACAGCATTCTAGTCCTGACCTTCCTCCGCACTATCATTTATTACATTCTATGTTCCAGATGTTTTGTCGTCTCTGAGCACACCAGGCACTCTGCCACCCTCAGGTCTTTGCATGTACCATTCCCATTCTTAGAACCTTGAATCCCCAGCTCCTCCACCTGTTAAGCTGCTTTGTGTCCTTCAGGTCTCAGTTTAAGCGCCTTTGCTGACTCACAAGTGAAGATGAGAGAGAGACCTGTCCTCTCTGGGCTGTCTGTCCAACACCATAATACTCTGTTGGAATTGTCTGTCTTTTGGGCTGTGTCTCTCCATCTTTGTATTCTCAGCACCTAACCCAGGACTATAGAATGGTCACTTGAAGAATGTTGATGGAGCGGCTGATTGAAGACCGTACTGGTGACTGCGTAACCACACTGGTGACTACCTGACTCTATGGGAGGGAGAGAGGCAGGCTAAGTTTCTCAGGAAAAGCTTGGGAGTGCTACAGGTCACTGTTTGTGTTCTAGGTGTCTGCTTGGGTTATCTAAGTGTAGTGTTTTTATTTCTCAGGTTTTCACAAATTAAAAAAGGACTAGGTTCCTGCTGATTTTTAAATGATTAATTTGTTCAGATTATCGCATAATGTCCCTCCAATTTAGAAGTTATTAACTTTCCAGAATAGTTAATAATGACTCTTTATTAACTTTCTGCATATGTACAAAACCCTCAGTTTAACCAGTGTCGGATAAAAGCAACTGAGAAAATACACTGTAGACTGGAAACTCTGAGAAAGGCTTTTACAGATGGTGACCACAGCTACAGTGGGAACAAGTTGTGCAGTCCTTAATGGCATTTCTTGGCCCTGTTTAAAATACAGTTTTCAAAAAAGGTAAAATCATGACTCTCACACAGATATAAAATGAATACATGTTAAAGATTTTCCTTAACTCATTAATCAACTAGGGAACACAGATGGATTTAAAAGCGAATCCAAAGAACAGACACGCTTGAGATGACCGACCTCAAGAGAAATGAGAAATGGAGGCAAATCTGTTTTTTGCATGGGGAGGTGACAGGGTCAATTGAAAATCCTCCCAACAAGGAAGAATGTGGGTGTCTACAGAAAAGAATTATCTTGTACATAAATTTTAGTATGAGTAACCTCCAAATATTGCATGGAACATACTTGTATTAAAAAAATGTTTATCTGAAAATAAAATTTAACTGGTGATCCTGCTTATTATTTTTTATTTTTCCCCTCTAAATCTGTCAACTCTATATGAATTTAGCATTATTATATTAGATCACCTCTAAATCCTCTAGATTAACAACCCCCCAAAATGGCAACTGTTATCTTTTTCACTAAACTTACCCCCTGATCTATATTCCACATTGCGGCACTGGTCATCCTCATCTACTCTTATACGAGGTCACATTCTCTCTCCATACTTACATCCAGTTGATTATCAAGGATGATGGATGTGGCCCCTAAAACATTCTCAACTCTATGCTATTGTCTTTTTCTCTACTGCCTTAGTTTCTGATCAGGCCTAGCGGTTTGTAAATTTCCTAAATTAATCTTTCAGTTTTTGTTTTCTCCTATCCCTCCTGCCCATTGTCAACAAGTTGTATTTCTGGATTAAGTTTTCTCTGCTTGCTTGCAGTAAGAGATGGTTCAAATCTCTTAGCATGGCCCTTCACTATCTGATTGTGCTCCACTTCTCTACTCACCATTCTCACTGCCCCTCTCTCCTGCTCTAGACACAAGAGACATTCACATTTCCGAGGCTTTGCACATGTTGTTTGCTGTTCCTGTAATGCTTTTTCCTTCTCTGTCACATTCTCAACTGCTGCTTCAACAGCTTACTTAAATGTTACCTCCTCTCTACATTCCCAAGCTTTCCGCTTTCACTCCTCTTAATCTTTTTTGCTTTGTGCTTCCATTATAACATTATATTATTAAAGCACTTATCAAATTGTATTGTCAATAATTGTATTCTTTCTGTATTGCTCACTAGACTGTGAGCCTCTCAAGGACAGGGATTATGTCTTAGTCATTGGTTTAAATATATAGCACCTAGCAAATGCACGACTAATAGTATGCATGCAAGATCGGAGTAAGAAGTAGATGTCTCTAACTCTTTTATGTCCATCAGTGAAATTGTCATGGAGCACTGAAGATGATGTGGCAGCAAATGGAAGTAATATGAAGTTAGCCAGTTAAAAATGGAATACATGCAGATGTTTATTCTTCTGGCTCATTGGCTTGCACACAAATGATCGTGCTCACAGATATATTAGCACAAGCAAGTGTGTGTTTATTGAGCATTGTGCATATAGGTACAGATGTCTAGCACAGAACGAAGATAGCAGGGAATGAATACTCCTGGAACTGGAAGTTACTAGATGTGCCTTCATCACAGCCTGATAACACTTCAAGTCTAGGAATTTGGGAGTTAGGAAAAGAGTCTGACTTGCTGTCCTTTGTATCCCTACAAGTGTGTGAGGCACAGATGAAACTTTTCATTGTAACAAGATACATCTGATCACCTTCAACATAACAGCATACTTTTCAACCCGTCCAGAATACTTTTGAATACATCCAACTTTTATATTGTGAGCAGTTTCTCTTGTAGAGTTCACTGTCTGGCCATGGCCTACATATGAACCCCCAGATATGTCCCCAACAATATCTAAGAAGCCAAGAAGAGAGAAACTCATTACAAGCATTATTATTTCTTCCATCAGGACTGTAACTCATGAATTTCTTATAGTAGAATTAACAATTGCAAGTTAAGATATTACTGATGAAAGAGAGATAATGCAGTTTTTAAAATCTAGTCCAAGGATCACCCGCATTAGGACACTTTGATGTTTAAAAAGCAGATTCCTATGTCCAATCTTCATTTAGCAAATCAGAATTTGTTAGAGTGGGATTCAGAAATCTTCATTTTAAATAAACTCCATAGCATATTGTTATGTGTAGTAAAGATTGAGTGTTGGTGGAACAGATACAAACAACAGGGCAGATCCCACACGTAGGCAACCGAAGCATTCCAATACACTATGAGATGGGTAACAAAAATTCACTTTCAAAAGGCCAAGCTCTTCAGATCATCACTACTGCTACATTCTGGACAATCACTGTCATGGTTCTGCAACTGTCCAAACTACCACCTGTGGTCAACAAGGTTCAAAGCTGCTGCTGTGCGAGTCATTTGAGTTGGCAAGAGAAGTAGGTAACTCTGTGTGCTAAGAATAGATATTTCCAAGAGGACAAGAATCTAGGATAATTCCTAGGATATTGGACATGGAGTGAAGGGCATATTTCTGAACAGGGGATTAAAGTTCACTATGATGTCTGATGTCACCACAATAAGGTCAGACTAGCAAGGTACTGTTCCTGGAGGCTGGTTAGGTCCTCATAGACATGCCACTAGAGACCAAACAAAACCTACATTTTTAGACCTGAATATTCAGTTTATTTAAAGTCTCTTTTTATTACTGAGATATAAATAATTAATAAACACTTATTACTCACTCTTGCATCTCAGATTTAGATATGTTGGCATTTGGAGCATGATGTGAAGAAATGTGATATGTGGGCACATTTTGGTGCCTTCTCTTCAAGCTTCAGCCCAAAACTTGTATCTATAGCTTTTGTCATTCATCTGAATCTAAAATAAAAAAAATATGAACAGATCATGTTTCTCCTCTCTCTTCTTGCTTACCCAACCTTAGTGCCTCTCTTTTCCAGCTGGGTCCAGCTGCCCGCATGAACACAGGACTCAGAAGAAGCAGCCAATCCCTCTCCTCTCTTACTTCTCACTTCCTTTCTGATGGTCAACTTTAATTTACTCTAAAATATTTCTCTACTCCAGTCCTAGATCTTCAGTATTTTGCATATTCATGTCTCAAGAAGCTAAAACTTTTCCTTTCCTTTGTATCAAACAGCTGAAACACTTGTAGTGGTTTCCTTATCGGCCCCTGGGAAAAAAGTAACCCAAGTCTAAGGGAAGCTGGACTTTACTATGATTGCAGCAGGGCTGCATAAATACAGCAGAGACTTCTGCAGATTTGGTGCTGTTTCTTTTAATACTTTCAACCTCTTCAAGATGGGTGATGTGATGTTATTGCCATCTTGCAGATAGATATATTCAGTATTAGAAAAGTTAACTGATTTACCCAAGGTCACATGGCTAGAGAATGATAAAATCAGATTTGAATTCCAGGTCTATAGGCTCCAACATCTACATTCTCTACATCAGCCAATAGATTTGATAGGAATGACTGATAAATAGAGTCTATGGAAAACTGAGAGTAAATTTGTCATAGCTAATTTTCTGTTGCCCTTAGTGGCCTAGCTGCAACTTAACTAGGGCAGGTCTTGTAGCTATTTCAGGTTTAGGTTTAGAATGTGTGAAAGAAACAGAAGCATTCAGGGTGCTAGAGAGGACAGCAGTGAGAAATCCAGAGAGTAATTTAAGACAAAGGAAATAACAGAGAAACTAATACGTAAATGCTGTATTAGAGCAGAATAAAAAATTCATGGTGTGGCCATACATAATTACTACTGATTAAGTAAAAATCTACTTTAGAGTCATTTACTAAAATCTGTGGGCCTCTTCATGGGTGGAATATTTACCTTTCAAAAATACAACCTAAAAAAATAAATTTTTAGCATTGATTTTTTAATTTTACCTACAAGGAACCAAAAGATATATTTCAGTGGTATTCAAACAAGAAAAAAAATCAATGGAATTTTTGTTTTTATACTAATTTAAGCACAACTCTTATATATAAAACTGACAAATGTGTAACTATTTAGATGAAGCCACATAGAAGATTTGGAGCCTTCCAGCATGGCCTTGTCGCCCCCTTTACCCACCCAGATTACAAAAACTGGGTTAGTGGAAATAGGTGATTAGTCTTCAGAAGGGCTGGTCTCATGTCTGCTCTATGATCCTTGACCTTGGGCAAGTCTTCACTTCAGCTTCTCATTCTGAAAGTGAAGACGATGATGACACATGAACTGCCAACCTCATAGGGCTCATTGAGAACTTGGCAACTGGAGGTCCTGTATAAGTTTGGTAATACTCACATGCACTCACAGGACTCAATAGATGATTTATTACCGTGAAAGAATACAAACAATTAGCACAGGGAAAAGATGCATGGGACAAAATCTGGAGGAAACCAGGCATGGTTTTCCAGGAATTCTCTTCTTGTGGAGTCATAATTCCTCCAAAATCAAATTGTAACACCATGAATGAAATGTTATGTATAAGGAAAGCTTAGTAAAGATTCATTGCCCACGGTTTGTAAGGGGAAATTGGCCTAGTATGTATCAGGAGTCCAGAGTCCCTGATGGAAAGCAGGTGTTCAGCATAAACCGCATTGTTTGTACAAATAGTTTAGGCATAATGAGCCAATCTTACCAATTAGAAAATGGTGGGAACCCTCCTGAAATTCTGATTTTCAGATGGCAGCTAAGGACCATACTCATAAGGACCATAGCTGTCTCAGGCCTCCAGCGTTAGCTCTTTTCTGCTCAGTAAGCTTCAAAGCCTGCACCCACCCACCATCTGCCCCAGTTACCTGGTTAAAACAATTTAGATATAAAATAACTCAAGAAAATTCAGAAGTGTTTTCATGTTGAGGTTTCATTTTATTTAAACTTTCTGAACTCAGATAATTTACTATGCTCTTTACAAAAGCTCACAGTTGTATGATTGAATAAAATTAAAAAATAATAAAAATTAAAATAAAGAATCTAGTTAAGTTTTAGAGATAGCATAGCAAAATACTATTATTTTGTATTTTGTACAGTAAGTTTTATTAAAACATCTGAATCTATTTCTAAAACCCAACATTTTGGTGTACAAGAAATAATGAAAATAATTCTGTAACAAGAAACTCAATAATAAAGTAGCTTGCAGAACAAAAATGTTTATTTCTCTCACACATAACATTTCCAAGGTGAGGGGTTCAGGTGGATAGAGAAGCTCTGCCAACTCCATCAGAGACTCAGCTGATGACAGCCCTGCCATTTGTATCAAGTGGTTCTCCACACATTATTTTCCCAGTTCTGGCAATTAGAGCCTGGATAAAGGAGTTAGGAGTGGAAGTCCAAAGCCAGGAATTCCATCTTAAGCAAGTGAAGTGAAAATTGCTCACATCATTTCTGCTCATACTGTATTGATGAGAGATTAGACACAGGGCCACATCCAGCTGCCAGAGAAGCTGAGAAAGATAATTTACCTACATGCCTAGGAAGAAGGGGCAAAACTTGGTAGACTGTTAGCCATGTCCCCCATAGCCCATAAGAGTTTTCCATTATAGGTGTAATCTAGACTACTTAGCACTTTAGAGATTCATAACTTTCCAAGAAATTGCAGAGCCAATCAAGAAATTTTCTAGAATGATATTCAGCTATCGCTTTAAAAAAGTGCTATAATAATCTATATTACAAGAAGATTCCATGACATAAAATTCATGATGACAATTGAACAATTGAAATGATTTCAATACATTTTATTATTCTTGTTAGTTTTACCCCAGCTCTGGTTGACGTTATTCTTCTTTTGTTTCCTCTTTTGAGCAATAACTAATATTTCCTGCTCCAAACCATTTCTTAGCTAAAGAGCTTTCCTCTTGTTGAATACCTTTTAACCTCTGTATTATAATTATGATTTTCAAGTTCAATTGTACGTCCTTAATGTAAATCTAGGAAAACTGAAAAATAAACCACCTCATTTTTATTTTCTATGTTTTACTACATCTGTTATTTTATTTGTGGATATAATATAATATCCAACTCCTTACGGGTATTATGTATATAATTCAACTGTTTATGATTTCATCCCCGATGTATAAATAGTAGCATTCGATTTGTTAAGTTTAAAGTTGCACTTTAAGCTATTTATAAGATTCTTTTGTTGGTTTATTAATCTCCTATGATTTCGGCACCTTTATTTTAAAGTTGGTGTGAGTGTAAAGGGGCAGATGGTGGGCATTGATGACTGATAATAAGAGTCTATATATTTCACTGGCTTGGAATGCATAAAAACTGGGCGTTGACTTGGGCGTTCATTTTTTTCTGTTTCACCTTCTGAGATTTCTCTCTGTCTGTCTGTCTGTCTGTCTCAGACACATATACACATATATGGGTATACATGTGTCTATGGTTTCCATTTTAATTGCCTTTCACCTAAATGTAAAATTTCCTAAATGTAAAATTTCCCCACTTGCAGAAAAGTATCCCATCACTATAAGTGTGGTCCTTTATGTATTGAGATGATACCCCTATGCACAATGATGAAGAATTCCCTTTGGAGTTGTTGCTTGGTGGTGGGACAGCTTTTTACTGAGCTCTTCTCTCTTTCTCCCACAGTCCCTGGTACAATTAAGGATAACAGTTCACCAGATAGCAGATTTGACTTGGGCACAGAGCATGTGGTCAAAGGACAGGATGTAACTAATTTACATGTATCAGACCCATGATCTAGGATTCACATAGGACACTGAGCCAAATTGCTGGAGACAAATAATCCTCCAATGTTTTGAATTTACAGAGGGCTTTAAGTATATATATTTCTCTTCCCCCAAATTCTTGCTAATCTATTATCTCATGTTGATGTCACAAAAGTCTAGAAAGTTATAAAGAGAGACACATGACTAGATCTATTTTTCTTATTCTGTTTTATGTTTTCTTTTTCTCTTTTCTCCTCTCTTCCCATCTTCCTTTCTTTCTTCTCTCTTTCTTATTCACAGAAAGAGAAACTAAAGGGGCAGAGATGTTTAAGTAAAATGTTTAGAATTCAGATCTAAATCAGTGTAATTGCTCCCATATAAGGATGTAGATGGAGACAGGAAACTGTGTGTGTGTGTGTGTGTGTGTGTGTGTGTGTGTGTGTGTGTGTGTGTGTGTGTTGAATGGAGGGAAAGAAGCAGCAGTTCACAAGTGTTTCCAATTCAAACTTTCCATGATTATCCAAACCTTTGTATCTTAGAAGGCACCCTAGGAGCCATGTGGGTCAACTTTCCACTGCTTGACAGCATCGGTCCTTGATCTGGCTCCTCTTGATCATTTCATGGATGAAATGCTTATATCTCACAAGACAGCATATTTTAGTTTGGATCATTTATGTGGTAAGAACATATATTGGGTTGAAATTTGCCTGCCTGTGACGTCCATACCCTATGGGAATACATAAACAAGTGTAATCTTTTCCTTAACAATCTCTAGTCTAGACATCTGAGAACACCTATCATGACTTTACCAAGTTTTCTCCCCTCCAGACAAGCATCTCTGTTTTCTACAGCTTTGCCTCTCTATGTTTATATTGCATTTTATCCCTGCCCCACTTAAGATGTACAGAGAACTAAGAGCCAACCTCCAATTCAGAGAATAACGGGCAGTTACTTTCCCTGAGTTGAAAGTCATGTAAGTGGAGATTCAGAGCATGTCTGGCAGCAGATGCAGGCATTGTTATCCTAACTCTGCCCCAATATAAGTTATCTACCCTTTGTCTAAGTGTGTTTTTTCATTTATAAAATGATGATACTAAGAGTAAATAAAATAACACTTGTGAGTAGTTTGGAACAGTGCCTGACATATAAGTCTATTTGTGAGCTGTCATTACATTAATATTTTTGGCAGTCATGCCACATTGTTAGTCAACTAAAGACCATGGCCATTTATATACAAACCACTAAACATCAATATCCCTTCTCTCTTATATATGTTTGTGAGCAGTTTGTATTATGTGTGTATTTGAACATAAATGAAGTATTCTATTCTTATTAAAATTTATATGATTTATTTTAGTATCTTTTGCAGCCTATTAAGTGTTTTGAATCTTGATGGTGTCATCTAATACATCTAGTCTTCCTCCCGATCTTTTTTTTTTTTCCTCTGGAGGTTTGATAGGCATGCCTTTTATGACTTCAACCTTATTATTGAAAAAAAGAAACCAAATAAGACTGGAACAATTACAGAGCACTCTAGTTTTGCATCATCATCCAGCCTATACTTATTTTTCTAGTCTAGGATAGTACAAGCTAGTTAATTTGATGTTTGTCTAAAATCAAGATATCCACTTGGCAAAGATTCTATATTGACTTACCAATGAGTATTCATATATTAACACAAAGAAAGGAGATTAGTTTGGCATGACTTATTTATAAAGCAAATTTCTGGTTTGTTCCTTCCTCAATTCTCTTAGCTATTAATAAATCACATTAAATGCATGTGGCATTGACTATAATATGCACAGTTACTGCTGTAATTTTGCTCATGGACTTGGCCAGAACCTATAATTTCACTAGTGGAGGACTAAATAAAAGTGTGTATTTCTGGTTTAGCAGAAACTAATTGCTATTAATCCATTAATTGCTATTATAAACTATAAAAGTTTTTTTTCCTCAAAATTCTATTTTTTGCAGAAAATAATTTATTTCTCTTCATAAATAACCAACCTCAACAAAGAAAAGAAAACCAAAGAGAAAATCATGTCCAGAGATTCCTAGTTATTTCTTTGGAACAATCCAAGATGTGAGTAACAGAACCTGTAAAAATCAGATTTCCTCTCTCCTTACCCAATATTTCTCCCCAGAACAATCCTGCATTGCATCAGCCCTTGTATCTCTCATGGGAGCACCTTATCAGGTAAGATTTTGACTAGACCTTCAAATAGGTTCACATAGGGCTTCATATGTTTGAACTAACCAACATCTAAATCTTTTGAGGTTCATCCATCATTAATTTGCAGTAATTGTTTTGACATCGTTGATCTCTCAAAACATAAAAAGTATTCTCTAACAATAAAGGGGCTGTGATTTCATTAAGGATTTGTTATATTTCAAGAGGGAATAGAATATTTTATGAAAAACAAAAGGAAACCTTGTCATATTCTATTAAAGCAATCTTCTAACCCCACTAAAATTGCCTGAGAACTTGCACGGCTCCTAATTATATGCCGTCTACCTTAGATTTTCACGTAATTTAAACGAATGGGTCCTGTACTGAACGTCTCATTTTTAAATTACTCAATGTCTCACATGTAAATTGTTCAAACTCAATATTTTGACCTCCTTTCTCACAGTCACTTAAGAGAATAGAAGATTCTGGGACCCTATCTCTCAGTCATCAAATTATTTTTTTAAGACTTGACCAGTTCACAGTTATTTACTAAAATCCCATAGAGGGTTTGCCATAGGAGATAAATGAATGACTGGATTGAAGAAAAGGACTTTATTTCTCCAAACATTTTTCAGTGAGATTAGGAAATGCTTATTATGACACCTTAAAATCTGATCTATAGGGCTCACCCACTGCTATCTGCATAGGAGGGATGTAAACTGCCAGATTGTAAACACAGCTTGAGTTGCCTCCTTTCTGACGTTTGAACTAAACTTAAGTCCTTTTGGGATCGGAATTTAGTTTTGACAAAATGCAGCTCTGTTTCAACAAGGATAAAAGGAAGGAAATTACCTTATAACGTCTCCTTCTTAACCTAATTGTCCTTAAGGTGGTTATTTTAATAAATTAAAATGTAGGTTTGAGAAAAACATTCAAAATCAATAGAATTTTTTTGAGTTCTTGGTTTAAGGTGAGCTTTATTTAAATATTTGAAAGATATTTTCAGAGCTCAGTAGGATTGGGACCTGAAGTAGCACAGGGTCAGGGTAGAGGAGTTAGGGGCTGTTAATTATTTCCTGGCTGTCCCTAAAACTGAGTGAACAAAGAAAAAAAAGAAAAAGAAAAGAAAAGAGAAGCAAGCTTTCAGTCAACGTAAAACATATCTCTTTCCCTGTCACACTTTATTGTCATGGAGCTGATGGTTCTTTTGTGCAGACCTTTCTTTACATCACTAAGTCCATTCACTGTCACAGTGATTTTCAATGGAATGCACAAATAAGGATGAACAAAAATTGTTTTGTAAAGTGTTATAAATAATAATAACAAATATAATAATAACCGATATTTATTGAGGACTCACTATGTGCCTTACAAGAGTCTAAGATTTTTTACATGTACTCATTTGTTTAGTTATTACCACACCCTATTAAAATAGGCACTATTACTATTCTCACGTTCCAGATGAGGAAACTGAGGCATGGACAAATTAAATTAATCAAGTTGCCTCAGCTTTAGGCTAGTGCTGCTTAACATAGTTTGCCCTTTCTGTAGTATGAGCTTAGATTTCTGGAAACAAATCTTGCCAGTATCTCACAGGAAAGGCATTCCAGGTTGACTAGACTGAAGTTATGTCCTGCTGTGTTGTCTTGGTGGTGCCAAGTCAGTTCCAATGAGGGTAATTAACAGAAATGTTTTGGGGAGAGACAGTGGTGGGGAGTGGGAACAAAGTTTTATCATTGTGAAGAATTGAGGAAAAGCAAAAACTTTCAGGATAGACATTTGAGAAATGAGGAGTACTTGGGGTTTGGCTACTCACTGATTCATTCAGAAAATATTCATTTAACGTTTACTATGTGCCTGGCATTCTGTTCTCAACTGTGGGAATATGAGGGTGAACCCCCAAAATAAAGCCTTTCCTTTCATGGAGATGACATGGCCTCTTACGCAAAGCTACTTTTCACTCACACTGTCTGGATTTTCAGTTGTCCACAGTCCTCTGCTTTAGAGAATGTTTCTTCTGTGTTTCAGCTACTTGTCTGGAACCTTCTCCCTATAAACAAGTTTATTTCTAAGGCACAGAAAGGGATTATACACATTCTGTCTATAAGATCAGGGGAGAGAAAAGCTCCTGCAGGTTATTTAAAATCTGCGTAAAGATATACAAGCATGGCTTACATTGTCATTTGGGCTCCAGCCCAAGAATGCGCTTATCATGTCCACAACTACCAAGCTGCATAAAGACCTACATTAAAACAGTAATAATAGAGAAATTTTTTAAAATGTAGAAGTTATAGAGATGGAACCGAAAGGGTTCCTGAATTAAATCACTTTTATCTAGTCTCATTCGCTTAAGGATGCAATCAACTCAATATTTCAGCAGCTTGGGACCTTAGAAATGTATTTCAAAATTAATTATAAAATGAATTCTTTAAAACGGAAAAATATACCACTTTCCTATTACTCTTAACAACAGATTCTAGTTAATAAAGCCTTGAAGCAGTTTAGTGGTTTGACTGCCACCTACTGTTCATTTTTCGCCACAACTCTCATGTAGTAGCTTGGGTAGGAGGTAAGAAAAATGCCTTGAACAAACCATTTTTTAAAAAAGTATTTTAACATATGTGCTGTAATGTAATTATTTTAAAAATTTAGGAGGTTGAGAGAATGTGATTGATTCCATTTTCAATTACTATATTTGTCTTAGTAGTTTATGACAGTCACATTGGTTAAAAATGCAAATTCTATCACATTCTGAAAATGTATATAAATACGCAGGATATTTCATTTAGTCCTGACAAAGCGTTATACTTGAAATTTATAAAAATATACCACAAACACGAATGCATCAACCTGAAACTATCATCTCATGAAGTGGTGTCTGATCTTTAAAACAACAACAAAAAAGAGATCTCTATCAGCACACTTTTATGCTTACACAACTTATGTAGACTTCAGTATTAACACTTCTGTCTAAATGAGGAGATCGAATACTGTACATCCAAGCTATTTCAGAATGATCTAGCGTTTGGTAGAATTCTGTTTAGTTAATACGGCAGTCTTGAGATTCTATTAAATGCAGAAGGCAGTATAGGTTAATGCATTTTTCTCTCATATCTAAACTATTCATTTTAGAGTAATAACTAATTTTCTAGATACAATATGCTATTTACAGTTTAAATATAGAGTCCTGGTGGAAACTTTGTAAACATGTGATCTTAAAACGTAATCTATATGAGTTATTTTATTTTTTTAATTGTGTCTTTTTCAAACCTGTGTACTAAATTATGCATGTAAAGAAAAATTTTAAAGTGTTTATACATTTTCACTGATGCATTAAATATATGTATATGCTTTTGTCTTTTAAATGTGTTTGTAGATTATTTCATTCACAGTTATATATAATCCAGTTATATTTATTATGTTTTTTAAAGCGTAAGGGAAAAATTATCTAGATTATTTTGCCTTTATTAAAATGTGCTTTCTGCAAAAGATATGTTGCAGGTTTTAATATGAAATGTTGTCAATAAATTCTAACATTCTAGAAATCATTTCAGCTAACATTTGTTTTCTCTACCAGGGACAGATACAGAGTTGTGGTAGTTTTGTTCGTTAAGACAATATTGGTGAAAGACAGCATAAATATCCATTTTTTTTGCCATAATAGTATTTTTTTCTGAAGTATGAAATAGCCACCTTAGATTTAAAAATCACTATGGGTTCTGTGATTAGGCCTCTCTTTATATAGTTTTACAGATAAATACATTGCTTGAAAATCTGTCCTTTCTGATATCAATAATATAAATATAAAACAAAATCTTTCATGTGGCTTTATTTACAGTGATACTGATAGAATTTATAAAAAATGATATAAAATGATATAAGCAGCCTGAGCAAATTTGATCAAATACTAGTTGATTCCATCCAATAACAATGGCACTAATTCAAAGCTAAAGAAAATAATTTTACCTAAAATACTGGTGAAGAAGCTAAAACAAAATTAAGCTGACCTTTTAATAAATGTCCATTTATTGATTTAAATTCACTTTTTTCTTTTTCTGAGCAATGCTGATGAGGTCTGTTAGAATACAAGCATGTATAATAAGTTGGACACAACCATTTTTATTTCTTTTGTGTGTCATTAATGAAAGATTGAAGCAAGCTTCACCTAAGTGTAGTGATGCAAAAATAATAGTATCCCAGTCTGGCTGCGCAAGACCGGAGGCAAACAAGGGCTTCATATTAAAGTGCCTTCTAGGTAGCTGACATGACGCATCTAGTCAGACGTAAATAATGACAGACGGAAACTATCATGAGGTCTGTGAAGCATCAACATACTGCTATCATTTTCTCTCTAACCTTGCCTTGCTAGCAGCTCTCAGCCTTACAGGCTGAGAGATCATTTAAAAAGCAAATCCTAATGACTCTGCCCACTGTAACAACAGTCAGTGAGATTGGCATCAATTTAGCTCAGTTTAGAAACTCAGGGTAGCAGCCTTTGTTGACTTGTGACACCCTAAACTCCAGTTGTTCTCTACAAACTAACCCCCGCCCCCAGTGCTACCCCTTCCCCGTGGCTATTTCCATGCCTCGCAAAAATATTCTCTTTTCTGGTGGGAAAATGGTTCATCTCAGCTTTTTTCTTGGTGCTCTGTATAATCTCTTACACTGCACCTCTTTTCCTGGACTAGCTCATTTGGTATAAAATGCTTTAAGTTACCCCCTCCCTGTTTTCATGGGCACACATTATTTTGTGTATATTATGTATGCACAGGGTAACATAACATCCCAGTGTCCCTGTAGCTTAAGACTAATATGGTTATGGTTCAGATAAACACATCTGTACATGGCTGCCCATAATCAATGTGGAATGGCAGAACAATTTTGCAGATGCAGTCCCAGGAAGATTAAAAAAAAAAAAAAAAGAAAAGCTGTCTTGTCCAGATTCAATAGAATCCATTCACCAAGAAACCTGAGATAAAGCAGTCGTACATTTTATTTGTTAAGACAGTGATGACTTGGCGAGCCAGTGGGGAACTGAAGCTGATGCACAATAGGATAATAGCATTATCACTTTGCAAATCAGCATGTGGCTTTGCTTGGGTGCTGGCTGAAGGGCACGGGATTCTGAGAGCTCTAGCTGGTAACCTGAAAAGGCAAGGAGATCAAACTGCCTGGCTGTGAGTGTAAATGTATGAGGATAAATTGCCATGAATCTTCTGCTTGGTTAAAAACCCCTTGCATACGTGTGCTTTCACTGTTTTGTAGGGGGCTAGGAGGTGAACGTATGGGCCTGAGTACGTGTGTGACTGACTGTGTGTGAGAGGGCTGTAAGGAAGCGGAAAAGAATGGGAAAGGCTCACAATGGCCATCTCGATGGAGAGCTATTGATCTCATTCCATAACACTTTAATCTCCAACTAAACATCTTACTTTGTATAAAAGAGATGCCAAGTCAAAATAAATAATAAACACACAATATTTTAAGGACTTTTGAATTTTGCATGGTAATAAATATTAATGCAGCTTGTGACTCCCAAAGAAAATAGAAGGCACTTAATTCTGTTGTTGATATCAGGTACTGTGCAGGTTGATTTCCCGAGGCGAAAGTGAAAAATGCACTATTTGGACTTAAATTTAGATTTAATAAATAACTAATTTAGGATCTTGTTCTATATGCAGGGATATAATCACAAGGCATTCGTTTTTAAAAGGTTTCATTTATTCTTGTGAGCTTAATTATTGCAAGGAAACTGTGAGCAATTTGTTTTTTACCAGTGTCTGATTTCTGAGAATGGTTATTAAATATTAAATGGATGCATAATTCAGGCAATTAAGAAAGTAATCACACAAAGTAATGTAATGGAAGTTAATTATTACTGCATAAGCAAATAGTTCATTAATGCTAGTAGTTGCTATGGCTGCATTCTTAATACATGCAGAACTGAAGCATGAATCCTCTGTGTATTCAAGGAGCTGGTAGGAAGTGTGATGCTACAGAGAGAGCGCCCCTAATGAAAACCAGAAGCAAATAAGGCCATATTGACCCCTGACTTGTCTAAATAAGGTGGGATCATCATTACTTAAGAGAGTTTTATCGAAACAACCACTGCACAAGCTGCTTATAATTTTCTGGGTTTGTAACACAAACCATGACTTAAATCAAGGATAAACCAAAAGGAATTCAGCTTGTTTAAAAAAAAAAAAATCACCAATCACACTTCCCTTGTTGTTTTCTTTTTAAATCAAATCTTTTGTTAAATAGCTAAAATCATCATTGGCAACTTAAAAAGACTCCATAGATTTGTTTTTTCATAAAAGCATTACAGCAGATGATAGACCTTATTTTGTCCTGCTGCTCAACCCAGAGTGAAAATTCTGACATCCCTTTACTAACACCATCTCCCTAAAGCATGCTTTGTAAAGACTATTTTATATTAATTTAACACATATGGATTTTGGTGCTCTCTAGACCTCGTGCTGCTGCGAGGCACCAAGGTGGCCAGAGCAGGCCAGGCAGAAAGAGGGAAGAGCAAACAATGGTGAGGATTCTGCCCTGAGCCCCCAGAACCAAACCAGGCCTGCTTCCAGAGGAGATGGCTTCTTCAAGAGTTTACTTTTTAACTACCCAGAAGGCCCCAGGGCTCACTGCTTCCTATAACAATGGTACTGCTTGCCCCATTTTGTCATAGAATTTCACTTAAAGGCAATTCTGTAAGGCCAGGTGCTCTTCTACCATCTCAATTTAGACATTAACATGCCTCAATCCTGAGACCATTTGCTTACCTACTTATAATGCCACTACTAAGCTCTTCGTACCACCTCTCAGGAAGGGGGCTGTGCTATGTGTGCATGGTGGCAGTCACAAAGCATTGTTAAGGAGACACTTCTAGCCTTTCAAAAACAGTCTTCTTTCTGTTCCTAGTGCTTGAATAGCCACTGAGGGAAGTAGGAAAGAGATATAAGGCAGACCTGACCTCCTCTCCAAAAAAAAAAGCAGATTACATTCCCCTTAGAACAGTGGTTCTTTAAGACTTTGGGGGAACCGTGGAGCTCTAGGGCACTCTAATGACCTGGATATTTACATAAAAATTTACAGTCAATTTACCCATGGATCTCAGATTTAAGACCCTCTGCTTTAGAGGAGACCAATGTCTTCAAACAGAGAGTGAATGTTTAGGAGATAATTGGCTTTTTTTTGACATATAGACTATAAATACAGCAGAAGGGATGGTGGAGTCTGAGGTAGTTTGAGGAAAGCTTTATGGAAAAAAGAGCCTTGAGCTTGATAATGAAGGATTCACAGTACTTTGAAGCCAAAGGCAGAGCATTTTGTGTGGAACAGCAGGAGTAAAGAAAGAAAGGTAAGGCTTCACTCATTTATTCATTAACACACTTATTCATTTAAAAAATATCAAGCATTTACTGAATTAAGCAACCAGAGAAAGTAAAGGTAAGGTATGGTTTCCTGACTTCACAAAACTTACAGGCTATAAGATAGAATCCAGCAAGTATATTAATAACTGTTACAAGGAAAAGGTAATTATTACAAGCAAAATCTAAATACCTATAGAAGGATAAATTCAGTTAGAAGGTTTCAAAATGTTTTATATAGGAGCCACATTTCAGCAAGGCAATATTGTACAAAAACTATAATAATACGGACAGATGGTCTGGCCAAAGTCAGGGAGGTGGGAAAATGTGTTGTATGTTTGTAAAATATGTTTAGTTTGAATAAAGCACAGGTTGTGAGTAGAGAAGGTTTTGAAAGGTGAGTCGGGCCAGGTCAGGCTTCTCTTGACTAGTACGTAAGGGAGTTAGAGTAAGTCATGGTGAATCACAAATTTTCTTTTACGTGGTGTTTAGGAAGGTACAGCTGGCTACAGTGCTCAGGAAATATTGGCATGGAGTGGCCCTAGCATTGGGGAGACCTTGTGTATCCAAGTTCCATCAAAAGTCTCAGAGCCATTGGTTTGTTAAACTAACTCTAGAAGTTTCCAGAGTCCCAGAGGACTTCTAAAATTTAGCTTCTTTTTCATCAATGTTGAGGTAATATATCAGATTATAGAATTTTGCTGTCATGTTTAACATTGTTACATTTGATGCCACAAAACCCTCCTTAAACACATGCTAACTTAGCTGCTAACCAGTTTCTTGCTTTTCGCATTTCAAAAACTTTAAACCCTAAAAAAGCAAGCAGCCATAATCCAGGCTGAAGATGTATGTGTTGGACATTAAGCTGTTGTAATGGGCCTTTACAACGTCTCTTTAGGACGATGCCCAATTTTCTTTTGGCAGTCTTCATTGTGATGGGGGCGGCAAGTGAGGGGCAGGGTTGGAAGGAAAAGCCCCCTCTCATGTGAACTCAGGGCAGGCCTGCATAGCTTTTATTAGACAATGTTTAAACTGCCAGAGACTGGCTCAACTCTCACAGTGGCGCTCTCACATTAACCCTCTGCTTCACCACAGTGGAAGAAAAACGCACCTTATGGGGACTAATGACTAATTCCCTACATCATGTCTTATGTTTCCCAGGGTGCTAACTTCAGCGCACCTGCCTCCGCTGCTGCTAAGGTAATGAGAGCACTTGTGAGTTACTGGTCACTGGCAACATTTATAATATTCTTCACCCTAATGTTATTGCATAGGTCACTCTGCGGTGTTCACTAGGAATGGGTGGGTCCTGCTACCCTGGGAGCCCCAGTTTTATGGGCAGTTGGTGGGAGAAACCTTTATAAATGAGGTGGATGCGTTTGGAAAGGTTCTAGGTGTCCCACGATGCCCTGTTAAATGTTGTTACTAATTACATCATCAAGAGGTAATTATAGTACTCTGAGGCCAGAGATTTTAAAATCATAACCATCCAGAAAATTTAGCTCATAAAAAAAAGGTATGCAGTGAGGCCTGGATAACAAAGGGTTGAAGAAAAGTGCCGGGGTGGCATGGGACAGAGAGCTTGGAAACCGGTTTGCTTGAGTTCAGTTAGCACCCAAATCTATTCATAGTTGTCACAATCTGTGCTGTGGAGTTTGAGTGCAGCTGCATTAGGAACATCTCAATTTTAGAGAATCAAAAACCATCCAATTCACTCAGAAATGTATCTAGAATAATTATTTTATTTTTCTTTCTTAAATCAGTCTCTTTTTCTTGGTGGGTGCTCGAAAAACAGAGCTGACATTCAGTTTAAAATAAGAAATGTGAACATCCTATGAGCAACATTTTAAAATAATGTTGAGTTTTTTGACACCAAGTAGCCAAAGTAAGTACAATGCAGTGAGGCACAAGTGTGCCGGGACTCTCTTTGGAAGAGTGCTTTAGACTTGGTCTCTTAATACTGTCTCTGCTCCACTTTGCATTTCTGCCATGAATGAACCAGGGTGAAGGACCTACTGCCTCCTTCACTGAGAGACACTTCAGTGTACTGGTTAAGAATGGGGTCTCTGGAATCAGAATCTCTTGATTTGCTTTCTTGCTCCTCCAGGTTTATCTCATGTATTACTTAGGGTAGCAGTAGTTGCTATAAAAAATAAACCCCATATTATCATTGCTTTAATGCAATAGAAGTTTATTTCTCACCAATGAAACAACCCAGTGCTGTTGTTCCTGGTGAGCAATCTTCCACGTTGATTCAGAGATGAGGCTCCTTCATCTTGTGGTTTGTGCATCTCCTAGAACCTCAGCATCTTCTGCATCCAACCAACAAGCAGGTAGAGAGTATGGACAAGGCACAGCCAGTAAATAACAGGGCTAGAAAAGACACACATCCCTTTCACTGGCTTTTTTTGGTGAGGACTAGTCACATTGTTTAACCAAGATACAAGGGAAGCTGGGAAATGTAGATCCTAACTGGGCAGCTTGATTCTATGAAAGGGAGAACACAAATTGTGGTGAAAAGTTAGCAGTTCTTGCCATACTTAAAAAATACTTCAACACTAATTTCTTCAGACAAAAGCAGTACCTACCTCATAGGGTAGTATATGGATTAAATTAGATAACATATATAAAATGTTTGGCATACAGAAAGCACTTAATAAAAGTTAGCCATTATTTCAATAATTGTTACTGTTCTTGATTTTTCCTTGAGTTACTTTATTAGTACCCAACAGAGATATTAGTAATTAATATCTCACATTACTCTAATGAAAACAACTAGCCAAACAATATGTGATAAGCTTCTGTTTATTTTCCGAACAAAGAGAATCTATCTGATGATATGTAAAACTACTCAGTGTGACAGTCAGACAGTCCCTGAAGGATGTGAAGCCTGCCTATAAAATGGCCCCTGCTCCACTCCTGCTGTATGTTCTATGCACGGAAAGAAGAAAAAGTTCGAATTTCTCAGAAGGGATGACAGGGCAGTTCATCATTTCATTGTCTGCATGTTATTTTTTGGTATTTATTTCCATACCATTTCCATTAGAAATTATAGGAAGGTTTTGTCCTTGAATCTGCATCTATATGTACTTAAAAGACTCAAAAGGGACTTTGGTGTGAGTCAGTTCTATTCTAGTAAAACTGCTTCATGAATAGCAACCAATTCAGTAAGGTCAGTTTTCTTGCTGATGAATTCCTCTTCCAGAATGGAAAAAGAATTTCCTAGTCACCAACAGGAATCCTGGGAAGGTAAAAAAAAAATTAATTAAGAAAATCAAGGCACAATTTTATACATGATGGGGGGTATACTGCTGATTAGAGTGTTATACTTTCTAAAGGATTTTGTGTACTTATATGAGATTCCATAAACCAAACCTAAGCCTGGCCAAATCACACCACACCTGACTCAACCTAACCTGGCTGGGTTGGAAAGCTAAAAGTCAGAGCAATACGGCAGAATTTGTAAGCAAATGGGTTCTGTTAGCAGAAAGTCTGGGATGAAATCTTGGCTTCACTCCCAACTGTACCTGAGCAGTCTTGGATAACCTAACCCTTCTAAATCTTGGTTTTATCATCTCTCAGTTGAGGTAAAAATAATGCTTGCCTTATATATTTATGAGATAATTTATAAGATATACTAATCACAGTGCTTGCTGCATAATAACAGCGAGTACTTATGTGCTCTGTCTTAAGAGCTTTTCTAGTTTTTACTTATTTAATTCTTAGAACAACAAAGTTAGATACTATTATTTCTATTTTACAGATGAGGAAACTGAGGCCCAGAGGGGTTGTGTAGTCTCCCCAAGACAGTTAGTTAAATAGTAAAGTCAAAATTTAAACCCATGCTCACTGGCTCCAGAGTCCATGCCCTTAACCTCTGTTTTATGCTACAATTATGCTAAATACAATGCAGGGAGACACAGGATGCCTGAACTCTTTCCAGAAGAGCTCTTTAGACTTGGTCTCTTAATACTATCTCTGTTCCTCTTGGCATTTCTGCCATGAATGAACTAGAGTGAAGAGCTCAGAAATGTTATCCATTATTTACATTTTTATTAAAAGGCAGAGGTTAAGAGTTTAAGGAATGTTTGATAAACTAGCTCTTAAATTGGGGATACTATGGGATAAGAGACTGGAAAAACTTTGTTCATTAATATTTATTGAGTTAGTAAGTGAATGAATAAATGAATAAGTGAATTAACATGGATGAAAACAAATCTTGCGTAATCTGAAGCTAGGGATGTGTCTCAGAACCAGACCCTAGAAATTAGCAGCATTTGGAAGACATGGAGATTGCACTTCCACGGTGTTACATTCAGCATAAAATGACAGTTCTGATGTACTGTTGCATTTGAGTCAGGAAAACCTCCCCGCTGAGTCTCAGACTTCAGGTGGGGGAGTGCTGCCACCCCATGAGAAGCACTCATTGTGATGGTCCTATGTAGTAATGTGCCTGCAAAAGTGGCTTGCCAGAATGCAGCACTGGCCCATGTAAAACACATTTTTATCTGACTTTCTAAAGCCACATTTGGTGTTCCATTAGCAGAGTGTAGGAGGCCCAAGTGTCCTCTGCATTACGCTAATTGTTTAAGTGTGGCATGTTATTACTTCAGTCAGAGGGGTAATGTAGATTGCGGGGGGGGATAGGGCACCAACACAATTTTCTAGTTTTTGAGAAGCAATTATATATAGATGAGAAGCCATAAAAATATTACACATGAGATAACTTATCAGTAGCACAAAAAAGGCAGCCTGTGCAGCCAGGAGGAGGAGTGGTTCAAAGCTGACAAGTCTACAGCAATGATTTAAAAATAGCAATGGTAATTCTGCAGCAAAACAGAACAATGAAACCAAGAGTCACAGTGCTCAAAAAAGACATTGGCTCAACACAATATTCTTTCATTGGGTAAGCTATTTTCATAGCAAACCCAAATTTTAAAATGTCAGCCTGATAAATAGGGGATATCTGAAAGGATAAAAAGTCAAGGTGTTTTGTGTTAATACTTAAAGAAAAAAAAAGAAACTTACTCTTGTTTCAAACCATCTTTTAGAACTTTAGGGAAAGAGGATGTTGTGCTTTGAAAAGAGATCAAGTTGTATCTTGTCTAAATGCTATTTCAATATATTAAAGCATTAAGTAGGTTTAGATCATATTATGAGGCTCATTTTTTTCTTTATAATAGAATGAATGTTGGTTAAAATTCAATAACCATGAAGAGATATAAAGTTTAAAATATAATGTCTTACTCTGATTTCCATTTTCTCTGAATATAAGTGTTATCTTGGTATGGTAAGATTACATAGAGTCTACTAGCATCTGGTATGAAATACACACACACACACACACACACACACACACACAGAGGCATCTGGTGTAACATATTATATATCAACCTGGCAGGGTGGCTATGAGCAGATTTTAGAGTTATAGAGTCCTAAGTTTGAGAATCATTACTGCTTATTGCCTGGTAGAACTTGGACAATATTTTATATTTCTAAAGTTCCCTTTTCTCATTTCTAAAATAGGGTAATTAACATCCACTACATAGGGTAATTTTAGGCAGTAAACTGATGAGTGCAAAGCACTTGGTGTAAGCAAAATAAATAGTAGCTACTATTTTGGTTACTTTTACTCCAATTGCTTATAATATTGGGCAAGTCTATTGATCTCTTTTTTTTCTTGAATCTTTTCAGAAATTGAGATAGGTAGCTTTGAGGTCCTTTGAAGTCTTGAGATCTGAAAGATTAGATAGATAGATAGATGACAGATGATAGATAGATAGATAGATAGATAGATAGATAGATAGATAGATATGGGTATAGTCATTCTTTATAGAAATCTCTGTATAGCTTAAATCAGAGGTTTAACAAGAACAGTGTTGTCTCTTAGAATTTAGGACTTTTCATCTCACTTGTTCCTCCTTCTAGGCAAATATCCTCTTAAAATCAAATTTCATAAATGAGGTTAGAAATAAAACCATAACTGATTTTAAGGTCTAGGCAAATTGGCTCAGACTGCGAGAGCAGTTCACCTTTATATACCAGCTCTGTCTTGGAGGTCCTTTCCTGTGCACTAATCATTTAAAAAGAAAGGAAAGATGTTTCAGATTTGGTCTTGTTCTGCTCTAGTCCTCAGTGGAAAACATACCTAGAATTAAATAGTACCCATTGAAGTATAGAGTGAAGCCCTATCTCAGGCTCCTCGACATTGTTATTTGCTTTGTGATGAGAGAGAAAAGCCATCCATAAAGTTTCAAGGGAATGAGAAAGTGGCGCAGCTGCAAAGCCCAGGGCCGATTTCCACCTGTATTTTGACGTTGATTATGCCTGCCGTTGCTATTGAGTGTCATTCCAGTCAATGGGACTACAATAGGGAGTTTAAGGGAGCACAGGGAGAAAATAATATGCAGAAGAATAAAGAAAGTAGTAAAAAGTAATGCTCAAAAGGCTTAGCTATTTTGGAGCACGTGGGCTGAAGAGCCAGGCGAGAATTACCCCATCGAGGAGGTGCCAGGAGTGCCAGGCCATTCCTCTGGCTGGCTCCTGCAGCTGTCACAGGTCAGTTATCTATTTTCCATCTTCCCATCTTCCCTTGTGTTGAGATGTTAGTTATATTTAGAAATTGTTTTGTTTTAAAGATCTTCCAAAAAATAAAATTCATGAAGATGTGAAAAGCAGAGTTAAGCACTCATTCATGATGATAATAATATGTCTTACTTTTACATACTACTCGATGCTTTTCTACACATTTTATCTGCCTAGGCCCTCACAAATATGCTATGATATTGTTATAGCCATTCTATCAGTTGGATGTATTAAGCTGCAAGTAACAGAAAACTCAATTCAAAATGTAACGATGAGTAAGTGCATTCTTTTGGTTCAGAGTTGTAGTCATATTTCAGAGTTAGCTGATACAGTGAACCAACGTTATCATTAAGATCCCCAGTTATTTCTATCACTGGTGTTGCCTGTATCCCTGGGCTGGTGAGACGATGGCTGCAGTGGTTCTGGCCATCTCAGCAAAGCCCAAATATTATCAGAGGAAAATGAAGTTTTGTTGGTTTGTTTGTTTTTTCTCCTATGGCTCTTTTTCTTAGAATTAAGCAGTTTTTTTTTTTTTCCAAAAGCCCTCCAGCAAACTTCCCTTCGCACATCATTTGCCAGAGTTGCCTCACATGTACTTCTTAAACCAATCGTTGGCAGGAGGAATGGGATCATTTTTAGACCAGTCGTTTCTATTCCTGTGGCCGGGAATGGGGTCAGGATGTCCTGAAGCACATACATGCTATATAGAAGAGAGGTGGAGGATAGCAGCACAGAATGAGTTTTATATTAAAAAAGAAGAAATGGGAAATGTATATAGGGTAGGTAACTCAGTGTCCACTACACACAACACATAGATAAAAGGACATTGAGACTCGGAATGGTCAAGGAATTGCCTAAAATGTGGCAGAGTCATGGTTGATAAAAACTATATTTTTAAATAAAAGAGTATGTAGAATATTCACAGAACATAGAATGTTCAGCTGGAAGAGACAATAAAGGTCATCAAATCTCTGATCTATCCTAGTACTTCGAGAACATGGGCCTTGGTATTGCTATCCTAGAACTTCGAGAACATGTGCCTTGGTATTGCTAGCTGCTCGGCCAAAAGACCTTACTAACACATACTTCTGAATGGAATTTATCTCTCAAATCTGTCAATCTTCCCTGTGAAGGGAAATGTGTGTGCGTCCTATAAAGGTTTTGCATGGTGGAAGAGTGGGCCAGAATAGCTCCATCATTGAAGTCCTTCCTGCTCCTGAGGGTACAGGGTGGGAGGGTCAGAGAAAGGACAGGAGCTTGTGTCTAGCTAACTGTCTTCCATGGGCACCAGGGACGAGAATAGGAGGCCGTTCCTTACACCGATGTCCTCCCATCCACCCATGTCCATCCCTGGAGGCCCCTGTGGCCTTCTTCTGTCGTCTCTATTTTTTCCCAGTACTCTCTCTCTCTTTTGCTGAACTCATTGCCCCAAGTTTTGCTTCTTTTTCCCGTTCTCATTAAGTCGAGGCATTGAGTTTCATGTGGTTTTACCTTCAAAAACTTAGAGTAGGAGCTGGGAATTGTTTTCAGGTTCTGCAAATAGAAGGTCAAAAACAGTGGCATTGCCTATCCTAGCCTCATGGTGAAGCATCTTCAAGATAAGCAAAACTTTCTCCTGCAAAAATTGACTGACTGCACAGAGCATAATTCTGGTGTGTGTGTTAGTATGCCAGTGGAGTCTTTGTCTCTTTGCTGAACCTTATCAAATATTCCTAAGATTGTCTACCTTTTAGCATAATTGTAGAACATCTTAATGCTAAAAAAGCCACTTTCTCCCACCTCATCAAAGACATCCTTATCCAAACTTGGCAGGGGCAGGGATGCGTATGCTCTCTAACACCAGGCCTTCTGCACACTGTCAGGGCTGTGGGCCACACCATCCCTGACTGGACCGCCAAACATTTATCTCTTACTCCTTGGGCTTCTCATCCCATGATTCAAAGCCTGGGTGGGAATGTCTGTCTGTGTGGCTGATCCTGAGTCAAGTGTTTTTGCTCTGGCGTGTGCTTGTGTGGAAGGCTTAGGGGATGTGGAGAGTGAGGGAGAGGACATTCCTACTTCAGTTTTTGGAGTGGAAGTGGGGTGCCCTCTCTCCCACCAAGCCTAATTCAATGTAGAATTAAAATGTTGGGGTTCAAATGTTGGGCAGCCAACAAATGACCAGAGTCCATGACACTGGGGCATGAATTGCCTGTTTTTAGAGTAGAAAAAAGGCTCAGACCCAATCAGGACAGAAAAGTCAAGTTAAAGAAAACCTACTGGTTAGCATAGCAAATCAATCAAAGGTTTCTTAGAACCACTATTGGCAGTGGTTCTCAAACTTTGTCATAATTGAGGGGAACTTAGTAAAAATACCATTTCTAAACCTCACCTCAAACATACTGAATGAGATTTCTTTGGAGGTGGGGACCAGGAATCCACATTTTTCATAAGCTCCCTGGATAATTATGATGAATTGGGTTTGTAGAACTCCTCTGAGAAATACTGCTAGGTAGGGCCAAGGAGAAGTGATGAGCGTAACTTTATACAGGTTATCTCATTTTAACCTCACAGTAGCCCTAGCAGATAGTACTATTTTGTCTGTTTTACAGATAAGCATGGAGATGTTAAGTAACTTGCCTAATTAGCGGGTCTGTGGTTTATAACCCACATCAACTCCAAGTCCATGCTCTCAAGCCTGAGCAGAGGGCTCTCTGGTAAGGACAATGATTCCAAATACTGAAGTTTGAAGCTGTGGGCTTGATTAAGGTTTGTGGATCCTGGGGCTAAGTCCCCTGGAGACTACAGAGAGAGAAAGATGATTATCACATCCAAAGAGGACAGGAAGCTTGAAAATAGAAATATTAGTATAATTACAGTGGCTAATATGTTTTACCTTAATCTCTTTTAACGTTATAAAATTTTGCCCCCAAATTTTGAAACCAGAAAAAAAGATAGAAACAGGATAGATTGTGTATGATACTAGCTAAAATTGTATTGTCTTGATTTCTTTATTTTTATGGAGTAAAATTAGCTAAGGTTTTAGAACCATCCTCATTCAACAAATAGCAATCCTCAAACAACTGGATTTATTCTCCTTAACTGGAAAAAGAAAGGCAAATGATAAAATGTTAACCAAAGAGAATTGTTTTTAAAAATATCATCTTCTAGGGCATGTTCTCAGACGAGTACGCATGAAACCCAATGACTTATATGTTCTTTATTTGCTTCTAAAATACTGTCCAGCGAGACCTAACATTTGGACAGACAACCTGTGGCCTTGCAAATCAGTCATATAACAAACGTGTGTACACGGTGCTGAACTTGTTAAGGAATGAAGATAGTTTGAAATACAAAGGTTTAATTTCTTTCAGTTGGCCAGAGAATTCAATTTACAATTGAAAATACAGTACTTTCCCCACCCCTCTTGAATACCGTGGTTTCTGTGTCTTTGTGGGAGGGTGGTGGGGGAAGTCTTAGTAGAAATGGGGAGAGGTCAGCCTCTGTAATGCATACTCTTTTGAAAGGAAAGGAGTAACCAAGTGTTCTTTATATAACAAAAGGTATCAGTCACCTTGATGAGTTTGGATTTAACATAATAAAGAAGCAGGAGAGTTTCAGAAAAAGAAGAGTATCTTCCGGCCAGTCTGAGTGGTGGGTCCCATTGGGAGGTAGAAAGATGTACAAAACTCTTTTTGTACCCATGATCCTTTGATCCTTTATTTTTATAGGAGATAAGGCAGTAATTTTTCTACTGACCCACAGAAAAATTCCTAAGAGAAGCCCAGAAACCACCCTGGATTATAGTGAATTTATAAAGCTTGCAGAAAGCATATATAAAGGTGATTTCTTTCACCTTATTTTAGATACCACTTTTCATGAAAAAAAAAAAACTCACTCAAATGAATGTTTTCTGTCCTATAGCCTTATGAAGTGTGAAGAGGAGGCATTGTGAATATTATTTCATAGATAGGGAAATAGGGGATTGAATCTACCTGGCCTGATCATCTGGAGTCATAGAGAGGTGTCAGAGGAGGAATATAAGTTTCCTTTGCTGGCCCTCACTCATTCTCTCCATTAACTAACTCTGCCTTTCATTAATCATCTAGCAATGTGGCCTCAAACTATTTTCTGCTTGAAGTCCCATCCCATCCCATCCCTATCTCCAGTCTAAACAGCATCTTGGTCAAGAAAAAATGATTTTGAAAATGCCATTTCTTATAACAAAAATTATAAAAACATGTAATTTCACTGTAGAAGTGAATTTTCTACTTGAAGAGGGAAAAATAAGAAAGATGGATGACTATGGAATTTTCATAGACGTTTTTCACGTGGCAGGTGCTATGAGCTTGTCTTCCATTTGCAAGGCAAGTGGCCCTATGTGTGTCTCAAAATGTCCATGAGATTTTACTGTCTATTTCAATAGGAGTTTTTGAGATGTGGGAGAGAAAGAGACTTACTGACCTTTAAAAAGCGGCTGATCCAATTGTAGTCTCTACTGCCAATGCAGTTGCTTCAGGATTTCAGTGGAGGTTTTTAATAGAAAGGATGTTCAGGAGTCACACATTTTATTTCTACATGACCATTGGGAATTACCATATTTGACCATTCGAGAAGTATTATAAAGGTTCCTTAGTGTCACTTTACTACAAGGCAATCAAGTAATAGAGTTTGTTCTGAGGAGGGCAGAAAATGGTAGCCTTGTAGGAACTAGTTGATGTGAAACAAAAGAGCTAGTGAAAAATTAATTTTTCTGTGGAGTTAAAATAGACAAGTCGGTCTGTGGATTCATGGCCTTTTACAATGTACAAATGGCTGGCTTTTATTTGAGAAGGGACAGATTAAAGGCAATGTTGGTATAAAGGTTGTTCATGTCCTCTTGGCTGGTATAAAAGTTATTTCATTCCCATACTGGAAAATTCTGAAAACAAAAACAAAACCATTTTCCTTTAAGGGTTAGTTTTAGTGTTCTGATATCAATGAAATAACGTAAAAAAGAGAAAATGGGAGAGTGGGAAGGAGCTGCTCATGATGGGGGCCTCCATGCCCCTTCCAAACAGCTAGAACAGGATCCCTTGATGATTACAGGTGAGATAGCCATTGCTTTTGAATAATTGCAAAGGTAATATCAGAAAAAAACCTTGAAAAATAATAAGAGCCAGGGAAGTGGAATGTTGTCATAATCCAGGGTGATACAATCAGAGCCTAACCCAAAAAGCAAAGATGAAGGGAAGTACGAGAAAGGTTAAATTGAGATACAGTTTATAGTATTTGGAAAGAGACCACTATGTGGAGGGAAGGAAAACTGAAGAGGCAACTTTAATTCTGGAATTTATTATTTTTTTTAATTTGAGAGTCTAAAACTGGGTGACATTGCCATGTGTGATGGGTAAACACAGATGAATTTGGTATTGGTTAGCAATTATAATCACTTTGAGCCAGTCTTGAAAACAAAATGGTATAGACTCATGAACTAATGAGGACAAAAAAGGACCAGACAGATCTGTGTGTCACCTATGTCTGTTTTAGAGCTACTAGTGGTTGTTGCAGAGTGACTTATTTATAGAATGCCTGGAGAGGGCTATAAAGCCATACCTAGCCACAGGTAAAGTAGTATATAGCACATTGTGAAATGTTTCCTAAGTGATTTAGCAAAGCCACAAAAATGTAGTGAAAAAGGAATAGGCAAATTATATTTATCAAACAAATGTTATTGAATGTATTGAGCCAATAAATAATTATATTAAAAGCAAGAGAAGAAAGATCTCAATGCATAAATGTCTCTGAAAATTATATTATTTTGAATTCAGGCTATTAAAAAAAATTGAGACTACTTTTATTCACTGACAGGAAAGAGAATATTCCTCAACTTTGTTCACCCACTGTAAGGAATGCTAGCTTTACATAATAAAAAAATTAAGGATGTGAAAGTTCTAGCATATTTCTTAGCATAAAGTTACTACTTTATAAATGTGAATGTGTTGAATCTTAAATTAAGTGAGATTCCCACAGTTTTAGTTTTATTGTTACTTTATCTTTTCAGTTGAATTTGTATGATATACATTCCCTTCTAACTACCTACATCCCTCTTCTACTTTTCTTAAAAGAATCATCTAGCTACATTGTCCTTATTTCCTCACTTTCTTCCAATCATATGGCTTTGCCCACCTACCCTCCATTTATATTAAACTAGATGAAGTTACTAATTACCAACTTCAATGGCAATTTCCATTCTCCTTTTACCAGACCTCGCTGAAGTATCTGACACCACCACGTTTTTTTTTTCCCTGCATCTGGATCTATCTTTGGCTTCCTGGACATTTGGTCTCCCAATTTCTTCCCAATCTTTCTGAATTAATCTTTTCCAGTTTTCTCAGAAAGTTCCACTTCTCTCCAGTTCTTAAATGCTGCAGTTTCTTATGAGTCAATCCTTCTACCCTCTGTCCTACTCTTTCCTATTTGTACTCTTTTTTAGTGTAAAAGCACATCAGTGGATTCAATTATAACCTTTAGGTCAGTGGCATATGCATCTGGGTCTCCCTTGGGTTCTAGAGAAGCAGTGCCAACTCCCTTGGGAATGCCATGGATATCTCATCATTACACTGCCTGGAACTGAACTCATTTTGACCCTCTGCCCTGTAAGCTTCTCCTCCTACATTTCTTATTTTGGTAATGATAACACTACCCTCCTAGTTGCAAAAACCATAAATCTAAGATTGATTCTTAACTCTTTCCTCATGCCCAAATGACATCCATGTCAGTCCTTACCTACTGTTGATTGTTCTTTCATTTCCTACTGCTATGAGTTCAAACTCTTATATTGCAGCCACTTTCATCCTTCTTGCCTCCAGACTTACCATTCATTCATTTATTCATTCATTCACACACAACACAATTATGGAGTGTTTTCTAATATCCAGGCATTTGTGCTGGGAATGTAGTTCAAGTGGTGAGCATAATAAACCTGGTCTCTGCGCTCATGAAGGCTACACTGGGGCTCCAGTGGTCACCTTAAAACTAAGGTATGATGATGGCATTCCTTATCCAGCATTCTGCAGCAGGCTCTCAAGCTTCAGGCTTGTATCTGCCTTTCTTAGGGTGGTTTGGAATAGCACACATGAAACACACTGGTCACTGCCTCCCCAGGGGAACCTCAACTGCAGCTGGATATAGGGCCACCCAGAATGCATGGCATTGTCTTCAGACCCTCATACAACCAGAAACATGCTCTGTACATTATGAATGCCCATTTGGAAATATTCCCTATACCCATGGGCTAGACTGAGCCATCTAAACCTAGGTCTTCACTTCACCACTTAAAAGACTTGAATGGATCTGCTTTCTAGCTCGAGATATCCAGCCTCTTTAATGGGCCATGAGTAACCTCTTCTACTTCTTCAGCCTCATCTCTTACCACCATTTTGCCTTTTCCTCTGGAGACTGAAGTGCTTGTCCTTCTCAGGTAACATATACTGTTTCTTACCTCCAAAATTTTTCTCCAGGAGTTTCCTTTGCTTGAATTGTTCCACCTAAAAATACTAACTCTACCTCTTGCTTAAGGCTTTTAAAACTTGACCCAGGGTTCTTTCTTCTCCCAGAACTCTTCCCTAAAACCCCACTGCTGAGTGAGATGTGGCTCCCCCATGCTCCCCAGGTGCTCATCTCACTCATTGCACTCATCTCAGCATTTAATAGTTATCTCCAAGTGTTAGCCCCTCAGAGGGTGAGAACTGTCTCTTGTTCATCTTTGGATCTTTCTAGTTCCTGGCACATGGCAGGTGCTCAAAAATATTTCAGTGAATTAATAAATAAGTAAAATATTGAATGGAAATGCTCTCAGAACCATGCAAACAACAAATTTCCCTTGACTTGCTCTGATAAGCTATCCATCTAACACTTTGCACATTTCCACATCCTAGAGGGGACTGATGATTTAATCAGCTCAGATGAGAACTTGAAGTCGCATCTCAGGAACCAGCCCAGTGCTGGAGAAAGATGTGGAAGTGACAGTAAACCCTTTATTTAAGCAGAAGATTCTGTTTGATTACTGTGAACATTCCACCTCCTGGTCCTGAGCATGACTACAGTTCCCTATCATGTTGTATCACATCACAGAGAACTTTGGGGTGGTCACTTCAGCTCTAGAGAGTTATCCTTTACCTAGAAAATAACCTGACATACCAGGAACTCTTCTACCTGGAAAAACTGAGCCAGTTTATTTAGCAGCTTAAAGGGTCTTTGGTGGAGGTACCACTGTCTACATGTGTCTGAGAGTTGCCATCTCTCCAGACTGGATTTTCTCCTTCCCTATGCAAAAGGTGCCGGAGATTCATATATGTGGAGGCACAGCTGGTGCTGATAAAAGGTCACTTAGAACCTATGTGATCTTGAATAAGTTACCTAACCTCTCTGTCCCTTGGACTCCTCATAACAAGCATGACAATGCCTATGTCATAGGGTCATATGGGTAAGACTATTGCAGAGGTAAGATCCATAGTAAGTGCTTATAAATGTCAGTTGGTATGATTACTATTCTAATAATACTGGTCTGTTTACAGAGAACCAATCCTGAGATAAGAACTCAGAAAACTATCCTGGAGAAAAACTGAAATGAAAATGTAAACCATAGTCTCTGTGTTGGAGAATCACTTCATTAAGAGAGACTATGTCGCATGTCATTTAATGATCTAAAGCAAAACAGAAACAAAAGCCAGAGTTTATGTGAAAATTTTGAATCAGACTGCTTTCATGTTGTATGATTATTATTACTTTTTTTCTTCTCTGTCCTTTTTTGTGCTGTCACTAAATTCCCTGTGAAAAAGTCACCTCTTGAGTCCCTCATGTCAATTTGGCTCAATTACGTTTCAGAGCCTCTCTGACCTGCCTATTTATGGGAAGTGGCAGTAGCTTTCTCCTGTCTCCAGGGACCTCACTCCTCTTTTCACAGAGAAGGTTCTGACAGAAAGTGGTTCTCGTTTCTTTTAACTACTAAGTGCTCTGCTCTTGCCTATGTGAGGGGATGTGGCTGGTCAAAGGACTATGTTTTCTACTAAGGAAGTTTGAAATGGATCAAAGGCAGATGGTGGGCAAAGCCAGGGAACACTCTGTGTCCAAAAGAACCTCAGCAGGAGGGAATCGTGGGGCCTGAGGCCTGATAAGAAATCATTGCATTGGCTTTGCTTTTGCACCCATTTGTACCCATTTCCTCATTTGTCTTCTGCCTCACTGCCTACTGCTTCTCTGTCTGCTTTGTTGGTTTCTCTTTCTCTACTGGTCTTTCAGTGCTCATGTCCCTCAGGGCTCTGTTCATGGTTCTGAGCTCTTACTATCTCCTTTCCCTGAACAATCTCAACTATCCCAGGGCAATAGGAGTCAGATCTGTCTCCCAGGCTCCAGACAAGTGCATACACCTGCATTCTGCATGGTTTCTGCTTGGATATCTCACACACAGATCAGTAAAACTCAGAATAATAAAAATCGTATGTATAGTTTTTCTTCTTCCCTCAAATTTGTTTTTCCCTCTCTGTCTTGGCAAATGGCACCTCCTTTCAAACTATTACCTGGAGAGCAATCTGAAATTTGACCTTGACTTTGTCCTTTTTTCTCTCCCTGCCTATTTAGTCAATCACAAATTTTGGTCAACTCCTCTAGTTCTCTTCTACAGCTCCATAGACATCATCCTAGTCCAGGTCACCAGGGCCTCTCTCCACAGCCAATGCAGATGTACCCTTGCAGTCTTCTCTGCTTTTAGGCTTGTTTCAATCCATTCTCTATTCTGCAGCTTGTTAGATAATGTAACACTGAAACTCTACCTGATCTAACATGTTCCTCTTGCCCTAAGGATAGTGCCCAGGCATCTAAACATGCTCTAAGGCCATGATTCAACCTTGACCTGGCTTCCAGCTACATCTCTCATTCCTCAAATGTTCCTATGTTTTTTCTCACTTCTGCACCTTTGCATATATGCTAGCCCTCTGCCTATATCACCTCCCCCTAAATCTTGATTTTTAGCTCAGCTCTACTCCTCTCTTACCTCCCAGCTTAAACACCACTCCCTCTAGGAGCCCTTCCATGACCCTTAAGCTTGAATACATTATCATATCTCTACTTCCACCACCATATAATGCAATACTATTGGCACCATTACTTGTTTAAGATTTGCCCTGCTTGATAGTGTTGATTGTTGACTTTTGGTGTTGTTTTTTTTCTATAAATAAAGGCTTAAAAATGTTATATGCTCAAATTGATTTGCATGAGGATTAGAAAGGGCTTCATATAGGCATATGTCTACATTGGCAAAGTCAGGGAGCATATCTGACATTTCTTCTGCAGGTTGATGTGAGTGGTTATACCTGAGGAAATATTTATTTCTTACTTTTTTATAACATTGTGAAGCTTTTTGTACTTTTTTTTAAAACAAAAATATTTAAGAATAACTATTCACACTTTCACTTCCTAAAGATGGAGTCAATATCTTTTTCTCTATTCCTCTTGCTTAATAAATACTAAAACCTCTGGAAATTACCTAAAAATCAAACATAAGACTTCTAAAGGTAGAAAGAGAAAGTCAGACCATTTAGAAAACTTGCAACCCCAAGAACAACATAGTGATGAGTTCCTGGATTTCTTTTGCCTCATATATTCCAGTCTTGAAGTTGAAGAAGCCATTGCAACCCAGACACCCAGGGGCAAAGACAAAAATAGCCCTGACCAAAGCCTTCTCTCCTTAACTAAAGGACCAGGGAAGAAGCAACCTGGCAGGACAGAAAACATTTAGACAATAACCACTCTACTCTAGTAAAACACCAAGGGGAAGACTATGGGCACCTTTCCATTCATGCCAGTAAAGGCCAAGTTGCGAGGTGGGGGTAACTCCCACCCACCAGAGGCTGTAACCAGACACCCCAATCTCTTCTTCCCTGCTGGGGTGGTGCCAGAAAATGTCAAGTAGGAAAGTGAGACTTTTTGAGAATTCCACTGCCCCAGCATCAGTGGAGACCATGTGGGAAGACAAGACTTCCACTCTTCCCAGCAGTAATGAGGTCCCTGTTCCCAATCCGACAGTGTCAAAGGAAGCCAATTAGAGAGTCAGCTTTCACCATCACCCAGGAGTAATGAGGCCATGCCCACTGAAGTATGGGTGGAAGTCACATAGTGAATTGGAACTCTCATCCCCAGCCCCCAATATCAAGAACACCCACCCACCCTTCTGGCATCATTGGAGGTCAAGTGACAAATGCAGACAAATCCACCTGGCAGTAATGAAGCAGCCCTCTGTCGAAGTGGTGTCAGAAAAAAGCCAGGTGAAGTAGAAAGTTTAAATAAGATCCAGAGTTTTCTAACTTAATATGCAAATATTCAGGCTTTAATTGAAAACCAGAAGGGTCTCAAATGGTGTAAAAAAGACCATCGACAGGTGTCATATTTATTTCCTAGGCTGCTGTAACAAGTTAGTACAAACTTGGCAAAAAACAACAGAAATTTATTCTCTCACAGTTCCAAAGATCAGAGATCTGAAATCAAGATTTCAGCAGAACTGAGATTCCTTCAGAGGCTCTCAGGAAGATTCTGTTTCTTTCCTCTTTTAGCTTTTTATGACTCCAGGTATGTTTGTCTTTGAACTGCATCACACTAACCTCTGTCTCCATGGACACATTGCTTCCTCCTCTGTATTTCTAAGAACACCTATCATTGGATTTCAGGCCTTCTCAGAAAATCCAGGATGATCTCCTCAACTTAAGATCCTTAATTATATCTGCAAAGACCTTTTACCAAATGAGGTAACGTTCACAGGTTTCAGGGATTAGTATGTGGATATATCTTTTGGGGGAGCTACCATTTAACCCACTATGGATACCAACAATGAGATGACAGAGATGTTACAATTATCAAAGATTTTAAAGTAGCCATGATAAAAAATACTTCAGTGAGCAATTATGAACATGCTAGAAACAAAGGAAAAAATAGAGACCTTCACCAAAAAAAAGAAGATATCAGGAAAAATCAAGTAGAAAATTTAGAACAAACAACACAGAAATAAAAAGCTTAGTGATGAGCTAAACAACAGAGTAGAGGAGAAAAAACAATCTGAACAACAGAGAGAAAATGGATTGAGAACAAAACTTAGATCCTCAGGGAGTTTTAGGACTATAACAAGGTCTAACATTTATGTCATTGGAATTCCAGAAGAAGAGGAGGAAGAGGGTGAGGCTACAAAAGTACTCAAAGAAATAATGTTCAACAACTTCTCAAATTTGACAAGAGATATAAACCTACAGATTCAAGAAGTTAAGAGACTTTCAAACAAGATAAAGCTGAAGAAATCCATGCCAATATGTATCATAATTAAATAAATGTCTGAAAACTAAAGACAAAGTCTAGACATCAACCAGAGAAATACAATATCTTACATGTAGGGGAAAGACAATTCAAATGGCATTGTATTTCTTATCATAAACTATGGAGAAAGAACTAGCACAATTTTTTTCAAGTGCTAAAAGAAAAGTATTCATAATTCTATACTCAGTGATAATATCCTTTAAAGATAAAGGGGAATCAAGATATTTTCAGATGAAGGAAAATTACGAAAATTGGTAATCCACCCTATTAACAGACAAAGAAGAAAAATTACATGATCACATCAACTGATACAGAAAAAAGCATTTGACAAAATTAATATTTAATAAAAAAACCCTCAGAAAGATAGAAATGCAGTGGAACTTCCTCAACTGATAAAGAATGTCTACAAAAACCCTATAGCTAACATACTTAATGGTGAAAGATCGAATTCTTTTCTCCTAAGATTGGGAGTGAAGTAAGGACATCAACTTATATTACTCTTAGTCAGCACAGCTCAACAAGGTCTAGCCAGGGCAATAAGGCAAGAAAATAACTAAAAACAATGCATGTCAGAAAGAAAGAAATAAAACTATCTCTATATGTAGATGATATGATTGTCTGTATAGGAAATTCCAAAGAACCTTAAAACAAAACAAAAACAATAGTCAGAGCTAATAAGCGATTTCAGCATGATTGTGGGATATAAGATAAATACACAAAAACAATTGTATTTCTATGTATTAACACTGAACACATGGGCACCAAAATTAAAAATGCAATATCCTTCACAACCACTCAAAAAGAGAAAAATCACAAGGGCAAGTTTAATAGACTATGTACAGGATTTTTGTGCTGAAAACTTAAAATGCTGATGAAATAAATCAAAGAATAAATAAATGGAGAACCATACCTTGTATATGAATTGAAAGATTTAACATAGTAAAGATGGTCAGTTCTTTCCAAATTGTTGTATAGGTTTAGTGCAATTCCTATCAAAATCGCAGGCAGGGTTATTCTGAAACTTATTTTTTAAAAAAGGCAAAGTAACTAAAATAATTAAATCAACTTTGAAAAAGAACTATAATATAGTTAGAGTAATCAACACTGTATATTACTGAGAGGGATAAAAAATGGAACAAAATGGAAAGCCCAGAAATAGAACCATACAAATATGCTCGACCGATTATTGACAAAAGATGCAAAAATCATTCAATGGAAGAAGCACATACATTTCAACAAAAGTAATTGGACATCCCTTGACTTAAGTCTCACATCTTATACAAAAATTAACTCAAAGTGGTCATGGACTTAAATATGAAAGCTAAAACTTTAAAACTTTTAGAGGGGGAAAAAAACAGGAGGAAATCTTCAGGACCTAGGGCTAAGAAAAGAGTTTTTTGATGTAACACCAAAAAGGAAAATTGATAAATTGGACTTCAAAATTAAAAACTTTCTTTAAGAAAGACCCTGTTAAGGAAATTATAAAACAAGTTACAGAGTGGGTAAAACATTTGCAAATGACATATTTGACAAATGACAACTATCTAGAATATATTTTTAAAACAGTCAAAACTCAAATGAACAAAAATATAATTAGAAAATGAGCAAAACACATGAAAAGACATTTCAACAAAATGACAACTGAGCACAGAAAAAAGTATTCAACATCATTAGTCATTAAGGAAATGTAAATGAAAACCACACTGAGATATTACTATATATCTATCAGAATGGCTAAAAAACGTTTGACAACACCAAATACTAGTGAAATGTAGAGAAACTGGATCACTCATACACTGCTGATGGGACTATAAAATGGGTGCAGCCACTCTGGAATATAGCTTTGGCACTGTCTTAAAATAGTGAATATGAAACTACCATGTGAACCAACAACTCTACTCCTTAGCATTTATTCCAGTGAGATAAAGGTTCTATTTATACAAGAACTTGTGCATGAATGTTATAGTGGCTTTGTTTGCAATAATCGAAAACCAGAAACCCAAATACCATTAATGAGTGAATTGTTAAACTGTGGTGCATTCATACCATGGAGGAGTACTCAGCAATAAAAAGGAACAAATATCAGTACAGAATAATCTGGATGAATCTCCAGGGAATTACTCAGCGTGAAAAAAAATTCCAAAGAGTTATATACTATATTATTCCATTTCTATAACATACTTAAAATGACAAAATTGTAGAATGAAGAAAAGACTAGTGGCTGCTAGGGTTAAGGGAGGGGTTATAGTTAGGAGGGAAGTGGGTTTGGCTATAAAAGGCCAATAATTGGAATCACTGTGGTGGCAGAGATGTTCTGTATGTTGACTATCAGTGTCACGATCCTGACAGTTATATTGAACTAAAGTTTTGCAAGATGTCACCCTTTGACATGAGATCTCTTTGTATCATTTCTTGTAACTCTGTGTGAACCTATAATTACATCAAAATGAAAAAATATATAATTTTAAAAATCCATTAAAATGAGATTTTAAAACAGTTTAATGTTTTCAAGGTAATAATACATAGAAAAATTAATTTGGGTTGTGTTAATATTAACCGAGCTAAAAAATTTTTATGGCATAAAATTCTTTTGACCAATTCACTTACTATTTCTATGTGGTAAACTTCAGGATACATTGATGTTTTATTTCATTTTTTAATTTTTGCTTTTCTTTGAGAAACTTTGTCCTGAAAATTCAGAGAAATATTTTTTAAAATATTGCACAACCCTTGAAAATAAATCATGCTTCTTTTATAATTCAAATTACAATTGGCCTCTCTCTGCCCTAAATTCTGTATTAAAGAATTAGAAAAAGTTCTCAAAGCTTGGAAAAGACTAAGTTCAGACAATTGTACTCCTGACCACAATGAACCTTAATGTTTTTACAGGATATTTTGCTCTAGAATACTGAAAACAAAACATAGAAAACCCCACTGTAATACCCTTGCTCTGTCACAAATGGGTTACGCTCTGAGTAAATCACATCCCCTGTGTACAACTCAGGGCATACGTTGCTTTATTCATCGAGGCCCCACAGCTTTGTTTGTAATATTGCTAGTTTAAGTTCAGGTTAATTATCAGGATCAAGACTAAATCCCAACTTGGTCCCACTTGAACTCCCGTCAGTTAGGCCAAAATGGTGGGCTGGAAGAGTATGGGCCTTGGGGTCACTGAGTCTGGGCTCAACTCTGCTTTTCCGATTTACAAGCCTTGTGGCATGGGGGAGGTCATTTGAACTTCCTGAGCTTAGAATTTTTTATTTGTTACAAAAGAAAATTATATCTTTTACCCTGGAATATGAGACATAGAGAAAAAATATATAAACAGATTGGCTCATTATGAACCTGTAAGTAGACCTACTCATATTATGAGGTCATTAAGTGACCACTCTTACCATCATGGTTATTTAGGCTTAAGATAATTTCTTGTACTCAATAAGGGCTAAGTAAAAATATTAATCGACAATGAAGATGGTATAAATGGAACGATTGAAGGTAATAAATCACGTTAAAGTTTCCTTAACAAAGCTGTGCACAGATTTTAGTGCATTGGAATGAGATAGGAAGCTTGGCAAAACAGATTTTGTTCTCTACCTCCTACCAGAGAATCTGATTCAGCTGCCATAGGAATCGGCATTTTAGCAAGCTCCCTGAGTAATTATGGTGCAGGTGGTCCATGTGCTGATCACATTTAGAGAAACTATGTTTTAGAAGATACAGCTATGTCGTGCTGAGTGTTAAGTAGTAAAGAGATGCTCATATAATACATAAAGTGGGAACTGATGATCGTTTAAGTGAAAATTTGGTCTGCAGGGTCATTCGAAAAATCCACTTTATCACAAAAGTGCCAAGCAGATATTATAAAACTAATCAAAACTTACTTTTCAGAAGTTAATTAACATGTTTTATGTCCTGGTTATCTTAGCCAAAACTATATATGTACATGCTGTCTTTTTGGCTCCAACTTGCTTAGTGAAGAGAAAATAGAAATGGAATAAAATGTCCACTGGGCATTAGACTGCAAATACATTTATCCTGCAGCAAAGCATTAATTTATAAAGATAACTGTAATACATTATGCATTCAGTCCTTTCACATTTGGCCCCCAGACTGTCTTTTCTCTAGCTGCTGCTATTTAGGACAAAGGCTTGGAACCAGTAACAAAATGATTGAAACTACTAGAAGTGCTACTCTAAAACACTTCTTTGTAATATTAGGAAGAATTGATACAAAATTAAACGAATAAGAACTGGTGGCAAGAGTTAGTTTTCCTTCCACCAGAGAGACATACGGACCATTAGAGACAGTAAAACAAAAGTGATTTTGTCCTTCAAGAGACAAATAACATAGAAAAGAGCTCTTATCTCATTTTAGTTTTCAGCCAAAGACTTCAAAATATTAAGAATGCCCATTTTCAGATGGATGATATGAAAAATAGAACTTTTTTTTTGTTAGGCTATAAAACTGAAAGTAATGATTTTGACATCTCCATCTTTACATTATTTACAAAACAACTTCTATTAATGTATAAATTATGCAAAATAGAATATAGAATTAATTTACTAAGAAATTGCAGATCTGTAGAAGGTATTAGTATATCACATGTGTATTCTGGATCTCAATGATAATCCATCAGTCCTTGGCCCTGACATGGCTTCTCCAGTGAAATGATACAACTGGCCCCTTCTGTAAGGCATCTCAAACATTTTCCATCCTGAGGAAAAAAAAAAATGGACTTTGATAAAAAAAATTGTGTTCTTAGATCTTGATTCTACTCTAACTCTGCAATAATTACAGTAATTACAAAGATAAAGGGTAAAAGTCACAAAGTGCTGGCCAGGACATTCCAGAGCAGGAGAAAGCTTGGCGCCATTTTTATAGTTATGCCTGTTAAGATTTAATAGACGGAAAGTTTCATTAGTGAGCTGTGCTGCAATTAACTTCAAGGAGGTTCCAGACTACTGTATGTTGCTGTTACTGACAGAAAACTGTTTAGATTTCCCTCTTGAAAGAGTGTATTGGATTTTCAACACTTTAATTATAAAAACTAGTAGGAGGCACAATTTTAAAAAATTTAATGTAGAAGTAAGCTTTTTCTTATTATAAAATGCATAATAATAACAGACTTTCCTTCCGTTGACATGCCAACTATCTGGAAGTGAGGGTTTTTTTGGTATAATAATAATAATTATTATTATAATTACAATTATAATAATAATTATTATTATAGGATGAAGATACAAATATCTTTGTACCTATTTTCTCCATCTCTCCTTCTAGCTTATGAAATCATGTCCTAATGGAACTGTGGCAAAGTTGGAAACTATTATTTCTCTAAAATAAAGGTTTTCCTGAACTGTGTACTCCACCTTTAATATAAAATGCTTGCTTTCAACTCTGATAAGTTGGTAAATGCCAGAGAATAAAGACTAGGGAACCCAATGACTTACTGTTCTCCAGTGACCAGTCAAATTCTAGTCAGACTTTCAGAGTTTGGAGTCTGAACATTAGACAGCAGAGCCCATAGGTTAAACTTTGTAGACTCCTCCTCATTGGAAGTTAAGCTGGTGCTCCCCTTCATGTATCCAAACCATTGATTGTCATCCAAGCTCACAGAAATTATTCTGTGCTCTAGGTTTTGTGTCTTTCAGGAGACTTTATTCTAGCATATTGATTTCTCTGTCCTACTGTGATATGGCTACCTGTTATGGTCCTCACTATTATATTTTCTTGTATGAAACAGCAGACTGCTACAGCTCTTTTAATGACTTAAAGAATGAGACCTGCATTTTATGACTTTTAAAACCTGACTTGATACTTATTCTTCCAGTTAAAACCCACCCTCCCCCTTTCATTCTACATATGTTTCCATTAATAGGCTGCAGACTTTTTAGGTGTGGTAAGCATGTAACCATGATAAGTACTCTCAGAGACATATTAGCCTTTTCAGACCACAAGGATATAGCTTGGTGTCTAGGAGCAATAATGTAGTTTGACAAGCAGTTATGGAGTGCCTAAAAGACTAGAGTTTTAATCAATGTGGAATTATCTCATCCCATGGGCCGGTGTGTTTGCTGCTGTCCAAGCAGCACAAATGAATCAATTTTCCTCTACCTGAGTGTGAAGTCTGGAAAAAGGTGACACTTCTGTTCCTGAATTATGGGTGGTTCGGAGACTGTGGTCTATCTATCAGACTAAACTTGTCCCTGAATTTGGCGTGTCCCCCAGAGTACCACCTCTGCCTCAGTAGTGACCCTCTATAAAATTCTATACCTTCTTTATTTTCCAAGTCCTTGACTTCATCAGACCTCTTCATACCATGTCCCAAAATGTAACAAGTATATGAAGAATGGAAACATTGTCATGACAGGAAGTCATGCTCAGAGATTCTGTAATCCCCCAGCAGCCTGCAGGACTAGATTCAGGCCATAGCACCGGGGCCACATCAGGACAGGTCCCCACACCCGTTCCACACACCACAGTTTTCTGTACTCTGATTCTCTCTGATGTTTTAGAAAGGTAGGTTCTGTTTCTTGGAAAACCTCTTTCGGTGTAGTTCTGAGAAAATCATTAATACTTGGGTTAAGGTTGGGTCAGAGTTTAAGAGATCAGTGTGTTCATTTGGGTTTTATATATTTATGGTTGGTTTTAGTTTCTGCTCTTAAACACCAGCAGCAAATTCTTGGGGTTTGTGAAGCATTGCGTCACTTTCTTTATATCTTCTTGTGACATGGTGTTTGGATCATTCAGCTAGAAATCAGACTGAGAATTAAAGTCTCTTTGTCACAACTGAGCGAGTTCTGACCTCAGGTGCAGTATGTTTGCATGATGTTATATGTTTTTTAACTTCTCCGTTAATCAACTTGTTTGTTTATCAATTCTCTCACAGGAGGGTAGTTAGAATTAATTAATCTTTAAAATGCAGGTAGGCAGTGTAACGTTATCAGAACTGGTTTGTGTGTGTCAAATGGATCACTACGCTTTGCATATTTAGCTATCTTTATTGGTCTGCATTCTCATTTGAAGAAACATTTAAATTTTTATAAGCAAGGACAGTATAATATACAATACTACTAAGCCTAATATTCAAGAATGTTTTCATACATGTCTTAGTATTAATTAGGGAGCAGTTCTTGTTTGACATGTTTACTTTTAATTCTTAATAGGTTTCCAAGTGGGGTAATGCAATAAGTACCCAGAAAAACTAACAATTATCTAGTCTAAAGAGCTTTAGATTTCACTGTAAAATTAAAATTGTGGGGAAATTGTGTTTTCATTCCACTCATATTAACCTTTTCTTATCCATATTAGCTAAAGGTTAACTTGTTCTTGCCATTTTTATGAAGTGAGAAGCAGGAACTTTGTCTTTTTATGAAAGGAAGCACAGGAGTGCCAAGCATTCATTAGAGATTGAAATTAGAAGCAACTGTGAGATTAAGTGAGAATGTAGCTCATTGTACAAGCCCAATTTGGACTTTTGTAAGTGCTGATATTAGGAAAAGTGAACCTATATGAAATTTACCTTCACTTTACCCTGTCCAATGCCAATGTATATTGGGAAACACAGTGTTGTGTCTTCCTGGGAGGGAAATGAATCTTTACAGGTGTGTGTCACTGCCCCCAGGGATCTGTTTTAAGTGTCGGCAGTGACCAAGGATTATAATTCCTGTTTTTTCTTTATTTTCCTGGATTCACCACTGTGTCACCAAGTAACTAACTCGATTTCTTTCTCTTTCTGATACAACTAAACAATACAACTGAAGGAAATATTATTAGTATCTTCACACAATGGCAGAGTAGAAAAGGACTGCTAGGTTTTTAGATCTCATTTCACAAGTACTCAGTGAATAGATGATTCTGAAGGGGAGGAGAGGAGCCAGTGGCTGGCTCTCTGGGAGTCGATGGGACAGTCATCTCCAGTAATAGCAAAGCTTTTCATAACAGTACCTTCTCCAGGCATCTGAAGAAACAAAAATGAGAAATAACTTCTGTTTATTAGATTTTTAAAAAGTTGAATGAAAACATTTTTAACCTCCCTAAAGAGAAAAAGAAAACCCCAATCTTTTAAAAACTAGCCTCCAGTCAGTGGGGTGAACTTTTCTCTAGAATTCATCTCATAATTTCTAAATGAGTGAGCAGAAATAAGAAAGGTATTATACTATTTTATGCTGAATTAACCTCACTATATACTGCTAAAGATCTATCTCTGGAGACACATCATAAAAACTAAACACTTTGCCACCATGGCAGTATTAAAAAGTATTTCATATTTTACTATTAGGGTGTAAAATTACTAATCAAGGGTGGGAAATGACCAGAAGAAAACAGGAGAAAAAGAGACTCATTGAAACATGCTGAAATATTACCAGGCTTTCATTTAATGCTTTCACTTGTGTTTTCCCCCTCATCTTTTAGAGCCAGCACCTTTTAAATAAGAGGCAATCTTTTTAGAATAATAGAAGAACCATAGTAAATAACTGTTGAAAGTGAACAGATTCTATTTTTTCTAATAAATCGTAAGGGCAGAAGAGCTTCTCTGAATGCGTCATTGATTTCCATGAAGGACAAACTTCTCTGAGGTTGTGGGCCCCTTCAGTACTAAAGAATTACTTTCCTCGTGCCACCCCAAGATTAAAAGAATGATTATGTCGCTTCTGGAAGGAGGATGTTTAATTGATGTCTGATTTTTAGTAAATACAAAAAAAAATGCTCTTGAGTAAAGACACATCCGTATCATACACATATTTGGTAAATTCTATAATCTTTTGGAGAACATTCCACAGGTCCCTGTGACCCTCCAGGTTTCCCTAGGGTGCACATTAAGATTCACCCTTCTGAGAGCGAGTGCTGAAAGTCAGGACACTAGCACTGCATTCTGAGTTCCATCATGCTATGTCTTAGGTAAGCTTCTGAGACCCTCTGATCTTCAGTTTCCCCCTCTCCTGCAGTGCTTTCTTTCCTCCATGTGGCAAGGAAGCATGGGGAGATTTAGGTGATGAGGTTGGGACCCTTTCCTTCTCGTAAGAGCTCTGGAGTCAGACTGCACACACTGAAATCTCAATTCCACTCTATACAATGCCTCAGTTGTCTCATCTGTAAAGTGGGGCCAATATGGTTTTTCCAATAGTGTGATTAAATAAATTAATACATGTAAAGGATTTAGAATAGTGCTTAGCACAAAGTAACTACTTAAAAAATGCTATTATTATTGTGAGATTATTACTGTCTCCCAAGCTCAGTGCAAAGGCTGCTTCCTCGCTGATCTTTTCTGGTTCTCCTAAGCAGAGTATTGTCCTTTGTGCCTAATTCCAGTAGAACAATTTTTATTTTTAATTAACATTTGGCATCCATATTTATTTCCTCACTAGACTGTGATACCTTGAGGTAGGGACTGGAAGATGGTATTTTATCTGATTAGTCCTTCTAGCACAGTTCCTGGCATTAAGTAGGCATCCAGTGTTTATGAATAAATGAATGACCGAATATATAGATGAAGGAATGAATGCATATTTCACATGTTATCTCCTAATATCCATTCTCTCTTTCTATTTTTAGTAATAGAGCTTCTAAATTTTAGTGAGCATATGACCATTCAGCTAATGACCACCTTCTGCCAGGTGTGGCCATATGATCAAGTTCTGGCCCATGGGTTGTCCATGGAAGTGTGCTCTTCTATTTGTGGGTTATGCCCTTAAAGAAAATAGGTATGCTCTCCATTTTTCTTTTCCCTCCTGTTCTCTGGCTAGAATGTGGATGTGATGATGAGATCTGGAGCGGCCATCACAGACAATGAAATGAATAGCACTTGTTAGGGATGACACTTGTTGAGGATGACAGCAACAAGGTCTAACAATTCCTGGGTTCTTAATGATGTGGAGCTGTTGTACCAGCCCTTGGTGGTTTGTATTCAAATTTCTTTCTTGTGTAGAGCCCGTTTCGATGTTGTCTATTTGTTTTGGTGGTAGATGGGTCTTGTTTCACTAAAAGAGTCTATTTATTAATACATTTCCCACAGAGCTCTATTTACTTGATTCTAGACCTTTGATAGATAATTTTCTAATGCAGATAAAATTGATAAAAATAGATGTGAATTAGATTATCACAGCTGATTAGAACTGAGCAAATGTGTGAATTAAATATGGCAACAAAAACTTTGACTTAATTAATTTAAAAAAATTATTTAAACCTTGTTGTTACTCTAGTCCCAGTTACTTAGAGGTTGCTCTGACTGGTGATGGGAGGAGAGGGATGAAAAATGGACAAGACCCTAGGTTACAAGACTGAGTGCAAGGAGCTGTACTTATCCTAGGAAGTGTTTTTATTCAAATTTTGTTTGGTTGGACAAGAGGGACAGAATTTTGCCCAGGTAACTCCACTCATTTCAGCAAAACAACCTTCCTCTCTACGTGGTACCCCTATTGCCAAACGTTGTGCTTGCTTTGGATAACAAGGTCTACAGGGAAAGAGCAGCTGCCCCTTTATGTGCAGTGAACTTCTTTATGACTTTCTAAGCAAGAGCTACTAAACAGAAAACTGTTTGGGTCTCTGGATCAGGGATTCAGAGTTGATGTGTAATTATAAGTTAACCAGATTTCTCATGAGAACAAAAATTTACCAAGAGATTTACCATGATGATGTTCCACAGATTTCCACTGTAAAGAAAAACTATTCTGGAGAAAATTAAAAGGTATAGCAACAGCTGATGATCATTTCCAGGGAAATATAGAAAATAGTGATAGAATATGAATATTCAGATACACATAGATACAGTTTTGAAACTTTTTATTAACATGTAATGTACATATGAGAAGGTGTCTAGTCTAAGACAGTGTACAGTCTTATGTGAACATTTATTATGTTATTATGTACATAATTTTTAATTTTGGGGAGAATTCAATGCACCCATTTTACCAGAATACAACATATATTTTTAATATCTGGAGCTACATGGTAAAATGCTGAACTACAAATTATAACATTTCTCATAAATAACAAACATTTACTCCAAGGTTTCTATAATTTTACATTTGTAAGTTGGAAATAGGAGGAACTCATGTTTTTAAATGCCTAAATCTTTTAGCACAAATTTTTAACAGAAATATATGAAGACTAGAACCACTGTATACATAGATAATGAGAAGTCAGAGGGATTTATCTCAGTCTCCTTGGCAACTGTCTCCTTGTCAGTTCTACTCATACTCTCTCTGTCTTTAGTACTTCTCCAGTACTTCAGCTGGGAACAACAGCTGTGCACAGGATTGTGATGACTAAGTGAGATACTGTATAGAAAGAAGTTTATATCATGTTTGCATTGTAGGAAAACATTAGTAAATGATGTTTTGTTATCATTATCAATGCCAGTATCAACTAATGCTGTAGCCTCTAGGTTTGGGAAAGCTACAGAAATAGCTACATAATTGTATTAAACTATACATTTTTTTCCCTTACGAGGGTGGGCTATGTCTGACATAAGATTGCCCAATTTATGTCTTTGCCAAATGAAATGTGGCTCCTCTAGCAAGAGGAGGTAAGAGAGGTATGGTTTACATGTGGGCTTCTGATTAAGACAGTTTATAACTGATGAGTTATCATGTTGGAACTGGTGTAACCCTGAAGAGAATATTTTCAAATGATTTAAAAGGAATGTCATGTAGAGTCACTGCAACAGGAACGCTTCCCACTTGCTTTGATTTAGTGACATTACTTCTGGTTAAAAGCCTTAGGTAAGGCCACACACAGTGGCTGGCGATTTGGATAATTAGAAGGAATGGCAGAGGCCTGTCTCTTTACAAGGAAGTTAGCAGTGACATGCAATTAAAGCAGACCATGGGCAGGGAGCTGTGTAGCTCTAAGGATTGTAGTAGATTGGATGGACTCAAACAATATTTATAGAATTCTCTCTCCTACAAAGAATTTCTGTTTGCTTATTTTTAATAAATTATTCCAGAGATAACTATACTATTTTTACAAAAAAGCAGCACAACTCCCTCCATAGTTATTTTCCTCATAATTTTCTAAACTACATAGGCCCATTAGTAAAGCTGTTTATCCACTGGATCTTGATGAGGTATCTGAACCATAAATCATCATGCATTTATTAGGGTATTAGTTTCTCTTTTAAAAGATGCTTTCATATTCAATACCCATTACTATCCCCACAACTGAGTAAGGCGAGGAGAGCAGTCGTTATGATGTCATTTCAAACATGAGGATTTGGAAACTGAGCTCTGAGGAGGGGTTCACACAGTTCACTTATGGTAGAAGCAAGATTAAAATGCGAGTTGTGTGGCTCAAAGGCAACTTTTCTAACACATGGAACTGTCTTCTCGAGCAAAAATGTGCATTCTTGCTTTCTGAGCTTTTTGATAATATGATTTTCTTGCTCTTCCTGAGACACTGTGGTGGTCAGGGTGCCTTGGAGAACAAATCGAAAGCTCTAGACTTTGTCCTCGGAAAAATGTACGCATGTGCACGCATGTAAAAATTTGTGTCACCTTCAGGCCACTTACTTCTAAAATCTGTATGGGAAATAGTATAGTGTGTATAGAAAATGTTAGCCTGGGCTTGTGGCAGGGGCTGGTGGGGGGTGGCATCTGGCATTCTCAGGGAGGAAGAGTGAAATAGAAGCCATACTTAAACCATAGGTTTATTCAGCCCTTACTCAAAGCTAGGTGTTGCACTGCACATATCATGTTGGTTCAAATCATACAACAACCTTCAATGGTAAGCGTTACTACCGGATTTATTTTATTGATGAGGACACGAAGAATACTACCAGAATTTAAAGCCTGATGGACAGTTTTTGCCACATGCTGCACAGCCTCCCAGAGTGATAACTGTCAGTGTCGGCTGTTTCTCTACTAGGCAGCCCATGCCTGTGTGTGGTGGTGTGGCTGGGAATGAGGAAAGGGGTTTTTTAGAAGCCTTTCTGCAACAAGCGTTCCTTTGGGAAATCTTTTTCTTAGGAGTGATGGGTTGGAACTGTTAACGGCAGTAGAAATGTGAAGTGTGAAAGAGTGTTGTGATACAGGGATATAAAAGAACAGGGTAGCATCCATTGGGTGGTCTGTTTCTATTGGGATATGTGTTGGATGTCCAGCTATTGTATTAATTTTTATAGATTCCATGCTACATTATTCTCTTGCTAACTTGGCAAATGATTCACGAAGTTACTGAAACGGGGTGAGTAAACTGTTCATGAGCAGAGCTGGGGCTAGGGGAAAGGAAAAGGCAAGTCCTACATTTGGGGTTTCCTGAGCCATAAATAATGGCCGTGTCACCATTCCCAACAATATGCTTCTGTCGTTAATTAACTTTTATGGAAAGCTATGGTGTTCATGACTTTGGCCTCTCCCTGCTCTTGATCTATGTGGTGTTATGTGGTGTGGACAGCAGTGCTCACAGGTGGGATTTGTCTAACAGGGGAATCTGAATTAGCTAATGTGAAATGCTGGGTAATATATGGCATTCCATAGAGTTGGGTGAGTGGGAGGGGAGAAAGCAGTGATGATACCTTCCCTGCTTCTGCTGATTATTTTTCCAGCACCAACACATGGGATCAGAAAATCTGGTTGTATGTTAGGTTAAAATTTAGTGTGAGCTTTTTCTGGTGTTGTTGAAAGTACTGAGCGGTTCACCCGGCCCCCTCTAAGATTTGGTCGTGTGTTGCTTTATACTTGATACAGAGAATATGAAAGGTGGAAAGACCTTTTGGAGTCACAGGGCCCCTCGCATCCCTAAGGGACAAACAGGGAAATCAATCCAGACTTCTGAGATGCCCCACACTGTGTTAACGACCCTGCCAGAAAATTATTCCCCACCTTAGACCTAAAGTTCTAAGGTCTTCCTGCTTAGTTTCCAGAACAGTGGTTTTTAATTATTAGCATGCGTCAGACTCACCTAGAGGGCTAGTCAAAACACAGATTTCTGGTCCCCACCCCCAGGGTTTCTTTTTGCCCCCAGCTTTATTGAGATATTATTGATGTATAACATATGTAATTTTAAGGTGTACAATGTGATGATTTGATAAACATACATATTGCAAAATGATTGCCACAATAAGGTTAGTTAACATCTCTATCCCCGCATATAATTATGATATATTTTGTGTGTGGTGGTAACATTTAAGAACTACTCTCCTAATAACTTTCAAGTACATAAAACTGTATTGATAATTCTGATCACCATGCTGTGCATTAGATCCTTAGATCTTACTTATCGTACAACCAGGACTTCATATTTGTATCCTTTGATTAGCATCTTCACATTTCCTCCAACCCCCAGCTCCTGACAACCTCCGTTCTACTCTATGAGTTCATCCTCTTTTGATTCCACGTATAAATGAAGACACACGGTATTTGACTTTCTCTGTCTGACTTTTCTCATTTAGCATAATGCCCTCAATGTCCATCTATGTTATTGCAAATGGCAGGATTTTTTTTTTTTTTTTGGTATGGCTGAGTAATATTCTATTGTATACATATGCTACTCCTCTAGACTTGCTGACTCAGTAGGTCTGGAGTTGGGCATGAGAGTTTACAAGGAAAACAAGGTCCCAGTTGATGCTGCTGTTGCTGTTTCAGGGACAGAACTTTGAAAACACTGCTCTCGACTATGATTACAGGGATAGTAAGTAATAGCGTTTTGGAGTCAGACGGCCCTGGATTTGTATCCTACTGTACCACTGTGGAACTGTAGAAAGGTTTCCAAGCCTAGGCTTGTTCATCTATAGGAAGGGGAGTGCAAATGTCTTGCTTGTTTTGTTTTTGTTCGTTGAATGCTGATTAAATGAGCTAATCAATGTAAAGTGCTTAGCACATAGACATAACTTTACAGATGTGAGCTTGGGATATTGATAGAGTCTGCTTCTTAGAGCTACATCACCAGAACTGCTGACCTGAATGTTAAGGCAGAGATGCCTGCTTAGGGGAGTCTCTCAGAAAGTTAACAAGGTTGGAGAAAATGTGGGTGGGAAGAATTTGTACAACAGAGACCATAAGAACATATTAAGACTTTCTGATATGCCAGGAAAAATGAAAAAAAAAACAAGCAAAGAAATCAATTTTATATTGAACAGGAGAGAGTCATCCCAAAGAAATGCAATATGAAAGGGGCTAGGAATGGAAACTCTAAGCTGGGCATTGGGACTATTAGCATTTAACATGTGATTCCCAACAAGTGTGTGTAGAGTCGAGTGAAATTTTTTATAAATGGGCTTTAGAGGTGACAGGATGAGGACTGTGTAAACCAAGTAAAGTGAGACACAGTGGAAGGTGTAGCACCATATACAAGAGATGTGTATTTGCAAAGAGAACAGGTGCCTGTGCCACTTATAAAACAAGTAATATTTGTCATCCTGACCCCAAAGTACTCCTGTCTTCATCTTATTTCTGGCTTCCTGTGGACTTTTTACTCAACCTCTCTTCTCCTTCTCAAGCAAAACAATTCCCAAGAAAGAATTTATAGAAATCAATTATTAGCACAATGTAAAATTATATCCTAAATTATGACCACTCTCCAGGACAGTCTCTTTAAAGCTGTGTTTCATCAGACTATGACTAGGCAGTCTAAGGAAAAGGCATTCTTGATAAAACATATATTTGCATATTAAATGATGTGAGAAGATCTGAAGTTTTAAAAAAGTTCCTTACTTTTGATTAACTCAGTGTTGATTTCCTCCTTTTTCTATTTCTGTATTTTCAACATTTTTTACAATGAGCATGTATTACTTTTATAATAAAATATAAATCAAGTATATCAGATTAAAAAAGAATATAATTAAGGCCATCAGATGTCCCTTCTAACCTGCTTTCTTTTTCACTATCCTGTTATGGAATGAATGTGTATCCGCCCCCATCCCAAATTCGTATGTTGAAGCTTTAACCCCAGTGTGACAGTCATGGAGGTGGGGTTTTGAGGATAGGTCATCAAATGAGGTTATGAGGATGGGGTTCCAATGATGGGATCAATGTCCTTATAAAAAGACGAAGAGAGACCAAAGCTTTCTCTTCAATCATATAAGGTTACATCAAGAAGGCACTATTTATAAACTGGAAAGAAGGTCTTCACCATATACCAAATCTGCTCAGACCTTGATCTTGGACTTTCCAGCTTCCAAAACTGTGAGAAATAAATGTTTGTGGTTTAAGCCACTCAGTCTGTGGCATTTTGTTATGGCAGCTTGAACTAAGACACTACTCTTCCTTCACTTCTGTAGGAAAACTAAATATGGTATAATGTCAAATTCTAAAACAACAGATACTTTATAAAAAAATTCTTTTAGAAAGGTAACTGAATACAGGTAGTCTGCATAATAGTTGAATGCCTCCGGTACTTGCCATATTGGAAACCCAGTTAAATATATGAATCCACAAGGCAAGGCGCAATTAACTGCCTGATCTAATTAGTCCAAAGGAGAGAGCCAGTCAAATTCTGAGACCTCAAACACTTGCAGTGGGCAAGGGTACAAGGGAATCTGGGCACCGCAATCAGCTTTACTCTTCTAAGCTTGAGAACAGGCAGGCAGTCATGAGCTTCCATGCTACATTTATAGGAACAACTCAGGGAACAGGCTTTCCCTGAGAGAGGAGATTTTCTCCCAAGATTGGGTTCATTACAAACTGTAAGGGCATAACCTCATATTGTTTGGAAATCTTGCCTCCACTTCTGGGAAGTGTTTGAAACTTGTCAGTGGGGGTATGGTGGTGGTTTATGGGCTGCATTCTTTTTGAGGAGAGAACTTTTGGTGTTTCTGGTGTTTCAAGAATAAGCAAGGGTACAAAACGATGAGGTGAAATGCCTTTGGAAATAAACTGAAGTTTGTGTTAAAATTAGGTTAGAAAGCAATATATATCTGAGTCCAGCAATGTGGGACAGTTTTTTTTTTTTTTTTTTCTGAATGGCAATGAAGAAGCTCAACAATGCTAGTCTCTCTTTGGTGGAAGTGAAATATAACACTAACTGGATAAGTATCACCCAGGCCAGCAAAGTCGATGGGACTCTGTGTCAAGTGGCATTGAGGTAAAGATCATGCTTTGATCTCATGGAGGGGTACCACTTCTGGGCAACAACAGGTCATTTGGGCTTTTCTGAGCTGGGTTCTCCCGGTAGACAAGTTCAAACTCAAGGGGATGCTGGGCACAGGAATTATTGTGCTGACCTGTCTGGGATGTTGATGAATTAATGATAAAAACTGGTAAGTGTAATTTTGGTAAAATGAATTTCCTACTGGAAAAAAAAAATGACTTCCTTCTTAAGCAATCTGAGAACTGAAATAAAAATGTAATATTCTTAATTTTTAAGCAGTCAGTTATTTAACATAAAACTGCCAAATATTTCTTTACCGAAATAGAGAACAAGGGGATGACAGGAAAATGAGAGCTGGACAGAGGCCCACGCTGTTAGTAGTTGTACGTTTCACAATTGTAAAAGGAAACATTGGAAACAACTGCACAGCCTACCCCACACACCTGGCCCACAGCAGTGATGGAATTTGGCAAAGCGCGTTCTGAGCTCTTCCGTGTTGTGGTGCCGGAAGCACGTCTCAGTGAGGCGGGCGCTCCCATTCCTAGCTGCAAATTGTTCTGGTGAGAGAAAGCTCGAGTACTCAGGAACAAGACATGTCATGGTAGTAATAATAGCACTTACTCACATTCACATTTATACGTCTGGCCTTTTCTCGATCTGTTTCTCAGACAGAAAACTCAGATATCAAACTGTCTGGTTTAAAACCAGACACATGGCAACTGTATTTACTAAAACCTCACTGGCTGCCAGGCACTGTGCTATTTGCATTCACATATATTATGTATGTTATGTCTTATTAAGTCCTTGTAATGCTGTGAGTAAAGTATTTTCTTCCTTGTGTATAAATGAGGAAACAAGCTCAGAGAGGTTAAGTTACTTGCTTTCAGTCACCCAGCTAGTTATCATAAGGTAGAGTGGACTTGGAAGGTCTAACATCACATTTCTTTATTTTCCTTTGATATTCAATGCATTGAAATAATTCAAGATTTTCTAAAATATGTTATCAAGATTTTCCTCAATTGATCTCTGGATATGGATCACTTGAAAACTGAATAGCATCCTTGAGATCCCAGAAAGCATGATATCTATGAAGTATTGGGAAAAGATTTGAAAAGTATTGTCAACAATTAACTCTTGATAAATTTGACTGAGGCCAAACTTTTTTAAAAAATCCCAACAGTCCATTAAAGGCAAGAAGAAGAATGATAGGCTTTGATGGTGAATGATGTCCCTGTGACTCGGTCAGAAGCCACTTCAGGGTCTCAATTTACTATTAAGTTTCAGGACCTACCCAGCTGGAGACATCTGCTGGTGACTGGGCATCCTCATTTGATTAGATTTTACTCTTCATTATTTTTTTCAAAATTTTAACGTAATTTGGTGCAATAGATGGAATGAAATGGAGAGACACTGATGCCTCTTTCATCTCCCTAAGAAAATGCTCAGGGAAATCACATGACATCTTTTAGATTGGTGGCTTCTCTGTTGATGTGAGTGCTTTAGCCTATGATTCCTAGAGTTGAGAACCAATTTCTTCCCAAGAGTCTTTTCACTCTCCCTTCCACTGAAAACTGGAGTCTCCTGTGAGGGAGCATTTCAGAACAAAACTTCTAGAGTCATCAACTGGATGTTGGTACAAATTTGATGAATATGTCTTGATTTTAATCCTGGACAACCAAAAGGAATTCCAAAATAATGTTGTAAAAAAGTATATTCAGCCATTTAGAATTGACATATGGTTGCATGTATGACCATTTCTATTTATGAATCAGCCAGAGGCATTTTTCTTTGACCTTTTGAAAATAATACAAGTCCTAGATTTTATTGTCATGTTGTTAGGTGGTGGGAATTCTTTCTCATCTTCATTTTAATAGGTTTAAAGAGTACATAACCTATTCTTCTTTAGAATCCATACTCTGGACTGCTGTCTTTGTAAGCAAAGCACTGATATCCCTGACAGCATGAGCAGAAAAGTTGGTTTATCTTTGATGTCATGCAGGATTTCTGGGGATGAGTATTTCCTTTTAGTAAAAAGCAAAAGACCCATCTATTAGAAGCCACCCCCTAGTTTCTGAAGCAAGTACAGCTAGACTGGGGTACTTTGTTGGGCCATTAGAAATGTGACATTTGGATTGGTCAAGAGGCTCGGAAATTCTCCCAAGAACTGCAAGGGTGCATTTCTAGGTTGTGTAATGCACTCATCAGTCTGTGATTTCTTTTCATGAAATTTAAATTCCTTATCGATAATTGATAGGGCAGATAATAAGCATTTTTCAACTAATCTGATCATTTGTCAAATGCCCTCATCTTAAATGAAGCAAGAACAGTGAGAGGCTTTAGAAGACATATGTTGTGCCTCACAGATGTTCAGAAATGTGTTTAGGGTAACTTTATCGTATATGCTTCAAAACAGAAATGTGTTTAGGGTAACTTTATCGTATATACTTCAAAACACAGGAAGCCTCTCATGCAAATGGTGAGAACTCTTTAATTCACAAGGAATGGAAACCTGGCTCAAACAAGAAAGAATGCCAAAGAGGATTGACTAGGTCAGAGATCTGGGGAAACCTGATGAGGCAGCTGTCTTTGTAGGCAACATGCACCAACATGATGTCATTGGCTCACCCTCTCTCCTTTACTTGCTCTTCCTATCTTTCTAAGTATTAGCCTTATTGCTTTTTTTCTTCTGCCTGAATGCTTCCTTCCTTTAGGCAGATAGCTGTAGGTTGGCATCATCCTGTTTAGCAATCCTATGGAGTAAAAAGAGCTTCTTTCTCTCAGGGTCTTTTATATAAAAATCCAAAAAAAGCCTTCAGTTTTTCCTGTGTTGTCATATGCTTATCACTAGCCTACTATTTTAACAAATGTTTAAATCACTGGTCCACCAGTTTGAGGAAATCGAAAAAAGCTCTTTTAAAGATTCTTGATCTCCTACAAAATGATAGGAGGTAAAAGACATTAACAAATATCATAACTTGAGGCAGCATGTGATACTGAGACAAGAGAAATCTAAAATGATGATGGAAATCAGACAGATGGGAATGTGACCCAGGCTCTTTCATGAAGAGAAGTATTTCATCTGTTTATTGAAGAATGGATTTGAAATCAGTGGTGGGGAATCAGGAACAGGGGAAGAGTCATTCCAGAAAGAAGGAATGGGATGTAGAATGGCAAAGAGACAGGAAAAGGAGAAGAGTTAGGAGCTTGATCTGAATAAATGCCCGTTTTGTAGAGGAAGAAATATGAGAGATAGTTAGTAAAAAAAAGTTAATATCAGATCATAGAGGTTTAAAAATTTTAAATTTCAACCTAAGTGGTTTACAACTTTTTTTTATTCAGAAGGATGTGTAGAGGCAGTGATAGTTTTAAAGCAAGGAGAGATAGGATCAAATCATTTATTAGAGAACTTCAAATGGCAGTTATAGTGAAAAAGGACTGAATGGGGAATTTACTTAACAGTTGAAAGAAATGCAGCCTAACTGTGGATGGGCGGGAGCCAGCGCTCTGACTGTGTGGATAGAAGAAATGGGATTGCTCTTCTTAAAGAAAAGCTCTAAGACTCCTATATATGCTTTGGGTAGTAGCTATAAATTGTTTGCCAATATCAAGCTTTATTTGTATCACATGGACACTTCTCTCCCACATTCTACTACATCTTCAATCAGTAGCTGGCCATTTCCTTGTAGACTCCCCGACTACCTCACATTCAGTGCTACCTCTCCCAGAATCATTTTCTTAGCAATACAGGCATGGCCATTCCTGGCGATACCTTGGGGGAGTCACAGTGATATCCTCAAACACCAACTTTTTTATGTGGATAAAAATAAAATTAAAAAGAGCATGAGAACCCAGTGAGGGAGGAGAGGAAGAGCATACTAGTCAGCTTGGCACCTCAGAGCCTGGATGCCAAGGAGCAGGGACAGCCCCGCCCTCTCTATGGGCAAAGTGAACTGCGGGAAGTGAGCTAAAAGTCTAATTGCTACAGACAGACTGACAGACAGGAGCCCTTAACCATTTTGAGCAGTGATGGATAGGGACTTTTCCTTCACCTCTAGCAACTGAGTCCTTGAGATGAGCACCCATGCAGTAACTCAGAGACCTCCAAGAGGCTTCATCTAGGTTTGTGATAATCGTGTTTTTCATCGGAATACAGGTTCAGCTGCTATCACCGAGATCCTAAAATAAGAGTGACTTCAATTAGATTGAAGTTTATTTTTCTTAAGCAATAATCTAAGCATAAACTGAAATGGCAGCTTACAGTGTTAGCAATTTTGGCTCCTTAAAGCATAGTTTTCATCTCATGGTCTCGACATGTCCAAAATCCCAAAACAGGAAGGGGAAAGGTAGCCTCCTAAGGGCCACTGAAAGTTGTACACATCACTTTCACTTATATACCAATAGTCGTAACTTAGCCATAAGCCTGCACAGAGCTGAAAATGCTAGGGCAGCATGCTCAGATAATACTAATATCCGACCTTTACATCATGCTTCTACACATATTGATTTACAACAACCTCATGAGATATGTACTAGTATTATTCCCATTTTACAGAAAAGATAACTGAGGTACAGGTAAATGGAGTAACTCACCCAAGGTCAGAAGAAAATAAGTGATGGAGGTGACATTCAAACTCTCACAGACTGGTTCCAAAGATTGTAATGTTAATCATTATGCAGTACTGCTTCTAAAACTCAGGGTTCTGTTAATAAAGAAAGAATGAAAGAATGAAAATTCGGAGATAATCAATTATTGCTACTATGGTTCCCAAGCATCCTTGTTTGTCACACAAAGCAATGGCTCCAAGCTTTGGGATCGTCTCCCTCATTGCTCTGTTCTTTCTAGTTTTCTAGAAGATTGCCACTCACAGCCCCTACTGCACGTCCTTGAAGAGAAGGGCTAACGTGGTCACTTTCGGGCTAGTCTCCTGGCTTCCAGTTTCTCTATACTCCAGCTTACTCTATACCTTTCCACCAGATGAATCTTCCCATATGCCATTTTCATCAGGCCAAGGACCTCTTTAGAAACCAACAGAGGAAAAGCATTACTTAACTGGATCAACTTCCTTCTTATGAACCTGGCCTTTAAGATCCTTCACAATTTACTTCTAAACACACATTCCAAATGTACAGGTCCCTCCTCAGAGCCCACACAAATCCTCTCTACACCTGTCAGATTGGTCTACTTGTGCCATTTGTATTTCTATAACTCAGCTTTCTGGATAGAAAAGGAAGGGTCACTTATATGCAAACACCAGGATTTTGCTCAAGTCCTTTGGCCACTGAGAATAGCTGTACCTTGCCCTATTTGCTTGTCTGAAGTCTACTCACCTAAGTTTGCATCTTACCTTCTCAGTGGCTAACTCAAGAGTTCTGCATCCATGTGCACTGGTTGGATGGATCTATGCTCAGTGGCTCACCCCACTAGCCCATGTCACCTACTCCTTTCTCTTCTCTCATTACTTTTCTACTCCCTGGCCAAGGGTGAGATCCTTTTTTCTATGTAGATAGCTTTGCACTGCATGAGACAGAGGCCAATTTTTGTCCTACTGTGACCCCCTCACTGGGATGAAATGCTCAATATACCTTGTTGATTGACTAATGGTTGGTTCTAAGTGGTTGGTTTAGTCAGCTTGGAGAAACCCTGTAAGTAACATAACTTGGAAAATGATTTTCCAGCTAGTGTCCTATGATAAGCAAAAATGCCACATTAAGTCTGCAAGACTGCTTAATATGAAATGTAAAGAAAATAGGAATATCACATCTTTTCCTTTGCCCAGGGTGTTTATTGTTCACCTTAGACAGTTAGAAAAGGCAGATATAAATTTAGAAGGATGTTTGATCCGCAAACATTTCCCTGTATTTTGTATAACAAGAAGTATTGAAGAGCTCTTCCAGTTATGTGTAATAACCCTGAGCTGAAGTTGAACACTAGCCATCTCTTGAACGTCAGTTCTAAGATACGAGGAAGAAAGCCAATGGGCATTAGTGAAAGATCTTTATTTCAAAAATGATGGGATCATGTGCTTCTGGAATAAAGGAGAAAGAATGTACTTTTCAAAGGGATACTGTTCAGAACCCTTCTTTGTGCTCTTGGCTCCAGAGTAAGAGGGAAAAAGTGGTGACAAGAATATATTTTAAAGTCAGGACATTGTAAGCTTGTCTTAGACTTCTGAGCTTTCAGAATGTTTGTTCAGGAGGTGGTTTCCAAGGTTTTACAACTTTGCTAAAAACATTTGGTCTCCTCTTTAGATCCATTCAGCTGATATCAATTTTAGTGACTTCCGAGGCAGCATTGTTGCTGAGAATTGATACAGCAATGAATCTTTACTAGCACCCGTCAAAACTGGACTTTTGTTATCTCGCATTTTACTTTGACCACATTTTCTTTCTTTTAGAAATTCCCTGGAAAGCAGTTTTGTCTTGTCAGTTGAATAACAAGCATGGAATTTATATAATCACTGCCTTGTGACAGTGCAACTGATTTGCATCTTCTGGTGAAATGCAAATTGTCTATCCTTAAATTCAACAGCAATTTGCTTCTCTTTAATGAACAGCACTAAAGTAACTTGTAGGCATGACTGTTTGTTTAGCTTGGCTTTTCTCTTTGATCTCATGTTAACATACCTTAATGGCAGGTAATGATTGATAATAGAGTATTGTAAAGTTCAGGTAATAAATACTGCTTAACTCATAATAATGCTGAATAATGTACTTTTTATGACTTGGTTTGATGGAAAATTTCCTTGTCAGCTTGGTATAATTGTCCAAACAAAACCACCCATTACTTGAAGAAATACATGTCCACCCTAGACACATTAATTAGGGTCATGGCTGGGCTGCACAAAGGAATATAGTAACACTTCAGTTATCTTTAAATGTAATCTTTGGACAATCTTACTAATGCTAAACTCAGGTTTAATGAGAAACTTTTGTTTACTCTTGCCCTTTGAGGCTCGTGGGCTATGTTGGAATCTGTGGTGATTTCAGTGGGCCACATGTACACACACCGGGGTCTTTCCTTTGAGACTTCCAGAGGTCATCAGTGCTAGTGGTTTGAAGATTAAAAGTCACAGCAGTATGTTCTCTTTATCTTGGTGTGGAGGAGCAGAGGATTCGTGTAAAAAGAAAAAAAAAACACATCTTTTTAATGTTTTTATTACTGGATATTTAAAGACACATGGCATTGAGATTAGATAAAAATGGAATTTTGGGTCTTGGTGTTGACAAGCTCAGGTGCTATACATCAAAGTGCTTGGTGCAGTCCTTCTTGCCCAAGTGTGGTATTTCCACAATGCTTCACTGTCTTTGAAGACCCGGGACTATTCTATAGAATCCAGGAGATGATTGTGTGGGCTTTTAACAAAATGACCAATGTAACACCCACAATTTGGCTTCAGGACATACCCATAAAAATCTAAAAATACTTCTCTAAAAACGGGTACTTGGTTTTCAAGTTCAGAATGATTCAATTCATGATTCCAAATGAGTGAATTGCTATTATACTCAACTCAGAGGCTAGTTTCCTGAAGATTGTGAAAAAGTGTCTGTTTAATTTTTCAGATTTAAGCCAAATTGCCAACGCATTGGTGATAGTTTCACATCTTATTTAATATCCAAATTTCTAAGGAAACCCACAATGGGAAACACACAATGGAAAAAATTTTTATTCTCACTTTGTAGCAGTCGCATCATTTTCTTTCCTGACAACACTCTATAAATGACTTGTTCCTTATGTCTTACACATTTATGGTTTTTACTGTCATTAGGTACCCAAAATGGCTCATTTTTATAAATAATATTATCCATTTCTCACACATTACTTGCTGTTTATCTCTAGTCTTATTTTTTTTTTTTTAAGATTAGAATATTTCTGATTGGCTTTAAAATAAAAATCTGTCCTTCACAATTTTGTACTCTCATTCTAATGATTAATTTCATGCCCTGCTTCAGAATGTTTTGGCTGAAATTCTTGGAAGATTATAGAATCAAAAATGACATTCTTTAGAAATTTGATTTGCTGGATTTATGCAAAGATTGATATTTTAGTGGGATTGATTTGCTTGCTCCTTTCAATGAAAAACATAAGTACTTTTTTCATTGTTAAATACGAGAACATATGCCTAAAACTCTCATAGCAATTAATACACTATGGGCTTTAGAAAATAATCTAGGTTAAGAACTGTGTGCATCATATAGTACAATGTACCTTACCTACTAGGTAAACGCCAATGCCAATCAACTGCTTTCCCTTTCCTGATGGTTGCATGCTGATGTATGGTGAAATTTACCAATTGACATTTGTCTCATAAGTTTGTAAAACAAACTGATACAACAGGAATGTCATTTGACCACTGTATATTTGGGTTACATTTATCTTTTCTAACTTTGTATTCATTTAGATAGAAACCAAGTCTTCGAAATCCTTATTTTTACATATAATCTATTTCAAGAAGAATCTTTTTCAGCTGTATTTTAATGTCTTTAAATGGATATTTAAAAACCTAGAGATAGTTAGTGCAGGTGTTCTCAATCCTGGCTGCATGGTAGAATCACCTGGGGGGGTGTATTTTGAAAATACTGATATCTTAGGCCCATCCAAGAAATATTAAATTTCAGGGCTGGGGCTCTGACTTTATACAGGATTTAAAAACAAAAACAAACAAACAAACAAACAGAAACAAACAAACAAAAAACTTTCCAGGGTAGTTCTAACATGTAGATCAGAGGTTAGAAAGCACTGACTTAATGCAATGTTTCTAAAGTTGAGGTTGAAGAATTACATGGGATGCTTGTTAGATGTGCCTTTTCAAGCCCTGTTGAAACAGAATCATTTTCCAGGGGAGCCTGAAGTTCGAATTTCTGTGAAAACTGCATGTAAGATTGAAATTTACTACTCTGCTCCATCTGCTTAATTGCTCAGTCTCACATAAAGTTAAAATATCTCTTTTCATCCTCACAACCACCTTTTTACAATGGCGCTAAGATTACCATTATGCAGGTGAGAAAACTGAGGCAACTCACTAGAGGTCCCATTGTTCCACTGTGGAAGCAGGATTTGAACCTATGAAGTCTGACTTCGTGGTCTGTACATACAGCTGCTACTTTATAGTTTCAGCCTTAGGTACTTAAACCACTGCTCTGTGGTGATTATATATGCCAGCTTTATAGTATGTTATGCATTTATTAAGCACAGTAAGGTGCCAATGTATGATGAGGTACAGTAGTCCCCTCTTATCTGTGGTTTCAGTTACTCATGGTCAATCCTGGTCTGAATATATTAAATATAAAATCCAGAAATAAACAATTCATAAGTTTTAAATGACCTGCCATTCTGAATAGCGTGATGAAATCTCGTGAGACCTGCCCTGCCCTCCTTTCATCAACATATCTGTGCTGACACACTCCTGGCCCATTAATCACTTAGTAGCCACCTTGGTTATCAGACTGACCTTCAGGGTATTACAGTACTTGTGTTAAAGAAAGGCTTACAGTAGCTTAACACTATGTCACAAGAGCCTACGTCATTCACCTCATTTCATCTTGGTCCTTTGGCATTTTATCACCTCACAACATCACAAGAAGGGTGCGTACAGTACCATAAGATATTTTGAGAGAAAGAGAGAGACCACATTCACATCACTTTTATGACAGTATATTATTGTAATTATTTTTATTATTAGTTACTGTTGTTAATCTCTTAGTGTGCCAAAATTTTAAATTAAACTTTATCATAAGTATGTATGTATAGGAAAAAACATAGCATATATAGGGTTCAGTACTATCTGTGGTTTCAGGCCTCCACTGGGGATCTTAGAATGTATCTCATGTGGATAAGGGGGACTACTCTATGTAAAATGGAAAATTAATATAATCATTGGTGAGCGTTTTAGGAAAAGCTTCATAGAAGGACCAGGCATTTGAGCTAGCCCTCTAAGGATGGGAAGGGCTTCTATAAGCAGAGATTGTGCGAACACGGGCAGGAGGGTGTGAGGTGCTCAGAGAATGGCAAGAGTTTTCTATGGCTCAGCGCAATATTGTGCTGGGTGAGATACAATGCTGGAATCGCAGATTTGAGGCATTCCATGGGAGGGTCAGATTAGATTTGCTTCTTAACTATTTTTATTCTACTCAACCAATCAATACTTTTATTCCAATACTAACTGGTGGTTAGTGAGCAGAGGGAAAAAATTTTAAAGTAGAATCTTTAGTTACTGTCATTCAAACTCATACTCCAGTAGTCAATCATGGATACTTTAAAATATTATATGTTAACTTTGAATAGGAACTACATTAGCACGGGAGAAAATCCAAATGAAGAAAAAGCTTTAAATAAAAAATAAGTCTCTCACTCGCCTTTCACCACCAGCGACCCAGACCCTTTCCAGAGGCAACTATTATTATTTAACAAGTGAAAACTTTTGCTGCCTCTTCCTTTTTCCTTCTGCTACATTCACATGGTCATATGATCTCTATAATCATAAACCTTCTCAGCCCTATAACTCATCAAGTTTCAGACAGCGGTATGGTTATAAAAAATGCATCCAGGATTCTCATAGATATTCAACAAACATAACTGACTGCCTACTATGTGCTGACTATTTAATGTCTAGACTGGAGATAGGGAGATTAGCAAGAGATAACACTTGTCCTTAGTGATCACACACATATAAGAAGGTAAACTACCAAAAAGTAATTTTTGCAATGCACTGTGAGAAATGCTGTAATGACAATAAATGAAGGGCTTTATGAGGAAAAGTGGGCTCTAAAGTCCAAACTCTTTCTAGTTCCTGCTGCCTCTGGGCAGAGAAAGATGCTGAGCCACTAAAGTCCTAGGCTAATGTCATACTTAAGGTAAATTGTATCCTTTCAAACTTACCAAGTTTTTTCTTTTGCATAATTTGATCCATATCATTTCTCCTCATCAAGGTCTCTTCCACACATAGGCATTTTCAGAAGTGTATGCCCTCGTTATTTTATTATTAATTGCTAATCATAGTTAATTGTCTGTTTCAGTTGATTTATTTTACTTCTCAAGTACTTTTGCAATACAGTTGCATTTTTTGACAACTGGTTTAAACCAAAAATTGAGAGGTTTGTGCCACTAGCATGTGGTTCCAAACACTGCTGTGTTCTGTTTAATTCTTGTGTGGTCAATAGTTTATGAATATTCACAACAGTTCAGGTTGCAGTAACTCCTTTTACAAAAAATAATGTGGCATGTTGTACATAATAGTTTTTATTCTTTTGAGACAGTTTTAAACTGTGTTCCAAGGACACACTTCATAAGGTGTTAATGGATATAATACTCAAAAAAGGATTCTATTGTTCAGTACATTTGAATATGAAGAACTAAATGGGCTTCTTTATTCTAGAAATTTCCACAGCCTTTAATATGCTAACATACATTGTGAATATCTGAATAAGATATTCTAAGAGAGAACATTGTATGCCATGCTTCTTAAACCTACTTGTCAATGAAAACTAGTTTTTGTTTTATTGTTTGTTTTTTAGAAGAATGCCATTGTCAGCTTGGGACCTTCCATTTGATTAGATGACTGATGATGTCTAGTGTAATAGATCTGCATGTGAAATGTCCCTAACAAATGGCTCTCCATCCGAAGAGAAATGCTCTTGAAAGATGTGTGTGTACCATATTGTGCAACTAAAAAGGTAACTTATTTTTGTACATTATAGAACATTCTGGGTTAGTTTCTTAAGCTCTTTGCTGCATTCTAGTGAGTCCTTGAACTTTCATGACTCTGGTTTTACCTAAGAAAGAGCCAGCCCCTTCAACTCTGGGGCTGATCTTCTGTTTGATTACTCTCTTTCTCTTTTTCAGTCTTTCTATTTTTGTTGAAACTCTTCTTTTTCCTTCTCCAGCAGCCCCTTCTGTCTACGGGGAGATGTGGACAACAGATATTGATGTCAAAGATGACTAAACAGGCAGTATAAGAAAAGACTGGCAAAGAGAGCACAGAGATAGGAATGGAGAGTTAAGAGTGAAGATGGAGGAGAGAAATAGGGCAACCACAGGCTTCTATCATTCATCTTTAAACATTTATTTATGCCTCGTCATTTATCCTTGTGGTCAGATGAGGTATCATGTGGCATGCAAATCACGTAAACCTGGACATCAGAAATGTTTCTAAATTGCAGGGAAGGGTTGCGCAATAAAGAGGAGCATTATCTTTGTTGTTATTCAATAAAGACAATTTTGGAAGTTCCCTAGGAAAGTTCTAGCCAGACAAACCTTGCCTTCTCATTGCTACTTTCCCCACCAACAGATCCTATGCGTCTATTGTCTTAGCCTGTGTTCCCAGAAAGAGCAAAGCTATACTTGACCTCTTTCTGTAGACATTATTACTGCTTTGCTAAGAATGAGAAAAAGGGGTATGAAGGAAAGAAAGAAGCTCAGAAGCTCAGAAGATGGCCAGTGAATGAGTAGAACAGGAAAAGCTGCAGACAAAAGTGAGCAGACTTCAAAAGAAAGCATTTCTGAGGATATATTAGTTAGGATTATATTCAGATGTGAATGACAGAAAATCTAAGATAAGAATGCTTTAAACAAGATAGAATTTTATTTCTCACCTACAAGTGTGGGTCAGTGGGATTTGTATGATGTTACACATGCCTTATATCTTTTCTATTAGAGGCATGGCCTTGACCTCATATTCCATAATTCTAGCATTGTAGGCAAGAGGGTGGAGCAAGGAATGAGAGAGGGCAGCAGGGAGTGGGGGGAGTGGGAAGGACAGGGAGAGAGAGGGAGGAAGGGAGGGGGAGAGAAAGAGATTATTTGGGGAAGGTTTCTAGAATGACTACACAATATTCTGCTTATATCCCATTGGCTATAACTGGTATTGGCTAATATCTAGCTGCAGGAGAATCTGAGAAATCCATTCTTTATTTGCAGCAGTCATTCATCCAGTCACTTGAGTTCATTTGCTATGTAAGAAAGGGATAACCGACATTGGGGGATGTGGTAGACTGTGTAATTATTCACAAAAATGTCTGGCTCCTCAATTGCCACTGATATCAAATTTGGCCATGTGACTTACTTCAGCCAGTGAAATATAAGCTAAAGCTTTAAAAGCTAACCAGTAATTGACCACTTTCGGTTTGCCCTTTGCCATGGGACTGGCAATGTTCCAGTCAGAGGCTGTTTCATCACACTGAGTCTGGAGGGAGGATGACAAAAAGCAGAGCTGCAGCTGGCCTATGAGACATGAGTGGAAAATAAACCTATGATTTGGGGGTTATTTGTTACTGCAGCATCACCTGTCCAGTGTTTTCCAAATACCATCCCCAGACCATCACCATCAGCATAAGAAATTTTTAGAAATGCATTCTCAGCCTTAGACCTTCTAAATTAGAAACTATGGAACAGGGCCCAACAACCTGAGGTTTAACAGGGGTTTATAGTGTGCCAGCCACTGTCCTGGTCCATTTTGACTGATACAGGGTCTTAGGTGTCTCTCTCACACATAGGCTTGACTATCTGCCACCTCTAGGTAGAGCCAGGGAGCAGGGGCTGCCACTCATTCCTCCTGAGAGGACAGAGAAACAAAACAAATTCAGTAAGTACAAGTGTGAAAGTGGAAAACTCCTGTTATTTAGAGTGACTTTAGCCCCAAGAGAGGAGACCACAAATACACAAGTGTGGATCACCACTCTTTCATCCAGTGAGGAAATTCGTTATTGTAAGTAGATAGTTGTGCCCATATCCTTGAAGAAGCAGAAGTAGAGTAATACCTTAGAAATTGATTTCTCACTTTTTTGACCTTATTGCACTTTATTTATATAGTTGGAGTGTATACAAGCCACTAAAGCAACGTATCGTAAGCATTAAAATAAATTGCTCTATTACAAGGTTTATATCTTACCATTCCCATTTCAAAACAGTCAAGATGCCCAAGTTTGTTCCAAAGCATGGTGGAAAAATTACACTTTGAATTCTCAAATGTGGCTTGGTTTAATGTGTCTGCATCCTGTGGGGAAGAGGCCACACAAAGGCTATGTAGGGTGTTGCTCTGTAGAGCTGGGACTAAGGAGAGGACACATCCTCTCAGTAAGTTGTTGGTGCTCCTTTTTTTCACTTCTTTGCAGAACTTTTACATTATCCAGATTGCTTTGGTCTACTAGACAGGACTAAATATTAGACCTTTTCTAACAATTCATCATCTCCACTTTCCTATGTATTATTTTATTGTGATTAAATAGATGAGAACTAAAATGTCTGCTGGTAGGTTGTTCTCCTAGATGTGGGTTTCATTTCAACACAGCCAGTCTCAAAGTATAAACGCCCATGGCGCAGGCTCTAGGAGATGTCTAGAAACAAGTCTTCCACAGGATCATGAAGAGAAATGCTGCTAAACCAGGGCAAGATATGAGAGGACAGAAGGAAGCCCAGGAACCTTGGCATGTGCTAGAGACGTAGCACTGATATCCGTCCTTCCCTCAGGCATATATTTCCCCTTCTGCTATGCTTTTGTGAGAAATTCAGGTTTCAAGTAAAATACCAAATAATCCTAATGAGGCAGCAATTGAGCTTGAATCGGCAATATTCTACATACATTTGCCTCACAGTGTGAATGAACTGAGGAAAGCTCCCATCGTGTGAAGGAGCAGTCACCTCATTTGCTGCCTTTGGCTGAAGAGTTGCCATAGTTAAAAGAACAAACATAATTTCCCTAGGATATGTTTTAATGTTTGATGCTAAGTTCTCAGACTAAGCTTTTATGTTAGTCATTTGGCATTTCCTTCAGAGCCCACATGGAAACCCCACTGATTCTATCCTGCCAAATGTTCTGTGCAAAATACCACTGCACCAAAGAAACCAAACGCTCTGAACAATGCGGGAGCAAACCATGGAGGACACAGCTCCAGATCTGATCCCCAAGCACACTAGCTCCAAAAGCCTGTGCCTTGCTGCCTGCGCCATCTCTAGGACAGTGCATGGCCCAGAACAAATCCTACCCTCCATTGCATAATATATTTCTATAAGGAAGATCAGATTTAAATGGAAGTCAAGGGAAGCATAAAACCAGAAGATGTCGCACAAAGACATCATGATGCTGAGAGCGGGGACAGGGGAGAGTCATAGGGAAGGAACACAGACCCAGTGTTTCTCTGCTTGTGGGTCTACGGACTCCCAGGATCTTTGATTTTACACTGGTTAGTTGACCTTGATAGTGAGTTTTCAAACTTTGAGGTTCTTTTTTTTCTTGGAAACAAATAGAATTGCTCTGAGCTATTTAGTAACTATGAGAACACAAGAAGCTTCTTTAAACTTCTTGCTGCTTCAATTTATTTCAAGACCAAAAACAGACTTTGGCTCATTTGGCTTTGTTAAGATCAGCCCATGGAAATGTCTGGGTTGTAAGGCTGATGAATCCTCAATGGAGGCTTCCCCACCAAATTATCGCTCCTATACATCAGACTTGTTGCCCATGCACTTCCCATCTGTCCCTGCCCTTCTCTTCTTCCAGGTGTTTTCTATCTGTACCTCTTCCTGATCTGATGGTTACTCATTATTACACCTTTACTGGACATATCTCAACTCCTAATCTAGGTTGAACAATTGTAGTGACCTCTTTTACCGCTATCATTTTCTGCAGTTCACAGGATAAATTAAAAACTACATACATATTCTAATGAAGGCAAATAATTTACTATGTTTTAATTTTTATCTTCACAGTCAAAAATTTCACAACACTCTCAAACCACAAAGGTAGAGACATAGTAAAAGGGTAAAGACACTGCCTGCCAGCCTAACCCCTTCCATGCTAATGGGCTCTGATGAGTTCCCATGCCAATGAGGGAGTGTGGGGTCACATCGTTCACAGCACTAACTGCACCCAGCACTATGGCACAGCCCTCAATCTAGCCTCCAGGTTGTCCTATGGCTGAATTCTGTTCACTAGTGGAAGAAAGCACATGCTGTCATTAGCAGCTGGGCTGCCCACTCCATGTCTGCTTGTAGGAAAAGAGTGGTATTATTGCATCATCTCTTCCCTGCCCATAAGACCTCTACACCCATGACTTCTGTCAGATCTTCTCTCCAGCCTCAGAGCATTGCCCCTGGCTGTTCTGATGCTGTCAGGCTCAGAACTGCAATGAGATATGCCCTCTGCTCCATTCAGTAGTATCCTCTTCTATGTCACTCCTCCCATTTTTATTGTCTCTCCCACCTCATTCTCCTGTCCCTATGTATGGTATTTCCCCTCAGTTTTTCTTACTCTCTGTCTCTTCCTTCCAAGAGAGTCCCCTCTTATACAAAATGTTATCATTAAGAACATAAATAAAATGTTATCATTGGGCAAAGGATAATAGACAGGAGAAAGTTTTCAAGTGGCGAATTCTATTTTGAAAAATTCCATATTAGTATCTGAGTCTAAACTATTTTCTTTCCAAATTTTTATTTTGAAATGTTTAAAACCTTCCAAAAAGTTGCCAAAGAGGTACATTTTGCCTTCCCTTAGGTTCACTAAATGTTTTACACATTTGTTTCTCTTTCATCGTATTTAGATTCATTGTGATTATTTTCTTGCTGAACTGCTTTAGAGAAAGTTTCAGATATCATAATTCTTCATCCCTAAATATTTCAACATGTATCTCTTAATAACAAGAACATTCTTTCACATAAGCACTACGTAATTATCAAATGCAGAAAAGTTAATAGTGGTACAATACTACTATCTAGTGATATAGCCATGTGAATCTATTTAAATATTTGAAGGAGGAATGTGCATTTGGCTTTGGTTTACATAATCTAAAAATAGGGTTATCTTGCAGTTTCACCAAAATCCACATCAATAAGTATGGGTGGTAGTCTCAAGGAAATGATTTCCCTTCCCTTTTTCCCTTAATTTATTTCACTTATAAATCAAGTACTGATTCCACTAATTATCAAACAAAGGAATTTATCCAATGTAATTGTATTTTCAGCATGTTAAAAATTATTGAAAAAGTATTGGAGCCTGGAACATGTTCTATACCCACAAAGACCAATGTACCGTTTACAGATAACTCCCAGAGCCCTTATGTGATGTTTTGATATAGTTTAATTTCATAAGGACTCACATTAAGGGGCATAATTTCTTTTAGGGATGTGTTTATAGTAGATAACCCATTCAGAACAAGAACCGAGATGATGTTGAAATGGAACCCATAGCTCTTTGTTGTGTTTTTAAAGGGAATGGTGTGTGCTTATACATATGTCAACAAGCAGATGTACAATGTGCAACACTGTTGGTTTAAAAGCATCTGTATTCCTATCCCAGACAAACAGCTCTGCCTGACAACAGCTGAGGTCCAACGTTTGACTTGAGATTGATTTCACCAACATAATTGGAATAAACCAAAAGACATGCCTTTCTGGTGACTCACCAAACCCAAATCAATGCCTCTAAAATTTACACCTTTCCTGGTTTGGTTGTTTTCCTGACAGTAAGAGGGCATCCAGTATCTTGCCAAAAGGGATTTGTTCTTTTTATCTAGTCAGGAGAATGCTTCAGCTATTTGCATTTTTGAATTGCTTAGCTGCCCAAGCATGCTCTGTGTGTGCTGTTTGAAATGTGTCATTGAGGCACGTGACTGCTGTTCTCAAGCTGATGTTGGACTTTCTCCAACAAATATGGATTATGTTAAAGTCGGTTCTGAATTGAGGAGGATATGTTAATAACTCCCAGATGGGCATCTCTTGTGCTCTCCAGCAGGGAAATGCAAGCAGTCTATGGCAGGAGCAAGTGTTTGGCAGGTCCATCATTCTGTCATTAAAGGCCACATTATTACTTACAACTGTGTTTGCATGACAATGGCTGCGATGAGCCAGTTTCACAGTCCTGAGCGTTAGGAATTAGCTTTTAGGTAGATTGTTTTCCACATGTTAAAAAACATTTTGTATAAAAATCCCTCTTCCTATCCCCAAATAAGATATGAATGAATCAAAGGACATTGCAGGGTGGGAGTGGGTGGTCTATGTTGTTCCTTGGAGACCCAGACAAAACAAAGATAAAACGGCCAAGAACCCTCCTTCAGAACAGCCCTTTCTCAGCAGAGCAGCTTTTCTCTGTGCCTGTCCTGAGCTTGTGTCCTTCAGTGCCTACTTCCTGCCCTAGCAAATTCCAGTTGGAACAATTAATTACCTTGGAGTTGTTTGCATTATAGTTTCAGTTTCCATTAAATGGCATATTTTCTTTGTCTTTGGTTCTTAAAACTACAGTAAGATGGGCATTTTAATATTGTTTTGCAATTGTTTAAAAAAGAAAAAAAAATGAAAAAGATACACCTTCTATAATTGCATTTCCAGTCCAGAAGGAAACGAAGTATATTTGATGTTAAATATAAATGTGACAAGTATTACCAGGTTTTGGAATATGTAGCTAATATAGTTAATTGTGGTGAAATTGGATATTAGAATGAAAGGGAATAATTTGAGAGAAAAATAATCATTTTGGTGATTGTGTAGCTACTGCTATAGATTTGCCATATTTCAGTAGAGTGGTGAAAGGCAACAGAGTCTCCATTTGCAAAGTAAATGCTGCATATACATTTCTTTCACTTAGAATGTAAAATAATCTTTCGTTCTAATATATATGTTGTGGTGAGAATGACCAAGCACCATAAAAAGTAATTGAAAACATTCAGTTGCAGATGATGCGCTTTTTCCTTTTCTCTAAGTCCCCATTTCAAAAACAAGTAATCCAGCCACAGTCCCCTTGCTTTACAGTCAGGTATTTTATGATGTCATTTCATCTGCATAGGCATATCTATATGTTCTCTTTTCCTTTCCAGCAACTCCAAGGAATTTAAAAGTATAAAACCACATCTGCCAATAACATTAGGATGAACCATTTAGGATTTGGTTTTTTACAAGGCAGCCGCACTAAATGCCATTGATTCCCAGCATGCCCTGGTACATTTTAAAGCTAACAGTCGGGATTTTAAAACATTTTATTTTAAGTCATTTAAAAATATCTAAAGATCAGCAAAGATTTCACAGAGCTTTTGCATTGAGGCCTGCCTGAAGAGGGTTTGTACGGATGTGGGGCCATGAAAGTTAACAATTTGGTATTCCTGAGGGTGGGGGAAAAATAATCTAGTCTGCAAGGTTTACCTTAAGGTATGGCCACAGAGCTCACCATAGTCTGCAGTCTTTAGAACATCTGCACAGAGGGAGAATTTTTTCCATCACTTAAATGCAAGCCACCCAGCCCTTTATGAATGTTTTACAAATGTTATGCATCTTTATGTGCAAACACCATTTAGTTTCCATAATCCAATGGTTCACACAACCCTAAGAGGTTGTATATTTATTGAAAATGCCTTCTGCTGATCCTCACATTGAGAAATGCAAAAGATAGCCCAATGGATTCAGATCTACTAACTCCAATGCAGGATTCTCAGGCTTCCTTGCTTGAATTTGCCCATGCAACAGAAAGGTGGAAATTGTTGCTTAAAAGACACTATTAGTTTATTGACCCTGAGTATATCCTAAGTCTTCAAAGTGTTTTTAATACCATTAATATTTTATCAAAGAACCTCAGTTAATAAATTTCTGTTTGTAGAAATTTGGGGAGTTGGCAGGTGCAATAGAAATAGAAGATATTCCATTTTAATGGCCATTAAGTTGAAACTTTCTGAGATACTATAAGACCCCAATTAGTTATCTGAATATCACCAGTGGTTCATCATTGTCATTAGGTATTAATTAGGCAGATATGGAGTGTTAGATGTTCTGCAAAACTCACAAAAGCAACTGTCCCATTTGGGGGAAACTTACTCTTCTGAGGGTAGTGATCTTTTGTTGTTGCTACATTACCATCCATAATGAACATTAGCGGAATGAAGTCCTTGGTATTTTGAAAGAGCTTTGCAGTCTTTAATTATAGCCTCAGTAGCCTGCAGCACACAATGTTCCATTTACAGGAAAGGAAACTAGCTCTGAAAGAGGTTATGTGGCTGACCTGGCATTGCAGTCAAGGCTTTTTGACACCTTTTTAAATGTTATGTCACCTGTGACAGAAGCTGGCCTGATGACCCAAAGGTATACGTAATAGGAGAGTATGAGGGAGAAACCCTTGTGTAAAAGTACCAATGGCATTATTAATCAGAGATCAACACAGGTGAAGGGGCAAGGTTTCTGTTTGCTCCTTCTCTCTCCTTTACTACATAGGACAATATTCTCCTAATGACACTCAACTTTCTGGATTGTTAAAAAGAAGCTTATAAGAGCAATTGAAAGTAATGTGGGCATTTTAATATTGTGACACTTAATGCTACATAAAACCTTTGTTTCCTACAGGTTTATTGAGCTGGTGTATTAGATTTCCTGCTGTATGAGCAGGAAGATTATGGTGGCTTAGGTCTAAGTATGCTTTGGGGAGGCATTTTGTATTTTCTCTATAAATAGTCTTTCTAAAACAACACAATTGTGTAACTATTAATGTTTACATTGCATTATACATCTCCCAAAGTTTGCTATGCATAGTATAGAGTATAGTAACCAAAGGAAATGTTTTTGTCTATGAAATAGGCTGGGAATGTTTATTATCAAAGTAAATCTATTTTACTTATTATTTCATTGGTGGGATTTTCATGGTTTGGTGTTATAATAATTACATTATTATGCCTGTAAGCTTCTAGGGGCTGCTAGTATTTATACATATATATGCATACATCCATATGCATATATGTATATGTCATGTTTTGAAATAAAAGCCATAGCAGAACTGAAAGACTAAAATAGAACTATTGACATTTAGGTGAATCCAGAATGGGTAGAAAACTTGAGTACATGGCTTTTACACATGAAAAATTTGATTAAGAGTATTATTGTTCAGAACATGCATCAAAGCTTATTTTTCCGACTGAAATAATTTCTCAGGCTTAATGAAACTAGCCAAATCATTAATTCCCTTATTAAATGTGCATTTTAAAATAGCTAATGCAAAATAAACCTCACGAGTGCAGGGTAAATTGTAGCCCTGCTGAAATACAGCACAGATTTCAACTTGGGTTACACTCTGGTTCCTTTTCCTGGGGAAACATATAACCTATGGTAAAATTGCATTTCTTTGTATGAGTAATTTAATGAGAAATTTCTTCAGACAAGGGCCCCATACCCAGCACTACAGGTCCCCCCAGAGCCACTTTTCCTTCCATGTATGACTAGCCAGTTTCACTATCCTCCAAAACATATCATGAGAGAAAGAAATGGTGAGAGGCTGTTCCATCCAAAGAAATGAAAGATTATCTTCTCCAAGCAGCAGAAATTAGTTGTGTGGCGCCTACCTTTGAATCACTCGTAGGTTCAGATAGAACATGACGTATGAGTAATCTGCAATTTGCTAGGGGCATTGTTAGCATGCTTTGCCTCCAGGGTAGGATTTTAACCAGGCCTCCAGCAGCTGGGTGTTTGGCATCTCAGCCACATTAGGTATACAGAACCCCCCTGCTATTACCCTGGTGAAACCTGTGCCAAGGCCCCTGGTGACACGATGGAGGTATTAGGTCAGATGAGTTACATTAAGTGGCAAGTGATAAATTCAAGATGACAATTCAAAACAGCAGTGTTTCTTCTAGTAATTAATTCCAGTGGTGCCTGAGGCAGTGCTTGGTTGCTGCCACTGGTGTGGCAATGCTGCGCAGCTAATGAGAAAACATTACAGCAAGGATTAGGGGCCTGTGCATTCTGGCAGGCTGAGGTCACTGTGATTAGGAAATATTAACACAGACTTACTGCGAAAACCATATACACCCAGGAAACTTAATTTTTATTTTATTCATATAAAAACTGTTGAACATTTTACAATGTGGTGATTCACTAAGTGGGCTGTAGAAAGGGGTGAGGCATTCTACCCCGCGTCTGGTCTGGAGCAGCTCCTCAAGGAACACTGAGATGGTGACAAAAGGGCTTGCCAGAGCCACTGGCCCTTTTTTCTTCTGTCTGTGGACACAGTGTCTTTGGCACATAGAGATACTATAAAATGACAGGCTTGTTTTATTTTCCCAGATGTGACTTAATGAAGGCCTTTTGTTATGTGACTCATTCTCCTTGTTTTAGAAATGACTCTCATTGGTCGTATGGTGATCTAGTCAAGCACCAGACAAGGAGTTTACTTCCTATTGCTAAGTCTGTCCTTGACAAGGGTGCCTTCGATTTTGTAGTACTATCAAGTTTTCAGAGGGCTTGCTCACATTTATTCCCATGGCCAGAAATCCTGTGAGCTATGTGGAGGAAGTGTTTCCAATTCCATTTGATAAACAAGAAACCTGAGGCCACAGCCACACAGAGAATGGGTGGAGATCACACAATCCATTTGCAGATACTTGGGCCTAGAACACAGCACTCAAAACACCTAGGATGTTGCTCATCTGAATGTCTTATAGAGAAGGATGCAGAGCCAACCGTCCAAGCTGTTTCCTATAAATTTTCTAAGCATACACTGCTGGGCACCCTTTTGTGCACATACACATATGTATGCATGAATACACATACACACACATACAATGTGAACTCATCCTTAGTGAAGGACTTTTAGTTTCAGCAACTACAGATGTCTTATGGTGTATTGGATAAATGACCTATAAAATACCTACTAAACACTTTGTCATTGGCACTGAAAAATGAACTGCTTCTAGAGGTATGACTGTTTCCTCATCATCTGCAATAAATTGGCTCTGGTGTTTGATACTCAGGTTCAATATGTGCTGTGTCCCACAGGTATGTGTGTGAGTGAAGGGAGATGAGTAGAAAGGCCATTAGAAACACGTGTTCTCTGAAATGTTGAAGTGCTACCAAATACTCACATCTTTGTGTTCTGAGCATCTAAATTTATTAAGAAATCAATTACATTTTAGAGAAAATTTTAAAAACTCTAAGTATAGTGTATCTTCTTGTTTTTCTAAATTCTATAGAACTTATGATATTGATCTTGCATTAATGACAATGAAATTCAGATAGTTTCATTTTCTAGAATTGTAGAAGAAACAGAGAGAGAGCTATTTCTTCATGTTAGTAGAAGAGGGGGGCTCAGTTTCAACAAAGCAACAATTAAAAACCACTTGTAACGATTTATATGTAACTCCTGTCATTTTTGTGTATGAGAGAAGAGTTTCTACAAACCTTTTCTCAAATCTATAATTGAAGTGGGTGAGAGGCATAAAAATGAGAGATGCCCGACTTAGGAAAGGAATAGGTGGCATGATCAGGTCCAACCCCTGGGTTGTCCTTGTAGGCAGTAGTGACCAAACTAACGTGTGATGAAAGGCAATGAATTTGAGTGAAGTCCAATGATTTTTGTCTTGATTTCAATATTTTAACCTTGAAAAAGTTCTATCTTTTTTTGCTTATTTAAGTTTTCACAGGTGAACAAAAGAGCATTATGTTCTACTAAGAACAAAATGTAGCTTCAAAAATGTGTAGTGAGTCATAGTTCAAAAATATGACCCTAAGTTGACTTTAATTTAGATAAAGAAAAAAACTGTATTCCTTTTTATAAGTGCTTAAAATTTTATTTTGTTCAATTTATATTATAGTTTAATCTTCTAATTTTATCTATATAGTCACATTTAAGAATTTTACGATACCTTTAGAAAAAAGGGAAAGAAGTCCCCATTTCAGGCCTTGGTTGGGATAGATTTTTCCAATGACAAATAAGCCAGAAAATAAAAGATTTCTAGTGTTTTAAAGGTTGTCACATGCCTAAATCACTGGACAGGTTTTAGCTATATAAAGAATGTTATCTTACATAGAGAAGGTTCGAGAACAAAGTTATTAATATTTGTTTAGATTCAAACCTGTTTCTCACCTTCTATCTAGTCAGCTTTTTTATTTTTCATTTTTATTTATTTATTTATTTTAATTAAGTTTATCAGAGTAACTTTGGTTAATACAATTATATAATTTTCAGGTGTACATTATCATTTGATATCTGTATATTCTATTGTGTGTTTACCACTCAAAGTCGTTTTCTTCAGCTGCCATATATTTGACACCCTTTATCTCGTCTATCTTCCCCCATCCCACTAGTAGCCACTAGTCTATAGTCTTCTGGTAACCACTAGCCTATAGTCTATATCCATGAGTCTCTGTTCGTTTGTCCTGATTATTTGTTGCTTTTAGGTTTATATCCCACATATAAGTGATATCATGTGATTTTCAACTTTTTCTGTCTGGCTTATTTCACTTAGCATGACTATCTTGAGGTCCATCCATGTTGTCACAAATGGCAGTATATCATCTCTTCTTATGGCTGAGTAATATCCCATTGTATATATGTACCACAGCTTCTTTAGTCAATCATCTGTTGTAGAACACTTTGGTTGCTTCCACATCCTAGACACTGAATATTGCTGCAATGAACATTGGTGTGCAAATATCTTTCTGGATATGGGTTTTCAAGTCTTTGGAATAAATGCCCAGTAGAGGGATTGCTGGATCATATGGTAGATCAATTCTTAGTTTTTTGAAGAAACTCCATACTGTTTTCCATAGTGGCTGTACAAATATACAGTCCCTCCAGCAGTGTATAAGGGTTCCTTTTTCTCTGCATCATCTCCAACATTTGTTATTACTTGTCCTATTGATTATAGCTATTCTAACAGGTGTGAGATGGTATCTCATTGTGGTTATGATTTGCATTTCCATAATAGCTAGTGATATTGAGAGACATAAACATCTACCTTATTTAAAGCACTGTTATTTGGTTTCTGTTAAAGTAGCTGAACCAAAATCTTGTATAAATATAAATATTTATATATTTTTTGGCCATTTGTATGTCTTCTAGGGAGAAGTGTCTGTTCAGGTCTTCTGCCCATGTTTTGATTGGATCATTTTTGTTGTTGTTGTTATTGAATTCTTTGAGTTCTTTGTATATTTTGGATATTAGGCCTTTATCGAAGGTCTTGCTTACAAATATATTTTTCCATTCAGATGGTTGTCTCTTTACCTTGTTGACAATTTCTTTTGCTGAGCAGAAGCTTTTTAGTTTGGTGTAGTCCCATTTATTTATTTTAACTTTTACTTCTTTTGCTTTTGAGGTTAAATTCATAAAATCCTCTTTAAGTCCAAGGTCCTTGAGTCGAGTTTCTATGTTTTCTTCTATGCATTTTATTATTTCAGGTCTTATACTTAGGTCCTTAATATATTTTGAGTTAATTTTGGTGTGTAGTGATAGACAACAGTCTAGTTTCATTCTTTTGCAGGTGGCTTTCCAGTTTTCCCAGCTTTCCTTTTTACACTGTATGTTTTTGGCTTCTTTGTCAAAAATTGCTTGCCCATATAAATATGGATTTACTTCTGAACTCTTAATTCTGTTCTACTGGTCCATGTGTTTGTTTTGCTGCCAATACCACACTGTTGTGATTACTGTCGCATTGTAGTATAATTTGAAGTTGGGCAGCGTGATGCCTCCAGCCTCATTCTTTTTTCTCAGGATGGCTTTGGCAATTTGGGATCTTTTGTGTTGCCATGCAAATCTGATAATATTTTGTTCTATTTCTTTAAAAAATGCTGATGAAATTTTGATGGGGAATGCATTAAATCTGTATAATATTTTAGGTAATATGGTCATTTTAACTATGTTGATTCTTTCAATCCAAGAACATGGAATTCTTTCCATTTCTTTGTATCTTCTTTGATTTCTTTTAATAGGGTTTTATAGTTTTCATTACATAGGTCCTTCACTTGTTTCATTAAATTTATTCCTAGGTATTTTATTCTTTTTGTTGCAATTGCAAAAAGAATTATTTTTACTACTTCTTTTTCTGACACTTCATTATTAGAGTATAGGAAAGCTATAGATTTTTAAACATTGATTTTATATCCAGAGAATTTACTGTATTTGCTTATTGTTTCTAGTAGTGTTCTTGTGGAGTCTTTAGAGTTTTCTATATAGAGAATCATGTCATCTGCAAATAGTGACAGTTTGCCTTCTTTGTTTCCTATTTGGATGCCTTTTATATCTTTCTCTTGTCTGATTGCACTCACTAGGACTTCCAATGTTATACTGAATAACAGTGGTGATAGTGGACAGCCTTGCCTTGTTCCTGATCTTAGAGGGAAGGTTTTTAGTTTTTCTCCATTTAGTATAATGTGGGCTGAGGGTTTGTCATAGATGGCCTTTATTATGTTAAGGTACTTTCATTTTATACCGATTTTGTTAAGTGTTTTGATCATAAATGAATGCTGTATCTTGTCGAAGGTTTTTTCTACATCTATTGATATGATCATATGATTCTTTTTAAATTTTTTTACGTGCTGTATCACATTAATTGATCTGCATATGTTGAACCATCCCTGTGCCTCTGGGATGAAGCTCACTTGCTTCGTGGTATATAATCTTTTTAATATGTTGCTGTATTCAGTTCACTAGTATCTAATTTAGGATTTTGCATCAGTGTTCATGAGGGATATTGGTCTGTAGTTTTCTTTTTTTGTGTTATCTTTACCAAGTTTTGGTATCAGAGTAATACTGGCCTCCTAAAATGAGTTGGGAAGTATTGCCTCCTCTTTAATTTTTTGAAGACTTTGATGAGAATAAGTATTAAATCTTTGAATGTTTGGTAGTGGTGAAGCCATCTGGCCCTGGACTTTTACACTTTGGTAGGTTTTTGATGATTGTTTCAATTTCCATACCTTTAAGCACATTGTATTGACTGAAACTGAATTGCATGATCACACCCATAGCAAAAGAGGCTGGGAAATATTGTCTTATTCCGGGTGGCAATATGCCTAGATAAAAACTAATTATAATTCTAAAGAGGAATGAGAGAATGGCTGAAGGGAAGCCAACTGGCAACCTCTTCTCTGGAGTATATCTTTCCATACTTACTGTTCATGCTTGTACAAACATGTACAAGTATATAGAGTTTCATTTGGTGGTTCTATTATGGTCATTTATTAAAATGAATGATATACACATTTTTATAACTTCTTTTTCTCTTAATACATCATAGACATATGTCCAGGTCAATATATGGCTACTAGACTTCAACTTTTTAATAGTTACATAATATCACCTAATATAGATTAATAATATTTACCTAGTCTACTATTAATGAAAATTAAAATTTTCCATTTTACAATAAAAACTTTTTGAAGTAAATATTCTTATATCTTGGCCATGTTTTATAACTTTTTAAAAATTATAACTGCCATTATATATATAAATGAATATATATAATGTATATGCTCAGTTTATAGAATAATAAGACAAATGCATGTGTATCCACCATTCACTTAAGAAAAGAAACAACACTACAATTACCTTACAGCACCCATACACTATTTGCACAGTCTGTCCCTCCTCCCCTCCATGGGTAACCATTATTCTAATTTTTATAATTCCTTTGCTTTTCTCTATAATTTTACTACATGTAAATATATTCTTTAAAGTATTGTTCGGTTTTGCTTGTTTTTGAACAAATATATCAATGAATTTATATTGTATATATATTTCTGTGAATTGCTCTTTTGGCTATACATTATAGTATAAATTTTACTCATGTCTAATGTGTGTAACTATTATTTATTAATTTTTACTCATGTCCAATAGTAGCTTACTATGTGAATATACCACAATTTAAAACTTATTTATCTTTTCCCCTGTTGATGGACATTGGTTTCTATTTTTATTGCTAACACAAAAAATGTTGTTTTATGCATTCTTATTTATTCTTATTTCTTTATGCATATGTGCAAGAGTTTCTCTTGATTATGTACTCTGGAATGTAGGAGCTAAGTCATAGGGTATATGCATTTCTCCCCAAAGTACTTACCCCAAATTGCACTACTGCCGGCAACATGTAAGCATTCCCGTTGTTACACATCTTCATCAAAAGTTAGTAGTGTTGGACTTTTAAGGTTTTGTCAGGTTAGATATAAAATTGTCTGGAGGACTTTTAAAAAGTACTTTAGCCCAAGAGATATTATTGATCAAGTAGGTCTGATTTGGTCATCTTTTGAGGAGTCCTGAGAAACCGTATTTTAATAAATCTCTGCTGAATCTGGTGCTCAGCCAGTTCTGGAACCACAAGTCTAGAAAAGACCCTTTACTCAGTGGTCCCCAACCTTTTTGGCACCAGGGACCAGTGCTCCTATGAGAATCTAATGCCTGATGATCTGAGACTGAGCTGAGGCAGTGATGCTACTAGAGTTGGGGAGCAGCTGCATATACAGATGAAGCTTCGCTCTCTTGCTCACCGCTTCCCTCCTGTTGTGTGGCCTGGTTTCTAACAGGCCACAGACCAGTACTGGTCCCAGGCTCAGGGGTTGGGGACCCCTGCTTACAGTGTAACTATTTCTAGGTTCTCTGTTGCCTTTCATTGACTACACCGATGCCACCATCTTGGTCTGGGGATTCTTTCTCTGCAGAGTTCTTTGCATTTCCATTTCTCCTTCCTTTCCACTTCCCTTGCCAATATATAAGTCCTTATTACTTTATTCCAAGATTAGATATGACAGAAAATGGCTCTTAGTAGCAGTACAAATTTTAGCAAGTTATCTTCTCTGAGTCTCTGTGTCTTCAGCTATAAAATGGGAATGATAATAAGAGTACCTATCATATGGGCAATGTGAAGATTTAAAGAGTAAATATATGTAAAGACCTTAAAACGATGCTTGAGACAGGAACAGTACTCACCATTTGTTATTATAGTTGTTGTTAGTTCAGCAACCTCCTAGAGGAGTATGGGGAATTCGAAAGAAAAGAATACTCAGTGACAAGCTTTTTTTAACTTTAATTCACTTTATACCAGAGTATGGAAGTAATCTTCTATCAGCACCATTTCATCATATTCTCCACTGTTCAAGAACATGCAAAGGTCCCTTTTACATATCTTAGGGAAGTAAGCTAACAAATGCTTATGGAAAAGTCATTGGTATAAAGCATTCGCTTCCTTGAAGAGAAGCAGTTTTCTCTTTTTCTTTCTGTTCAACTACAGCTTGTCTTTGACGATACTTAAGAAGTCTCTTATGGTATTTGGATTAGCCAAGATTTTGGTTCAGCTACTTTAACAGAAACCAAATAGCAGTACTTTAAATAAGGTAGATGTTTATGTCTCTCTCAGTTAACAACAAGCTTCTAGGCATCTTGGAAGGTTGAGTGGCTGCATTTCATGAAGTCAGACCCTGGATCATCTGCTTGTGGCTACACAATTCTCTAAAGCAGGGATTAGCAAACTTCTTTGTAAAGGCCATATAATAAATAGTTTAGGCTTTTGTGGTCCATTTGGTCTTGGTTGCAATTACCCAGCTCTGCTGCTAGAGCATAAAAGCAGCCACAGAGAATGCATAAATGAATAAGTGTGGCTGTGTTGCTATGAAACTTTATTTATGGACACAAAAATTTGTATTTTGTATCACTTTCATGGATTACAAAATGTCCTCTTTTCTAGTTTTTTGAACCATTTAAATGTATAAAAACCATTTTTAGCTTGTAGACTATGTAAAACAAGTGGTGAATTTGGCCCATGGGCCATAGTTTGGACTCTTGTTGCAGGGGGTTTCTCTAATCTGTATGATCAAAGATAGTTCACCATCGCTATATCTACATCTCAGCTCCAAAGAAATGAGACAAGAGGAAGCAAATGACAGCCATCTTCCTATAAACAGATTCAGAATTTACCTGTATTACCTCTGGCCATTCTGTTGGCCAATGTACAGTCATATGGCCATGCCTAGTTGCAAGAGACTATGGGAAATATAATCTTTAGCTGAGTTGCCATGTACCCAGTTAAAACTTGAGGGGTGTTACTACTAAAAAGTGAAGGAGAGTATGGATATTGAGGGGCAATTAGTGATTTCAGCAGCACTTGAGAATTGAATTACAGTAACAAAAGAAAGATTATCTCCTCAACGTGGAGTCTTTTAAGATTTGTCTTTTTATCATTGCTAAAGATGAGATCTATGATACTTAGTGACTATAAAATAAATCCCCTTCACTGTCCATGAGATAGACATGATGATGGTAGGACTGAGTAAAAAGGCTGCTGGTCACTCAACAGGCAACTATGACTACAGAAAATAGTCAGTGTTATCAAGCCACTTGGTGGAGAACTATTATTTAACGCTAAAGTGGATATAAAAAATAACTTTAGAAGCAAAGTTCTTCTCTTCTTAGTTTTTATCCTCCACTTATACTTGTTTTAATTTAAAAAAATATTGATATGTAGTAAACCTAAGATAATCAAACATTCCTTACCTAGTATTAAATTTAGCCTGGCTACTTACTCCACTCCCATCCCCAAATTTTTAGCTCATGCTGGAAGAAGCAAGGGCGAAGAGCAGAAAGCGATGTCCACTGAGCCTGTTCATCTAATCAGGAAAATAAGAGCTCTCCAGATAGATTCCACCTGTAAACTTTCAATTTCACAATCAGTTAGGACCTTTCCTTAAGCTGGGGACATTGCTGCCCTGAAAAAGCTGAGGTCCTATTGGTAAGGAAAAGGATAAATTAGTTATTGGGTGGACAGTTAGCTACATCTACCTTGCCCAATTCAATTGCTGAGTTTGAAATAGATTTACTGAGCACTTACTGTGTGAAGGGCACTGCACTGAGCCCTAATAAGGCAAAAATTAATACTATTTTAAAACATTTGCTCTTGAGTTTGTAGTCTCAAAGGGAAAACAGATTAGCAGACTCATAGTTAACATTTGGTATGAAAATAGAAGTGTGTATAAAGGAAGAAGGAGTTCAGATCAGGTAATGGTTAACCCTGACTTTGGGAGAGCAAAGAAGGAGGTTGGAGAAACATTAGCAGAAACATTGGAAGGAGAAAAGCATCATCTTCCTCCAAGAGAATAGAATCTGGTTGTGAACAGAGTAGCATCCCATCCTGCATGCATGTGTTATGAGCGTAAGAGAACGGTTCACATCAGATTTGTGGGAGTGTGTGTGTACATCAGTACCAGAACTACATGTTTCCCCCAAGTCTGAGTTTTACTGCCTGCAGTTGCTATTATGTGTATTTACTTACCATGGTGCAAGCACCTCTCCCAACCACAAGGGCCATTTTCACTAGCACTACCTCATCAAAAAACTATGATTTGCTTATAAAAGTATGTTTGGGATATATATGCTCATTTTTCTTATTTGGTGCTCACTTGGTAAGAAGTAAAATTAAATGCCTTTCTTAGAGTATAGGGGAATATATGACAGAAAATTCCCTTTTAATTTCTCAAGTGAAAATGGTTTGGTTACTGTTATATAGTAATATTTCTTTTTTTCTCTAACATGAAAGTTGCCTGTGTTTGCATATTGGGCTTAGGCATCACAGACCCTAACAAGCATTAAAAGCAAGAAGTGAAAGGCTTGGAGAGCACATAAACACTGAGAGATGACAGGTTTTTGTGGCGGTTGGAAACTGGGGAATAGATAATTACATCATTGTCTCTCATTCTGTTCCCACATGGACTTGCTTAAATGTCATTTCCAACTGCAGGTCCTCACTCTTTTCTTCCCTGAAAACCTTATTCAACCTGTGCTCAGACATCATGAGAGTGGAGCTTCTGCCCAAAGTGCACCCCATGGGGAATTTTTATTCAGGCATCACCAGTCATTGACCTGGCTATTGTTGTTTGTGATACTTACTGGTAAAGTTTCTCAATCAATACAACATCAGCTCAAAGAGCTCCTGGGAATGGAAGCCTGCAGCAGTGTACTTAATCTTGGAGCCGGCTTGTGCTCTCTGCTCGGCTGCTAAACTGGGTAGTTGGCCTACTTGATGTGGCATTATTGCTGCTGAGGTCAGATGTGAGCAGTTCCGTGAGTGCTGATGAATGGCTGTTTGTGATGAGGCGCCCCTCCCGCCCACCAAGAGACATTTAATAATGATAGACCATAACTGCATTCTCACAAAAATCCGTGTTGCTTGTTTGTGAGCCTTATGGGCTGGAGGAGTAGAAGAATAGGCATTATTATGGAAGGAAGCTTTAAAAATGGTGGCTTTTTGGTTCCAACACAGCAAGGGTAGCGGCAAAGAGAAAGGGACTGTTGCTGCATTTTACATGTTAGTAAATAAAGTTATCTCTTTCTTCTCAGAGAAGGCAGTTTTTCTATGTCTGTTTTGTTGTTTCACATGGTTCTTTTCGTCCTTTGTTTTAATGTGACATCGAAGCAGTGTGGAAAAAATAAATGGGGAATTATTTTAACTTTATTAAAATGGACCATTAATAATATGTTCACTATTAGGGAGTGATTATTCAGAATGTAAAACAGGGACTTAGCAATTTAATACCCATTAATATGAAGGAGAAATTAATATCTGAATAATAACTCAAAGGAGCATTGAGCCCTCACCCCCTATTGTTCACGATATAACACTACAAAGCCTGAATGATTCTAAAAACAGTCATCCTGCAAGAGGTTTCAGTGCATTATTTATCTGGCTATTTCCTGTTCAGTCCAATCCTTTTTTTAGTAATCAGACAAAGAAAAAATAAAAATGTTTGGCATGACCTAAAAATTGTCTGTTATAAATGAAGTCAGCTTTCTCTGTAAATAAATAGACCACAAAATACTGTCAAAATAATCAGAAGTGTGAATGTTAGGTTCAGACAGATTCTACACAGAATCAGAGGAGTTTATTAAAAATTTGATTACATAACAATTATCTAATGGTTAGGAGAGTAGTGACTGAATTTTCAGAGGTGTTATTAGCTCACCAAGACCTTGGTCTGTGCATTTAGGGAAGGTCTATGGATAATAGTTTCATGCCTGGGCAGAGCTCCATATTTATTCATTATCTATCACAGGACCTAGCACAGTGCCTCAAGCACAGAGGGTCTGCTGTAAGTATGTATGGAATGAGTGGAATGAAATAAAAAAATGAAATGAAGTAGAGGATGGTTTGGGGACATACCTTCTAATATTAAGGTGCTCCTCCAACTCTGCAAGTTTATAGTTTTCCATCTTCTTAGTTGGGGACTACGCTATGCTGACATAAACTAAACTAAAGTTTGGTCTGAATGAGGCAAATGTTTTTTTTTTTTTAATATTTAAGGTAGATTTCAATTCACTTTTATGATTGAATGTGTTTGCATGGCAACGAACCCTCACAAATGTGCAAAGAAAATGTAACTTTTCTATTTTCCATGATTGATACAGTCTTTTGTATACACTCCAAGTCTGTTGTGTAGCCAAGATGGAGTGGATGTAGGGAACACCTAATTAAGTACGAATTGTTCAATTCGGTCCCGAGCAACAATTTCAATAGATTGTTGCAGTATCTGCAAACTTACCCATTTTCTATTCTTTCTGTGCCCCTCCAGTACAGCTTTGTGGATGTTTGGAGGGAAGGGTTTTTTTAGACAACCTTTTGGTAGTGGGGAAGAAGGAGTTCTTGGATGACAGGCTCAGGTCATTGTGCTGTCTTCTAGTTTTTTGAGAAATTGATATTCTATGTCCTCCACATCCTTGAGTGCCCTGCTAGCATCTAATACAGATTTCTGCAGCTGATAAACTTGTGGTCTGTTCCCTTGGTTCCATTTGTGTCTGGTGTATTGGCTTCACCTTGATCTTAGAGGTTCTGTGCATTCTCTGAAGTCTACCTGCAGTTTCCATCTATTCCAGCCTGGGCAGCCTGCCCTACAGATCATGCTTTCAGGGCTCCTCTGCTTCCACTCTGGGGGTCCTTTATGTTGGATCCTTGTATTGGCCCCTTCCCCCCATTGTGTGGGGCTCTTCCACATACCCCGCAGCTCATGAGTGCTAATTTAGGTGCTTTCTTTGCTCAGTCTCATAGCAGCTCCAGGTTGTTGTGAAGGCATCCCATGAGGTAGTCCCATTCTCAAGCCTCACATAAAAAGTGGAGAAAATAACTCTCTGCTTTTGGCTTCCCTAGATGTATCCAACACACTTCTCTTCTCCAGGGCTTTGGCACAGAGTGGGAGAGACAGGAGATACATAGCTTCTCTTCTCCTGTCTAGCCTCCTCTTTCCCCATAAATCCTCAAAGCCTGAGAAATGAAGGCCATTTGTTCCCTCTTCTAGGCATAGGACTTCTCCTTTGTTAGCTTGTCTTCCTTTTTCCTAGGATATCATTTCCTTAGCATTCCCTGGGTCAGAACAGTGAAATTGGGTGAGAGTACAACTTAAGGGAAGAAGGAAAAATAAACTTAACCATTTTTGAAATATTATCCCTATTACACGTACCTCTTTATTTCACTTCTCTCTAGTTGCAGTATTTTTTTGCCCTACACCTCAGTAATACACAGCCAAGGCAATGCTTGTACATGAGTTTCAGTTTTCTTATAAAGTTTGGTGTCATATGAGGTGTAGTAGTTAGAGTGATAGCTCTCAAAAAGATATGTCCACATCCTGAAAACTGTGAATGTAATCTTATGTGGAGTAAGGATCTGTGCAGATAAACTTAAGCTAAGGATCTCAAGATGAGATTATTCAAGATTATCCGGGTGGGCAGAGAAGAAGACATGGAGAAAAGAAGAAGGCCATGTGAAGATGGAGGCAGAGACTGGAGTCAGTGGTCAAAAGCCAAGGAATGCTGGCGACCACCACAGACTGGACAAGGCAAGGAATGAATCTCCCCTATGACCTCTGGAGGGAGCATACTCTGCTGACATCGTGATTTTGGACTCTGGCAACCAAATTTCTGTTGGTTAAGCTATCCAGTTTCTGGAAATTTATTACAACAGCCACAGGAAACTGATACATGAAGTGATGTCATATTGCTTTCCCCAGCCATATTCTTTTGATTATGAACTTCGTGAGTTTCCAATAAACATTCTGACTGGTTCCTGTGTGCGATTTCTCAGTTGCTTCCCTATGCTATTTACTTTTTCTCAAGTATATCTCAGTTAATTTTACAAATATTTCTTGAGCACTTTCTCCATGCCAGACACTGTGTGAGGTATTGTAGGAGACAAAGATAAATAAGACCCGGTCCTTTCCCTTCAAGAAATTATGTGCCTGTGCCTATTAGTGTAAGAACTTAGTGATGTGTCTTTTGCTTTAATCTCAATTGGGATGCCAAATGGGCCTCCTTTTATGCCTCCTTCCCTATACAGCAGAATAATTTTTAAATAAATTTGAACCAAGAAATTTCCATGGTTTTCATGCCAGCCCAGTTTTCAATCTTTCTTCCAGGGATTGTCAAATTATTTCCTGTTTTTTGACACTGACTCCCTAGAATAACGATAATAAGGACAAATATCTCTAGATAATAAGATAACTTGGGAATTAAAGTATGTACCAGCATTCATTTTGTAGTGATTAGGCTGTGTTGGCTGGACTAAGATAGATAACAAGTACTATCATTGTACATAAATGCTGATTAAAGTGATTCTGGGACTATTCATGGGAACCTTCAGAGGTCACCAAGATCATTAAGTTCAAACACAGATTCAGTTTCCCCAGCCACATCTTTAATTTATTGAGTGCTCTGGGAGGGCTGGGTTTATACGATAGGTAAACTGTGTCCTGTTGGATCTCCAGTGTGTACTTGGGATTCAGGGGCAAGAATTATGGGTGTAGGTGTTGGGTGCTCTGTATTAACAAAAATAAAAGACAGAAACATGAAAATCTAGAAGTATGCCAGTGATTCTATATGATTTTTAAAAAGGTAGCAAGAAGTTGAGAATCTAGAACTGCATCATTGATTCAGGCTTTGAAATGAAGCAGAGCTGACTTTAAATCAGGACTGGCATTTGCTACCACACAATTTGGGGCAAGTGCTCCAGTTTCCTCATCTGAAAAATTAAGACACTGCTACTTCCCTTTCAGGCTTATTAAAGGATTAGGACTGGTCTTTGTAAAGTGCTTTGCACTTAGTGATCAGTCAATGAGTGAGAGCTATCATCATCACTGCCCATCTTATTCCCATTCATTGTTTCATCAGAAGCAGCAGGGCTTGAACAGTGTCTGAGGAACACCTCTACTGGCACATGAAATAGGGGCCAGTGGAGGGGCAGACTTTATATAGAAAAGGAAGATGAAAAAGGGAGAAAAAGGCCTATTGGCCAGGAGGAATCAGAGTCATGAACAGAGGCCTGGCCTTGGAGTCAGGATGTGGAATTCTAGCCTGGATTCTCCTACTCATTTGCTGGTGACCTGAGAGAAATAATGTATGCCCTTGTGTCTCGGTTTCTTCACCAGTGAATTGTAGGATTTGAACTAAATTAGTGTTTTCAAACAGCTACCCGACAACTAATGCTAGTTCATGATGAAATTTTCACTGGTATATATTGAACTGAGAAAAATAAGGACATGGTAGGCAGTTTTCATAACATTAAACTGGTTATATTCAAAGGATTGCCTTTAATCTGAAATTCCGTCTGTCCTGACTTTCTGATGTTATAACGTCCTTTCTTTTATGAAATAAAAGTGACAATAGATGGCAACTGCTCTTGGCAAAATACAAAAAACTGGCAAGCTTACAAATGTCCCAAAGTTTTTTTTTTTTTTTTAACTTATTGGACCATATAAATCCCAGACTTGGGAACCACTGAGCTAGATGATCTCAAGTGCCTCTTAGCCGTAAAACCTTTGGCCCTACAGGGTATTACTAATAATATTTTTGCTCTTAGGTTGCTTGCTGGGATGAGAACTTGATCCAAGACAACTTATAGGAGGGGTTACAGTTCAGGGAGGTGCGATTTGAGAAGGGAGTGAGCGAACTTGGGTGCCATTAAAGGGGCACAGCCCATCGATAGGCAGTGAGAGGAACCAAGTAGAGAGACGTCCAGAGATCCAGAAACCAGACCCGTCCATCATGGATGAGCTGCCATTTGGAGATGGAGATAACTTGAGATTATCAAGCTCAGTGGTTCCCAAGTCTGGGGATTTTTTGGTTCAATAAGTAAAAATAAAAACCCAAACCAAAAAATATTGAATAATCATAAGGTTGACCACTTCTTTTTCAATTTACCAACATGCTGTTCTCATCTACCATTGCCTTAATTTCTTAAGAAAAAGGGCATTCTAACACCAAAAAGTGAGGAAGGACATGATCTCAAAGTAAAAGACAATCCTTCAAATGTAATCAGGTTACTGACATGAAAACATACAGAGACAGCATGGTATCCACATGATATGTGGGCAGTTGACCTGAAAAGGTCCAACCAGAGAAAGGGCTCTGGCTGCTAAGTCAAGCAGGGAGAGGGGCAGGCATCTCAGAACAGGCAGCAGTGGTTATGCCAGCAGGCAGGCTTTGGGCCAGTATCAGGGAGCTTTGGTAACTGGACATGATCATCTCTATAAGGATGGGGTTCAGGAACTCTCTAGTCCTGGAGAGGGGCAGATGGATAAATGGTGAGAACAAGGCAGGAGAAGTTTGAGCAAAAATCTGGTTATCAAGCTGAGGCACAGAGGTACGAGACCAAGAACCATTTACTCAAACTGGGAGACAAAGTGAAGCTTCAGAGCGGAACTGGAATCCAAGACCAGAATGGAACTGAGCTTCCAAACCAGGGTTACTCCAGGGGTCTACAACCTAATCAGTTGATAGAAGTATCATTGTCCATGTTCCATCCTGGTTCTGATGCCATTGTTGTGGAGTTGGTCCTAGGCTTCGACCTTTTTAAAAAGCTCCCTCAGTTGATGCTAATGTGCAGCCAGGCTGGGGGTTCCTGGGCTACTAAAAGCTCTGTGGAAAGGATAGGATGTGAGTTGATAGGGGAGTACTGAGGTCTGGTTGAGCCTACAGGTGAACACCAGGAGGTCCTGACTGTGGGGAAAGTAAACATGTAAACATAAAGGAAGGAGAGAGAGCCAGGCAGAGAGTTCCCAGCACATATGCAGGAGTTGCTCCATGGCTGGCTGAACAGGAGCTCAGGGAGAAACTAGCTCGCTGAAAAATTCAGAGGTCTTTGCTATTCACTGGTATAAGCTAACACCCCCATTTGGGAGCACTGGCTTAGCAAATATAGCTTTGTGTGTGTTAATTGCTTCAGTAGATGTAAGAAGCATGACAGGTATTCACTCAAGCAGAAAGAGCAGAATTTCTTAGATATTTTCTACTCATTTTATTCAAAACTGAAAGCATAGTCTGCCGTCAGCTGGGGCATTCTGTCCTGCAGAGGAAACCCAAAACCTTTATCAAGCTGAAAACCTGAAGAAATGGGGACAACCCTGAGTTCTTCATATGTAGTTATTTCTGCTGTTGGAAGTCTAGTGTTAAATTTTGATTTAAAACCATAGCAGTAAAAAGGTCAGGTGGACTTTTTGGCTTTGGTGGTTTGTCAAGCAAAGGAAAACACCTGAGAAACCATTAGAAGAGCTTGAAAACCTATTGATAGGAGACATAAGATACCAAACAATAAAAATAATAATAATTTACTCAGTGCTTATTGTTTCAGCCTGTTCAGGCTGCTATAGAAAAATATCCTATATTGTGTAACTTAATCAACATAAATGTATTACTCACCATGCTAGAGGATGTGAAGTCTAAGATCAAGATTCTGGCCCATTTGGTTTCTGGTGAGAGTTCTCCTCCTAGTTTGTTAGATGGCTACCTTCTTGCTGTGTTCTCATGAGAGAGAGAGAAAGAGAAAGAAAGAGAGAGAGAGAGACAGACAGACAGACAGACAGACAGAGACTCTCTGGTGTCTCTTCTTATAAGAACACCAATCCCATTAGATCAGGACCCACTCCACCCCACACTTTCATTTTGCTATGACCTCATAATTTCACCATCTTATAGACCCAGTCTTCAAATGCAGTCACACTGGCGATTATGGCTTCAATATGTGAGTTTCGGGGGGACACAAATCAGTCCATAGCACTTACTATGTCCCAGAAAAGTTTATACTGTATACTTTAATCCTCTCTATCTTGTAAAGAAGGTACTTTAATTACCCCCATTTAACAGTAGAGGAAGCAGGCTCAGAGAAGTTAGGCAACCTGTCCAAGGTCACATAGCTGTAAGTAATCTTTTTGATATACCAAGAAATGACCAGACAGAGCACTGCTACTACTTTCTCTGATCCTTGCAGAATTAGTCTTCTTGTTTATGTCAAGTTCCCTGGGGACTCTAAACACTAATGAGCTCTGACACCCATGATATATTGGAAATATATTGGAAATATTTGATACTCATCCCTCATCTCTTAACACTGACTCAAAAGCTCAATTCAAATGCACAATCTCACATTTGTTTGTAATATTGTTAGGTCAATTCTACTTCATTTGTGTATTAAACTAATATTTTTGAGAACTTACACATATTTCAGACACTCAAGACTTTCTGTTCTCAGAGAGTTTAAGGAAGCCAGATATATTTATAAATAATAAACTAATATAATAAACTAACGAGTGTTTGTGTACTAATACTATATAGAATACTAATAAGTTGTATCCATATGATTTCACCCATATGTGGAATATAAAGCTGAAAGCAATAAACAAACAAGCAAACAAACAAATAAAAACTCATACACAGACAATGGTGGTTGCCAGAGGGAAAGGGGGGTGATGGGGAGGTAGAAGAGGGTAAATGGTGACAGAAGGAGATTTGTCTTGGGTAGTAAACACACAGTGCAATATACGGATGGTGTATTACATAATCGTACATTTGAAACATATTTATTAACCAATGTCACCCTCAATAAATTTAATATAAAAATTTAAGAATTGTATCCAGGAGCTCAGAAAGAGATGGAAAGTATCACAGGTCACAGAGAGCATCACAGGAGAGGTGGTGCTTGGCTCACATCTTGAAGGACAGATGCCAGTTGCCCAGTGAGCCCTGCAGGGAGGGCCTTCCAGGCATTAGAGGCTATGCTCCACATAGGGTATGTCAAGCAGTTCAGAGAGGCTGGGCTGAAGGGAGCAGGTTGGGGAGCCATGGCAAGATAGCACTACAAGTCCTGTCTGGGAAAGGAGCGGAATCCCAAATCATGCAGAGCGCTCTCTGTCCTTCTGAGAAACACTGCTGCTGTGGCTGTTGTCAAGCCTTGAGACTTTAAGCCCAGGAACAACAGGACAAGGGGTGTGTTTCTGAAGGATAGTAGCAGGGAGGCCAGAGAGTTGAACCAACAGCCTGAAGACAGGGGACGATTGCTGTAGATCTTGCCAGAGATTTTAGGAACTTGAACTTAAGAACTAGGAGTAGAGATGGAGAAGCTGGAGTCAAGTCTTGGTATTTATGTTTTACATTTAGCAAATAAATCCATTAGTGCTCAATGCCAAAAAAGAAAAACGAAACTTGCTCCCCATTATCTGATTACATGTAAATATAACTTATTGGAGAACATTAAGCATTTTTTTCCTACTAACTTATTATAGGCTAGATATTTTTAATCATCAAAAATTATACTATTAGATTGCATTCACACCTAGAGCTCTCCAGTTGCCAAAATGAATTGACCATAATTATTGTATTTTTGAACAGTTTACATTCTATTATACTGAAGACTCATTTATGCATTTCTTCAGACTTTTCTTGTTCTATTGCTATTGTCAGGAATAGGCCAGGTGGGGGAGAAATTAACAATCACAGTTCTTCCCAACTCTATCAACACCCTGAGTCTATCTTCATCAGCTCCCCATTCCTCACCTCCCACATTCCTTCAGCTGTTTCCAGGGACATTGTCTCCTTTTATTTTCTGAACTTGAGATAAATGGCTTTCATAATTTCTTAGTTTGGTTGAGATAAAGTTGGAAATTTTCAAAAGAAACTTTGCAGAGGATAGATTTCTTATGTCGATAAAAAAAACAGCCTTATAGATTTTCTTATGTAACGAATAGCTTCCAGAATTTTATTTCAAAGTGTTTTAGCTTCCTGGAAGAATCACTATGTCATATCATTTTTAAAAATGTGAGTGATCTCACTTTTTGCTTTGATTATCAAGGAACTCACAGCCGAATTTTGTAATCAACCATAACAAATGTTAGAGTTAACTCTGGTTTCCTCAACCCCAGTTCCCCCTTTCCTCTAGTCCCTTAAATTTTTTTGAGCTTACGGTGTGTCATCTCAAATACTTTCAGTAAAGAAGTGGGTTATAAGTGCATCATCATTAATAAATTCTTGTCAACTCAACTTGAGGCGCATATTAACTGGCTTAGACCAAGTTCTCAGGATTCAGTTCCTTGCCCTCCTGTCTGATTCAGTCAGATGTAATGATAGCATTACATCTGTCTATGGCATGGTCACTGGAAAAGTTTGAAGCTACATCTACTCTGGAGCAGAAACTTGGTCATATCAGAGATCACGTGTCCTCGGAGTGGGCAGCTTCTCCCTGTTGACCTCACCTCAGCACCCTTCCCAGCCAGTAGAAGGCATCTATGCTTCCTGTTCTAAGCTCACAACACTGCTTCACTACCTGACTCACTTCCATTCTAAGTGGTCTCTCTAATTCTTTGCTTGTCCTTTAGAGCAAAAGTTATTGGCTTGCTCTGGCCAAATAAATCTTCAAATCTTTTCTGACCAGGTTACCTAGTGCTCACACTTCTCTCGGTAAGTGTTCTGACTAATAATAGTTACATTAATAACCAACACAGATTATGAACTTATCATGTGCCTGGAATTGTGCTAAGTACTTCCAATAAAGTCTGTTCTTTAATTTTCACTGTGCTCCTAGGAGTTCAGAAATGTCATCATTACCATTTTTCAAGAGAAATCTAAGACTAAGAGAAATAAAGTAGTCTATTCAAGGACACCTAACTCAGTTCAAATCAAAGCCAGGAGTTGAACTGAGCCTTAAATTAAGGCAGTCTGATTCTTGGTGCCTTCTCATAGGCCTCACATCACCCTTTGACGTCAGGTGTGCTCCATGCCAAGGAGTAATCAAAGCAAATTCTGATCATCACATTTTGGTAATGTCAGTACCCCATCAATTTTCTGGATCAGTAACAGGAAAGAGGTAGGTGGTCGTCTTAGACACCTATGTCTAAATTACTTTTAATGGTTCTGTCATGTTTGGGTTGAGTATAGATGGGAATTTTGTGATGAAAATTGTACATACTATTTCTGATAATTCTCATGCTTATTGTGAAACTACATTTTGTATGTTTTATATTTTTAGATTGCAAAAATAATTCCTTACAAATGCAAATTAATTCCTTCAAAGAGTAGTGAACAGGACTTGATTTTTGCCTGAAATTGCTAACAGTCACTCCTCTCCATATGTTGCACACTTTCCCATTAGAAACTACTTTTATAAAATGTTCAGAACGAAATAATAAAGGATGATATTTATTATGCAGAAAAAAATACCTCAATGGCAATAACTATCACATTCAGGACATTTCAAATTTTATTGTTGTCTATCTAATTTAGCATACCAGGGTTTCTATATGCTCGAGGAGAAATCTTTAAAGTTAGTATAAAGGAGAACACCTCACTTTGATGGGAAGAAGGATTTCTAGTACAGATCCTGTATCAGGTTATGTTGTTCTGAGAATATAATTCTCCATCTCTCTCTCTCTCTCTCTCTCTCTCTCTCTCTCTCTCTCTCTCTCTCTCATACACACACATACTCACACACACATACATAGAAATCCTTAGCTCACAATAGGCAGATACCTCTGAATGGGTTAAAAGTAAATAGAAGCCCTCGAAAGAAAGGCAGAATCAGTAATGACAGTTTTGAAGTATCCAGTACCTGTTGTGACAGGAATAACAAATTAATTGGGACTATAACGGATTCTTTGTAAAGGTGAAGTAAACACACTTGACTGTATATTTTTCACCATCAGTTAAGTCTCAATTGGTTCTAAAAATAAACAGAAGACATTGAACAGTTTTAATGGATTCTGACACCTAGGTATTATGCTGTCACTCCAGTATAAATGAATCATAACTTTGGACTGCACCTAGGAATTACTACACATTTGGAGAAAATTTATGATGCACCAAGCTTTGAATCATGATGTGATATCAAAACTAAAGTCAAAAGAGGAAAAGAGCTAGGCATAAATTATTATCCTCAATCCCATATGTATCTTCCAATGCAACAGGTAAAGGTTTGAGGATTTAGGAATACTGACAATAATTATCATGGGTGCTGAAGCAAATTTATCCTTCTAAAAGTAGTTTATTGTAAAAAAAAAAAAGAAAGAAAGAGAGAAAGAAAGAAAGAAAGAAAGAAAGAAAGAAAGAAAGAAAGAAAGAAAGAAAGAAAGAAAGAAAGGAAGGAAGGAAGGAAGGAAGGAAATAAGGAAGGAAGGAAGGAAGGAAGGAAGGAAGGAAGGAAGGAAGGAAGGAAGGAAGGAAGAAAGAAAAGAAAGAAAGGAAAAAAAGCAATCCAGCAGAAGGCTAGTCTTGTACTATACATCTGACAGAGGTGTTTATGTTCCCTTTCCATGTGTAACCCTTTGTCCAACCAGACTAGAATCTTCTTGGGGGCAGGAGCATTTCTACAATCTCAAGGGATCTCTTCGGCGCCGCTCCTTTCTATTTTCAATAAAAAGACCAGTCTTTGGACCAGCCAATGCACTGAATTGACTACTTTAGTAGCCATAATCAGTCAAGCTCATTGTTTCCAGTGACACTGACAAAAATCTGTACTTCTTGCTTTTCAAATGGACAGTTGGCATGGAGTAAACATTGCGTTGAAGTCCATGACCGATCATAGAAGGAAGGCAGCCAGAGGATATGCTGTTTTGAAAAGAGAAATCTGTGAATGAATATCTTAATGTTTTGAGACCCCAAGTGTATCACTGGAAGACTGTTAAATGTTCATGTATTTATTTCGGTTTAAATGTCAGGTTTTAAATATATAAAGATAGCAGATTCAGATATCAGGAAAAAAGTTTTATGAAGTGCTTCTATTGCATAATAGAAATAATAATGTCATACATTTGTATGGCATCTGACATTTTTCAAAGCATTTTCATCCGTAGTACTTTATTCTGTCTTCTGTAAAGCAATAGGGCTGGTATATTATACCATCATACAGATAAGGAAATGGAGACAGAAAGGTTAACTCCACCAGGGAAGAAGCAAATACTAGAATTCTTGTCTTTGCTTGTTAGACCAGTATTCTTTCTAGTTTATTTATTTTTCTTGTGGATAAATAGAACAAAATCTAACATTTGCATAATGCTGTACAGTTGGTTAGAGAGAGCAGGTGGTTTTATTTCCATTTTATAGAGAAGGCTAATGATCTGAGAGGCAGAGTGAATTTTCCATGGCTGCACAGGTAGAGAATGGTAGAATTCAGGAAGAGAAACTCCTATTCTTCCCTAAAGCCTCTTCATGTGCACTGGCTCTAGAAATCTGGCCAATTAAACAGGGCTGCTTTTTTCCCCCTCCTATTCAGCCCACTGTATTCTCATGGTTCCAAATAACCCTGTTAGCTCATTAGGTTAGTTGATTTTTTCTGAGAGAATTACCTTTCAACAACTGGGGTCTTATATTCTGAAATATGGGTTGAAGGCTAACCAGCTACAGTTTTTTGTAGCTGGTTTATACGTTATTGTCTCTGATGTTCGAAGAAAAAATTGCAACAAAGGACCTCATCTTTTAATGATAAATCTATTCATTACCAAACATATACCAGGCTACATAGGAAACTCAGAGTAGATGTGTTCAAGTTCCACGTGTCTTTGAAATAAGTAGCTACTCTAGCTTCAGGTGGGACCCAGAGAACAAGACAAATACCAGGTGTGGAGGAAGGGGTGAGAGTCGGGTAAATGAGGGGAGGATGGAAATTCCGGGGTAGAAACGACAGGGAAGGGGCAGTATGGAGGTCTCCCTATCTTCAGGCCAGCCTCTGGGAACTTCTCTCACCACCCTGGCCTTGCACGCAAGTTCATCTGGTGACACCTTTCAAGTCTGCTGGCTCATCACTCCTAGGCTGCCATTGATACACGCCTCCTGAAATGGCATCTACATACACATTTCTGATGCGCACTCTAATGTCTAGGTTTAATATATCCCCTGTGGCCACGTGTGTAGTTTCAGTTTCGATGCAATCCTTTCCGCACTGACCTTGTACAGTTATAAATGTTTTAACATCCTTAAAAAAAAAAAAAAAAAAAAAAAAAAGCCCGTGCTTCCATAAAGAGCCACAAACAGAAGTAGTAGGAAGATTTGGAGCCATGCAACACCGGTCGCCATAAGGCTGACCTTATGTGAGCATCCCTGAAGTTTAATGACTGTGAATATAGTTATTGCAGGCTTTTTAGAGGGCATTATATTAGTGTGACCGTTGGTAAATACCAACCTCACGTTTTTATTTCCGCTGCGAAGGAGATCGTTTCCTATGCTCCTTTAGAAAGGGAATCCGGGCTTTGCAGCTTTTTTAACCCCCTGGAAAATAAACCGCAGCTGCAGTATTCACAGTCTACCCGCTTCCGGGGCTTTTGGAGCTTTACTCCTGTTAGGAAAATGTGCTGTTTATGCTCAAATGCAAGTTTCCTGGTGTTTTTGTTTTTAAGATTAGAAAACAATGGAGAGGGAAAACAAAGCTTTTAAAGCTTCATAAAAGGTTGCGAGTTCACTCTCTTTCTCAGGGTTATAAACATGGTTCCAGAAAAAAGCTCCATCTCGGGGCTAAGAAACCAAGCAGATATTTAAAGGGGTAGCACCTTAACTTGTCAATTTCGAGAATACCAAATGATCCTGTAGGTTTTTTATTTCTTTAATCAGCTGTAATTTTCAGCTCTGATGCTGTCTGACAGGCTTCATCTCAACCCCTGTGCAACATTGCTCCTCTGGCTTCTCTGTGAGATACAAATAAGGGGGAGGGGATCTGGAAAATAAACTGACAGCATAAATTGGATGGGATCTCATCAACCTATAGAGACTGGAGCCACAGTTGGAGGGTGTGAAGGGAAAAGGTTTAAAGAATGCCCGCTTCATGGAGGAGGGTCATTTCCCCCCCTTTTTTCTTTTTCTTTCTTACCTTCTATCTTCCTTCCTTCCTTCCTTCCTTCCTTCCTTCCTTCCTTCCTTCCTTCCTTCCTTCCTTCCTTTCTTCTTTTCTTCCTTCCTCTCTCCCTCCCTCCCTTCCTCCTTCTTTCCTTCTCTTTCTCTATATCTTCAGTCTTAAACCCAGTTCTCTCCTTTGGATAATAGATACACAGATTTGGATCCAAGAAAAAGTGTGATAGGCACACATATGCATATATATATACACAGAGAGACAAACTCATACACATGTATACTCACAGGGACATTAATATCTTGTGCACTGAATAACAACAACAATAATAATAGTAGCTAGCACTTGGTCCATGGCTCACAAAGCATCATCTGAGTTCATCCTCAGATCATCCCTATGAAGCTCATTTTTACAGATAAGGGAGCTGGTGTAAGCTATGGGTGTGAATGAAAAAGAGACCAACTTCAGAGATCCACATCCGACAGGTCAAAATGTCCCTGGTTTGAATTATTCTTACTCTCACTTTTATCTACAATAGGTAATCCTCTAAAATACTGACTTTCAGCAGTAGGAGTTTGCAAGGCGTTATATAGGGGTTGATGGCCTTGGTGAGGTGTGAGGACTGGAACTGCTCATACTCAGGTCCAAAAGGCACTTTTTCATATTGCACCTTCATCCAGGTAGGAGTTGAGGGGATGAGAGAAATGGGGCCCGTAGACAACCATATGGGGCACAAAGACTGCCTTTTTAACAGAGATGCCAGCAGGGAAAAGAGAGGTAGTTCTGGGAATTCTGATCTTATACCCTGGAAGAGGTCACCCAGTTTTTTCTGGGCTACTTGTCAGATAGTAGGAGGACCTGTTTCCATCAAGTTGAGACCCTAATGCCAGTTTCCACATATGTAGTGCAAGATGATCTTTTCTCCCTGCCTCCCCACTTGCATGAATAGAGCTTTAGGCCTTTCCTGGGGAAAGTATCCCATCCTTAAATATATAAATTACATACACCCTTAATTACTTCAAAGTCATTTTTAGGAATTCTATGTTTGCATAATTAGTTTTAGAGGTATTCACTGCATTTCTACCTTAGTTTCCTTGTGAGTAAAATGGAAACTTAATGACTTCCTGTTTGGAATAGAAGATACTAAGATAAAATTAATTTTAATAATGAAACAGTTTTATATGGATAGTATATTTCTATTCGATGTAATTTGGTCATTGATCATTACAATCCACATTCTATTTTATAGGTAAGTCCATAGATATCCTAGGCAGAATTGAAAGAGGATGTGAAAATCATACTTCTTTCTCATTTACATCTAATCATGGGGTATGTCCAGTGATGCTTTCTCCCTCATCTTTATTCCCTCCCTCCTCCATCGCCCCACCACAAAACAAATCAAAACAAACAAAACCAAGCAATTGATTAGAGTTCCTATAAGATCTTTTCTTGGTTAAGTTCATAATTAAACAACTCTAGTACTACGGTCACTCAATTCCAAAATGCATGTATTCACATATGTCACATATCCTGGTTTTTCTACTTTTTTTTATGTAGATGGAAAATTTTACAATGTTGTAGAATTTGCTACTCTTCATCCAGAATATTTGTTATTAAGAAGTCTCCCTGCTAAATTTTAGTTCAAGGTCATTACTGACTTACTAGTTCAAAAAAATAATAATATGATAGTTGGTTCCAGAGACTCAAATCCTTTTGTTCTTTGCACAATGCTTTTTGTTTTAAATAATACTGCACCATCTAGCTACCAAACAATGTCAAAGATGCAAAGTATTACTTTGAAGAAGTAAAATAATTGTGGGCCTTATACTAATAAAAACACCTGTAAAATCACAGGTAGATGAGACCATCACACATCATGAAGAGAATTACGTTCTACTATTATGGTAATTAACTACCTCCCCAAATAGCTGGTTGTACTTGTAACTCTCACGTCAGGATTAGAATCCTTGAAATAACAGCCACGTTTATGGTTCTAATTTAGTTTGCAATTGATTCTCCTAAAAACCATAAGCCAGAAAAGTGCTTATTTTACGAAGCACAATACAGCCTTCATAGAGACTATTTTAAAATTACTCTGGTGTCCTACAAACTTCAAGTCTTTTGTTTTCATAAATTATGAAAGGGAAATGTCACAAGTGCTCATGGTTGTGGTGCCCCCGGCTCTGCTGACAGCTGTATGATGCACACTCAGTGCGGCTGGTTGGGAGCTGAGAGTTTCATCAATAAATATGACTCTGATCACTTCATGTCGACAGTCAAGGTAATGGCGTTTAGTATCTTGGAAACATACACCACCACCAGTCACATGTGGACTTGGTTGTTGAAATCCACAGTGTGGAGCTCATCTCATTCTTCCCTCTTGACAGAAATTTCACTTTTTATCTTTCTCACAATTCTTGATGATAATCTGTTTTTAATACAGTCATATTTCTTACTTGTACTTTACCACCACATAAGACTGCTCATATACTTCATGTAGTATGTGGAGATAAGAGTTGAAACTAATATTGTCTGTTACATTAAGAATTTCACCTCCCAGCCAGTTTTATCATAGGAAGGACCTCTACTTGTCTGGATCCCTAAAGATAATTAGAGCAATGTTTTAAAATATAAGAAAAGCCAATCACAGATAGCCAGGGAAACTAATTCTACATATAGAAAGAATTGTGAAATAAATCTCCAGGGCACTTTTTTTAGAAATCAATATTAAAACATTTTGTATGTGAATCAATTTAAAAATAAACTGCAGCTCTTCTTAGTATCCAAGTTGCCCTACTTTATCAGTTTTTTTTAAATTTACCTTTTATCCTTTATCTGCAGACATCTCTATCATGAATGATATTTTGCATGGAAGTTAGATCCAAATATTGTATATAACTAGCCTTTAAATTCATTAATTGTATTTATTAAAAAACATTTAAGTTTTATTTCTCTCACAATTTAGTAGTTTAGCATAATATATAAAAGTGATAGATTTAAAAGGTGTTTTTGATAAAAAGATAGTTCTTTGAAAATAGATTAAAGTTACATGGTAACTTTGGGTATTTTTATTTTTAGCCTGCTCTTCTTGTTATGAAACGGTTCTTTTTCATCAGTTCTTTGTCTGTAAATGCTCTGCTTGGAAAAAATTTAAAGTTAATATGAAATACCTAGGTTTAAAATGTCACACAAAAAATTAAGTTTATATCTCTATGCCACTAAATTTTTGCTTCAAGATTTTCCAGTGTTGACTTATAACATTTTTTAATATCCGCAGTCACCTTGACAGAATTTTCAGACTCTGAAATACAGTGTATTAATTTGACTGTGAATATTTCCTTAAACCACAAAATACAGAAAGGCAGGAAATCACGAAAGTCCTTGCATCTGGGAAAACTCAGGGTGGTAAGTAGGTTAACATGTTACTGAAACTATAGGAAGATACAGTTTTTGACATATGAATGTTAAGAACAAAATCTTGTAGACATTTAAGCTGTGTTTTTATTCTTTTGAACATATTTTTACACTAACCATAATTGAAATAATGTTAAAATATAACCAAAAAAAATCTCAGCAAAAATGTTGAAAGGACCAATTTATATGTAAAAAAATCAAGAAAGACAGGCTAATTTTTAGAAAGCCCTATGCTTCCAGCATTAATTCTCGATCTCTGCAAAATTCATTTTATACTTATAATGACTTTCTCTTTTTGTAAATAAAATACTTTTTTCCTCCGTTATTGACCAAACTGTAATGAGAAAATAAGCAATTTAATGCCAATGAATTATTTCTACATTTTTTTTTTTCTGGAGATCTGGAAAAGAATTGCCTCCAGTTAATGCCAAGATCACTTTATTTGTGTAAAAATATAACACCGTTAATAAAATGTTAGCTATAAATAAAAATGTAACTATAGTGAAATGCAAATGTGGATACTGCTAATGTGTAAGACTGAATACCCCTGTTGATTTCTTTAGTGGAGAAAAATATCTATGATGCTCTCAGTAAATTAAATTACATCAGAATGAATTCTTTAGGAGGTTTTGGAAGCTCCAGATTTCAGGCATTAATGCCTTCACACAAACTAACTTTTGAAAGCAAGGATTTGAAACAGATACAGCAACATTTTGCCTAAAGTTTATTCATCAAAGGGCTGCATATTTTGAAAAGGGTAAAAGTACTACCAAACCCATCAGGGATAAGTAAAGGCTATATACTATAGATTATTTTAATCCCCCAGCTAGATATAAAAGGGATAATTACATATTTGTGGTTGAAGCCATGTGGTGGAAAAATCAATACAACTTTTTTGTATGACACTTCATTAGTGTGAAAAATTTTTAAAGCTGAGAAGAACTGCCTTGCAATTAAATGCCTCTGCTACTTCAGCTCCAGTAATGGGTTTGTATTATTATCTAGTTTATTTGAAATAGTGGTTGCACTATAGAAGTAATTGGAAAACATTGATTATGCACTTGTATCTGGAAAGCCTGGCAAATCATTACAGGGCCCGGCAACAGTTAGTTAGCCTTACTAATGAAGCACTAATTGCTCTAAGTAGGTTAACATGTTAGTGAAACTATAGGGAGATAATAGTTTAGAAAATTCTGAAGTATTTTGCCAAACATGCATTTTTATTTAATATTCCAGAGATAGAAGTCATGTGTGGGTTTTTTTTTTCTTTTGTTTTGTTTTGTTTTGATTATGATACTCTCCTAGGGAAAAAAGAAAAAGAAAAGAAAAAAAAGAAGCCTAAATGAAGTTCCCACATTCTCTGGGCTTGAAATGACTTCATTTCCTTTCATGCTCTCTTCCTATTAACTCAAACACTTTTACAAATGCAACTAAGCCACTATCAGCATGGTTGCCTGGAGCAGATTTTTGGGTCGTTTAGTTCAGAAACTTCTAACATATCTATCGTGGTTCATTCTTCCAGCTCAAGGGCTTCATGATTCAATCCATGCAAAAATTTCCTGCTGTTGAATAATCATTCCATTGTCCTACCTAAAGTAAAAACTATAATTTAAGAACTATCTATATTTTTTTACTTGAAATTAATTTAATTAGTGGAATTTTATTAGGGCCTTACTAGCAGAGAGAGAAGCATCACATTCCCCCACTGCCATTCTTGGGATTTTTAGGAGGGGGAAAAAATTAGTGTTGGAGAAATTCTTACATATGTGCACCAGAAGACAAAGACAAGAATGTTTATGGTAGCATTATCTATAATAATAACAGACAAACAAACAAAAACACTTGAAACCACTCAGTGCCCACTGAGGAGGGAATGGCTAAATGTGTTATGGTCACACAGGGGAGTATTATGCAGGAGATGAATATGAATGACATATGGGCACACACATAAAGAATGAATTTAGAGGTAAAATGTTGAATGAGAAAAGAACATTTTAAACTACATGGAATATGATGACATTTTATAAAGCCCCTAAATAAGCAAAACTAAACAGTTGTAGTGAATATACATATATAGCAAAATTATACTTTTAAAAATTTGTGAAATGATATAAATCCTAAGTTCAGCATAGAAGTTACCACAGGAGGTAGGGTAGGGCACATAAGAGGTATCCAAGGTTTTGGTGGTACTATAGTTTTTGAATTGGATGGTAAATTCGTGGGTGTTAATTTTAATATTATGACTCATAACTCAAATTTATGTTACAAATGTTCTTTTGTATGTTATAACAGAACTTTTTTAAAGGATCAGTATCTTCCAACCCCTTAAAGAAATTACATTATCTTGCCAAGTCAAATAATCAAATCTACCCTTTTGGTTTTCTAAGAAAATCAGAGATTACATATTGCCATTTAAAAATTGTGGGGTTTTTTAGGGGGAGAGCTAATTATTGAGAATACAAAGGTAAGAAATTGAATGAGAAAAAATGTTTTGCTTCAACTAAAAAAAGAAAACTGAGTAGAAGTTTTAAAAATCATAATTCACTTTTGTATGTTTATGATTTATTCCTAAGTGAGTATTTCTCTTTGTAAAGCGTAGGTGGTCCTCTGTACCAGTGAGTATGTCGAGGTTTACATCTGAGTAGCAGATTTATCTTTTGGGGCAAATATGGAAACGACAGTAGTATAAGTTAGAAAGGGCAAACTTGCCATTCTTACAAAAAACTTCCTTTTTTAGCAACATTTACCAGTGTAAAAGGCCATTGAATAACATGATCCGTGTAAGATGTCCAACAAAGTTTAGAAGTCAGCCAGAGAGGGGTGAGTAATTTTGTGGGCCTTACATTTCTTGCCTGGATATTTCTTTCTTCATTTACCTAACACAGAGCTTGGCATATAGTAGGTGGTCAATACGTACTTTTGAGTTAAACTTTTTGTTGAACCAACTTCTCCAAAGAGAGATACCTTGAAATATGCAATTATATTTAAATGCCAAAAGTAATTCTTTACAAATAATATGACAATGGCTCACAGAAAAAAAGTTTAGCTACCTAAATCCCCCAACATAAGTGAGAAAAACACTCCTCTGAAACAAATCAGAGACTAGTGATGTTCTTGAACTTTTCTTTATCCTTTCAACGTGTGTTAGTATGGTATTATTTTTGAGAAATGCAGCTCATGGGGGGAACAATGCCCACATAAATCTTAAAGGGTTTGAGGTTCAAAATATTTCATTAACCTGTTTTTGAAAATGCCAAAACATTCTTATCTTTTAGAGATACCTACTTAAATGTTCACAAGTATGAAAACGATGTGATGACCCAGGGTGTGTTTCAAAACGGTGCAAGGTGGGGATTAGGAATATAGATGAAACCAAATCAGCCATGAGATGAGATGATACTTGTTGAAGCAGGGTGATGAGTAAATGGGGGTTATTATTTTATATTGTCTCCTTTTGTATATTAAATTTTTCTACAATAAAAAGTTTAAAATGTATGGGGACAGAGTTATTGAATTTTTCACGAGAAACTATTTTATAAAATGGTTAGTACCTAGCCAAATACTCATTCTATTTGAGTTGAGGGGGAAAATGTCAAATTCTCTTTCTGGCTATTGGTTCCTCTGAAAAAACTTATTTTAAAGTGGCATTGGTAAACAGGTGTCATTAGGTGATGCCAGTTGAAATGGAACTCTCAGCCATCAATAGGGGTTTGTGTTCCCCTCAATGTTAATATTTTTTTTCCTCTTGAAATTATTGGAAGGATCTGGCTGGGGCGAGTGGTTGCAAAAGGGATTATTGTTTAAATGGGACCCTGTTTCTAGCCTTAAGTCAGACAAAAGCCATTCTGGGTACATTCAACATTGCAAAGAAAAATAACAATGCTTTCAGAAAGCTGCTTTCTACAAAGCAGCTCATTATTGTAAATGGAGCATGTTTAGACTGCTAAGGCAAATCATAAAAGTCCGGCCTCGACCGCAAGTTCCTTTGACAGTAAACACTGTCCTCAAGTCAGATATACTCTGGGCAGCCCCCACACCACTGGCCTGTGTAGAAAGCTCACCGGATGATTCTGAAACGTGGAAAGTGGAGTTATGGAAGTATAAATGTGCACAGTGAACATTATCTGCAAGGTCTTTTATGTTAAGGAAATAATGACACCTGCCAATCTTTCAAATTCCAAAGGGTAAAGCATGAGGCCTAGGAGGCTGTCATTGAACATGACAGGCTTAATGCCAAGTTTATAACAGAAAAAGGGCAATCTTATTGTGGTTTATTCAGTTTTATGGTGCTGGGTCGGTACGAAGGCATTCTTTCTCTCTCTCTTTTTTAAAAATCTAATTTATAATATTTGCAATACCAAACAGATTCTTTACATATCTCCTGAGCCCCTGCTCCTCTTCACTACCCCCAGTCTCTTCTTTAGGGAGCAACCCTAAATCCTTCCAATTTATCATCTTTGTGAATCCAGACAATGGTGTTAGTTGAGCATTTCCGTTGTTATAGAGCTGTTTCTAACAGCAAACATCTCCGTTTAATTACTGCTTCGACTGTTGCTGTATTTTCACCCAACCTGCCCCTCACTGGAGCCCATTGGGCTGAAGAAAGAATTACTCCCCACGCTGGTCCTTAGCCCTGCTTGCTCAGATCTGTAATTGGCCCTGTGTTTTTGACTTTTTGCTAATAAGCAGCTTACTTTCTCTCCCCCTAGACTCAACCCACCACTTTTGTTTCATGAATTTTACAAAGGATTTTAATAGATGCTTTAGGCTATGCAAAATGTTATATGAAGGGAAGCATTAATGCAACAGCCTTGACACAAAGGACGTGTGAATGGCTGCTTATCATTACAGTCAGGTCTCAAATTTTTCATTAGGAGTTCTGGAGGACAAAAGAAGAAAAAAGTATAGCTATATGAAGGAATATTAACCTATACTGTGTAACCAACTATAATTGCTTAGCATTTTACATTAACTCTCTTCAGACGTGGCCTCTCATTATTTTTACACATACATAATAACTGCTTATTACAGCGGTATAGCCCACATCGATAACATTGTGGATAAGGTTGTGTCAGCATTTCTAATATAAGACCCACTTTCATGGGTTTAAAACAGTTGTAAAATTTACCTTCAGACCAAAGATTGGTAATCAACTTTCCACCTGGAGAGGGAATTTTGTTTAAAGTTAAAGAACAAAAAAAAACCAAAAAACAAAAAAACAACCTTTCATTAAGAAAAAAAGTTTGCTTGTTTTAAATTATGGATGTAAACAAAATGAATATGCCTAAGATATTTTTGAATATCTCTACATATGAAGATTTACTTAGACCCACTCTGAATTGTGCTTTTGATGATACATGTAAATAAATAAACAGCACCAAAATTAAATACCACATCCATTAATAGACTATTGAAAATATTTATATTCCCAATAGATTACATATGTACTATGATATTAAGAACTCTGCATATATTTTCAAGATATAATGCATAGTTTTCATTGGAAAATGAATAAAAATATTTATCAGTTTCAAGTGTTAGAGCCCACGAAGAGTCATCCACTTATAGAACAACACACAGGCTTTTAGAATTTCTCTGAAATTCTGTTTTCTGAAAGTCTCTGAACAAATTGGTTTCGACTAAGAGAAAGAGTAGGAATTCAGCAAAACACTGGTCTTGTACTTTGATCTAAAGTCAGAGACTGTTAAGAGTAGGTGGTATATTTGCCATATGACAAAATGAGTCCATTTACAGGAGTTTGGGCATCTGACATAAGTAATCCAAAGAATGATATTGCTGATTTTCATTGACTTTGCAAAATATTCCAGTTTTTTCAAGTTTTCCACTTTTTGTACAAGATAGAAAAGTATTTTGAAATCATGCTCAAATAATAATTATGAGATGTATCAGCATTCCCCCCCGCACACACACAAATGTTCCCGATTCATTTGTCATGTGTTAAACATTTGTTTCTAAAGAAAAAGGAAGCTACAAAATTGTATATCATTTCTTGAAGTTTTCGGAGAAACCATTCTAATAAATGAATGATAACATATATGGAAATTTCCCCTTTTGTTGAAAAAAGCCTGGAAAAGCATATTGAAAATAATTTCAACTATACTGCTTCTGCAAAAAAAAAAAAAAGAAATATACCCTTAAAAACATTGTTTATGAATAATAGATCAACTCTATCAAACACCAGTGAGGTAAGATAGAGCTCGTGTCCTTAATTCTCATTAAACTTCTAGTTTTCTTCTGCTCCTTTCACCCTTTTAGCTTAGATGAGAAGGCTAACCTTAGCTATGTTTCTCAGACTTAGCCAATTCCCTGACATACCTCAAGAACTGCTAAAAAAAAAAAAAAAAAAGAAAAAAGAAAAGTAAGAGATGTTCATTTAAAAGTACAAACCCACTTAGAATAATATCATATTCTATAAAGCAATGTTTTCTACAACTATCTATTGAAGTGACAGCTTACAGAAGGTGGGAACGTAGACTAAAAGTGTCTCTCGGCACAAAGACATTAGTTTCATGGTTTTAGTGCAATAAGGAAGTATCAGCTGTGTCCCTAAACTGTTGGAGTGAAGGGCTTGCAGCTGGCATTTGTGCAATGACTCCTCTGCGTTGGAAAAGCTGCAACTTGTTTGTACAGTTCCAGTAAACAGAGTGCCGGCCTCACATAGCTAATTAGCTGTGGCCCTGGCTTGCCTGTGCTATGTAGTGGCAGTCTGAACAGAGATGATTGTCATCAGATATCACAGATGTCTCTCTTTTGCTGCTCAGCTCAGACCCGAGCTTGTGCAGTTTGGGGAAGGAGGCGCTAGAAGTTCAGACACTGGGTCTCTGGTGCCTCAGCTGCTGTTTTCAGGCAGCTCGTCACTCCTGCCTGCTGTGAGGAAGAAAGCAGGGTTAGGCAAGGGGAGTATCATACCTTGTAGGGTTTTCCAGGAGGCAGTGATGCAATCAGTTTGAAAGGAGAGGTTTCAGAGCAAAAAAAGATGTAACTGGAGCTACTTAGGACTTTTTTGAGTTGCCTGGGATTCTCAGAGATGACAAATGTTAATTCTTTCAATTCATTATGTGTTTTTGAAATGAGTATCTAAGAGGGTTAAAGGAACAGGCTTCAAGATTTACAAGTCACAATCAAGCATGTGCTAAGAAAAATAAAGCACTAGGCAAAGAGGTGTGACTTTAACCCTAAAGCACAAACTGGATAACCCTATAATCCTCCACCTCTCACTCTCAGCTAGTCCCATAAATTTATAACACCCTCCCCTGTTCTCTGACCCCTCTACCTAACAACCTGTTATCCCTCAAAAATAATGGCATGTCCTCTCGCTGGGATTGCTAGTAATCTTCCACTCTAGAAGTCCCTCAGCTTCTTAAACTTCTCTCAGAATAAAAATGGTCATCCCTTCCACCATCCCCAAATACCGCCTCCGCCCCACATAGCTTCTCCACTACTTTTTCTGCTTACCCAATTCTTTCGTTGGCTCTGTCCTTCTTCCTTGTGTTGTCCCTAACATTGGAATCGCAGGGGGTTCCACCTGCAGTTCTTGCCTTCCATCTCAGTCCCCTTCTCATAAACCAGGCTCCTCTGTAGCTATGGCTTCAACCACCAAGCCCATTCCAGAAACACCCAGATTTTCTGCCAGAGCTCTCATCTATTCTTCACTGTTTATCGAATATATTCTGTGGACATCTCATATTTAACTTGCCCCAATATAAACTCATCTATCCTGTGTCCCATCCCATTTCAACCTTAGGTTCTCCCTCTAAACCAGGTCCTGCTTTGTAATTGCCATCTCAGTGAAGACTCCACTCTCCACTTGAGTCATCGGAGTCAGAACCCTGAAATCACTGTGGGTCCCTGCTTTCCTTAGCTCCTAAAGCCTGGCTCTTGGGAAGCCTGGCTGTGTCCTCCTCCTTCATATCTCTGGATTAATTTCCTCTGCTCCATTTCCTTCCATCTCTGGCCTTTGTTTCTCCCTGCTGGGCTAATCCTTAGATGAGAACACCTTCCACCCTTCATTCAGCATGGTCTTCCTAGAAAGCAAATCTGATCCTGTCATTCCCTTGCTCAAAACCTTCAATAGATCCTTACATTTTGAGGAAAGCCTGGTATACAGTGCTCTCTCAAGTGGACCCAAGCCTCTCTTATTGGACCTGCTTGTCGCTCTTCCCCACAGCACTGTGGGCTGCAGTTGCCTCACTGACCTCATAGCCCCAGACCTCACTGCCCCTCTTCTTGTCATGTCTGGCTCTGAGTCTTTGTATGTAAATATAATGTGCCTTTCCCTTTTCTGACACCCGAGTCATCCTCAGACTCACCTCAAATGTCTTCATTTCCAGGAATACTTTTCTGACATTTCTAGCAGAAGAAAGTCTGCTTCCTAAGTGCTCCCAGAGTCACATTTTCATGTCTGTTATATCTAATTGCATTTCTATGGATGTTAACATATCTGCCCACTCTACTTGACTGGAAATCCCTGGAGGACAAGTAATGTTCATTTTTGTAACTCTTTGCCTGGCCTAGTACCTGATATATAGTAGACTCTTAAGTATTTATTAAATTAATGAATAAATGCAAGGATGAATGAATGAATGAATAGGAATGTACCACTGCATAGATTTAGATAGGAAGAAGACCAACACCTTGATAGTTTCTTCAACTTCTCACAAAGTCTTAGGGAATTCAGAGCCTATGTCAGGATGAGACTGCAAAGCACAGCAATAATAATGGTAATAATAATAGTAATATTAATCACCATTCATTGGGCAGTTTGTTATTAAGCCAAATTTACATAAATTATTTTAATCCATTTTAAGTCTTATAAGTATAGTTTTATTTATCTTATAGATGAGGAAACTGAGGTTCAAGGTCATATAGCTATTGAAAGATAGAGTTACGGTGTGAATTGAGAAACGCCTGCCTATGTCAAAGTCTATAGTATAAAACATTAGACTTAACATTGCCTACATTTTCCATAGGTATAGTCTTAACAGTTTTGCATTTTGGAATTTAGGCTGTAATAGAGCATGAAAAATAGATATAAAGAATACCCTTAAAAATAAGATGGAGGTTTTTATTAAAAGCTGCCTAGTCTAGTACTCCCAGCTAATCATGGTGCCATGCTATGCTGAGAGTTCTGTTTCTTCACCAGTCAGTGGGCCACCGATGAATCCCTTACCTATGACAGTCACCTTGCAAATTGCAGGCCTTCATTCATGAATGGGGCTCAGGAAGGAATTAGACTTAAAAAGCATTTAAGTTGCTGACATAGAGTGGTCTCTTGCCTAGGAAGTTTAGCAAAAATGTGGCCAGAACGCTTGCTTTGCAAATGAAGCATTTTCACAACCCACTTGTTATTTGTGAGATGTGACATTTTTCACTAAATTAGTAGAATAATTGAACCCAAGGTTGTTATGGCACTGAGTGAACAACCTCAACAGCACACAGTATAAAGAATGTGTGTTAGAGCAAAGTGAGAATGTGGGAGAGATGGGTGAATTTAAAACTTCTGGATGCTTGTAAATAATATTGAAAGGCTGTTTTCCAACATTTAATTGGGTGAAATATAAGGGCCTTTTTATTTAAAAAAATTTTTTTGGAATGGTGAGAAAGTACTGGAAAAATATGTCTTTGGCTTTGGCACTGAAAACATAAAGTTCTTGTACCTTCTCTCCCGCCTCCTGCCTTTTCTAATATGTTTACTAGATTTTTCAGTCTCTGCTTTGAACTTTATTCTGTTAAGTTTCTGAATTGTAAGGAATACAAAATTTCCTAGCAGCTGAGGCAGATACTGACTCATGTTAATTTGAACCGTTTTGCTAGGCTTATTTAAAAACAATAATGTTCTGAAAAAGCCACAACACTTTTAAAAGCACGGTAAGGTCCAGGGAGGACCACTAAAGGCTCCTGATTTGAGTGTGAGTTCATAAGTTTAATCAATACGTAATCTGTTATTTTTACTGGGCAGCCTTTTCTTCAGCCCTCAGGTTATATGCAAAAATGTGTGTGTGTGTGTGTGTGTGTGTGTGTGTGTGTGTGTGTGTGTGTGTGTCTGAAGACGTAAATAAGTAAAATAGCCTAAATAAGCTAATGCTGATTTCAATCCTACATATAACCATATAGAGTAATACTTTAGTGATATTATAAAAATTTGCACTGATGGCACCTTGCAGTTTGAAAGGTACTTTCATGTATATGGTTGGTCACATTTGGACCATGAATCAAAATCTATAAGACTGGCAGATAAATATCATTATCCCTAATTTAGAGAAAAGATAACTGAGGTTCGAGTAGATGAAATGACTTTCCCATGAAACAAGTAAGTTTTCTGAAGCCTAGTGTTTTCTCTCCCTCATCATCACAAAGCATCAAATGCGCGTGTATCTGTGTACACTAAAGCTGTGCTCAGAATGCAGACTCTAGTTTAATTCTGGAGCAGGATAGAACAATAAGCAAATTTAAGATTGTGTAAAAGTTGCATTTCTGATCCCTTTTATTTGGTTTAATAAAAGCAAATCAGCCTTAATTATTGCCTAGCTAAATGAAAGTGTTAATTAAGCTCACCTCCCAGGTTAGAAATAAAAGCCTGTGAAATTCAAACATACCTGAGGAATGTGAGCAGGCAGCTGTGACCTGTGACAAGGGTGTAGGCACATTAGTTTTTTGTTTATCTGGTGTCCAGCTTGGGGACTGCAGGATAGTAAACCTATAACAAATGTGGAAGCAAGTAAAGGAGAAAAAAAGGGAGGGAGAAGTAAAAAGGAGGGAATGAAAAGTAGAAAGAAGAAGAAAGGGAAGGAGCGAGAGCAAACTTTATTCACTAATTGGCTGTATTCAAGGTGAATATTAACTAAAGCATGGTTTGGAGAGTTGCCAATTTGTTCTTCCTACCCTGGCTGTTAGCTTACTGCCTTTCATTAAATATGAATATATATCCACAAACATTCACAGGTAAGTTAACAGTTCTGTATACGCTCACACCCACCAACATATGCATGCATGCATGCACACACGCACACGTACATGCTCACGCACATACTTACACACTCAAACTGAGCTTCCTATCTATCACAAAGTGTATAACAGAGGTATGATAAAAGAGGAGAATAAAAATATTTTAGATGAGAAAGATAAAAAAGCAAACATTTCAGGTGAGAGTTATATATCTTTAAATAATTAGGACAACAAAATCAAAACACACATACTCAGAGTTTCCATAAACTTGGAAAGTGTAAAGAAGTGACTATTTGCTCAAATGGGGTTAAAAATATTCTGTGAGATATAAAAGCAGCTCAAAGTAGGGAGTTTTCTACAAATCGTAACAGGGGAGAAAACAGCCCAACTTCTGAAGATGCTAGCCAAATTATGATCCGTTTCCAACGGAGGGATCCACCTTAAGAAAGGTCCAGAGAACTCAACAGAAACCGAATACAGTAAGAGGAAGTTGAAAGTGTGGGTGTCAGGCTGTCAGTATTCTGACAGCTATGGTAACTACCCTCTAATCCAGCCAGCTCCAGCCACGCTCTCTCGGCTGACACCACCAGGACTGACTGACAGCTGAGGAGCGGGCACTTTTTACAGGCTCAAGTGACATCCAGTCTATTAAGGCTGACAAGCACAAAGCAGAGATTTGCCCTGAATGGTTTGGTAGCCTAGTAAAGGGGTTATTTGAAAGGTCTTAGAGAAAGTGTCAGACTCTCGCTCAGATGATAACAATATTGTAATGATGGTACTGGACAATGAAGTGTTATGATTGCCCATTCAGTCCAGGAAGACCGTAGGCAAACAGGGAACGAAGAGAAGGAGCACACAGAAGCTGATTCTCCAAGAGCAGCAGGCAGCCATTCAAGAAATTTCCTTTGCTGGTGTGTTTGCTTGGGCCTTGCAGGGCTTCCCAAAATTTCATATTAATTGTGTTGTTTGCATGGGGAAAGAGGCAGTAGAGGGCGGTGAGTAGCAGTGAAAGAGAACTGGGTATGAACCAAGTGACACCTGAAAGAAATGTTTTCCTGCCTTTGGTACACTCTTCATAGAGAGGCATGAAAAAAATTTTTCAGAGGAAAATGAGTAGTAATTTTCAGACTATTGCTTGCTTATTAACTCTTGCTGAAAAGTAAATTAGCAACTGCAATGATAACATCATGATTGTCATCACTGGTGTTCTTGACTGCACTGGCTCCCACTGGTGCTAGGCACCGTGTCAGCACCACCATCCAGAATTTATTCAGCAGGCTTTTTTCCTAAAGACAGTAAAATAAATTGTTTTTCCTAAGTGTCATTTCAGAGTTCTCTCTATGAAATAAAAAAGAACAAGTATCATAATTCTGTTTTACCAATAGGAAAATGTCTCCTGCTGTCACTGTACATTCTCATTTGGGTGAATGTGTATATTTATTTGTTGCTCATTTATTTATTTATCCACATATATCGTATCTTAAGGTACTAAGGCAGGTTCTGGGGATAGCATAGTGAGTAAAGTAGTGTGGTTCTCACTCTTAGAATGCAGAGCTAGAGGCAGATGTTCAGGTAATATGTACCACAACCAGCATGCCAGAGGTTAATTTATCGAGGTACTTCTAAACTGCCAAGTAGCTGCTGCTCTGAGTCCCACGAAATAGAACCCTACCTCCACCATCTGCTTTATGGGCCCCTCCCTCACGATTCCTTCAAGTTCCCTGTGAAAAATTTAAAACTCTCTTCCTAGACTTCCAAATGTACTTTTTCAAAGTTCTTTTCAAAAGTGAGCTTTAAAGTTTTCAAACCTAGAACTTTTTTGAAAGTCCAGTATATAAGGAAAGTTGAAGTTTGATCACTGATAATAAGAATCTTTAAATCTGAAAACAAAACTCCAGCATTACCTCTAAGAAACTAGAATTTGCTCTTAGAAATTTGGATTTTTCCACATAACTTCCACTTAAAATGGCCTCAGATCTGATCTGGCTTCTCCAAACTTTTCTCTAAAATTATCCATGAAGAGACCCAAAAAATGGCTAAAATTTATAATACATCTCAAATGTTAGGAAAGATAAGTAATTATTATTTCTAGAATGTGAGAATAATAAAAGCCTCAATGCTCTGGCTCCCCAATGATGCCACAATGTAAAACAAAACCGAGGATCTTGGTTGGCACTGCTATACAGCTGAAAACCAATGACACCTGCCATCAAACAGATAAATGGGGGAAATAATGTATTCCTCTCCATCTGTCTGCTCCATGGTTGAGAAACTAAAAAACTGTACCAATCAAAATACTCAGTGGTCATCCCTCCATTAAATGAATGCCACTTTTTAAATCGAGAGTGTGCTGTACTTCTGTCCACTTTCCCTGCTTTGTGTTTTGAGACTTCAGCTTCTAGAAAATTAGTAAAAATAAAGACTGGAGGTGGTGCTTTGCATTTTAGGAGGCACAGTACAAAAAATAAAGTTTTCAGAGCAGAGTAAGAAAAATACTACTGGAAACAATGTAAAGAATTTTTAAAAATAGTTTTCAATGTTAAACATCTTAAGATATAAGAGAAGCAGGAAATAAAGATTCTATATCTACCCAGCATTGCCAGATAAGATGAAAACCTGTTTAACATTAGAAGTTTGTCTAGGAGTTGAGCATATTCAGCTTCAAGGAGGCTATCAATGGAGCTAAGGGTTATCCAAATAACCAAACTGTTGACAAACACCAAATCTGGATGATTTCTTCTTGTTTAAGGTTGAATGAACAGAAAAACAAAGTAACATGAAGCCATTGAAAAGGTTATTACAAAACAGGAGTAATGAATATTATCTGGATGATCAAAGTAAAGGAATGAAGAAGGAGCAAAAGAAATAACTTCTGTAAAACAGGAACAGAAATCTATTAGGAGAAGATATCTTAAGATGGAAAAGGAGATGATAAAATAAGATCAGATTTCATGGAAGTAAAAAGAGCAATGCTAGAATTAAAATCCCCTTGTGGGTAGGGGTAGGAGTAGGAAAAGGGCAGCTTGTAGAAAATGAAATCACTGATACAGAAGACAAACTTGGAAAACTCTCTCACAGAATTTCCAGTCAATATGACATCATAAGATTATGTTTTGTCTTCTTCACTTGCCAACATCCCAAACATAGCATTAATAGATAAATATAAAAAATAAGAAATCATAAGATATACTGTGCTCAAAATTAAGATAAATATATATGCACACCAAAACCAAACAGAAACAAAGTGCAGTCAACAGGACTGAAGGCATTAGTTTGCTGGGCATGAAGTCAAGAAGAAGGCAAACTCAACCAAGAGTATATATCCCAGAGAGAGCAGAGCCAGTCTCATTGTGACAAGTTGGAGGCTGAGGAGATGCCAAGCCATAAAAGAAAGATGAAGTAAAAAGGTAGGAGCAAAGAGATGGGCAAGTGGACCTGTGCCAACCATCCTAAATGGATGTATCTCTTATAGCTTTCATTGAGACTATAACATAAGACCTGGTTCTGGACTTCAAGTTCAGATGAAAGTGACAGGAATAAGATGAATGAGCACCAGAGAGAGATGAAAGGTAAAAGAAAAGGAAGAGAGAAAAAACGACTCAAACTCAGGTTGGGCCTCCTAGCCACAATTATAAAAAACATGAAGATTAGTAAGCCAGATAAGAAAGAGGACTTCAAAATCAACAATCAGAAGAAGAATTCATTCCAGATAAAAATGTAGAGTAATCTGAAGATGAATTTCAAACACAGCATGTTTAGGACCCTGAAAGAAACAACAACAAAAAAGTAATAAAAGATAAACAAGAAATTATAAAACAAAATAGGCAAAAGTGAACAAGAACAGGTATATTTGAAAGAGAACCAATAGAAATTCCAGAAGTTAAAAAAGTATCGATATTAAAATAGAAAAACCAGTAATGTCATCAAAAATGATAGAATGTGAACCATGGAAAATTTTGTCTTTCATAAAAGCAAAGAAAAAACTGGCAGAGATGGTGAAATAACTTTTTCAGAACTCTGAAATGCTTGAAACAACCCAAGGACAGTTTATTCAAGAAAGGCAGCTAAATTTTGGTAACAACCATAAGCTTTGTGGTGTTTTAATGTGCCCTACTCCCATCCTTTATTCTCCAACTCTCGGCAGCCTTAAAAATCAACAACCTGAAATTGCAGTGAAAAATGAGCAGCGTGGCAGCCACTGGAGTGTTAGACAGGGTTAGAGCTTCTCCAAAGCCCCATTCCCAGAGCACAGTCATTCCTTGATCTTTCTGCTGGTTCCCTGGAAGACCACATTTGAAAGGCTGTCTTAATTTGACCTGAATCAGAGTTTGCTCAGGGCAAAAAGCCTTTTTTCTATGGGTGATTTATTAAAAAGAGTGTTAGGTAATTCTTTAAGCTTATAACTACTTGAGGAAGTAGATTATAGTTGGGGTAAACAACAGACTAATCTTAAAGATTAAGATTAAAATGTCATTATACTATTTTGTTTAGGGAATAATGGCAAGAAAAAGAAGTCCTTACACATTCAGTACAGGTGCAAACATTGTTGCCTAACTACATAGTACATGTGAGCAATAACATACCATTTTTTTCTGAATATTTTCATTCCACTGTTGGTTGAATGAGCTGATGTGGAACCCACAGATACAGAGGGCCAACTGTACTCTGCTGCCATTGAGTGTTCTACAGATGTTCCCTCTGGTTGCTTTATAGTGTCGTTCAAGTCTTCTATTTTCTTGCTGATTTTCTAGTCATTATTGAAAGCGGAGTATTGAAGTTTCCAAATATTATTGTTGAATTGTCTATTTCTCTCTTCAGTTTTATCAGTTTTTACTTCATATATTTTGATGCTCTTATTGTTAGATGCTTATATGTTTATAATTATTATATCTCCTTGATAGTTTGACACTTTTACATTATAATGTTTTTCTTTGTCTCTAGTTACAACTGTTGTCTTAAAGTCTATTTTGTATATTACAAAATTCAGCTCTCTTTTGGTCTATCTTTTTCCATCATTTTACTTTGTACCAATTTGTGTCTTCAAAATGATCTCTTTTAGACAGCCTGTAGTTGGATTATGCTGTTTTTAATCTATCCTGCCAATATCTGCCTTTTGACTGGAGTTTGATCCATTTACATTCAATGTAATTATTTGATAAGATAGAATTTATGTTTGTTGCTTTCTTATTTTCTACATGTCTTATGTCTCTCTTGTTCTTCTGTTCCTCCACTTCTGCCTTTTGTGTTAAATATAGATTTTTTTTTTTTACTATACCGGTTTAACTACATTATTGTTTAATACCAACCATGTACCAAAAATATTTGAAAAAAAATTCTGTTGCTGATGTGTTCTATGTACTTAGGCCTATGTTGCTTGTGTCTGTATTGAACATGTACAGACTACTTTTCTTGCCATTATTCCCTAAACAATACAGTATAACAACTATTTATATAGCACTTTCATGATATTATGTATTATAAATAATCTAGAGGTTATTTAAAGTATACAGGAGGATGTGCATAGGTTATATGTAAATACTACACCATTTTATATAAGAGACTTGAGCATCCATTGATTTTGGTATCCATAGGGATCCTGGAACAAATCCCCAGTGGATATCAAAGGATGACTATACACATACTTCTTCTCAAGTGCACATGAAACAGTCCCCAGGATAGATCATATATTAGGTCATAAAATAAGTCTTAATATACTTAAAAATATTGAAATCACACAAAGTATGTTTTGCAATTACAATGGAATGAAGTTAGAAATTCATAGCAAAAGGAAATTTGGGTAATTTACAAATGTGGAAATTAAACAACACATTTCTAAATAATCAGTGAGTAAAGAAGAAATCACAAGGAAAATAAGTAGATACTTTTCAGATAAATGAAATTGAAAACACAACATGCCAAAATTTATCATATGCAACGAAAGCAGTGCTCAGAAGAAAATTTATAACTGTAAACACCTATATTAAAAAAAGAGAAAGATAACAAATCAATAACCTAAGCTTCCTCTTCAAGAGACTAAACAGAAGAGCAAATTAAAACCCAAAGGAAGCAGAATAAAGGAAATAATAAAATTAGAGCAGAGATAAGTGAATTAAGAATAGAAAACTATAAAGTCAATGAATCCAAAAGTTGGTTCTTTGAAAAGATCAATAAAATTAATAGACCATTAGCTAGGCTGACTAAGAAGGAAAGAGACAGGACTCAAATTACTAAAAGAGTAAACATTACTACAGATCTTATAGAAATAATATTACGTGGGAATGTTATGAACAATTGAATGCCTACAAATTAGATAATCTAGATAATATGGACAAAATCCTAGGAAACTAACAAAAACTAAAATTCAAAAATGAACAAAACTGATTCAAACAGGAATAGAAAATTTGAACAGACTGATAACAAGTAAGGAAATTAAATTAGTACTCCCAAAGCTTCCCACAGAGAAAAACCCAGAATGAGGTGGCTTCACTGATAAATTCTATTAAAAAATTAACACAAATTCTTTAAAAAAAATTTCTCAACTCATCTATGAGGTCAGACAAGCAATAGAAACTACAGACCAATATCTTTTATGAAAATCCTTAAGCAAATACTAGCAAACTGCTTTAGTAACAAACATATAAAGAAGATTATATATCTTGACCAAATGTGATTTATCCCAGGAATAAAAGGTTGGTTCAACATATAAAAGTCAATCAACATAACATACCATATTAATAGAATAAAGGTCAAAACCTACATGATTATCTCAATAGACACAGAAAAGCACTGGACAAAATTTAACACCTTTTTATGGTAAAAACACTCAACAAACTAGAAATAAAAAGGACATTCCTCAATCTAACAAAAGACATCTGCAAAAAACTAACAGCTATCTTTATGCTTAAGGTGGCAAGACTGAATTAATTCCTCCTAATATCAGTATCTAGACAAAGGTGACTGTTCTTTCTCTTGCCATTTTTATTTGACATTGTGCCAGATGTTTCAGCTAGGGCAATTAGGCAAGAAAAAAATCAAAATGTATCCAGATAGAAAAGGAAGAACTAAAACTGTTTCTATTTTCAGATAACATTATCTTTATATTAAAAATTCTATGAAATAAATTTTAAAAACCTATTATAGCTAATAAACAAGTTTAGCAAGATTTCAGAACATAAGATCACTATGAAAAATCAGTTGTATTTCCATGCACCAATAATGAACAATCCAAAACTAAGATTAAAAAAAACAGTTTCTTTAACAATACCACAAACTGAATAAAATAGGAATAATCTTAAAAGAAGTCGAGACTTGTACACTTAAAACTAAAACATCATTGAAAAAGGTAAAGAAGACCTATGTAAATGGAAAGATATCCTATACTAATGCATTAAAAACTTATTAATGTTAAGAAGGCAATAGTCCATACTTTATTGTAATCCCAATAAAATTTTAAGCTGCTTTTTTTTGTAGAAATTTATAAACTGATCCTAAAATAAAGAAAATTCAAGAGACCCAGAATAGCCAATACAATTTAAAAAAGAACAAAATTGAGCCATCACAATTTTCAGCTTTGAAACTTACTACTAAGCTATAGTAATCAAGACTGTAAGGTAATGGCATAAAGATAGACATATAGATCAAGGGCCTAGAATTAGGAGTTTAGAAATAAGCCCATACATTTATGGTCAATTGGTTTTTGACAGTGAAGCCAAAGAAAGAAGTCTTTTCATTAAATGGTACTAGGACAACTGGATATCTAGATGCAAAAGAATAAAGTTGTACCTCTATCTCACAACATATGTAAAAATTAACTTGAAATGGATGAAAGACCTAAATGGAAGAGTGAAACTATAAAACTCTTAGATATAAACAGAGGTATAATTCTTCACAACCTTAGATTAGACAACATTTTCATAGATATGACACCTGAGACACAGCAACAAAAGAAAAAATAGATAAATTTGAATTCATCAAAACTAAAAACTTTTGTGACTGAAAGACAATGAGCATATAAAAAGATACTTAATGTCATTTGGTCATTAGGAATATGCAGTAGCACATGAAAAAATTCTGAACATCATTAGTCATTAGGGAATGAAAAACCACAATGAGATACCACTTCATGTTTACTAGAATGGTTATAATTAAAAAGTCAGACAATAACAAGTATTGGCAAGGATGTGGAGAAGTTGGAATCTTTATACATTGTTAATGGTGATGAAATGTTGTGGCTACTGTGGAAAATTGTTGGGAATTCCTTTAAAAATTACATATAGAGTTACCATACGAGCCATCAAATTCTACTCCTACGTCTATACCCAAGAGAATTACAACATATGTTCACTTAAAAATGTGTATACAAATGTTCATAGCATTATTCTTAATAGTCAAAAAGTGGGAAGAACCCAAATCAGCTAATGAATGGATAAACAAAATGTGGTATATTCATAAAATGGAATATTGTTCATCTATAATAAGAATGTTATTATTTTGTGCCACAATATAGATGAACTTTGAAATTATTATGCTAAATTAAAGAAGCCAGACACTAAATGGCACATTTCTATAATTCCATTGATATAAAATGCATTTGTTATGAAAGTAATGAAAACTAATACAACTGCTAAAGCCAAAGCGCTATTCTATGCAACAATGTAATGCTAGTATGTTATGATCAAGTAAAAATTTTTGTGGAAGTACTTTAATGTATTCTCTTCAGAGTTCTAAATTCTCACTTATATTTGATGAGAATCAATATTGAAGCACAGTTAGCTTCCCTTCATGGAGACATAGAAGTATGTCTTCCAGCTTCCCAGGCCCCCAGAATTTAGCTATGATCCCCAGCCTGAGAGGAGCCCTAGCCAACTTCAAGTATATCAATTTCCTGTGTGGCCTGCACCTTGTATCAATCATTTGATTCAATGCATTTGTCAGGTCCCAAGGAGATTCAAAATTAGTGAAGCCCTGGCTTCAGGGAAACTGCAACAGTGGTACAGATGGGTATAGATTTTCTCTCACATGATAAAGACCACCCATTGAAATTTTAGCAGATGTTTTCTTTGAGACCTTATAATAGGAATGTCAGGGAAATCATATATGCTTGGAAACTGACCTTTCTGATTGAGATTTTAAAATGTGGATTATGGAAAATTCCCTAATTCCAACTGAGAAGTATCTGAAAAGAGAGGAGAGAGGGGGAAGTGAAGGAGTGTAGTACTTGATACAATGTAACCAGGCACTTTCACGTAGAGGATCAGAATTTAAGCTTGACTTTGGTTCTTAAAGATGGTGTAATTTGGGACCATCTGTGGAATCTTCTCACGCCTCAGTTTCCTCATAAAATGGGATAATAATAATATCTATTTTGTGTGATTGTTATGGGGATTAAATAGAGGAATATGAAGTGCTTATCAGAGTGCATGGCACTTCATAACTGTTGAAAAGCTATCAGATTCCTCTTTGTCAAATTAATTCTGGAGGCATCCGATGAACTAAAGCTGGTGTGGTTTATTTTTCATGAGTATCACTGCTTGGAGTTAAAAAGTTAAAGCCTTTTAGAGAATTTTAAGATAATTATAGGTTGGTGTTTTTTTCTTACATATTTGGAATGGATCTCTAAATCTTGCACTGTTAGTAGAATCTTAAACACTTAATATTGCCAATTATCAATTAAGCCAAATACCAATTAAGCCATCTAATCTACCTTTGCTGGGCTTATACGCCACCATCCCATATAGGCAGTTTATACTTTTAATACAATGATATTGACTCTCAATACAGCATGGTCCAAGGTTTCCAGATCTTGGTAAAATAATGCAAAAGTCATTAGTATTAGCACCAAAGCTTCCCTCCCAGTATGGATATTTATTGGCTCAAAAAGTTATAGAGTAACATGAGACTGAAAATAATACAGGCTTTGCCAGTGATCCACCCCTTCTCCAGTATAATTTTTGATTCCAGAAACTTCCTATCATTGGAGAAAAAATTTTTTGACATAACAAGAGTCTTTGAAATATGAGTTAGTTGACTTAGTATCCTTTGAATTCCAATACTAACAATGCCCAGCCATTTAATTACCATTTTGGTCATGATATTTTAGTTACGACATTTTTTCTTGATTTTCTTTTTGTGTGTGCTAACCCTATTACTTCTGTAGTTGTTATGACTTCAGCTCAGGAGACAAATTTGATCATATCCTGTATTCTTCAGATTAAAATAGCTTGATCCTCTTTTTATCAGAATAACAAGAATTTGGGATCTTTGTAAGGGTATCCTTCTACATTATCTAAGAAACCCAAGAATCCCCTCATTCTAGAGAGGATGAGCCCTGCTTCCAGATGCCTATTCTCTCAGAGAGGGAACTGGAGAATCAGACCAGGCTGCCAGATATGAAGGATTAAAAATTACTTACTACTGTTACTACTGGTCCCACACTCTGATGCATCTTTGATGGTACAGTAGTTCTCTTGCTGGTTCAGATTTGCATACAGAATTATCAGTGGTTGAGATAATAAAAGTTGGTTCACATTAACCTGTTCAGCTCTTATTCTTAAAGCAGGTGCACATAGCGCCAGAACTAGCCCTTTCTGAGTCAGTCCAGGATGCCCACTGTAAGCTGCTTTCTTTGCGGGGATTTCTTTTTTGGGTAGTCTTCACTTTCTTCTATTACCAGTAGACCTCAATTGAGACTGTCTGAATCCAGCAGAGGCATCTAAAGATGTTGAATTTCAAAAGTGATAGGAGAGTGGTGGAGTTGGCAGTGCCACTCTTTCCTTCCACAAAGTTTCTTGATATCTATGACAATTTCCTCATTTCCCCCACAATGATCAGCTCTATATACCATGTGTCATTTGGAGGGACTGCAACTGTCAAGCCACAAAAAGCATCTATTTTTTTCCCTCAAGAATAGCCATGGCCCAACTGGCTGACAGTTGCCTAATTGAGAGGAATCTTTCCCATGACTCTCCCAGGACAAGTTCTGTTGCAAGGCAACTTGCCATGTCCACCTAGACAAACATGCTGCTGCAGATTTTAGAAGAAATCTTTTGAAGGAAAGAAAAAACAATATTCCAGCTAGATACCACACTATGCAAGGGATTCACAGAAGAAAATTCAGTGTAGACAGACTTTAAAGTTAGCCTGTTATCTATCTGATATAATCATGCATCTGCCATTTGCTAGCTGTGTGTGCTCAAGCAAATAACTTAATCACTCAGAGCTCATGCAATAGTTCAGTTAGGATATACTGCGGCCTTAAGTAGTAAAGAACTGAAAAAAAATAACAGCTTTAACAAATTAGAGTTTTCATTACTTCGTCCGTAAGGAGAAGTCCAAAAGTTGGCAATTGTGGACTTTGGTTCAATAGCTCAAGATGGCAGAGCCAAAGGCTTTGTAATTCTCTTGGCTCTCCTGTCATAGTCATAACAAGGCATTTGCAGATCTAGCTGGCAATCACATTTCAGGCAGTAGAAAGTAGTAAAGAACGGGAAGAAGAAAGTGTCAGTGCTTGTTTCAGGAAAGCAAGAGCATTCCAGAAATCCCCGGCCAACTTTGGTTTACATTTCATGGGCCAGACTTGTGCCACATGGCCTCTCCCAACTTCAAGAGAGACTGAGAATGAAAATTTCAGCTTTCTAGACTTTAAAGTATAAGGAGACACTAAACAAGGGGGGTATAGAAATAGGTGTGGGATAAATCAACCTACAGTACTTGGCACACAAGTAAAGACCAGAACTGAGGCAATAGCAGCAAAGATGGATTAAGATGGACAGGATCGAAGCTGGAATCAACAGTGCTTTTGCTTAACTGAGGGTAGGCAGTGATGGGGAGGGCACAGGTCAGCAACAATGTCTTATTTTTTTAGTAGCCTTCTGAAGCGTATAATAAAGTTCTCAAAACAAAATTGACTGTCAAGAAAGACTGGTTCCCAAATGATGTTCAGAGTTGTGATTCTATAGATGTGTAGTATGACCCCAGACTCTTCTGGGAGCTGGGCCTTGCGGAATAATGAGAACTACCTATTAGCCCTTGCTTGATTTTTAGCCAAAGTTTATGCCAAAATATTTTATTAAAGACTTTTTCCTATTTGAGTTTTGTGTCCTTATATTAGTGACCGATTCAAACAAAAATTCAATCACTTGGTATTAAAAGGCTCTTTAATGGCATAAACAGGAGAGATACAGGGCCCGATAACCTCTGGAATCCTCTCAGAGGTGTTGGTGAGTGAGCTTGATTTCTGTGAGAGCTATTTGGCCAATCTTTTGGAGCCCCTTTTACATGGGTATCCTATTATTTAACAGGCATTTTAAATTGAGACCAGCATCCTGATTCTCAAGCAGCCCAGCTTTTATTGGAAGTCTCTGCCACGTTTAAACATCTTTAATACATTTTAAAAATAGAATTGTAAAAGGCAGCAACCAGACTTCAAAGCATAGACATGTTGGCCAGAATTGTGAAGCTGGCGACAATTTTCGCTGGTTGTAAAGCTCAAGGAACCTCTTTCAATCCTCGGAACAATTGACAAGGAAAGAGTTCAGCATACATTCCTCCTGAGTGACTCCTGGATGGACCTGAACAGACCAGGTGTAGTACAAAGCTGGTAAGGAGGTAGCAACACAGTTCATCGTAGATATGGAAAGGACCAATCCGAGTAATCAGATCACAGAAGAACCAAAAGAAAACAGGCCAAATAGAAGAGATGAGACTCAAGGAGGTATTGCCCATGACTTCTAAACTTTGATTCCTTGTGTTTTCATCTCCTGCCCTATCCTCTTTCTGCAACCAAGACTTCAGACATCCTCTGCCCTCAGCAAATCTGACTATTCTCTTTTTTGTCCCACTGAACTCCGTACAGACACTTATTACACTCTAGTGAAATAATTTATTTACATTGCATTCTGTCTCCTATTCCCAGCCTCAGACTGTGAACACCTTGAAAGAAAGGGGGGTATCTTATTGATCTCATGTGTGTTTAAAGAAAGTTGAGTCTCTTGGGAGAATCTGGGCAATAAGAATCTGGGTTGGGGTAATTATTCAGGCAGGTTGTTTGAATTTCCTTAGCCTAAAGCAATGTTTTTTAAAGTGTTGCTGCTGATGCTCCAGGTGATTTCGATGCATACTAAAGTTCAAAAATCACTGACTTAAACTTTCCAAATCTGTCTCCTCATCTGTAAAATAAAGCTAATAGAAGCAACCTCAAAGGCCTGTTCCGAATATGGAATTAAATGATATATGTATGGTGCTCAGTCCAGAGCCTCGTACATATTCATCATGCAGCAAAATTATTGAAGGGTGAATATTATATTTTGGTTTGCTTTGTTTTGGTGGATTAGTGACTTTTAGAAAATATCCCAATATTGGCATCATTCTGTGGTGCTTTTGGGGTTACTCGCACAAGAGTTTCCTTTGTTTCATCTAAATTTCCAAGTTCACCCAGCTAAGCCCTATGCTTTCAAAGTCCTTATACCTAGAATCCTTTTGATCCCAACAGGCCCTGCCCCTTTCCCTCAGGCACTAGAGAAGACAGATCTCAGGCATCCCTGTTTGTGCTGTAACAGGGAACACTCATCTGGTCCCACAGCTGGCCTACATGGGAAAAAAAAGGACCTTGAAGAACTGCTCAAAAAGAGGAGTTTCCTCAACATCCTCTGACAGGATATGGAAGCGATCTCACGGTTCTGGAGCCCGTCTTCAAACGACCTATTAAGATAGTTAAAGTTTTCCAATTGATTACCTCTGAGTCACAATAGTTTAAAATTAATCAACAAATCACATCCCTCCTTAAGGGAAACAGGCAGCCCACCACTGCTTTACTTAATTCTACCAGGCTACTAGCATCACCCGCTCCCCACTCCATGAAAATCCAAGTTAACTCCTCTGTGTTTCCTGCTCCAGATGAGCCTCTCCTCCAAGACAGAAAAAAATGCCTGTGAACATATTTTCAAGCGGCATCACCAAATAGACTATTCATGCACACACACACACAAATATACACACACTCAGCAACCTAGAGCATGTTTTCCCCCTTTGATTATAAGCAATGGGGAGGGCAGAAATACAGTTTTCAAGGGCCATATCTGTTCAATATATCATGCATGTTGGGGTGGGCAGAACATAACCAGGCTCTAAAGCACGTCCCTCTTCCTCAAAAGCCACTACCATGTAACACGCCATGTGGGTTCCGCGGAAGCACCTCAAGGGCAGTTGAAAGCAACCAGGCTTCTGAAATGTGCTGTCCTTTTATTCTCAAAAAATAAAGCTTTGAAAATTATTATTACTACTGTTTTTTTTTTTTTTAAATGAGTCTGCAGTGCCTCAGTGCCCCTCCCCACTGGTTTCCATTTGTTTTCCTTTGAAGCTGGCATCTCGGGTGAAAATGTAGCACCTTCCTCTGCTGGGCTGACTCTCCCTAGAGAGGCTCAGTGAGGGTTATTATCGCCTGGAGTCAGTTTTCTCGTTAGTCTTTCAGGCAGCATGTGTTCCAGCTTGGTCAGCTTTAGGCTCTAAGCAGAGAACTCTGAATATTTTACTAGAAATTAGTTAGAGGTGCTCAGAGTATAACAACTAGTTTATTACCACCAACTCCATTCTGTCTGAAACAGGCAGAAATAGGTAAGAGGACACTGCTCTACTCAGATGACTAGGTAAAATGAAATAGCCAGGGAAGAAGACAATAACGTATCCTTGATATCACTGACTCAACCGCTGCTGGCTGACTGGCCATCTAAAACAAGTACCGGAAACAAGTTTAAAAAGTACATCAGCTGAACAAATAATGTGAATGCAACGCATGTTGAAATAGCGTTCCTACAACAACATATCTCTCAGTTGACTTGGTAATACAAGATAAAAAAAGACTGAGACATGACCCTTGCCCTCAAGGAGCTTATAATTCAATATCGGAATTAAGATACCTACACAAATGAGGTAACACCAAGGAGAGCAGATGCTTATAGTATATGGAGAGAACTAACATGAAGTCAAGCTGAAGAGTAGGGGCCAAATTCCAGATGAATTCTAGGATAAGAAACATGATTTTATTCTGAAGGCAATGGTGGGAAGACAAAGGCATTTATGTAAGTTATTGTCCTTATAGAGCAGAAATAGGGAAGTTACTACTCAGGCAAAGATTTAGAGGGAGGGTTGAACTGGAGAGAGAAAGAGATAGGAAAACACAAAGGATTTCTTTTGCAAAGAGTCTAACTCAGGAGTTATCAAGCATGTCTTCATATTATACTCCCCTGAAGAAATTTTTAAAATCTACTGAAATCTAGATTCCTCCCTCAGGGCTACTGATTCAGTTGGTCTGGGAAGGTGAGCTGGCATGGTTTTGTTGTCACTGTTTAAGCTTATCACATGATCTACAGCCACTGTTGAGAACGCCTTGTGCAGCTGACTGGGACTGGGGCCAAGGAAAAGAAGAGAGGCATAGGAGAGATTTTGGAATCAGAATGCGTAGGATATAGAGGGCAAGGGGAGAGAAAAGAGTCAAAACCTCTAAGACCCCTTTCAAGATGGGGTGACTGGAAGAATAGCAGTACCATTTGCAGAAATGGAGGTGCCAGAAGAAGGAGCAAGTTTAAGGAAGAAAAGTTCAATTGGGGAAATACTGAGTTTGAAATGTTAGGAGCAAGTTCTATTCTCTAGAGAGAGCTAAACAAGAGTTTTAAATCACCTATATTGGGGGATCACTGATGCTTTGAGAGATGTTGATGCACCAAGGAGGGAGTGTAGGGGGAAAGGAAAGAACCAAGGACCAAACCTTGAACATTAAGGAGAAAGAATAAGCAAAGAACACCCTCAAAGAGGATTTGCTTTGGGGAGTTCAAATCAAATTCCCCTCATCCATTTAGACTAACATTTTGACATGCAGGTAGCTGCTGCAGATTAGACATCAGGGTATTATGCTGTCATTATGGTTGATTAATTTAGGAAGCTACCACCCTTCCTATCCAACCATATGGCTGAGCGTGACATAGAGTCATCTGTCCTGCCTTATCTTCAGAGTAGAACAAATGAAAACACTACTTCTAAGGGTGAATTTGATATTAAACTATTAAAAACCAATAAGCAAAGTTTTCAAATGCTATTCCTGAATAAATTTCATACTTTTGAAAAACAAATTAAACTTGTTCATATGCCCTAACAATGAGACCACATGGTCTGATAAATAGCTAATTAAAATCGGAAGCTTAAGATATTTTTCCTCACAATAATTAAATGAAAATGTCTAAAACCCTTCCTTCATCTCAACTTCCTTTATGAAGAATTAGATGAATGCAAATTCCAGACCTCCTTGGTTGGTCGTGATAATAAGTGAGATAATCCTTAGGACCACTGAGAAATAACATTGTTGTGAGATTATTATTATTTAATGATATTCATATTTAGATAGTAGTTATTAACATTACTAAGATATTTAATACTGATTTAATTAAAACTATTAATTATTATGTTGTATCACTGTCATGTAGATAGAGCCAAGATTTCTTTTTTTGTAAAAACTTCCTTGGCCCTGTAGCCCTGTAGCTTCAGATTGTATAGGAGATTGTTTCCATTATTTTGCTTTCACTCAGCTAACTGTATAATGGGTATAAAACCCATGGTGGTTAGGTTTGTGGGATAATGGAGAATCATTCGCATATTTATGAAAGTAGAGTTTCCAGGTGGTTCCTATTTAAAGGAAGAAACTGCTAAAGTTATCAGATACTTTTATACTTCAGTTTCAGTATAAAATTCAAATGTCCCAAACTTTGAAGGAAAGGTCTAATGAGAAATAACACTTGGTCCTTTTACTGTTCGGTAGTACTTGCCCCAATTTTAAATGTTCATAAATCTTAACGTCTTCAGGCAAAATTTCTAATTAGGTTTTCTATCTAGGATAAATGTACATTTACTTAAAATCATCCACTTGTCCAAAAAAAAAAAAATTTATGGCTACAGCCAGGGTTAATTATCTTTAGTTCTCAAACAAAGTTGCTTGCTATAATGGTTATACTACTGAGGAAAAAAAAAATAGCTAAATTCATGAGTTGCTCTGTTGCCTTCTCAGGTTCAGATGTGACCTTGTAGGTCCTTTCTAACTCCAGGAGCCTAGGATTCCACAAGGAATCATACCTGAGGTACTCTCACAGCTGTCTTAAGTAAAGGGAAGGTTGGATGAATTCCAGCATATTTTTTACTTTCAAAACTGCTTGTATTAGTTTCATACAGTGGAATACTTTCAGCCATCAAAGTTATTTTTTTTTTAAAGAAAACATAAGGACAAATAAAAATACCATCTACACACATATACACATCTATTATGTATACTGTGTTACTGCAATTTTGTCTTAAAAAATCTCTTAAATAAATTCTGTCAAAATTTTGAATAAGTTATAATGGTTAACTCTGGGAGGCAAAATAATGGGTGATTTAAGAGTTTTCTATTTCCTGTTAATCAGTAATTTAATGGAATATGTGGAACATATTTTGATCAGAAAATTTATTGAAATGCTGATGTAGTTTACCCAACTCATATTTATAATCAATAACCTTAGGTACTATGGAAAGCTATCACCACATAAACACACATACACACGCACGTTAAGATAATCCCTAAAGAAACATTAAATAGTGTTATGGAAAAGGGCATATATTCTAGACATGTAAACCACAAGAAGGACACAGTCAATTCTCATTGGAGGTCAGAAGAGGCTTCTCAGTGGTGACCTTTAAAATAAATCTGAAAGAATGTGTAGGATTTTGACATGCAGATAAAAATGGCGAAGCAGTCAAAGGAACATGGAACATGTCATTGCTTAGGAGCTACAGATATTTACCATGGCTGTGTCAGATGGTACAAGGAGGGATGGAGAGAGAAGAACCAAAGATAGGAGCCTCTAAGTCAGTGGTTTCCAAAGGATAGTCCCAGGGCCAGCAGCATCAGCTCTGCATGGGAACTTCATAGAAATGCAGTACTTGATCCCTACTGACAACTACCAAATCAGAAACTTGGGATTCTCCCAGTGATCTATGGTTTAATAGTCCCTTCAAGTGAACATGATTGAGAACCAGTGGTCCACATCATAAATAGTCAGTTGAGAAGGTGCTACAGTTTTATTTTCTTACATCGTTACCTAGTTAAGAGTAAATCATCTTAGATTATCAGGGCAGTGGACTTTTTTTAAAGACCATTTCAGAAATCTTTTAACTAGATTGTTATTCTTCAGGATTTGTTCATAAAAGTAGCAATTTAATAATCATTTATAAAGCACAGCAGAACAAGTGGTTTCTAAACCCCTGTTTATGACCTGTATGAGACCTAAAAATGCCCTTTCGTTGTGGGACATTATGGAAAGAAAATGAATTTACATGATGCCTAAATGGTAGAATGGTTTTATTACTCTTTATATGACAAGTTTGTGGGAAACAGCATATAATACTTTTGGTTTATATTTATCTATAACAACTTATTATTTCCAAAGATTAAATTATAGTCTAGCAAAATGAAATAAGCCACATGGTTACTTCTTCATGGAATCATCTTCTAGTTGCAGTTTTAAAATGTGAAAGATCAGCTAATTGAAAACAGAGAAACAGTTATGTTCCTATGAGATTTTTGAAGTAGCACCTGATGGTTTACAATACAGTTGTACAGAGCTATCAGACCAAGAGTGTCTTCATTTGGGCTGCTGACCTCCAAAGGATGATCAATAAATAAGAAACCTACAGTCACAAGCTCTGCTTCAGTAGATTTTCCAGATAAAGATAATCAAATGGTAGGTAAAAGAAAGCCAACAAAATACCAGTTAAGCCCTAGATCCTCCAAGAGAGGCCTGGTTACTGTGACAGCCAAAGTCTACTACTGAAGTAAGTCAAAAATGGAAATCTACTCTAATGTTGTTTGTTGTCATGTAAACCAAACACCAGGTTGAGCAAGGATTTTTTTCTGTTTAACTTATTGTTACTAACACACATACACATCTTGTGGTTCTTACCAGATCCTATCCATCCACCTACTCCACATTCTCACTGCCTCTTGGCTTATCTAAATCTATTCACAATAACACTCACCTCGAGTACCCATCTTCTGCAAAATTACTCTTACTTAATCTGATCCCTTAGTTCCGTCTTGGCACTTTCTGTTGCATTTATTATTTTTGCCAGCATTTCCAAAATTTCCGCCAATTTTTATTACCACCTTTATAAACTTTATTATATCATACCACCTGTACTATAATTTACAGAAATACTTAGAAATTTTCTTAAATTGATTCCTTTTTTGCTAAGATAAATATATTTAAAATTAACTTGATATTGATAATATAAATGGAAAATAAGCACTTGCCATAAAATAGAAGGCACACATTTAATACACATTAAAACAAAAATGTAACGAAGTAAAAAATATTTTACCCATGTAGCCCTTTACATGATTATGGTTATCACCATTTGTCTGGCAATAGAGTTCAGAACAAATTCTACAATGTCCTATGGCATGGATTCTCAGAGTGTGGGTCCTGGACAAGCAGCATTGGAAACTCGTTAAAAATACAAATTTTGATGATGGGCCACTCCAGGCATACTGAGTCAGAAACTCTAGGGGAAGGGCTATCAATCTTTTAACAAATTTTCCAGATGGTTCTGAAGCAATGCCAAAGTTTGAGAACCACTGGTGAAGGAATAGATATTATTGCAGAAATTAAAATCCAAGGGTCAGTGAGAAGCAGCACTGGTTCCCTCTTATTCCCACCATCCCCAGAGAGGTGCTGGAGCGGGTGCTGCCAGACACACAGGGGATGCATGGCTAGTGGGGGGACCTTGCCTCGTTTTTGGTCTTCCTTCCTAAAAAGCGAGCATGGGAGCAAACCTGTCAGTGAGTAGACAAAGCATTTTGTTTTGGGTGCCAGCTAGTTCTAGGAGTTGTCTGGGGGAACCAATTGCCCAGCATATGTGGGAAGTTGCACTTCTGCCAGAGGGAAGGAGCCACCACTCCCATGAGAAACTAAGTTCAGGTGCAGCCTCATTCTTGGTGAGGAGACACTCTGCAATCCCAGCTGGCTCACTGATTGGACCTCACCAAGGCAGCTCCCAGGGCAGTTTTCAGGTATTCCTGCCCAACACGCTATACCAGAAGCACCCACTGCATGCTTTGGGAACCATAAGCCCCTATAAATCTATACAGATTTCTCTGAGGTATTCCACTCAAACTGTTAAGCAGCTCTTCTACTGGTATTTAATTTTCAAAACTTTTTTCTGTTTTGTCCCCATGCTTCTTTGTTTTCCTTTGTCTTCTCTGTGGCACTGAGGTAAGTGAGAAAACTGAGGCACAGAGAAGTTAAATGATTTGTTCAAGTTCACACATTTAGTTAGTGGCACACAGGATAAAAATCCATGTCTTGATCCTTAGTAAGGCATTCTTCCAATATTAAAATATAATAAAATGGTCACTTTATCAAACATGTATGGCACATTTCCTTGTGTTCCACCCCTAACAACTTATAGAAGCATATTATATGCAAGGTTTCTTTAAACTAAATTTACTACAATGCTCCCCGCTATAGAAGTATTTACCAAATGTTTATATTGCCTATGGAGGAAAGTTATTTATAAGTAACTTATAAGAGGACTTACTTGACTGGCCAAGATGATTTTTCTTCTGAATTACATCCTAATATGTATAGCTCTCTTGCTCTCAGCTTATTCCACTTGGAGCTATGCCCAGCACAATTTACGTCTATGAACTGCTGAACATTTAAGCAAATTAAGTGTCCAAAAAATCAAACACAAATTGTATCTTGGTGATTTATGCCTTCATAAAGCAAAACACATACAGTGTGCTGAGCACAGGCCAGATTTATAGCTCCACTGGTTAGGGAAAATGAATAGACATCTTCTAGGGAACGTGTCGAGAACCATGCATGTGTGTTTAATTTTTGACCATGGAGATTTTTCCCCAATGATATTTATCTTACAAATTATCTTCAATGCTAATATGCAATGTAAACCAAGAATGAGAAAGATATACAAGAATTCTGGGTGGAGATTTAGAAGCCTGTGAACTTTCACCAGAGGCCAAAGCAGTCAAGCAACTGAACAACCCTGGATCTTCATCTCCATCCTGCCACCCTCTCTTATAGGGTAAGCTAAGCAATTGCATTCAAACTTTGGAAGATAGAAAGTGAGAAGGTAAATCAAGAGTGTCAGAGTAAACCAAAGAGCCTAAGAGTTGACTTGGATCTCTACTGAAATATATCTAGGGCCCCCTGGCCTTTACAGATAAAGTATCCAAGCGAGACAGAGCACAGCGCAGAGAACAAGCATATGTACATTATAGTCAGAGAAACAGATTTGAAACTCAGTCTGTCTACTTACCACTGTGAGCACCTGTTTTCTTATCTGAAAATAGGGATTAGCAGTGTCTACTTCAAAGGACTGTTGTTTGGATTAACGAGATAATGCTTATGTGATAGGTGTCCTCTCAGATATTTCCCAAGGATCCCCACCTCCTGGGATTCATGTGCCCTTCCTGAGTATGGACTGGACCCAGTGACTCACTTCTAGTACATAGAATATGGCAAAAGCGATGGTGCCATTTTCAACATTCATTTACAAAAAGCCTCTGACTTCCATCTTGCTTATCTTTTCTTGCTTGCTTTAATGAAAGCCAGCTCTTACATTGTGAGCTACCCTATAGGAAACCCAGGTGGCAAGAAACTACCCATAGAAGGTCAGCCAACAACCAGCAAGAAACTAAGGCCCTTGTTACAACATGAACTAAGTCTTGCCAACAACTACACAAATAAGATACAGATCTTCCTGTTGGGTCTTAAGATAATAGGGACTTGATACCTTGATTTTAGCCTTTGGAGAGGCACTAAGTTCACACCAAGATTCCTGATCCACCGAAACTATGAGAAAGCAAGTTTCTTGTTTTAAGCTGCTAAATTTGGGAGTATTTTGTTACGCAGCAATAGGTAACTAGTACAGGTTGAAAATTACTCATCACAGTACCTGGCACATAGTATACTCTCTATAAAGGATTGTTATTGTTGTTATTAATGATTTTGTGAACATAAAATATTGATAATTTAATCACTTCTCTTTAAGTTTCCAAATAAAGAAGGTTTGGGAGTACACAGAGTGTTTGCTAATTAATGGACTATGTTTCAGCCTAAAAGAATGAAAATTACATTTTCTAGAAGAGCAGAGTTTATGGAAATGGCATAAGATAGAATGTCACCTCTTGAGTCAAGAGTCACTGTTTTGCAATATGTCCCAATCCTGAGGTACTCAGAGGGAAATTAGTCCTATTTGAGCTGTAGAATGGATACATTTTTATTGCAATTCACTGTGGCTAAAATCTCAAGTAACTGCAAAAGATTCAATCTTGTGAAACCTGCTTAATTAAAAACCTGATATGGAGACCCTACAATGTGTTCTCTCATAGAAAAAAAAAGCCACAATGTAATTGAGTACTGGGAAAACCAAAGATATTTCAATCCAAAGTCAGGTTGTTTGTTGTTGTTCTCAAAGTCAAATGAAATTTATCCTGAAGGAATAACCAAACAGATGAAAACAGATTTATGTGCAAGGATGTTCACCGCAGCATTACTTACGAGCATGAACAAAATGGGAGACAACATAAACATTCAACAACAGGGGACTAGTTAAATAATTTGCAGTGTGTTTATACATTAGAATATTATGAGGCTATTAAACATGTTTATAGAAATATTTACTGACCTGGGAAAATGCTCATAAAAGTATTGTTAAGTAAAAAAAATGAATATAAAAACTATTTGGATGGTGAGATTCAAATTTTGAAGGAAAAAAGTATAATTGTGTGCATATGTGTATAAACATGTGTACGTATATATGTGTGTGGATGGGTTTTTCTAGCCTTTCCTTTTCCAGCCTTCCTGCCCACCAACATAGTTTATTTCCATTTCCTGCCAAAGTCAGACTTGTTGTAATTGCTGTTGTCAAAAATAGATATGTACCAGAAAGAAAAAGAGGTAAAGGAGTTAGCAAAAAGAGTAATTTAATTTACACATTGTGGGAGAAGGGAAGGGAAAAAGATCAATAACAATGAAGTGGGCTGAAGGTAGACATGGAACTGTTGAAACTGTGGTTTTAATTGCAAAACCCTGATCAACTAAACCACTGGGTTACAGTTTCATAAGTATGACACATGAACAGAAAAAACTAAGCAAGTGTATCCCTTTGTAGCTTCTAGGGGGTACCCAAGAACTCCTCTATACTCCAATGCCATTTCTCCTCCCAAAGGAATCTAAATTAAAGGCAAAAGGATGTATATTGAGTCCTGGTGCCAGGGGGTTGTTCTTCAGTATAAGAAAGTTGGAGTTTAAACTTGTTGCTCTGGACCAAGACTTAATCTTGAATTCATTTCTCCTTTCTCTGACATATGGTTGGTGCAATAAGACTAAAAATGCTTGGGAGGTACACTGAAAGACCCAAGGTAGAGCCACTGGAAGTAGCTGAGCTCTAAGTCTTGGGAAGAATTTCTCTTTTTCGCTGTTGTGTTCTTCCTTGTGCTCTTCTTTGCTTGTTGCTTGCCATTTACATCAGCCAATTGATAAACTCTAGCAATGCATCTCAACTGAGCAGTAGTATCAATAAATCAGAATCTGGTCTCACCCAGGGACCTTGATCAAACACAGATTTTAAATCTGTAGGTCTGGAGTGGGGCCTGAGATTCTGCAATTCTAATGAGCTTCCTTCCAGGTGAGGACAATGAAGCTGGTCTGTGGATAACACCTAGAATCTCAAGATATATGAGGTCTGAAATTAGGGTGTGTGCATAGAGGAAATGAACTGAGGAGGCTGCCTTACCTACTTTTAGTACTGACTTTGGACTAAAGGAGCAAAAGAGTCTTTGTAGTTATTATGTGATTCTATCTAGGTCATCAGGTCTAAATGAGGATGTTGCTGTTAAGCCTTATAATACTGAATATTGTGTTTCTCTTGGAGTGCCTGCCCTACATAACTCGCACAGTAACTGAGGGCTGCAGTGGAAGTCAGATGATTCATTGATCCAGTGGTAACCTCTGTCTGGCAGGATCATAGATGCTTTAAATTTTCTCTTTTATGCTTCTTTATTTTCTCTAATATAGCACTTTTTAATTGAAAAAACTCAAAGTAAAATTCTTAACTGGTTTCTTATCGAAGAGTCTGATTTTTATTAACAAAATGCAGATTATTTTGTTTTTTAGAAAATCTCATATTCTTCATGTTTGTTCATGATCTTTGATTTTGGGGAGCAGCTAACTATTGGCTAAGAAGTAAGGATGACAAATAGAATGGCACTGGTTCTGCTTGACAAAGAAAAGACTCGAGAGGAGTTTTCAGCATTATCAGAGTTAAGTCCATAGAGGACAGGACCTGTTTATTTATTTTTTCTTCATGAAGAAAGAAGGAAAGATCAGTTTATATTTCAGCAGAAGGACTGAGATTAGTATTGGAAAATAATTTCCCAATAGTAAGTGTTTTTAGAGATGGGAATTATCATGAGAGATTTGTAATCACTGTCCTTTCAAACCTTTAAAAAATCTATATTTGTGAATTATCAAATTTGTAGATAATATGTGGTATATATAAAAATCCCAAAATGATATATCTTTCTCACTTATCATAATTGGGCCCCTTCTATTCGCCAAAAATTAGCATGAAGTCAGAGTGTGCAAATTAATGCTAGTAATCACATAGGAAAAATGTAGTTAGAATCTCAACTACTATAAATAGCTTAAATAATGCAATCTAAAAGCAAATATAAGTGATTTTTGGTTAACCACAGTTTGGGATTACCCACACCACTTCTCTATTAGTACAAGTAATTGAAAATTGACTCTGTAATCAATCCGCATTTCTTTGATTTAATTCAGGTGAATTCCTCACCAGGTGAATTCCTCACACTCTATGGCTTCACAAAGCCACTTGTGGTCTGAAAGATCATTAGTTATGATTTTGAAAGGTGACAGGTTATTGACACAGCAAAATTATTTAAAGCAAAGCAGTTAAACTTTCACCTTTAATACCAATATACTCCCATTAAAATTTAAATAAACTTATTTTATTGAATCAGTATGAAATCTTCATGTAAGTTGCTTTGGTCTTCCCGAGATCTTATGAAAGACTGAAAAAATAATACATTTTTCTAAAAATCTGTGTCACCATGATTATGACATGGTGATTTTCACGTATTTTGCTTTGTGTGATTCCTTAACTTTTTGTATGTTTTTTCACCCACAGGAGTTTTTGAGTCCCTCTAGTAGAGAGACTTTGAGCTCATTTTCAATAATTAATAGAATTAAATGAATGAATCTTTGAATGTCAAACGATAACAAAAAGTTTCTAGAAGGAGAAAGCAATTTCTCACAACTGAATCCTTCTTTATGACTAGCAGTGTGTAGTTTTGGTAATGCTAATGAACAGATAAACTCCAGAGTTACATTGGCTTAACTTAATGAAAATTTATTTTTCATTTCTTTAACAGTCCAGTGAAGGTGGGTGTCCTTCCCCTGTTTTCTGATTCCATCTTGTGGTTCTGTATCCTGACAACAGGAGGAAATTGGAGGAGGAGGGCAAAGACACATCACTTTGGCTTATATTTTATTAGGAAAAACCAGTTGTATGGTTCCTCCTAAATACAGGAGGTAAAGAAATGCAGCCCTGGGCCAGGCAGCTATTTCACAAAAACAATGTTATGAAAATAGAAGGATGGATATTGGTAGACAAAGACAGTCAGCCAGCTGCAAATAAAGCATTATACCCTTGCCACCTTTTGTGCCAAATGGGAAAGCCCTGGATATGCCTTCTACATCCCCACCACCACCCCTGCATGTGGTTTCCACAAGTCTCTAGATATGGGCTGGGCGAAATCCTCAGAAAGGTACTTGTGTTCTCTAAGCCTCCTGATCTGAAGGAAAAGGAAGTCTAGGAAGGACAATGGGAAAATGTTCTAAACCAAAATTATGCCAGTGTGCAATTTTTAGAAACTTAAAACAACAAAACGGAACATGAACAAACAAGCAAACAAACAAACAAAAAGGCACATGGGGTAGGGAGATTTTTGAGGAAAATGTCCATTTTTGTAATGTTTGTAAAATACAAATAATCTAAAAGCAGCTAGTGAACCTCAGTTATATGTGTTTTAATTTCATTTAAGGACAAAAATTTCATCAGCATTGAATGTGCTAGAATGCTGCATTTCCCCTCTTCTCACCTACTCTAATTTTTATTATTTTAACTCTGCTTATGCTGGTCTGATTGTTTATAGAATTTTGACCTCTCTTTCCTAAAGGTTGTGACTGAAATGGGGATGTCAACCTTTCATTATTGTTCTGGTGATAATCTCAAATGTCTCCGATATGGACAATCTCAAATTTCTTATGATACACAGATATAGCATGGGGGAAAATTCAGATAAGCTAGAAAAGAATAGAGAATAAGAGAGGGTTAAAATAACAAACCATAGTCTTCTGAGAATTACATAGAGCTGCTTTTTGGATAGATTTTGTATTATTTTTTTCCCTACCCATTTAAATGTAAACTAGGCAAGCTCCATGTCTCCAGGAAGCTTTTCCCCTTTAAAGCACTCTTTACTATTTAAACAGATACAGGATACATATTTCGATGCACAGCCCACATAAAATCCCATATTAGGAATGATACCAAACTTAAAGAATGTTGTAAAATGAGAATGGAAAAAAATGTACAAAATGAATTCCTGCCCATTTACATGCTTTCCGTCAGGCTACTAGATACCAAGCCTCTGTCTTTGTGTTAACACTGCAGATTAGGTCAAGTTTTTACCCCTCTGAGCTCTTTTCCTGTAAATGACGGGTTTTGATGTGAAACAAGCAACATGTCAAAGCAAGTTGAAAGATGTAGGCATTTTATGCCATGTCACAATGACAGGCCGGTGAATATTTGGGCCATTAGGGGCTTATTAGTGAATAAATGACCAGATGGTTCAGTGATGCAAGGAGATGGACAGAGCTGGATGCTCCTAATCAGCACTGTCTGTACTTGATGTCAAATCACATGACACAGTAACCCATGGATACCAAGGAAGAGTTACCATTAGCAAGTCAATTTGATATCTGGGTGGTGTAAACAGACTTATAACCACACTTCAGGGCTGCCTCTGTTTTGAGAAAGAAAAATACAGTAGAGTATTAAAAGAAATACACACACAATAAAAACTAATTGTTATTTGGTAATTATGCAAAGAATTTCTATCTCAGGTCTTCCTCTTTATTCTGGAGAAAAAAAACAATGCCTAGATGCACAAGAAAAGAGATCATCAAAAATAGAGAGGTAGAACTAAGCATACATCTAAAATCAAAGTAAAGGATACGTGAAAAAGATAACATTGGCAGAGCAGGCCATTAGCGAAAAGATACGGGGCAATCTTTTTATCACTCTTTGCGGTAATAGATGAAAGACAAAGTTTAGGCACAGAGAACAAACTACAAACATACACTATTTGCCTTTGCACGCTGCACACTTATAGCTTTCCAAATGTTGATAGCCTTAACAGCCACCTTCGGCTTTTCCTGTAGGAATGTGGAAAAGTGGTTGTGAAGGAAAGTGCACGTTTCTTTTTCCTCATCATTTTCAGTATTTTCAAACTGACAAGTATTCATTGCATGGTGAACACCCCCAACTACTGCTAAAGAAAACACTCTTAAAACCTAAAGAAGAAATATGCTGGAAATAAACTCTTACTTCAGTGTTCCATCAGAAACTAGTAAGCTTTAGGGCACAAATTCAATGCATTATGCATCTACGATGGAAAGCATTGACAGGCATTTTCTCGCAAGACCATCAATTAAAGCAATTCAGTCTTGAGGGAGAGAGGACTAAATGATATTACCGTAAATTTTCTTTTAATAAAACCTATTGTTTGCATAAGATTTTTTATTTGTAAAGCACTTCATAAATATCCAATCTTTTTATTTTCTTTTTAGGCAAGTATTATTGGTTTATTTGATAAATCCTTCCTAGGCATCTACTGTGTGTGTCTACTTCTGGACAAGATGCTGAGCACAGAGGGTACTAAGGAAGGGAATTCCTCAAAGAGCTCACAGTTGCATTATATAGGGCTTTTTAATGAGTGCTGGGTAACATTTGATGCCGATAAAAAGAATATGTGTAATATATATGTTATGAAAATAATTTTTAAAAATTGACCTCTGTGACTCCACCATCCACTGTAGGAACCAGAACATCATTAAAAATTTTAAAGCTATGAGTGTGCTCAATTCAGATCAGCAACCCCCACACCCCTATCTATACCTTACTCTTTACTATTAGAAAATCATTTAACCTCACATGGCTCTATTTCTAAATAAGATTGTGTTTTTTAATTTACTTGTTTCATATTTTTATAAAAATGATATCACACTGTATGTATTTTCTTGAAAATTGCTTTGCTTTTTTTTTTATTCAACAATGGATTTAAAATTTAACCATGTTGTTTTATATAACTGAAGTTCATTCATTTTCACTATTTTCTTATGTTCTTTAGTTTGAATATTTCACAATTGATGTATCCATTCTCCTGTCTGTAGACATTTGCCTTGCTTCCAATTTGGGGTTATTACAAATAATGCTGCAAAGGCCATTGTTATACATATATACTGGTGTGGATATGCCTCAGTTTCTCTAGGTGTGGAGTTTCTGGGTCATGGAGTAAATATGTCCTCACCTTAATATGATAATGCCAAACTATTTCCCAAAGTTCACCAATTTACATTCCTACCAATAATATATGAAGAGCATTCCCATTGTTCTGCATCCTTATCAACACTCTATTTTTAGACTTTTAATTCTGCTAATCTAGTAGATGTACAGTCAGCCTTAACAGCCACTCTGAGAAACAGTAACCATTATCTATATTTTACAAGTGAAGCTCAAAACTCACATAGCTAGTAAGTAGTAAAATCAGGACTTAAATCAGTTTCCTGGCCTACAAACTCAAAGATCTTTCATTATCACACACTGTCACCCTCATCTTAGTCCCCATTGACTCTCACTTCAAATTTATAAGCACAATTAGAATCTAGGAGCAGTATTGTGTTCAATTTTAGACTCGGCCACTTGTTAGCTGTGCAACTTGGGCAAATTATATAGCCTCTCTGTGCATCAGTTATCACATTCATAAAACAGTATTAATAACACCTTCTTTATGATTACTATTTATATGTTGCATTAGTTTGCAAGGGTTAAACAAGTTATTTCATTCACATATACACAATTAACTACAAATTTAAATAAATACACACTCCAAATTCCCACTTTGCCAAGTAGAGTTTGATATATGTGATCTCATCCAGATGCCCTCTTTCTTTTAAGCAAACAGCTTTTTCATTAACAACCTGCTCTTCCATGTTTGTGAGCTGGCAAACATACCCTTGTTTCATATGCAGCTACGTTAAAACATTGAAAGAACCTTTAACAATCAGGTTAAAGTTTTTTAAAACATGTGTTTTGTAGGCTAGGTGATATCAAAAGTCCTTTAAAGTACTTAACTGAGTTTGTGTGTGTGTGTGTGTGTGTGTGTGTGTGTGTGTGTGACAATGTAATGTTTTGTCTTCTTCACTAGACTGTTTCTAGTTTCAATCACAATTGTATCCCCAGCTTTAATATTTCATAAATACTTTTTAATTAAAACAATGAATGAATAAATTTTAAAAAGCAGATTAAGTGATGTGTTTTGCTGAATTTATGTCAGTCAAATGCTCTTTTTTAAAAAAGGTCTACAATTATTTTTTCCTGAGGTCCCTGGAGCCTGATATGTTTCAGAATTTAGAATTTTTTCATTAAAAAAAAATACTGTATATGTACTGCATAATATATGATATCCACAGCAGGACCTGGGAACAACCCAATAACCAAACACATTAAAATTTCTGTAATAAAACATATGGATAGGCACTTAAAAAGTGGTTTTCAGGGACCACAAATAGCATCACATTGGTTTAGGTCAAGTCTGCCACCAACAGAGTTATGGAAATGCTTAGTGTCTTCACAGATTTTTGAACTATAGAATTGTAGGTTAAAATTATGGACCTATAATTTTTTAAAGTGTGGAAATTTGAATTTGTAACTCCTTGGTCCCTAATATATTTTATTCACACTATTGTTCATCTTACTCACACTTCGTTCCTTGATCTCCAAAAAAAATTATACTAGTTATGGTGCACTGACACTTATTTTGATAGGCCAGTGATTATCCTATTGCCCTGAGGCCATGGAAATGTACAACATATTCCTAGGAGAGGCATAGCTGAATCCTAACAAATAATAAAAACTATTACAAAATTAAAACTGGGATTCTTCATTAAGAGACCTATAAAGTATTTCTTCTCAATATAAGGGTAAAATTGCTAATACTTCCAAAATATTTTTTTTTTCAAATTTTAGAGGTTTTATAATCTTTTCTAAAAAAGGTGTTTCAGAGAAAGAAGTTAGTTTTTTAAAGCTGATTTTGGAAATTCATAAAAGGCAAGTTTCACTGTATTTTATGAAGAACTAAGTAGAATAGAATAGTTGTTTTCAAGACCATGAGAAGGTCTAGAGTCCATTATGGCCCTCAGGTGTGAGCAAGAATACTGTCGGAAAAATCAGATGAGCAAGACATCCAAAGTCCAATTCTTCAGTACATTTAAACTTAAGCGTGCCCAATTTCTCACACTATACTTTCAAGCATACACACAGACACACACAAAACCTCTCCCACTGATAGTGTAGTCACAGGAAACTGCTAGTGTCAAAGCAGTGTTCTAAGTTTTTTTCATCTTTAGGTGTAATGTGTGACTCAGATGACATCAATTTATGGCCTGCACATGGTGAAGTGTGCTTACTTGAAGGTCATGTTGCCCTGTGAAAATCATATCTCAGACATTCATGAGCCCTATGCTGTAGGAAAGTTATTTTACTTTTCTGTCTCAGTTTACCCATCTGTGAAATGTGGGTAATAATAGAGCCTAATCCATGCAGTTGTAAAGATCAAATTATATTTTGTATGTGTTTGGCTCTTAGTAAGGGCTCCATTCTTGTAAACTATTATTTCAAACTCATGCTAATTCTGAGAACCAAGAACCTCCTGAGGTCTTGACAATTACCTTGATAGTAATTTGTATCTTAACAAGAACACAATAACACCATGCATTATGCTACTAATAGAACTTCTGACACTTTGCAGCACCTCGATTTTATTCCCAATATTAGTTATCTTTTAAGGCTGAAACAATAGATTAAATTAATACTATGAGTTCTTTCCTTTGAATAATATTTACTGTAAGTATCAGCTGTCTCCAACTTAAAAACAGGCTGAATTGCAAAAAGTTTATTTGTTTGTGAGTTGTTTACAATTTGAAACACATTTTTTTCATAGAGGCAATGTTTTAAAAGAGATTGGGTGCCTAGGCTGACACAATAAAAGGCAGCAAAGTGAGTATCCACCCCCTAGGTTGGAAGGTCTCAGAAAATCAACACAGCTCAGGTAGAGCCAGGATCTATCTGTTCATCTGCCCAACACTGCATGAGATGGGAGTGTTGATGGCTGAAACTGGGCAGCTTCATCTAATAGGGAAAGAAATTGAAAGTCAGAGGAGAGGTTTGCTGTGCCTCAGTTTCTAGTCACCATCTCAGATAGAAGGGGTATGATCTACAGAAGAGACTGCTACCATCACGATGGTTAGAAACTTCTGTTTCGTTGCTCTATACCAGTTTCCTCATAGTGATTAGTAGGAAGCTCCTTAAAACCAAATGCTCTTGGGACCCCTCAAGGCATAGGGATGAATGGGGATTATATTCCACTTTAAAGCTAGTAGAGGGCTAGGGATAAGGCGGTGAGGGGATGGAGAGAACTCTAAAGCATGAAATGGGAGGTGCCTATCATAAAGAGAGAAGGAAAACAGGCTGTGTAAATCTATGTCACCAATTTGCCAAACATTGTGTTCATGGGAAATGGAACACACTGCCCTTATTGGTAACTTAAGAAAACAAATAGATGAGATCACTTGAGGCTCATCATCAGTAACGTTAAGTATCCATATCCACAGAAGAGTTTTACTTTGGTTCCCGAACTTGGCTGCATATTAGAATCTGAGAAATTGTTTTTAAAATCCCAGTAACCAAGCTGTTAGTCAAACCAATTACTTTAGAATCCCGGGATTGAGGCATCAGAAACGTTAAAGTTCTGCCACATGATTCCAATGAGCAACCATGTGTGAAAATCAACTGAAATATCAACCACCTCTAGGTGTCCTAAAATAAATACTAAGTTGGTGTGGCCTCCACAGAGCTCTGGAATACTCCAAACTTGAAGCCTCTTACCAAAATTACCACTTATAATTAAATGTCCTCTCTTCCAAAAAAATCTGAGAATAGATTCAGTGAAACTGATTATTCACATTATTATTTCATTTGCTAAGAAAGTAAAAATAATTCCAATCACTGTATTCATTAAATCTGATAGCAAAGTACTTCAAACATTTTTTGTGCAAACTCAAGAGCATCCTAGAGATTAATTTGTCTCACCACGTGCCAAGCACTGTTCTGGATGCCCAGAACAAAATAATTACAAATGAAAGACAGCCCCTGCCAAGATGGTAGCTTAGAGTCAGTGACGATGGCAAGAGTTAGCAGGAGAAGCTTCTAGATAATGTTGACCTTAAACAAATAGCTAGATATTTTTCTAGAAAATGTGTTTATTCGGGAAAAACGAAGAACTGTAATTTGGGACATGAGGTCTAATAGCAAAGCACATCCAAGTCGACAGAAACAAAGGTAAAACAACAACAACAACAACAACAACAACAACAACAACAAAACCCCTCTTTTTTATGGGTGCGAGAAATGGCCATTGTAAAGTAAGAATCCATTGGAGGAACCTCAAAGTTTGAAGTATAGTGACTTTTCATTGGCTGCATTATAGCAGTCTCCCATTGGCTAAGCTGTTACTCAGCGAAGAGGAGGAGGAATATTTTCTTCCACCTGCTGAGGCAGTAGTGTACAATCATTTCCTCTCAGCGTTGCAAGGTATGTCTCCTCCTGGGGTCAATCTGTGTGTGTTCAGTGACACATGCATGAGAGTTCTCTTCTAGCTTCCAGACTCCATTTTAAATGAGGTTTCTCTTTATTCATTCTTACAATATAAACTGAGCACTGACTGGCTGAGGCCCACCAAGGGGGAAGGAGTCAAACCTGTAAAGACGGAGTGACCTGTTTTAAATCATTATGTTTCCTGGGTCACAAATGTTGGTCCCATGAGTAGTATCGCTTGGAGGATGTGGCAGTGTTCCGTCAGCGGAATTATATTTACTGAGAATAGACCTCCATTTAAAGTGGTTTCATCAGCTATCCCTCTGATATATATGCCTTTTATACTAGGAGTTCCATCCTGAAGTGTGACTTTGTGTGTGACTTTGCTTGCCTCCACTCTTAGGATAACTGCCACTATTACATGTCATCTCAGTAAATTACTCAGAATTATTCTGTTGATCTGCATTTTTAGGAGAGAGGATTGGTGGCTGCTGCCTTTGGAGAAATCCAGCCATGTGATTAGTGTGTCCGCAGCAAATCTCTTGTATCTCAATCGCTTTTGGGGTTTAGGAACTATGTCGCCACCCCGCAAGTATGTAGTTTCTTTCTGCGTTGACAGGGTTAGCATCTCTGGTGTTGACTGGCACAGTCTCTGAGCTTCCTAGAATTTGTGTCATTAACCATGCAGTGGGGTCTCACTGCAGAAAATGCAGAGCACATTAAACAGGCAAAAACAGCCCAGGTCTTGAAAAAAATCTCTGCATCGAACAAGTAGCTCTAAATGATTCTGTTAACATGTCTGACATCTCATGCATGCTTCCCCAGTTCATTGCTGCAGAGGATTCTAGACACATGAAATGTGTACTCCCTCCTCCTCTCTGTACCCACTCCACAAAGGGCTTCACATGGACATCATGATCAATCTTGATCCTGCTGGAAGCTGCAGATTTCTGCACATATGTTCCTCTCTCAAAGAACTGCAAATAAGAGAAAATAGATAGGCATGTGAACTAAGCAGTTGTCAGATAAGTCCTATTTCCATAGTCTCAAAGCTCTTTGCAAGCATTTGCTCTTTTAGAGAACAATCTCATGATCTAAGCCTAGACAAAACTAGGAAGAAAACAGTCCATCAGTACAAAGTGTGGGGCTTTTCTGGTCTATACAAGCAAGCACCAGCATCCTGGCTTTAAAGCAGGTCTAAATGATTCAGATATTGCTGCTTTACAGTTTTTAAAGGAACTTAACAGGTGATATTATAAGGTCCACCATACCACTAGTTAAGAAACATCATGTCCAACTTGTGAAATAAACTCTAGTTGTGTTGGTCTTTGGTTGTTTGCTTTCAGAGCTATTCCTTGCTCTTCACCATAGGGAATTAAGGGAACTACATCTCTGAGGTTCTCATGCCTGCCAGTTTGGGGCAGGTCCAACTACAAGGAGGCACTGGCAGAGGGGAGAAGTCAAGATGTTTCTCCTCCTTTCTGTTTCGGGTGGCATCTCAGCGTCTATCTCTTCTGTTTTGATGCAGGACAAGACACATTGGGGGATGGGGAGGACCAAACCCTGCACTGAGAAGAAGAAGGCTCTCTGGTGGAAAGTGTAGAAAGAATTCACCACACACGCCAAAGTTAGGGTCCAAAGGAAAGTTTATTAAAGAAAGGAAAAGAAAAGACTAGAGAAAGAAAAGACAAAAACCCAAGATAAGGAAAAAAGCCCCAGTGTCAAGGGGATCCGGTTTATATATCATTCTTTAGCTCCTATAGTTTAAAGACTTTGTTTACCCATTTCCTTTGATATGGACATGAGGAAGGGGAAGAGTATATAGCATGAGAAGATAAGACTATATAGTGTGAAAGGCCTGCTGGCAGTTCCCAGCCTTTAATCCATAGATTCCCTATAGTTTTAGCTATAGGGAATGAATGGATTTTATTTTGTGTAGGGCAGCCACTTAAAGACTTTTTCTTGTTTCCCCTTTCACAGGTGTGGGCAGTGGGTTGTTAGCAATCCCAGCAGAAATCTTCCTTTGTTCTGAAGGTGTCCTCACGGCCTGGCTGCAGGGCTGGTCAGCATATTGCAACCTCTGAATGCAGCTTGATTTAACGTTTTAGTTCTCTTGCCTCCTCCCTACATTAGTGGCACCATCACTTGTCAACCAGACCTGTCTTCGATAGTCGCAGCTCCTCCTGGGCAGACAGACCCACAGCAGTTCAGATTCACTGGGTAGCCCCAAATTCCAAGCTGTTTCATGATACCACCTCCTTTCGTTGTCCCACCCACGCTCGGAGAACGAACATCTTCCTGTGTTTATTCATCTCTAGATTGTCCCTACTGGACTTCTCAGCTGTTCTGTAACCATTTCCTTGCAATATTCCTTGGTTTGAGGTACTTACAGTAGTTTCTGTTTTAAGTAACTCAATCATGTCATCTATGGTAAATCTATATGTAAAAAGTAAAAAAGAATTGCTGTTATGGGCCAAATTTTATCTCCCTAAAATTCACATGTTGAAATCCTAAACCCCAGGATTTCAGAATGTAACTGCATTTGGTGATAGGTAATTAAGGTAATATGAGGTTTTGGGGTAGACCCTAATCCCATCCTGAGGTGTCCTTATAAAAAGAGATTAAGATGTAGCTGAGAGAGTACATCTGTACACCATCTACAAGCCAAGGAGAGAGGCCTCAGGAGAAACCAACCCTGCTAATACCTTGATCTTGGACTTTGAGCTTCTAGAGCTGTGAGGAAATGAACTTCTATTTAAGCCACCTTGTCTGTGGCTTATGATTACTAGCAAATGAATACAATTGCTTACCTTTGAAATTTAGGGTGAACTAGTTAATTCTAAGCCCCAGTGTCTTGTCTGTAAATTGAGGATCATTATAATAACCCAGGTTATTATGAAAAGTGAGAAAAACTTATTGTAGTACCTGCTGCTGTGCTCTATAAATGTTGGGTGTCATTGAGAAATGAGCTTGTATTGTTATCAAGGAACGAATTGCAGTGTGACTTTTCTAGAGTGCCTGTGACTACCCACTAGGTCTGTTTTGGGTTGGACAGAAAAAAACATTTTTTCACTGGTTGCTGCCTAGAAATCTCTGCCCCAGGACTCAAATGCAGATCCTCTAGCTTTGTTGCCTTCAAATATTCACATCAAGGAGATAAAAGGAACGATCTGCCTGGAACCTTTTGCACCTGCAGCTGAGCTCTACCAATTCCTTGCATGTCGGCTTATCTATGTTGGCAGCTGCAGCCTCCATATTCTGCCTCTTTATGACTCACATCTTTCTCCTTCTACAGTGATGTGCCTAATAATTTGGGGCACTTGGTTTCCTTTTCTACATGGGATTCATGAGTCCCAGTGTGGTGCAAAAGACTAATTGCTACCCTTTTTATGGGAATATTTGTGTTGTGGCAAGTCATTTAGCCTTCAGCTAAAGGAATAAAGCTCTAACAGTGTAATTTGGGGCACCAAGTGATGGGACATTTGGAGCACCCTTAAGTAGAAATATTACCTTTTAATCAAATAAAGAAAATACTAGTTTAAAAATCTGAAGGAAAAGACTGGTGTTCCTTAGCTAAAGTTTTGAGAGAATGATAAAAAAAAAAGTGGGTTATTTCTTATAAAGGAGTATTTTCAATGAAGGCCTTCTATTAGTAAACCCAAACTTGTATATTATATATGCCTGGAATATTTATCATCACCAATTTATTATTAAATGTCTTCTTGGTGATTGATAATATATGGTGAACTTCCCAGGGAAAGAAAAGGAAAGAGAAAGGTAGAATAAAACAAAAGCAAAGAAAAACCTAAAACATTTTTATTCACTTTATATTTTAAAAGCAGAAATTTATCATCTTGTGATTTTTTTTTTTTAACCTCCCAATGGTTGGTTGCCATATGGTACTAATTCTGCCTGTGGAATGTGAAAAATAAAATAAATGTCAACTCTTGAATCACAATCGCTAACCTTATAGCTACACAGAATATAATGGTTTTCTCTGTACATCAGTTTCTGTTTTAAGGGCCAGGTGGTTTCTGCTAAATCTCTAGCTTTCTATTAAATAATTTGCCAATTACTGAGAAGGAAAGATTCCAGAATTTTGTTTTCCATGTTGTTTTTGCCACTTCCCCATTGGTATTGGACAGAATTCATTCTGCTTCTTCCATCTTGATATGACTTCAGAGTTACCTATGGCCCAGGGATCCCTATAAGAATCCCTAGCTAGTTAGAATACTTTGTCATTGGATTCCAGACTGTATTTTCTAGCCAGACTATTTTTAAAAGTAATATTAAAAAAAAAATAGTTGCTATGTCATGGTTTTGCTAAGCAAATTTACTTGGTAAAATAATGAAAAATATACATCTACTTGTGCCACTCTGGGGAAAATCACATTCCCCAACATAATTTCATTTAAAATATATATTTCAAACGTGCATATTGCTAATCAGCTTACAACTATCAATAAGTTAGTGTTTTGTGTCACTTCTAATTTTTGATGGCATAAGGTTTTCCATAGTCTAAAGGAAAATTTTATTTTATATTGCATAAAGCAAAGTGTCATTCTTCAGTTGTGGTTGCCCACCCCCCACCACCTCAGCTTGCTCTCTTTCATCTTCCTTCCCTTCCTCCCTCACTCCCTTTTTCTTCATTTACCATGAGTATGGTTTAATAAGTTAGCAACAGTTGAGCAATCTTAAAAACACAATATATGAACTCTAAAGGAAATACTAAATTCGAGGAAGGAACCCACTTGCTTATTCAAGAGGACAAAGGCTAAGAACAAAACATCCATGTTGTCACTTCCCAAGGCACGAAGTTAGCACATGGTTCACAGTTCTCACAACTTGTACAAGAACACTTATTGCCCTTTTGTTGATAGGCATGGTTGTTCATTAAATGACCATATGGGCCTTGCTACAGTTAAAGAATCATTCAGTAATTCAATACCAATTCAAGTTATAAAGTAAATCAGACAGCAATAAAATTACAACACCGTAGACTTTTGAGAGGTCAAGAAGTATTACTGGGCTCCTGATATATCCCAGACACTCATCTAGCTTCTTCTTTCCAATATCCCATTTAAATCTCATACAACCCTTGAGATATGTACTTCTGTCCTCATTTCAAAAATGAAAAATCGAAACTCAGAAAATCAAGATAAATCAATGCCTAAGGCTGATTTCTTGCCTCTAGTCTGGAAGTAGTCACCAGACTGCTCCCTGGCTTAAAATTTTTTGGTGAATTCTCCTGCCTTTTTGAATAAAATCTAAACACATTACCAAGTCTTTCAAGGTCCTTCATGATCTGGCTCCAGTTGGCTTTTCAAACAGCAAAACCTGCCAGTCCTTACCTCAAACTCCACTCAGCCATACTTATCTGCTTGCAGTCTCTGAATGTGCCATGCTTTCTTCTGCCCCTGGGATTGCGCCTATGTTATTGTGTGCCTAGAACACCCTTGAACATACCTTCCCTGCCCATCCTTATGACCTGGCTAATTCTCACTGGTCCTTCAAATCACAACTTAGGTATCACCTCCTCCAGGAAGCTTCCTCTGACCTCCAAGCTCCTATTAGGTGACCCCTTGTTGGATCCTGTGGCCCATCATAGTGTCGTACAGATTGCCTTGTATTCTCCTGTTTACTTGTCTTGACAGTAAATTCTGGGAAGGTAGAAACTGAGACTGTCAGATTCTCATGGTATCCCAGTACTTTGTATAGAGAATTAGTGTTCATCAAAAGAGTGGATGATTAAGAGAATGACATTTGTACTTGGAGAACTTTGTTTTAATAACAACGTTGCAACAATTCTGTGCCAACTGTTTCTGAAAAGACACTATGCGTTGTAGCAGTGTGTTAGAGAATGTTCAGGCTACTAGCAGGATGTGGCTTTCTGAGCTATCCATTTTACTTAAAAGGTAATTTAAAACATTTTTAATAAAATACAGATATGTTATACAAACTAATATAAAATACATATAAATCTTTATGATAAAATTGATGACTTCCAAAAATTTCCCACTTTGAGTTAGGTCCTCAGATACTGAGTGACAATCACTGTTCTCTGAGATAGTCAAACTTTATTTAGAAGGATGCAATTATTTGGGGACAGGACTTAAGAAGGGCAATGTCAAACTTCTAAGCCTGCAAAGGAAACTTATGTTTTTGAAGAATATTTGAAGGTAATAGTTCTGCTTAATCTAGAGAAGCCTGTCTTCACCTAGTTTAGAAGCTACTATCTAGAAGAGGGAGCAGATGAATTCTTAGAAATGCATCTTTAGAAAAAAACAGGGCCATTGGGCAGAAGAGATTCAACTCGATTTTAGAAAGAACCTCTAGGTTGTCTCTAGATTGTAGGAATATTAGATATTGCGTTTAATCCTTTTCTATATATCCTAAGTGTTCTACCACAAATTGTACCAAGTCATCAGATGGAGTTATTTAAAATGAGTTCATATAACCATTCATCTAGATTACTGCAGAAAGAATTCCTAATTTGTTAGAACACTCATTTTGTCTTTCCTTCTAGGGTAAAATTATACAAATCTCCAACTTAAAAAAAAAAACAAAAACTAAATAAGCAGAGTTTGTTTCTATCTAGTTAGGTTGACCATAGGTGCAACTTGTGTAGAGCTTTTTCTTTCTTATTTCCATGCTGATGTATTGGTGCCCCAGTAAACACTTAACACTGTGTTAGGAAATGTTCAAAGTCACAGGCACAGTGTGTCTTCCTGGACCATCCGTTTTACTCAGTGATAAATAATTTAGAATATTAAGAGTTTTGATTAAAATAATTCAGATGTATTATCCAGAGGAATACAAAGTGTATACAGAACTTCATGGAAAACCAAAGACTTCAAAGACATTTTCCATTTTCAGTTATGGCCTCAGGCCCTCAAAGATAAGTTGACTTTCTTCTGTTATTAGAGATATTTCAATGGAAAATTTTGAGAAGTACTTGTTTAAGCTCTTTGGAATCTTTCGAATGCCTGAGAGGATTCCAGGCAAACTGGGGACTAATTATGATGGCTGAACTAGGTTCTTAAAATAGAAATTAGCCAAGAGGTCTCAGGATGGGTTCCTCAAAGTTAATGGGAAGATACAAAAGAAAGAAGAGGGCAGGAGAGCAGAATGAGCTTTTTTCAGTTAGCCTAATAGCTGGATCAAGTCCAAATAGAAGAATTGGCTTGTGTGACAACTCAGAACAGAGTAATTTTCTATGTTCACAATGGGAAACATAAGGTTATCTTTACTGTGGGCTTTTGTAGTTCTTTTTAAAGGAAGTCTCATTTTTGTGAGGCTAATAGACTTTTCAAATAGTGAATTCTTAACTAGAAAGTCAAAGTTTAATCATAGCCTATTCGTATATCTTATTTTACTTGAACAGAAAACACAAACGCTCTGATGAAAGAACATTTGAAAAGACAGGCGAATGCTTGTTAGTAATTCTAGCAAGTGAGAGAATTTACCCTAGCCTTCTTTCTCTTGTTCAGTTTCATCTAGTACTTTTAGACCAGGGATTCCCAAACCCTGGGTCACAGACTGGTACTGGGCCACACAGCAAGAGATGAGCGGCGGGTGACCAAGCAAAGCTTTATCTGTATTTGCAGCTGCTCCCCAGCACTAGCATCATCACCTCAGCTCCACCTTAGATCATCAGTCATTAGATTCTCATAGGAGCACCAGTTCCTGGTGCTAAAAAGGTTGGGAACCGCTGTTTTAGACCAACTGTACAATGAGGTAGAGTTTCCCATTTTCTTAAGCACCTTCAATTCTGTATATGCCAAAAATAGTTGTTTGTTACTACCCATAGATGTTTTTGTTCTCTACAATACCTATAGAGCAGAGGTGAATTATGTTTAAAAATGAATTGTTTTTTCTTTCAGACACTTTACATAAAATAGCCTTTGAATTCTGAAGGACTTTAAAGCTGAGCTCTAAAATCCTACAGTACATATCAAAAATAATCTTCCAGCTAACAGCAAAAGAACTGGTAAGCTGACCTCTAGCTCTTATTCATTGGAAATATTCTTTGTGTTTAACAGTATTTAACTTATGTGCATTTATTTCCAACTGTGTTTATTTTTAAATCATTACTCTAGACCAGGTAAATGGATACAATAGAGATGAATACACCATTCATCATATTTTGTGGACCTACATAGCTGAACACAATAATATTCAGTATAATTATGCTGTCTAATACTTGCTTGAAATGTATGTCATACATTATCATATGCTAATTGTGCATAATTAATGTTAACTATTCGTGGGCACAAGATTAATTAAAGACATAAAGTAAAACTTACATACAAAAGAAAAAAAACCTCCCCATACAAACATAAGAACAGACCTTTCATTCTCTAAGGCATATTAAAAAGATTATAAATGAATTGACCATTTTGATATTAGAATGTATACAGTAAATAACACATGTAAAAATGCAGTCATTTTAGGTCCCCTGGGGGAGAACAGCAGTAATTCTTCCTCATGTGAGAAGCATGGAAAGAATGCCATCAAAAGAGGCTCAATCAATATATTATCTTCAGAACAAACAAAGGAGCTATAGATGAGAGCTGTGGATGGATATTATAGATGAGGGATTCTGTTGTCATAACCACTTGGAAAACTTGGCAGGATGTGCATCCAATTCATAAAATAAATAGTCAACTTATTATTCAGGTTTAGCTCAAATTTTGGTGAGCTTGGCAAAATTTGTCACTGCAGAAATGTACTGTGAACTCAAAGAAAAAGGCTAGTTTTCTTTAAGAGGCAGCTCTCCAAAATTGAATAGAAAACAGGAAGTTTAAGTGCCTCATCCCCCAACTTTCATTAACCCTCAGACTAACAGGGAGGCTGTATACATTATCATGGCTGTAGCTCTTTTCCCCTTGGAGGTACTGAAGCGAAGCCAGAATAAGTATCTGGCTTAATGTGAATGCACAGTTCAGTGCAAAGACTGCTAAAAGAACCCTAAACTTGTAGCTCTCTGTTAGGCCAATGGCTCCCAGTTTGCTTTCCCCAGGCATCCAATTTCAGAAAATCTATGAGCCCCTTCACACTTTATCTATTAGCTCAGCCATATGTTGCTGGGTTTTTTTTTTGTTTTTTTGTTTTGTTTTGTTTTGTTTTGTTTTTAAAGACTCTTGTATGACTCCCTGCTACCTGCTGATGTTGACATTAGTACACTTGACCTGAAAATTCTGGCTCCTGATCTTCCAGAATAGGATGGTTCTCTCCCACCCCTTGTGAAACTGCGTGTGGTCATGTGAATGGAAGTAACAAAGGGAGGACTCTTTAAGAAGCAGCATGTGATTTGCCACACTGCTCTGGTGATCATTAGAAACACACTTCAAAATGAGCCTCCATCTGCCAGGATGCCCAAGTGATAACAAGGAACAGAACCCTCCTGCTGACCTTTAATGGACATGGGATATAAGCAGGAAATAAACTTTGTGTCACATCACTGAAATTTGGGGGTTGCTTGTTACTGCAGTATAATCTAGCATATTCTGAATGATACAAGTACAAAATAAAATCTAAGCTTCTTTCATTTGACATTGATGACACTCAACCATCTGGCCTCAACCTATCTTTTATACATCTGCTTAACCTTTTGAGAGCTATGGTGTGCCAACAATTCTGATAGTTCCTAGGTTTAGAAAGATAAAAGGCCCATGCCTTCAATGGGGAAACATACATGCAATGGAATTGTTACAGTACAACTTGATAATTGCTATAGTTAAGCTAACATTGAGGTCTAGGTAGAGCAAGAGAGAGATCATTTTATCCTTCTCTGGGATGACATTGGGAGTGGTGCAGAATATTTTGTGCAAGGAGTCATCAGCGTATGAAAAGGCACAGAAGTGGAAGAAAGTAAATTACGTTTACAAAACTGCATAGCTAAGTATGGCTGGTGACTCTTCTCTCAGGACATATGTACACTGGCACACATCCACACCTCCATCCATGCTGTTTCCCTTGCCTGATTCCTCCAAACCATTGTAAGTGAGGTAGGGAGGGCAGGTGACAGATTTCAGGGGGCACAGAAGTTTTTTATTTTAAACTGGTCTCACTTTTATATGGGCCCTCAAGCTTAGAATATTTATCTTATCCCCTAAAAAGTCATTACATAGAGTTGCAGGGATAACTGATGGGATTCAAAGATGGTGTTCCTTATACCTCTTTACACCAGACCACTCCTGTAGACTAGACATAAACATTTTTTTTGCAGTCTAACAGTTATCCCAACTATAATTTTATTGCATTGCATTTTCTATGCAAAAAGTTTTCTGGTCCAAAAAAACATTAAAATATATCTTAATTTTTATAACCCTGCTTGAAATTTATTTTCTTTTTCTTTTGTTATATACTAGCACCCTGTAAGAAAAAATAGTGAAGTTGAGTGCTTCTTTGACCAGTGAAAACCTTTGGATAGCATCCTTCCCTTTTCACATGTAAAAATTTTAACATCCTGGAAAAGGCACAGATGGATAAGCTCAAATGTCACCTCCTCTGTGAAGCCTCCCTTGACATGTATTACTCTTTGATCCCTCAGCATTTTGTTTGTAACTACTTTTTATGACATTTAATATGTTCTTACAGATAAGTAGTATTTACATGTCTACAGCTACAAGCAGGTTGCTCTAAGTGGTTGATACTATCTTGTTAAGGTCTGCATTTCTCACAGCCTCTAGCAAAGTGCCTGGACAGAATAGACAAGCAATACTGTTGAAATGAATTGAGAATGTGAGTAAAACACCCAATAGTTACAAAGATGGGGAAAACTGGCAAGAAAAATTTTTTGCCTATCAAATGGACCTCATCCTCATTGTAACCAGGCATAATTTTTTTTAAAAATGGGCTTATCCAATAAAAACAAATAGTAAGAGCAAACCCTAAAGAAAAAACGTGATAGCATCCACTGCTGTACGATTTTAGTTTCAAAATCTCTTATCTAAAACCTTTAGACTAGATACGTTTTAGAATTTAAAGTTACCTAGTGTAGAAAGGTAATGTGGTATGTGAACTTATAAAACATCCCCAACAAGGCATGATGGGGCAGCACTCCGTAACCAACATGATGACATTTTTGCAAAGAAACACATAGGAGTGGTGCAGAACATTTTGTGCAAGGAATAAAGATAGAAGTAGCCTCATGTTGGTTTGAGTCAGGTTTTGTTGCCAAATAAATTCCAGAAAGTTTAAGATTTTGGAGTTTAAGAATTGTAGATGAGAGATTATTGAACCTGTAATAGCTGTTTATCTAGTACACAGAGAATTCCTGATTGTTGTGGGAGATAATCTCTCTCCAATCCATCTTTATCAAATTTGAATTTCAAATATGTATTGCCAAAATACTTTACAATTTTTAAGAAACCGGAGATGAAATTTAAGATGAGCTATTATTTGTCAGAAACAGATATTTTTTTTAAATTAGAAGTTTGAACACTTTTTATTTTTTAATAAAAAGGTCTTATTACAAAACTATTGATATACAGTACAGATTAGATCTGAATAAGGATGTCTTGTATGGAGTATTACACTCCTTTTACAGACAGATATGAGTTAACTACTAAAAGATACTGGCTTAAATGTTTAGTTCCTACAAAAGTAGATCCTTGGAATAATATAAAATATTTTCTCAGGGTGCCAGAAATAGTCTCACAAAGACTGTGCAGCACTTCCCCAGGTTACTGGAGGGGTTCTGTGTGACAGTATATCTGGCTAAGATGTCACAGACACACACACGCACAGACACGTGCGTGCGCACACACACACACACAAATTTGTAAGTGCTTTGCCATAAACATAAATTTAGCAAGAAAAAAAATCTAATTTTATCTCAACTGTAACAACCAATGTTGGCTTCATAGTGTTTTTGTAGGCAAAGGGCATGAGTAGTGTCAAGAAGAATGCCTGAAAGCCTGCACAATTTTTAAAATCATCTCATGTATTTTTATGTTCCTCTTAGGCCAGAGTCTTTTAGGTCCTAGACATGAGGAGCCAAGCTAGTTAGTAGGACTTATTTATAAAAGTTCTAATCTGTAAAATGTGGCTTTTCAGAGTTCGCAAGGGAATAAATATGGGTGGCTGGGGTTTTTAAGTGAATGTAGCAACTGAGGGCTGTTATCTTTACAGAACTCTGCAAATAATCACATTAGCTTTAGGGAAATATGAGTGAAGGCTTCGGTAGACAAAGATACATATTAACTTCATAACTATAAACAAAATAATACATTTTCTGTCTATGAGTTCTAAGCACTTTGAAGATGAAGAATCCAGAATTTTGCAGAGGCTCAATACATATTTGCTGTTAGACTTACTTTCAAATGGCTTTTACACCAGAAAACTCAGTGAAGTGTTCTTGGGATGAGGGTCAGTCTAATTTAAGTCCTAAAAACAAGGAACATGAGTGGATTTGGATGGAAACAGAGATTTAGAAAGCAAGGCCTTACATATAGGAAGTACCTTTTCCGCTGTCTGATTTGGGAATTGTCAGGAGCTCAGTCTGGCTGATGCCTCAGTAGGCACAAGCATAAGTGGAAAGTTGAGCATACCAGGCAACCTCCACTTTTGCCCAGGGAGCCCAGCACCAGGATTTGTGTGTGCGGCCTCCTGCTGCAGACCAAACCTCTGGGCAGGGGGAAACTTGCCAGCTGCCACTGCTGGGGGCAGCACAAGGCTTTTGTTTTTAAAGGGTGAGAGCATAGGTCTGGTCTTTATAGCAGAATTTTTGGAGTAATTCTTTGAGCTGAGAACTACCAGAGAACACCAGACCTTTCTTTGTCTGGCCTAACTTCTGGTATGAGGGACTCAGTTTTCAAGTTCAAGCAAGGTGAAATTAAAGAAAAATAAGGAGCAGTCAGGGACCTATGTCTGGCCGTTTGAGTAGGCTCCAGCCCCGTGTCTTAAGTTACTGGGAGCTTGAGCCTTTCACATTTGCTCTTGAGTTTATCCTTCAGGTGCAGATGCAGGTTTAGCCAGGTAAGGAGATCAGGACTCTCCCAGCTGGGCCTCCTCCCTCCGGGTGGCTTGTGTGGCTTGCTCTATCCCCAGAACTCCGTGAACCCTGGGTGGTAACAGTCTGCCAGTGGTTACAGTTGTTAATCTTATAATTGAAATTTAAAAGGGGCTTGCAGCTGTCAGGAACAGATTTAACAGGGTGTCTCTGTTCCAATATTGCATGCGGCTGCGACTTTGTAATTGTGCGGTGTGTTTACAGGCATCACAAAGAAGGGGAAAGGAAGGAAGCAAATAAAGAAACCCCTTGGAACTGTTTGTAGGGTTTGGGCCCCCAGGGCAGGGGTGTATGTTGGCCAAAGGTCTAAAATAACGTACTGAACCAGCAGGATCTCTGGTTTAGGAGATTGGGCTGAACTACATTATAGTTTGTTTTGTCTACTTGATAAGTCAGGTTTTGAGGACAGTACTTTAATGTGCTTCACTACTATTGCACATAAGTCTCTCCTCTATCCTGTCTTCACTGGAGATTCTAACCTTCATTTAAAATCTGTCCTCTGCTGAATGCTTTCATTTTCCTTTAATTGCTACATTTGTTGTTAATGATGCCATGTCCTTGGTCGCCTTTTACTTGTATTTTTAAGGTAACTCCTTGTTCTTTTACTTCTAACCTTTTTCTGTCACTTCGTCTAAATTTATAGTTGAATGGGAAAAAGGGAAGCTTGACCTCACCCCACAGACATAACTAGTAAGTTTGAGCCCACTGATCTCATCTTGTTTCAAGCTTTCTGGGTTTTATTCATTTCGCTGTTTTAATGGTTCTCTTTGTTTTGCCAACTTTACACAGCAGCTTTCTTTTTCTCTCTTAACACTAGCATTTTAAATGCTATGATTTTAACCTTGATAGCCAGAGACTTAAAAAAAAAAAAGTCAATTAATTTACAGCAAAGGAGCCAAGAACATATCATGGAGAAAAAGTCTCTTCAGTAAATGATGTTGAGAAAACTGGACAGCTACCATGGAAAAAAAATGAAACTAGATCACTATCTTAACCATACATAAAAATTAACTCAAAATAGATTAAAGACTTGAACGTAAGACCTGAAATTGTTAAAATACATAGAAGAACATACATAGTTGGTAAGCTCCTTGTCATCAGTCTTGGCAATGTTTCTGTCGATTTGACTCTAACAGGGAAACAAAAGCAAAAATAAAAAATGGGACCACATCAAACTAAAAGCTTCTGCAAAGCAAAGGAAACCATCAACAAAACAAAAAGTCAACTTACTGAATGGGAAAAGATATTTTCAAATCATACATCTGTTAAGGGATTAATATCCAAAATATAAAGAACTCATATATCACAACAACAACAACAACAACAACAACAACAACAACAACAAAACAAGCGAACAACTTGATTAAAAAACATGGGCAGAGGATCCGAATAGACATTTTTCCAAAGAAGACATGTAGATGGCCAACAGGCTCATGAAAAGATGTTATTAGGACAATACAAATTAAAACCGCAATGAGGTATCATTTCACACCTGTTAGAATAACTATCCTCAAAAAGACAAAACAACAAGAAATTTTAGAGATAATGCAAAGAAAAAGAAACCTCATACCTTGTTAGTAGGAATGTAAATTAGTACAGCTACTATGGAAAACAATATGGAAGTTTCTCAATAAATTAAGAACAGAACTATCATAAGATCCAGCTATTCCACTTCTGGGTATTCATCCAACAAATACAAAATGCTAATTCAAAAAGATTTATACACACATGTTCATTCCACCATTATTTACAATAGTTAGAATATGGAAACAATGTTAAGTGTTCACTGGTGAATGAATGGATAAAGAAGATGTGGTACATATATACAATGGAACATTACTCAGCCATAAAAAGATGAAATATTTCTATTTGCAACAACATAGATGGACCTTGAGGTTATTATAGTAAGCAAATAAGTCAGCGGAAAGAGATAAATATTGTATGATTTCACTCATATGTGGAATAAAAAAAAAAAGAACAAAAAACAAAAACAAACACATAGACACAACAGATAGGTAGTTACCAGAGGGAAAGAGGGTGGAGTGGGAGCAAAACAGGTAAAGGAGACTGATTTTATGGTAATGAATAGAAATTAGACTTTGGTGGTGAGTACAAGGTAGTATATAAATTATAATGTTAAATTATAATGTTAAACACCTGAAATTTGTATAAAGTTATAAAGCAATGCTACCACAATAATTTTTTTAATAGTGTGGATTTTGAACTACTTTTTGTGACCATTATTTCAGAGATAATTTATTTTGGCTTCGATCGTCATCTTTATTTACTCCTTTGCGGCCCAGGATGATCCATTCTTTAATTTTTAAACTGTAACGTTTCGAGGGGATGCTAGGAGTGCTTTCAGTCAGTAAGGACAGTTCAAAGCCTGGGTACTACTTATCGGCTTGTATGTCTTTAGACAAGTCAGTTAATATCTCTTTTATCCTCATGATATCATGTGAAGTGAAGAAAATAATAGTGTACCTCCCAAGGTACCTGCAAGGACTGAATGAAATGACATACATAAAAACCCAGAACAGAATCTCATGGCCAATCACTCTCTGTTAATATTATAATTGGAATATTAATTCAGAAAGCCAGCTCCTGTTATGTACTCCTTGTCTTTCCAAATATATCTTGTTTTTATTTGTCAAGCAAAGAGGACTTAACTGTTATAAGGCTAACTGTTAAGCTATATGAACTTCAAAGAAACACTTTATGAATTAAAGAAATGTATCTTTTGGCTAAGGGATTTCCTAGGACTGGAGGTGATAGAAAAAGTTTATTGATTACTCTAGTTAACAAATTCAGTTTCCACTGAAATCTACTTTCTGTGAAACAGCAGTCCTCTCTCCGCAAATCTGGTTCGTTCCACCAGGAAGCCAAGGTTCCTCTGCATTCTTACTTTGACAAAGAGCTCCTTGCCTTGGGTTGCTTCCTCTGGAAAGAAGCACTAGCTGTTCCTCCAAACTGGAAGCTTTTGAGAAAAGAGGGCTTCGGGAGCCAATTCTACCTCTAAAAATACATGTGGTCCTCTGATGAAGACTTCCTTCAGGGCCCATTCCCTTGTGATGAAGGAGCCACATTATTCTAAACCTTTTAATAAATAATTCTAATTTTTTTCAGTCTTCTCAGAAAATCTTGATTAAAGCCTGAGCACTCTGCTGAATATGCTACAACAGCTCTAAATTCATGTTAACCTAAAAACTGTTTGTTGTGTGCCTACTATGTGTCAGGAACTGAGGGAGGCTACATAGATGAAAATTTATGAACTGGACACGTTCACAACTCACTGTAACAGGAAGTGTTAGGAGAGCACAGAGGCAATACAAAGACAAACAGATGTAGACACTGACACCCTCTAAGCATTTGCCATCTAAAATTAACAGCATGGAAAAGGACATTAAACAAAGGACACACATACATAGTAATATGACTATTAATGCACCGCATAGGAATGTGCTCCTGCACATTTCTTCCAGCAGCAATGGGAAGGAAAACTTAAATGGTGCTTAATCCATGCCAGGCCCTACTCTAAGGGCTTAATGTAGATAATATAATTTTCTCATTTTAAAGATGAGTAAGCTAAGGCACTTTCCCACCTAGCAAGGCACTCTTAGGAAGTAGCAGGGCCAGATGTGAACATAGGAAGTCTAGCTCTAGAGCTCACATTTTGTTTTTGGAAACCAAATTATATAGGGCTTCAACGTCGCCAGAGTGGATAGAGCATTCAATTTCAGTCATCTCAGGGGGCCCTCCCTCTTCTGAGGGTCTAACAAAAGTCTAAAATTCACACATTCCTGAAAATATGGGGAAAGGACAGTTTTCAGCCTACCATGATGGCCCATAGGAAGAGACATTCCTTGGCAAGCCAGCTTCAGCACACCACTGCCTTAGGTCTTACTCCCCAAAACCTCTTTTCCCTTTCCCCAAGCCAAGTTCCCACTGTGTCTTCTAAGTGAGAGAGCCCATCATCCGTGGCCAGCCATTAGCTGACTGCCCTTTCCATACACACATCTTCCTCCCAGCTGTAGGAAACCACTTCCCTCGTAAACATGGAGTCCTCCCTTATGCACATCCTCCCTCAAGCTCAGCTCTTGTCAGATTCTCTGCGGCCCAGACTTTGAAAACAAATTCCTCTTCACTCTTAGGAGAGACAAGAGGGTAATACCAATCTTCCTTAACATCCCTGCTGGGTAGATGAGCAGAGTCAACCTCTCGTTCAGGTTAAATTGTTTCCCAAATATTCTTGGATGTGAGGATAATTTCACCTTTGTTCTTGCAATGCTCTTGTGAAGCAAGTCTCTTTAAATACAGAAACCACATTTGGGCTAAATTTCAAATTAAGGATTTCCTTGCGGTACTCGTACTTGAAATGATACAAGCTGTTTATTGAGCGGGCGTAGAAAGTGGGGGAGGGATGAAGACTGCCAGGAAGCCCTCAACCACGGAGGTAAATGCCTGACCCTGTGATGTTCCTTGTCTATATAATTTGCTGAATGCTGCATCATACAGAATATGCCAACCTTTTTCCGCCTGCTCAAAAAAAAGGTGATGCTAATTAGATCAGGCAAATAGCTGCTGTTGTTGATTCATTTGAAAATGATTATTCCAAGGCAGTGTGTTATTACCCAGCAAGTCACAGCTTTGCCTATTAATGCTCTGAGGTGGCTGCCAGACTTCAAAGTCGGAGGTGGAATTTGAGGCCAGCAGTGCCTGCTGGGTCATAACCAGAATCTTCATCTGAGGACAAGGAATAATCTATTGAAATTTAAAAATTTAATCCCTTCTAGTCAGTATGGACTCCACTATCAATTTAGTGCCAACAAATTAGTTGGGACCCTTATATGCAAAACATAATATAATGGGTTACACAAAAATAAATATGAAATTAAATTTCACTATTCAGGTGCTTACATTCCAGTGAAAAAGCTAAGATGCTGAGCCAAGTAACAATGCAGAATGTTTCAAGTGCTATAATTAAGTGGAATAATTAAGTAAAATACGTATGATAAAGTGGCATGTTTTCCACATATTGGTTATTTACTTAGTATATTAGAAATATAAATAATATGCTATGGGAATACTAAAGATGTTAAGCTTCATTTTATAAAGGGTATGCATAGAAATCAAGGTCAGAAGAAACTTTATGAAGCAAGTAACATCCAAGTTGCTTTTAGAAGTATAAGTGTTAAAAAATCAGTAAAGCATATGCAAGAGCCCAACGAAGAGCAGGGAAGCTGTGTTACGTGGCGAATTTGGAACTAGAAAGCAAAAAAAAAAAAAAAGGTAATCCATGTACTTAGAAATATAATCAGATCATGAAGAGTTTTGAATCTGAACATAAAGAGTTTAGATCTTCTTTCTACTGAAATAAATGATGATGCAGAAAATAAATGTTTCTCATAAAAGACTAAATGTAAAAAAAAAAAACCTAGTGCCTATAAAAATGGCCACAAGTAGGTAAACTTTCTATACAATTATTGAGGTTAACCTAAAAAATGTGCGAAAATAATTTTTATTCATTTTTGAGGGTTGTGTTTCCAGAGGCAGTTTCAAGATAAAAATTGGGCCATTATAATCCAATAACATCAAAACAGATTTCATTGCCACCAAATAAAGAACATGTTTTCCCTTTTTGTCTTCTGTTTAAATTCCCCTTCCTCCTTGTGAAACTGTTAATATGCTAAAGTGGAGTGCTTAGCCCACCTCCAAACCCTTAACATGTAGTTAATTACAAGATAGGCCAATTTAAACTTTACAACATTCTTGATAGCAGAATGTATGGTGGGTTGTTTTTGTTAGTCAGCAGAAGGAAAGTGGTGTGGTACAGCAGGTGATGGAAGAGCATGAGCCGCTCTGGTCCGGACAGATTGTCATCCCAGCTCTGCCTCCCACTGGCTAGAAGACAGATCACTGCACTTCTTTCTCAAGCTACAGAGTGAGAAGATTGCACTCTCGTCTACATTTTACCTCAAATAGAAAAAATATGAAACATGTGCATCTTACAAGCATTTACTGAGAATGTAGGAATGATTGGTTATGTAAACAGTCTTACAAAGTTTATTCCTTGTAACAACACATGTTAGCACCATGGGTCCACCCAGGCAAAGCAGAAGGAAGCCAGAGACACAGATTACCTGGAGCAGGCAATGATTTTATTTTCAAATAACAGAATTACATACTCTTTTTCCCAATGCTCAATCTACAATTGGAATTTCAGGAAGTCAGAGATGGAATGCATCCTGTATGTACGATTTCTCTTTTTTGTATCTCCCAATTGTGCCCAATCAAATAATATAATTTTATCCTTGTAGCTAGATTATTTACTTCAGCTGCACAACCTGTAGCTTCAAACACTAGAAAAATATAAAGAAGAAGTTTTAACTGAGAACAAAAGGCTATAAATAATTTTTTCCTATCTTTAAAATTATCTTTATACTTGAACTTTGTGCGATCCTACCTAGAGAATCTTATCTGGATGGCAGGTACCCGTATACTACTATTTTATTTCACTTACCTTTCTGTTTCTTTTTAAAAATTTATTATTCAATAGAAAAAAAAAGTATTGCCTTAATTTATCTCTGAAAGATTTCAGGAGGCAAAGTTAACTTTCCTCATAATAGAAGTTCATATCATAAGAAGCCTCTCAATAACGAGAGAAGGAAAGTGAGAAAAGTTTTGAGAACAGCTCTAAGTAGAAGTATTTATGTCAGCCAGTCCCTCATAAAGTGACCATAATGAGGAGATACTGTGAAAAATTATTAACATGATCTTTCTCTTTAGTCTCACTGAGCTCACAATCTTATCTTCAGTCAGCTGACACTATCCTTCTACCCTGGGGGAGAACAGGATTGGTACAGAAAGAATGCAAGAAAAACATCAAAAATTTTGACATTCAATATAGGATTTTGTAGCAAGACAAAAACCATGCCAGGTAGGTTATTACTTTGACAGGGGGCTTCCTACAGTCCTTTATTTCTGTATTGAACTAGGACCAAGACTAGAGAATGAAGGTCACTGAGTCCTCCTCTAGTGCAAATAAAATATTCCTTCTGCGATGGCAGCCAGGTTTGAGGCTTGTTTGCTAAACTATGGGAGGAGGCAGATATGACATAGGGGAAATCAAAGAGAAGCACTTCTTGCCTGGGAGATTTGAACAAGGAAGGGGTAGAGAACAAGAGGTGAAGAGGATGAGGGATATGTGGGGAAGACAGTCACAGGGCAGAAAGGGCTTTTGCTCCATGCCCATGGTGCTCACAGACTTTCCTGGAACTATGTTGGGGGCCACATCAGGAGAAAAGTGACAGTCTAACATAGTTGTTTAGCCAGAAAAGGCCTGGAGTCAGCTCTCCCAAGAAATCCTGGACTCATTTTGGGCACAAAAGGTATCCAGGTGTTAGCCTGTGCCTTGTGGAAGACACAGAAGGCTCCTGAAGGTGTGACTGGTGAGTTGGCCAAAAGGACTCCCTCATCAGGAGCAACTGTCTTTGTGGCTGAGGACACTGGGCCTGGAAGGGGGTAGCTGGATAAACCACAGGATATCCAGTTAAATTTGAATTTCAGATGAACGACAAATAATATTACATGTCATATTTAGGACATAGTTATACTAAAAAAAATTTTGAAATTTAGATTAAGTAGGTATCCTGTATTTTTATTTGCTAAATCTAGCAATGCTACCTAGGTCTGACCAAGAGCTGCTGCCACACTGCAGTGAGTGCTGAAGTAAGCTAACCCAGGAGAAGCAAAGCTATACTCATCACACCAAGAGCGTGACCAGGAACATGAGCACATCATAGGCTGCACCTGCAAGGACCGTAACTGCAAATGCCAACAAGATACACATAGACAGGCAGAAGTGGATGTTGCTTTGGCTGAGCCAGTGGATGGGGTGTGGACACCTCCTGGACCTGGGTGCCTATCTTCTTCATGCCCTGAGGTCACATATATTCAATCTAGAAGCCACATTAGAGAGAGAAACAGGCAGGGAAACATCTGAAAGAGCAGGGCTTTTTTGCAAATTATTGTATCAGACTAAGCTTTAAACTGGACTGAGCTGAAAAATATTTTTTCCCTGATACTCTGAGCTGGGGTTCATGAAGAAATCAGTTGTAGAACCAGACTCTAAAAGTGCATTTTCTCTGCACATCTGCATTGCAATGTGAGCAAACTGATTTCCTAACTCTACCTACCTGTAATGACTTCTCAACAAAAGTAGAGAAAGAATGAGAGATTATTAGGAAAAACTGACTATGCTCTTCCCAATGAAGTTACACCCTCACTTCTCACTCCTATCTCCTCAGGCCCTAGGGAATTCTTTAGGCTCACAACTCTGACCCACAGGAGAAACTCTATGGATATTGGTCGTGGTTCTTCCCCAGCCTCCCCAATCTAAACCTCAGCAAACAAGCATAATGAGGCTTTAGAACCCCACCCTACTCCACATTGTGATGGGATCGGAAGACAGACTAGAAAGGTGCCTTGTAGTTCCCCAGTCCTGCGGGCACTCGGAGGGTCCTCCAGCACGCCACATGTTGCCTCCTGCCAATGCACAGAACGAGGAGCTTGCCACCTCCACCCGTTGGAGAGGGTCCAAGACTCCTTTCCTTCCTTCCAAGTAATGAGGACATAATTAGCATAAGCTGGAACACATTAACATAGAGCTGTGGAAAGGGCTAAATATACATTCTTTAGAAACAGCCAAGACATTTGGGACATTTTAAACTTCTCTGAAAGTTTTAAGTACTCCACCAGGTAATAGAAGCTAAATGGTGAAAGGACCTGAAGGCCCATTCGTTCAGCTTCCACCTGACACATGAATCCCCTGTACTGCTCTGGGTCAACTAGTTACTCAGGCTCTGCTCAAACCTCCAGCAATCAGGGTCTCGTTACCCCCAAGGGACAGTTGCCATTCCCAACCCTGTAATGGCCATTGAGAGGATACCAAAAAAAAAAAAAAAAAAAATGAGTTCCAATAAACTTGAGAAGCCCTGACTATTATAATTCCCACTTTCCCAGCATTCCATCTGACCATTTTTCAAGACCCAAGTATCTGTTGATCTTCATAATTAAGGAAAATTTGTTGAAGAGAAGATATATGAAAATCTAAAGAGAATCAAGGGATTAGAAGACTTCGGTGACGGATGGATGTTGCTTTCTACAGTTTGCGAAACCCAGGACTCAGCTGAGATTACCCCGTATGTTAAAATGTAATTGCAATCCTCTCTAGCTTTCTATCTCACATTCTGTGGAAATTCAAGGTCCTTCCCACGATTTCTGAAAATTTCCAGGGGCCTGTGTTCTCATTGCCACCTTGGGTCCTCTTGATTTTACTCCTTGCCTTTTGGGCTCTTCCCTTTTCTCTTCTTGGTCTCCACCCGACCCTGCTCAGGGAACTCCACCTTTTGCCTTACGTTGTTATTGAGCTCCTCTCAAACAAGTAACTTCTGAAACTTTGGGAAGATGAGCTATGCAAAAAAACTTAAAACTATTAGATCTTCTTAAAAATTCTCTGGCACCTTTCCACAGAAATCTCAGCAACCATCTCCCTGAGTGGACTCCAGCCTCTCCCAGTGTCTGGCGCACTCTCCCCATTCCTTTCTCCTCTCTTCTTTGCCCTTCCCTCCTCCCTATTCTTCTTCATTTCTGAAATAGAACCATTTAGCTGTCATGTTTGCTCTCTTCTTCCACTGCCCTACTCTTAAATCTTATTGTTTGCTCTCAAAATGGAGTGCCAAGTGTAAATATATATAATATATATATATTTTTTACCTGCTATACTATCATAGTGTTGGGCCTAAACCCTAAGGGACTAATTTTCAATCTTTCATCTCTCACCAGTCAAACTGTGTATAGAGGACATGGGAACACTAATCTTGAATTATGGTAACAGAGAAACATGGCCAGAGCCTTCCTGTGCAGGACTGCAGGAGAACTTCTTGGCTGACATCCCCAAGAAGGCCTCTTTGTGGGTGAGCCCTGCACCCCCTCCACTGCAGCAGGTTCATCCTACTTCCACATATGCCTCAGGGACTTAGGAACAGCGAGGGTGGTTATCTTCACTGCAGATGCACTTGCTGGTGTCAGGCGGAACAGAGAAGCAAAGAATTGGAAAACACAATGAATCAGGACAAAAACTGCCTCTAGGTAAAGCATGGCTGAAATATACATCCTCTTATTTGTGCCTTCTGTTTGTGCTTGTACTCAGGTGTTTGTGTTCTTCCGAGGAAACAATAGGCTCATTAGAGCACAAGTGGAGAAGTTATTTAATAGGTTCCTAAGTCACCTGGTTCTTACAAGACAACAGCCATGCAGGGCTGCAGATAAGTGAGGATCACTGATGAAGCTTTAAATTGATACACTCACTGAAGCGTGAGCTATCAATACTGACCTTGTTTGCTTCTTCCCAAGCAAGCAAGTGGAGCTCTCTGGAACCTTTGAGTAGCAAGCCATACATTTAAGGTGCTTTCAAAGAATTGCATTTAACTTAACCAAGAAACTCCCTTTAATTGTTTCTGTGTTTCCAAGAATTAAACTCTTATTAGAATAGTGGTTTTAAACTTTTATTTTAGTCATCTAGTTTTTTTAAAAAATCAATTCTGGCAGAAGAGTCTCAGCCTGATCTTCTACATGTGTCTTTCTAGAATGAAAACATAGTTGAAGGCTGGAGGAGATTATAGCTGGAGCAAACCCAAAGCGCTCTCATAGTAACAGCCAGCATTAACCTACTGCTTGCTGGTTCCCGAGCCCTGTGATATGCACTTAACATGTGTCCTTTTATTTAGTCCTCCCGTGACCTTGGGAGGTACAGCCAAAGAAGTTAATGCTTAAAGAGGTAAAATGTATTACCCAGGATACCAGAGCTAATTCAGAATTAAGACTCAATCCCAGGGCCTAAGCTCTTAGCCACTACCCTATTTTGGCTCCAGTGTGATTCCACAAATATCTCAGTTCATGGATGGCTTAATTAAGAATATAATCCAGGAAATAAAAGTTGACTGGAGTATTATTTCTCTTGTTGCCTATCATGTGAATGGCATTTCATTTGCCCAGGTGCTCAGCTTTATCTAAATTAGGAAAATTAAAAGCCAGCCTCTACTCTAGTATTGTTGTATGTTGGCTCTCCTTCTCTCCCTCCAGTCCAGTTTCCACACTGTGGCCAGAGTCCTTATGGTAAAACACAAAGTTGGTTATGACCATCTATAGCCTCCTATTGACTACTTCCCATCAAATCCAGACTCAGCACAGCACCCAAAGCCTGCCATGATCCAGCTGCAACCTCTTTTATAGACTTATATTTTGCCTTCCACCCTCATTTGTATACTTCAGTGACTACAGTACTCTTTATTTCCCTAACTCAGGTTCAGAAAACTTAAGTAACTTACCTTCCAGTCTTATCTATCACAAGTGAACAGAGTTTGGTAAGATTTTTGGGAGAAGCAAAAATTATAGTTTGGGGAGTAGAAGAGGCCTTAGTGATTATCCACTATGAATTTCCCTTGTGTTTTGATGAAATGTGAAAGTCTAAAGTCAGAAAGTGCCCTGCACAAGAGCACATAGCAATTTAGGGTATCTGAGCCTATTCATATAAAGCTTCTCCCCAGACCAAGAATTTCTGTTCTATGATTTGTAAATTTGGTGAATGAAAGTATCCATCTGCCTTTTATTTTAAGCCTCAAAATTTCCAATGTGATTGCATTGCTAGCTTGTACCTTTTAAGGATAAAGCGACACATTAAAAAAAAAAAAAACTTAGGGACTTCTCAACCCTGTAGTTTCCTAGCCTGTTATTCATTCTCTAAGTCACCAAATATTTACTGATACTACTGCATACCATGTATTCCATATACCAGGCACTGTGGGGCAAAGATGAGAAGATTCTTTTTCCTTCCATGAGCTCACCATCTAGTGCAGACAAAAATGTGTATATGTTTCTTTCTTCATTCAGTAGAAAAGCCTTAAAAAAGGGAGGTACAGTGTTCCATGGAAGCACAAAAGGATAAACAGATCAAGGAAAGTTTGATCTGGAAAGATGCAGACATCTATGCTGGCCTAAAGAATTAGTGGGCATTGGCCCAGGAGAGACAGTGAGAGGAGTGAGCTTGAATGGACACACTGCCCACTGCTCTGAGAAAGGCATCTTTATTTCTCCGAAGGGTCATAAGATTTCAAAAATAACACTGGCTGATAGTAGCATAGTGCTGGCAATGTGCAAGGCACTCTTTAAAATGCTTTCGCCATAAAAACTCACAAGATGCTCCAAACAATCCCCTGTGTAGATGAGGAAACAGTGGCACAGGAAAAATTAAGTAACTCGCCTTAAGTCACACAACTGGTGACTTAAGTCACAGAGCTGGGATTGGATCCTAGCAGCCTGGATCCTGAGTCTGTGAGTTCAACCACAACACTGTTCTGCCTCTAGTATATTTCAGAATTCAATGCTACAACATTAACTCAGGTGGTGGAAGACAATTACATTCTCACCTCAGTCAGTTTGAAGCAGAGTATATGTACCTTGAGTTACATCATTGAGCCTCTTAACCCCTCTCAGCAATAACCAGACAGAATCAATCTTCCTGGGTCTAGATCAGAGGTCAGTGAACTTTTTCTACAAAAGCCAGAGAGTAAATAAGTTAGGCTTTGTGGGCTATTTGGTCTTTGTCACAAGTACTCATCTCTGCTGTAGTAACACAAAATACTTAGACAATATGTAAATAAGTGCATGTGACTGTTCCAATAAAATTTCATTTACAGAGACCGACATTTGAATTTTATATAATTTCACATATCACAAAATATTATTCTTTTGAATTGTTTTCAATCGTATAAAAATGTAAAACCGAGTCTTAATTCATAATCCATATAAACACAGGCAGTGGACCGATTTGCCCGTGACTGTGTTTGCCACCTCCTGCTTTAAAGTCTAGACCATAACTTCTCTTTTTTAAGGAAACTCTACAGGAATCAGTCCAGTTCTATACACCCATTGGGTACTCAGTAAGTGTTAACACTCCAGGGTGCCTCATAGGTGTGGCACAGAGGGAAAACCATGACCTGGAAAGAGCATGGGCCGAGGGATTAGAAGAGCAATTGGAGTCCCAGATCATTATTTACTAACAGTCACCTTAAGACTATCATTAATCTCCAACCAGGCCTTGGTTTCCTGATCATTTATCATTGCCAATGACAGGCCATGGTATTCTTATAATAGCTTCATTTTCTTGGGTCATGCTTGTAAGCATGGCACTTTGCAGATGTTAATGTACTTAATTCTTATGACAGCCCTATGAAATGTGCACTATAATATCCCCATTTTACAGATGAGGAACAGAGAGACTAAATAACATGTCCAAGGTCATATAGCTAGTAAGTGACAGGGGCAGAACTTGAACCCATTTTGGGTTTGGAATTTGGCTTTTCACTCCTTCACTGTAATACAGTCTCTTAAATGGGGAAGGCCCCTTTCTCAACAAAGAAATGCACAAACAAGCCTCTTTATGTCAACAACGAACCTGAGGAACATAAGCTCAAATACACACACACACACACACACACACACACACACACACACACACACACACACGTAAATGATCCTCTGATTTGTACTTGGCATTTATCGAGCACTTACTAGATATTAGGTCAGGTATTTTCCTCTATGTCTTATCTCATTTAATCTTTCTAACAACTTTATGAAGTGAGTACTATTATGAGCCCCTTTCACAGAAGAAAAATTGAGTCTTAGATTGAGGCTTAGAGAGATTAAATAACTTGTTCGGAGCTCCAGGGTGGTAAATAGCAGAGCTGAGCTTGAACACAAGTCACCTGATCTCAGCGCCCAAAGCCCAAATGTTGCCTTTAATGCAGTGCCATTCTTTCAGCCATACTTGTTGTAAGTGTACTGTTTAATAGTGCATTCATCTACATTGTAGGTTAAATATGGCTTTGACAGCTGGCCTGAGATTCTAGCTACCATCTAGAACTCAGCTTCCATAAAAAAACAAACAAACAAACAAACACAATGTGAGTTTGAAGCAACCGATTTCCAAGCACATTTTGGAAAACAGCCAGTAGGTGAATTGGGGGCTGCATATGTGCCTTGGCACAGTTGGAATGAGGGTCATGCTTTTTGGTTTGCTTACATGCGGCTTTATCTTTTCCCGTATGTGAGTGTTAGGCAGTTTTGCCTTGGTGACAGACTTCTCTCATTCTGCTTACCTCCCTGAAGTGCCTGCTGCACTGCTTTGCCCACAGTGGACAGCCAGTGATCTGCTGGTTAACTCCTAGTCACTAGAGGAGGTGTACAATGACAGTTCTCAAGCCACCCAAAAATTTGCTTCCAAACATACTGGAGAAAGTAAAATAATCCATGAATACACATGCTGTTATTGAGACACGTTGAATTGAAAGGTTATAGATCAAGGTCAGCGTGAATGCTGACAAGGAGCATGAAGACTGAGGAGTGGCTCTTGTCATCTTGGAGATGCAGCCCCTTGACAAGGACCTCTGTGTGAACCGTGCAGACGCTGGGTGGCTTGCCCAGTAGTAACAAGAGTCCTTATTAAGCTTGTCTTGTTCATTTGCTTTTAAGGCATGTGCTGTATTTATTAGCAGTGCTTATGAAGGAGTCTCCTTAATGTTGGATTAGCAACCCTTTCCCTGGAGTATTTTCTGTGTCTGAAGCTGTGGAGAGGGGTGAGAATGAGTTCAAGGCAGAGATCTGGGACTGGTTTGCAGTGTGACCTTGCACAAGTCACTTTATCACCACCCTTCTATTTCCGCCTCTGTAAAAATAACATTGTGAATACCTGCCCTCTTTCTAACTCTCAGAGATAAATCAATGTCTGAAAAGTGCTTTGAGCTTTTCGATATAAAGGCGAGCATTTCTTAGCATCATTAATTAGCATGTATTAATAGAAAGAGTAGTTCAGAAAACTTAAAGGTGATCCAAAATAGTGATGAACAAACCTGTCGTATTATATTAGTAACTGTCACAGAGCAGGCAGGGGAAATAAACAGCTTCTCTCCCTAATACTGCAGAGTTTTCTTCCTACAAACTGATTCATGTGAAATTCAATTTAAGGGGGGGAAAAAAACAACTTGTATGCCAAGTTTCATTCTCTTGGAAATTTCTTAGCAAGTAATGTAGTTTTCTAAAAAGGGGTTTGGAAGGGAAATCTCACCTCGTTCTCCCTAATTTCATCACTGCCAGGTGTACAAGATCCTATAATAGGGAAGGAAACACCCATTGGCCACCATTACAACCAGAGTTTAAATATGAGGAAACATAAATTTTTTAAAAAATGCATTACCTCCTTTCTCCTTCATCAGACTACTTTGGCTGAAATATTTGACAGCAAAGAAACCTTTGGTCTTGTCTGAAAGGTTTTGCTCGCTCTCTCTATGCACCTGTGTCGTCCGTGCAGTAAACCTGACTGGAGGACTCTCGTCACAAATGAACTGTCAGATCATTACTACAGTTGATGCAGCATAATCTGTCTTGAAATTAGAATCTGTCTGGCCAGGATAGGCGCTCACTTGCCACAGAGGCTAATTCACTTCTTGAATATGCATTAATGGAGATGCGCCTCGATTTGGAATCCAGGGGGAGTACACGTTAAGAGCAGATTTTCTGGATTAGCATGGCACGAGGGAAGGGTCCTTCATTTAGATGGCTGCAGATGCCGCTTCCTCTTGTTCATTACAATTGCATTTCATCAGCTTTATGACGTCCACATGTCAATTGAGTGTGAGGATTTTTCACACAAAAGAGCCTCAGGGAAAACGACTCCACTAGCTAATCAGCTGATTATCATACCTCAAATGGGCTACCGTACTTGCTGCTCCCAACCTGTACGGGCAGGAGCAGAATTGGAGACTGAGACTGCAGAGAAAGAGGGCTCTTCAGCCAGTTTAATGAAATTAAAGAGGAATTTGTCAGTGAGAAGAAGAAACAACTATAAGAGCTGAAGAGGAAGGATCTGAAACAGATGGGCGTTCAAAATAAAATGACTAATGTATTTCTTTAAACGAGGGTTGGTGGGATAGGGTGAAAGGTTAATTAACTGTATTATCTGCCCATTTATGCCCAGCTGTGTAAAGCTCTGTCCATCCTGCTCTGGATTTTAAAACCTAGATTCAAGAACCCAGCCCAGTGTCAAGAAGAGTACCTTGGAGTAATTGAATTATTTTCCAACAAGTCAACTATACACAACTGCCCTCGGACACCTCCTTATGGATTTCCTTGGATTGTTTGGGAATTAATTGATTAATAACAAGCAAATGTTGATAAGGGGAAAAAAAACACAGCCATACAACTCCATAAAGAGTGCTATCTTGGGGAACTATTTATGAAAGTCATTAATTGGATTCTGTCTTCAGAGGCAGATATTTACATTCTTCGAGGAAAAGAAATTAATAGGTGGTCTTTTTTCCATTTATGTCTAAAATTTACCAAAGTTTTCTCCCAGCTCCCTAGGGTCTTCCTCAAGTCTCTCTAAAATGCAGTTAGAGCAGAGGCTGTCTTTTGCTTCACAGCGCGTCTGCCTTATGCTTTCATCAGAGGAGTCTAACTCACACAGATGCACTATTTAACAATGCCATCCCCTGCTTTCATCAGAAGGGGGAAGGTTGTAGAGCCGAGCCCTGCAGAATAAGGGGGGCAGGTCCCCTGTGATCGGCGAAAGCTGAACATCGGTGCCAGTTTCCATCTGTCATGATAGCCTATCTCCGAACCTTCAATCTGTCAAAAGCTTGCTTCCCGGCTGAAGGCTCCAGGAGATTTGGTGCACTAAACACATTTGACAACAGCATTATCACTGCAAGGAGCCAGCAAAATGCCATCAATGTGTTAATTGTAACTGGCTATGTAAAGTGTCACTTCCCATATCATTTAACACCAGCTTCGCCTCTTTTGCAGTTCCTAATTTTCTACACTTTATAAACATATGGATTGCTCTTGTAACAACAATGTGATCTTCTTAGCAGAGGTTTAATTTTGCTTGGATACACTACACCCAAGCTTCTAACTAGGAAAAAGCGATGTGGAGGGGGCTTTGGAGGGGAAGTCGGGGAGAGAAAATACAGGAAGGCTTGGGAGAAAAGGAGCTGTGGAGGGAGATGGGAAAGACCAGCAGGAATCAAAGTGCTTCTCACACAGGCTGCTGTGATATTCTTTTAGATGTGTTTGGAATGGTGGTGCTTTTTTTTTTTTTTTGACTGTGTTCGTGCTAATGGGTTAATAATTCTGTTTCTCTTGCAGAGGGTGAAAAATGTATATCCAGAATTTTTGCAGGCAGTGAGTTTTATTCCATCATAATATGAACAGTTTTATAATGATAAACATGAGAGCAGCACATAAATAAATGAGAAATCTCCCTTGAAGATCTGAATGGGTTTTTAGCACCCAAGTACCTAATATTCAATTTCTGGTACAACCAGGGCCAGGTGTTAAATTTCTCTAGTTACTGTCACTAATGCAAATTAGATTCTTTTTCTGCTCATAAAAAATCAAGTCCACATTAGAAATTAGCTATAAAATGTAATGACTTAAATGCTATAGTGTTTTACAAATCTCGCTGCATTTCTGTGGTAGATAAGGCTGTAAAACTGAGAGAAGATGATAAAATATGATTGGAAGATGGATTGTTTAAAGGTCTTTTGTTATATTTACTTAGAAATGTGATGTATTTTTTTGCTCTTCTCCTTCCCCTGTCCCCCTTCATTGTGGGAAATGAGCACATTTATGATTCCACTGTTTTACAAGCTTAGAAGCAATCAAAATTCATCTTTAAATGATGCTACAAGAGCTGGAGAAATCATTTGCATTATTTAAAAAAATACCACCCAGAGAAGTTTTCAATACCTTTGCAACTTTTAATCATTGGTATTGTAGGAAAGTTTAGAGTGGTTAAATAAAGAGCTTAATTCGAATTTTTAAACTCTTCATTAACAGTATCAAATTTACATAGGGGATTTTTTCACAGTCTGCACCCGCAGCCCTACCCCATTCCCCTGTACAAAAATATCCAAATGCATAAGAGAATCGTTCCTTAAACCATTAAAAAAATTTTACAATACACAGCAGAGTAAAATTGAACTAGGAAGATCATAAAAGCTATGCATTTATCAAAATTTAAATCCTAGCAGCATTCCATTTATTTAGCTGTAGAATGCATATTTCATTCCACCTCTGCCAAGTACCCAATTTAGGTCCTTAAATTAAAATCATAATGAAACTTTTGGCCCCAGATGAATAGGGAGTTCTTCCAAAGCAAACAAAGTTATGATTAAGGTTTTAACATTTCTGAACTCAGCAAAAACCTTATATCACAAAACAAGTTTATCTGAAAAATAAACTTGATGATCAAGGAAAGGGGAAGAGAACAATTTTTGAGCACATACTATGTGCCCAGAATGGTGGTTTACATGAATATTTTTACTTAATTTTTTCACTGGAAACCCAGACAGTGTAAGTAACTCACTCAAGGCTACACAGCTAGTCCAACTTTCACCCATGTTCTTTCTGTCACCCCCTGGAGAGACTTGCAGAGAACACCAACCAAAAGAAGGTGTCCCTCCCAGACTCCACTCAGGACCAGTCACGCCCTCTTTCCTGTCCTGTCACTCCAGGAGCCATGGCACTGGGCCCAAGATATGGTTACCACATATAGATTCTTCACCTTGGCTGGGAGAGCTTCAGGGTCAGACCATTTCACATTCCTCTTTGATTTCCCAAGCATAATACAGTGTCTTATCTGCTAGTAATCTGGTAATACAGACCTCTCAATGGGTGCCTCATGTTAGAGCAGGGGAAAAAAAATAGGAAAATGCATAGCATTTCTCCTAGGGGATCCCACGCATTTTTTTTAAAACTCATATCATCCTGCCTCTGCAGTATTTTCAGAAGACTTGCCTCTATACCATCCCTTGGCAAGCGATAGGTCTTGATTCCTATAAATAGATGTCTCTACCAGTAACTAACAGAAAGCTCTCTTCTTCCAGCTGCCTTTTGTTCTGAAGTTATTATGCCTTTGATCTTTGTGTGGATTCATCCAGACTTTATGCTTCTGGCAACTCTGCCCATCTTTTCCTTGTTCTGTGGCATTTCCCTACAACTTTGTACTTCCTTACTTTAGCTTTACCCCACATCCCTCATCCTAATTAGTTCTCAAAGAAATTTATTCACAGTAAGACATCACAGCTGAGATGATCTATTGTTTTGCCTTAACAAGGTATTTGAAATGAAAACTCATCCTATGCCAAAAGAATTTGTTTTGTTGGGAGTGGGTCAGATCCTTCCCAGCCTTGACCACATGCCCTGGGCCCTGCTTCCTCTTATGTTTGGCCCTGTATGTCACAATGTATTTTAAAGTCTTTAAGTATCCATACTGGGATGAATAATTTCCTCCCAAAATTTGTGTCCGCTTGGAACCTGCGCATATGACCTGATTTTGAAATAGGATCGTTGCAGATGTAAGCAAGTTAAGATGAGATCATACTGGATTAGAGTTTGGCCTTGAATCCAATAGGACTGGTGTGCTTATGAAAAGAGGGAAATTTGTACATAAACGTACACACAGGGAAGATAGTCATGTGAAGGGAGGGAGAGAGATTGGAGTTATGCTACCACAAGCCAAAGAATGTCAGGGATTGTTCACAACCACCAGAAACTGCAAAGAGGCAAGAAAGGCCTTCCCTAAAGCTTTCAGAGAGTGCATGGCCCTGCTGAAAACTTCATTTCAGACTGCTAGCCTCCATAAATGTGAGAGAATAAATTTCTGCTGTTTTAAGCCATGCAAGTGTGTAGAACTTTGTTATGGAAGCCCAGAGAAACAAAGAGATATCTTTCTACCAAAAGGCCCAAAGGGCTTCGTCGTGATATGTCACACATTTTTATACTACTACTTATAGAGTGGAACTGAATTATCCTGATAACTCATCCACGCAGCACATATTAACTGAGCTCCTGCCATGTTCCAGGCACCGTGCTCCATGAAAGAGATTCGACCCTCAGAACAAGATTAATGGGGCTAATGTCATAGAACAGATATTCCAGAAGGTCAGGCTTTCTTTAAGAATTTCTGGGTAGTGGCTGGTCACGCTTGTTTTCAGGGAGTCAGTGCACTAGCAGCTGTAAGAATAATGAGTTCAAAATATATCACAGTTCTTTTGGAAGAAACATAAAAGTGAGAATGTGTGATTAAAAAAAAAAGAGCTTGGGCTTTGATAGATCTAACTACAATATCTGCTTTATACTTGATAATACTACTTATATCAAATTGGTTAACTTCTTTATGGCTTGGTTTTGTTATCTTGAAAATGCAGACAATAATTATGCCTATTTTATAGAGTTTTTATGAGGATTAAATTATTATGTTAACTGCTTAGTACATTGTGGGCATATATACTCTTAATAATTTTCACCTATTATTTCTTAATAAAAAAGTTACATGATAAGAGATTTATTAAAGTTATTATTATTGCTAACTAATGATGAAAGTACTATATTACTGCTGAGGCAACATGGCCAGTGGATTCAGATTTGATGTCTAGATCTATAACTTATAACCTTACTAGCTACTGTGTGCCTTTGAACAAGTAACATAACCTCTTGGAACCTCAGGTTCTTCATCTGTTTGATAAAGATAATGCAGATACTTCATAGAGTGGTTACAAAGATTAAATGAGATAATGTCCTGAAACTAGCACTCAGTAAACACCTACCCTACTCTACCTCAACTCTGCAACAACAGACTATATTTTGTGTTACTTGCTTTTTAAAATTACTATATCAAGGTTCAGCACAAAAACATACTAAAAATTCTAGAGCAGCATTTTAGAAAGTAACATGTTTACTTTCGATGCATTTTTCTAAAAATGCTAAGAAAGGCTTAAGGGCATTAAAGAAAGGCCAGCTTACACATCTAATGTGTGTGTTTTCTCTACACTAAAATGATTCACTGCATAGTCCCCATACCTGCGTGGCTTTAGCCCACAGAGGCTAAACACTTTGCCTGAACTTTTAAAACATAATCAAGATATTGTGATACAATTCCAGCATAGTGAATTCTTTCATTTTCTCTGTGTAAGCTTCACCGTCGGCTTGGCTCTCACCACCACCTATTCTCTTTCCCCTTTTCTTTCCTCACTTTCAGATCTGCTGCCCACATTCTGGTGTTATGAGATCTAGAGAGAGGCTACTGGGGAAACAGTGGAACTCCATCTCTTCCACTCACATCCTCCCTCTTTGTTAAGCTGCTCTCCCATGTTGGATGGTTTCTACTTCATTGAAGCTAATAGTAATAGTGCATGGGTGGGCTGGGGGGATGGAGGATTGATAGTCAGATTTTCCAGTCTAGTCATATTGAAAATGTATCACAACCCTGAAAAATAGTGTTTCAGTTAGTTTTTGCTACTTAAAAAACCAGACCGAACTCTGTAGAGTAAAACAACCATTATTTATGAACTCATAATGGAGGCTGGATTCAGCTGCGTTTACCTGTACAACTGCAGTCAGATGGCAGGTCACCTGGAGACTGGGTAATCTAGGATGACCTCACTCATGTTTGTCTGTAGGCTCTTGGCTAGAGTGATGGAGGTAACTGGGCCACATGTTCTCAGCAGGCTAGCCTCATGAAGGTTGTTGTAGAGTTTTCAAGAGCAGTGAGAGAGGATATGTCCTAATATCTAGGTCTCTGCTTGCATCATATTTGAATTGTCAGATTGACCAAAACAAATCCCATAGCCAAGCCATGTGTTAATAGGGCTGTGTAAGAGCATGAGTGAAGAGAGGGAAATAATTTGTTTTTTAAATCTACTGCAATTAGTATTTCTCTTCTCTTCTGTTGTCTGAATGAAGAGAGCATTTGTTCTAAATGTGATTTTTTAGGAAATCTCCATTATTTATGCATATCAGAAAAAAAGAGAAACAAGAACCCTGGGAAAATTAAGAAGCCCCCAAATCAGCAGGAGGACTTCAGAAGAACTCTCAGAAACAAGTAACAGGTCTACTTGATAGTAGATTTTTTTAAATAGCTCTCATTTAGATGCTCCAGAGAAAATGATAAGAATAATCTCTGGACACAAAAATTTCTGTATATCTCTTTCAAATGTCTCTTTTTCTGCAAATGTTAATTCAGTGAATATGTATGGGACATGATATAGGTGCTGAGGATACAGATGTAGGTCTCTGTCTTCATAGACCTTAGAGTCTAGTAGAGAAGACAGATGATAAAATTTACATATTTATAATTGTGATACTGCTGCACCGGTGAGGTCCAGGGGAGTGATGGGGGTGGCACAAGGTCCTAGCCCAGTTATAGGGATAACATAAGTCTTCTCTAGCCCTGTAAGATGAGTTGAGTCCTCCAGATAAAGAGGAGTGGGGAGGAAAAACTAGGCAGAGGCCAGTGTGAGAAGAGGAAGCTATAAATGAGCAGTGTTGAAAGATGAACTTTCTTTCTGACAGTGTGAATTAGATGACATGAGATATGAGAATGCTGTTAATTAAACTGTATATGTGTGAGCACAATGTTGTAATCAACCATGTACTACACAATGTCAAACTGTATTCTACCCTTTATGGTTTTTATTATTTATTGAATAACCAGAATACATTTGGTCCTCCGCAAATAAGCTCTGTCCCCTAAGCTCTACAAATTCGTGCAGGATAGGAGTTTGTGAGGCCACAGGGACTCATATCTCTAACATTTAGATTTCCCAGCTTTCCTGAAAATGTAAGAGATCTGGCAAACCTTGGCTTGCACTCCCATATTGGCAAGAATTGGTAGAAGTGTTCTCTTAGTTTAGACGTACTCCAGCTTGCCACATTCCCACCAGCCCATTACATTCCTGCCTGGCCCCTGTAAGTATCTGAGTTTGTAACTCTAATTTTTCTGTGCTACAGGTTTTTATTTTAATGTAACTAATAATAATTGCACCCAGGAAATGCATTCAGATCTATATTGCAAATTAAGTCAGCATACAGACTGCCTTTTCTTTCTTTCTTTTTCTTTCTTTCCTTCCTTCCTTCCTTCCTTCCTTCCTTCCTTCCTTCCTTCCTTCCTTCCTTCCTTCCTTCCTTCCTTCCTTCCTTCCTTCTTTCTTTCTTTCTTTCTTTCTTTCTTTCTTTCTTTCTTTCTTTCTTTCTTTCTTTCTTTCTTTCTTTTTCCTCCTCCCCTTCCTCCTCCTCCTTTTTTTTTGGTGTTTTTTCTTCCCCTTCTAGAATTTGGTTCATCATAGTCACAGGTTTAGATTTAGTGAATAAAACATGTGTGCCTATTACATCCATAGCAGTTAGTTCTAGGCAGACCATTATAAAAATGTACTTTTACAATTTTATTAATAAGATAATGCTCTTATTTCATAACATCATTAGTATGTTTTATCTACTTTTTTTACTGGTGTCAGTTTTGAAGTTTTCAATCTTTTAGGGCAATCATAATAATTGAAGACATTTAAAAAGGTTGTACTTTATATTTTAAGTTATGTACCACATTTGTAAGGAGAAACAGAAACAGAAACAATTGTATGACTACATGAGACATTTGTAATTCACTGATTTAATTTAAAAATCCAACTTAACAGGTAATTTCTGTAGATGGTGAGCAGATATGTACTTCTTTAAGTTCTGGCTGCCTGCTTTATTTTAAGACCTTCTTTCACTTCTTATCTAATCCTATTCATGGAAACACGAGTTTCAGCAGTCACATATCATCATTACCTTTTGAGAAAAACTTTAAGACACACTTCATATTATTCTAGTAACTTTTGTCATAGTCTGTCTTAGGATAAATCGCACCCCTGAGTGAAAGGCAAACCAGGCCTTATATAGCTTTGAACTCTTCCATTTCTTTAATTCTTTTAAAAGGGTAAAGGAAAGATAAGACTAGTTTATCTTTTAACTAAGCTTGACTAACATTTTATTTTATTATTCCGATACTTTGTAGAATATTTTTATGTCAGTGTCCATCTCCTCCAAATAAAATCCTAATTTTGTAGATTAAATGTGACCAGAAAATTTGTCTTTGTTTAATAATTTTATTGATGTGAGTATAAAGGACAGATAATTGCTATACAATTGGGATGGACATAACACTAAAGATTTTTGTTTCATTTTCCTCTTCTTTTGCTATACTGTATCATCACTATATCACACCCAAATCCTGATGGAAAAAAAAACATAAATGTATCACACACGTTTTTGAAATGCAGCAGGCTTCTCTTTTAAATACAAAAACACTCCAACTAACCATAGTCCACAGTTAATTGTTTTGCTACAAATCTTGAAGGACAAAGACATGAATGGTACAGTATGGTACAGACTTGTTATTCTGTAACTAAACAGTCACCATCAAGGAAATTCAGCAGCTCAGGGCCCAGGCTCCTGCACCTTTCTCACCAAACCACCACCACCATGGTCCTTGGTGAGAATTAACAAGCTGTCTCCAAAACATTGATAAGTAATCCAAGACGGACTCAGGAGAGTGGAATGACTTCTTTCAGAAATGCTTTCAGCAATGGATTGGAATGAGGACTTCCTTCTTTAGTTAAAAGGACAATTTAATGAGTCAGAATTTCAGTAACCAAGATTTTGTGGTCAGATTTGTTATGTGTTATGTTTTATGAGTTATTCGTCATGAGGCTGAACATGGACGGGGGGTGGAGAAATGAGAAAATCTTCACTTTATTCTACCCAAAGGGCATGCAGAGCCAAAGCACTGTGGTCTCAGACCTCAATACAAGCTGAAGCACTGCTCTGCCAGGCTACATACTTCAAAACCTAAGAGCAAATGACAGTGCAGGTTTGCATAAGGGCACCTGCTGCCTTTCTCTACCTTCAGTGGCCCCACTGCTCCCACTCCTTTGGAGGCTGTTTCCCTCACCTACTTGCTTAGTAATGATCCGTGAGTGGTTCTTCCGATTGCTCTCTTACATTGCAGGAACTGTGGCAGAGATTCTAGAATAACAGAATAGCTTTGTTAGTCTGATAATTAAGACAGGAGTGACATTCAAACACAACCTAGACAAGACGTGGCAAATTACTGTATCCTTTGTGTGAAAAGCTGTTCCCAGTCTGCTTTGTCTGCCCTCTTGGGATCTCATCATCTCCACTAAAAGTCAAAATGGGATTTTGTACCCTCTATTCCCTTATCTTTTCCCCCCTAATATATATCTGCTTTGTGGGAGCTATGTTTGTCAAAATACTCTAATTTATGGCATTACGGGGGAAAATGAAACCTCAGCTTTCAATTCTTGTTCCTTCAGGCAGCTTTACTAAGGATCTCTCCTTATTTCTTCTTCCCTCCCTCCCTCCTCTGTTTCTGGGGAGACTACTTGCTAAACAGAACATGATTTTTTCCCCCCCTGCAACATATGAGGCAGGCAAATGGCCACTCATCATCCCTTTTTCAAGTACGTTATACATACAATTCTCTCACAGCTAATAGCTCCTTCTATTGTCCACAATTTATCACTGTCAAGGTTCTTTACATTTTATTTCCTCCTATGTGTTTCATGAGAAATCTATGCTTCTACTGTTGTGGCCCTGGATTTCATTAGCATAAACTGCATGATATCAAATAAATATATATTCTATATCACACTAGAGTCCACATTCTTTGCAAAGAACAGGACGTTATTTTGTTAGTATGTTTTTTCTTATTTCCTTACGATCTTTTTCTTTTCCACTAAACCATTATGAAGTGAGTACCAAAGGTATCCTGGGTAATTAGCCATTACAGTACTGTCACAGAGGGTTCCACAGTCAATACAAAGATAATTTGGGCAATGGTGAATGACAGTGCTGTCCAGACTTTTGGGATAATCAAGGACACATCCAGCTGTACCAGACATCTGTCAGACCCATGAATCATTTCAACTGGCTCGACAATAGCCGCCAAGCAGCCCCAGCGAAGGTAAACACTATGGCAGGCAGCACACTCTCATAGATAGCAGTTCTTGCTCTCGCATAAAACCTGCTTCTGCTGCAAAAGCAGAGCCTTTTGCAGAATAGGAACATTTGTGATGTTTTCATGTTTAAAAAAATAAGAAAAAAAGCAAATGTAAACCAAATGGTTAGAAGAAATAGTATGCATATTATGAGAACATCTGTTTTTTCCTAAATGAAAATAAAATGTATGCTCAAGAAATAGTTTGAAATATGCTGGTTGTGATTCATTTTATGCAATTAACTCTATTTCCAAATCAGTCTGGACTTTTTATACACTCAAATTATTTCATGCGTTTAAGGGTTTTTATTTTATAAGTTAACATTGCTTTTATGTCTTTCACATTTATGATACCTCAGCAAGGGTGGCTGACAATTTGTGGAGCTCATGAGATGATCTTCTCTAAAGACTAGCAGTCTTGGCTACAAAATGAGAAGAACAGTGACACAGCATTCCAATTTAAGTTAGATGTGGTATAATTATTCACAATTTATTTTTTAATGGCTACTTCTATGAGAACATTCACACATGAAATACAGGACAGCTAGAACTCTGATGACAGTTGACAACCTGATCACAAATGGACTATATTGGGGTGTAAATATGACCTAGTCTTGGTTAGGTTTGATGCATTATTTCCTAGATGTCTTTGGCTACCCCCAAACTGCTAAGACCTTTTCAACGAGATCAGGAGCAAGAAACTTGATAATTTGCCACTCCCTACTCCTTTGTCTCACAAGAAGCTATTCTTATACAAATCACTTTTATGAGGAATATAACAGGCTATTCATTCACAGTTTTTTATAAATCCTTTAAATGTCAGACGAGTTGAGTGCAGAGTAAGTTGAAATGAAGCAGCACTTGTGAGACCTTCAGTAGGACAGGGGAACCAGGGCCCATGTGATCTAAGGTGGGAAGGTGGGATCTAAGGTGACCAAGGTGCTTGTCATGGAAATCAGAGTCAAAGGTGCATCTGCTTTCAATCTTTTGTTATTCTAACTTTTCTATCACTTTTTAAAAACAGCTCTATTGAGGTACAGAAAACTGCACTATTTAAAGTATATAATTTGATAAGTTTGACATATACATACATCTGTGAAACCATCGTAACAAGGTAATGAACGTATACATCACTCTCAAATTTCCTTATGCTCATATGTAAGCCCTTCCTCCCAGCCCATTCCCTCTCCCACCTTTCCAGGCAACCACCGAAATACTTTCTGTCACCAAAGATTAATTGATATTTTCTAGAAGTTTATACAAATGAACTAATTGAGTGCATACTCTGTTTTTGTGTCTGGTTTCTTTCACTCAGAATGATTTTGAGATTTATTCATGTTTTTGCATGTATCAATAATTCATTCTTTTTTATTATCAAGTACCTTTCCATTATATGTATATTCACCAGTTTATTTATTCTGTGGAATATCCATATCATATAAAATGTCCTGTTGATGGACATTTAGCTTGTTTTCAAGTTTTGCCTATTACAAATAAAACTGCTGTGAACATTCATCTGTAACTTTTAGTTATAAGTATTTTTTTCTATTAGCTAAATACCTGGGAATACAATGTCTGGATTACACTGATAAATTATTTTCCTAAGTGGTTGTATCTTTTTACATTACCACCAGCAGTGTTTGAGAGTTCTAGTGCCTCTACATCATAACCAACACCTGATATAGTCAGTTTTAATTTTAGCCATTTTAATAGATGCGTAGCAGTATCTCTCTGTGGTTTTAATTTTTCACTTCCCCAATGATTAATGATATTGAGCATCTTTTTTGGTGAAGTGATTGTACAAATATTTTGTCCAGTTGTCAAAATCAGTTTTCTATATATTACAAGGTCTATTTCTAGACTCTGTTCTGTTCCATTGATCTATTTGTCCAGCATTACACCAATACCACACTGTTTGATTACTGTAGCTTTATAATGGAAATTGATAAGAGATACCACTAATCCACTAACTATTTTTCAAATTTATTTTGGCTATTCTAGGTTATTTATATTTTCATACAAATGTTAGGCTCATTTTTATCTATAAAAGCAAGCTAGAATGTGGATTTGTATTATATTGAATCTATAAAAAATTTAGAAAGAAGTAACATTTTAACAATATTGAGTCTTCCAATCCACAAACAAGATATTTTTCTCCATTTATTTAGATCTTCTTCAATTTCTCTCAATAATATTTTATAGTTTTCAGAGTACAGATCTTACATTCTTTATCAGGTATATCCTTAAATATATAATTGTCTATGTTAAATGCTATGTATTTTTAACTTCAGTGAATTGCATTATCATTAACTTTTATTTCAATTTCTGAATATTTGTTGTTAGTATATAAAAATACAATTAATTTTTATACATTGATTTTTTATCATGCAATCTTACTAAATTTATTAGTTCTAATAGCATTTTTATAGATTCCATTGGATTTTCTTTAGACAATTACACATTGTTTGTGAATGAGTGTAGTTTTCTTTCTTTCTTTCTTTCTTTCTTTCTTTCTTTCTTTCTTTCTTTCTTTCTTTCTTTCTTTCTTTTTTTTTTGCAATTGGGGTGCCTTTTATTTCTTTTTCTTGACTGATTGCACTGGCTAAAACCTTCAGTACAATACTGAATAGAAGTGAGAAGAACAGACATTCCAGTTTTGTTTCTGGTCTTAGAGGGAAAGTATTTTATCTTTACCCTTAAGTATGACATTAGCTGTATTTTTGTAGATTTTTTTTTAAATCAGGTTAAGGGAGTTTCATTCCCTTTCTAGTCTGCTTTGAGTTTTTAATGAGAAATAGATGTTAGATTTTGTCAAATAATTTTTTATATCTATTAAGATGATTACATGTGGAGTTTTTTTAGTCCGTTAACATGATTATTGGTTTTCTAATGTTAAACCAACCCTGCATTTCTAGGAAAACCTCAATTGATCATGGTATATTTTGCTTTTATATATTATTGAATTTGATTTCCTAACATTTTGTGCAGAATTTTTACATTTATGCTTATGAAGAATAATCTCACATTTTCATTTTTCATACAGGATTGGTATGTCCTCCTTAAATCTTTTTAAAAGCAGCTTTATTGAAATATAATTCACATATCACACAAGCACTCATTTAAATTGTACAACTCAATGGCTTTTAGTGTATTCCCAGTTATGTACTGATCACCGTACTCAAAATTAGAACATATTCATTACCCCTCAAAAGAAACACTACACCACTTAGCCATCATTCAGTCTCCCTAGGCAACCACTAATCTACTTTATATCTCTGTAGATGTGCCCATTCTGGACATCTCATATAAATGGAATTACACAATTTAGTTCCTTTGTGACTGGCTTTTTTCATTCAGCATAATGTTTTTAGGGTTCATCCATGTTATAACATGTTCCTAAAATTTTTGGTAGAATTCACCAGAGAAGCTATTTAGGCCTAGAGGTTTTTTGTGGGAAAGTTTTTAATGAAAAATTCAATTTTAAAATAAATACAGGACTATTCAGGCTATGTGTTTGTTCTTGAGTAAGCTTTAACAATTTGTGTCTTTCAAAGAGTTTGTCCTTTTAAACCAAGTTATCAAGTCTTTACACATAGTTTTTCATTATACTCCCATATTATCCTTTTAATATTTATAAAATTTGTAGCGATATTATCTCTCCCATTCCTGATAATGGTACTTTATGTCCTCTTTTTTATCATCAGTCTGCCTAGAGGTTTATTCGTGTTGTTTATTTTCTCAAAGAGCCAGCTTTTGAGTTCATTGATTCATATTCTCTCTCTCTCTTTCTCTCTCTCTCCCCCTTTCACTCTCTCCCCATCTCCCCTCCTACCCATTCTCCCTTCCTCCCTTCCCCCCTTCCTCCCTCTCTTTCTCTCTCTCTCTTTCTCTCTTTATTTTGTTTTCTTTTTCAATAATTTCACCCTGATGTTTTTTCTCCTTACTTTGTGGTTAATTTGTTCTGTTTTTGTTTGTTTGTTTGTTTGTGGAGGTTTCTTAAAGTGGAAGTGCAGGTCATTATGAAGCTTTTCTTATTTTATAATGTAATATAATAGGTGTTTAATGCCATAGATTTTTCCCCTAGGTACTGCTATAGTGGCTTCCCATGAATATATAGTGTTTTTACCTTCATTCAGTTTAAAATACTTTTTAATTTCTCTTTTGATTTCTTCCTTGGTCTATGGATTTTTTAGAAGTGAACTATTTAATTTCCGATTATCTGAGGATTTTCTGGTTATCTTCTATGGATTTCTAATTCCATTGTGATCAGAGAAAAATTTTATATGACTTAAATCATTTAAATATACTGAGACTTATTTTATGACCTAGATTATTACCTATTTTGGTAAATGTTCCACGTGTACTTGAGAAGAATTTGCATTCTGTTGTTGAGTGGACTGTTCTTTCAAGTTCAGTGATGGTGTTTTCAAGTTTTCTTGCTGATTTTCTGCCTGTGTGTTCTATCAGTTTGTGAAAGAGGTCTTGGATTCTCTGACTATAATTGTGGATTTGTCTTTTTCTTTTTGTGGTTCTCTCAGTTTTTGCTTTATGTATTTCAAAGCTTTCTTATCAGAAGCATAGTAGTTTAGAATTCTTATATCTTCAATTAATTTATCCCTTTATGATTAAAAACTGATTTCTTTATCCAAATAGTATTCTTTGTTCTGAAATTTACTTTGTGTCTGTTATTAATGTGTCCACTCTAGCTTTTTTGACTAATGTTAACATGCTATATTTTCCCATTCTTTTCCAATTCTTTTACCTTTAACCTATTTGTATTTTTACATTTAAAGTGCAATTATATTTAAAGTGTAGGCAGAATATAGTAGTCTTGCTTTTTTTTTTTTTTAAGCCAATCTATTTCTGCCTTTTACTTGGGATGCTTAGACAAAGGGCTGGCAAACTACAGTTCATGGCTCAAATCCAGCTTGCTGTTTTTATAAAGTTTGCAAACTAAGAATAGTTTTTGCAATTAAAACATTATTAAAACAAAACAAAGAAAAATATGCAACAGGGACCTATGTGGCCACAAAACCTAGTCCTTTATAGAAAGGGTTGCCAACTCTTGGTTTAGACTACTTATATTTAATGTGATTTGGGTTAAGTCTCTTATCTGACTATTTGTTTTTTGTCTCATATGATATATTTTTTTCTAGTTTCTTTAGATAACTTGAGTATTTTTTATGATTCCATTTAATCTCCTTTGTTAGCTTATTAGCATTAATTCTTTGTTTTGTTATTTTAGTGGTTACTTTAAGGCTTAGAGTATAAGAATATATATCTTTAATTTATCACTGCCTACCTTCAAATGATATTATACCTCTTCATATATAAGAAACTTAAAAGATTCTTATATTTCCATTTCTTTCCTCCCAATCTTTATGCTTTCATTGCTTGTTGTATGTTTTATCTATGCATATGTTATAAACCCCACAATATATTGTTTTATTTAAACAGTCAATTATCTTTTAAAGAGATTTAAATAATAAAAAGCATCCTATATATTTATTCATGTAGTTACCATTTAAGGCACTCTTCCTTTCTTTGTATAGATCTACATTTCTATCTGGTATCGTTTTCTTTTTGCCTGTTTCAGCTTTTATGTTTCTGAAAGTGTTCTTATTTCACCTTCATTTAAAAATGATTTTTCATGGGGTTTAGTTCTAGCTGACAGTTTTTCTTTCAGTAATCTACTATAAGTCTTATATTTGTTCCTCTGTTCATAAAATGTCTTTTTTCTCTGGTTGCTTTTAGGATTTTCTCTTTATTACTAGTTTTGAGTAATTTGATTAAGATAAGTTTTGGCATAGTTTTCCTCATGCTTCTTGTACTTATTGTTTGTTGAACTTCTTAAATATGTCTTTTTCATCAAATTTGGAATTTTTTCAGGCATTTTTTTCTTCAAATATTTTTCTTTTCCTTTCTCCTCCTCTTCTCATCTTTGAGCACTCTAGTTTTATGCCTATTATGCTGCTTGGATAGTCCCACAGCTCACTGATACTTTTTTAATTTTCCTGGATTCTCTTAGCTCTACATGTCTTATTTGGGATAGTTTCTAGAGCTATGCCTTCAAATTCACTCATTTTTCTTCAGCAGTGTCCAATATACTGTTAATTGCATCTAATGTATTTTCCATTTCAGACATTGTAATTATCATCTTTAGAAGTTTAGTTTGGGTCTTTTTCATATCTTTCATGTCTCTACTTATTGAACACATGAAGTACAGTTATAATGACTGTTTTAATGTTTTCTTATGCAAGTTCAAACAGCTAAATCAGTTCTGGGTCAGTTTCAGTGGGTAGATAATTCTAATTAAGAGTCACGTCATTCTGCTTCCTCATATTCCTGGTAATTATTGATCAGACATTATAAATTTTACCTTGAACTTTTTTTGGGAAACAATGTGATCCTTCTAGGTCTTGCTTTTATAATTTGTTAGGTGTTTCCAGAGCAGTCCTCAGTCTAGAGCTAATTACTCTCCACTGCCAAGTCCTTCCTCAGTAGTGAATTATGAGCTTTTCCATTCTGGCTGGTGTTAAAAGGCACTATTCCTGTCCCTTTTTGAGCAAACATACTGTTCCCTTTAATTCTTTTGGATGTATTTTCTCCCAGCCTCAGGAAGTGTCCTCACACACTGGCACTGATCTGTATACTCCTGAATACTTGAGGGAGACCCTGTGTAGTTCCCCAGGATTCTCTCTCACTGCAGCTATCTTCTCCCCAGTACTCAGCCCTGTGCACTTTCTTGACCTTGGTCTCCCAGGACTCTAATCCATTTCCTCAACTCAGGGTACCCATTGGATTCCACTGGAGTCCCCTGCCACCCCACAGCTTGGAGTCTCTCTGAGGCAAGAAAGTACGGTGGAGAAATCATAGGGCTTACCTTGTTTATGTCCTTTCTTTTGGGAATTACTGATCTTTAATGCCTGACGTCCAGTGTCTGGAGAACTGTTTTATATATTTTATATTTTTTGTTGTTTCAAACAGTAAGATAAATCTGGTCCCTGTTACTCCATCTTTGTTGCTGAGCATTTTCAACATTTTTGTATTTATTCATCTGTTCAAAAAATAATATGTCCCATCACTGTGCTATGAGGCGCTGCTCCATGAAGATGCAAGTGTGTCTGTTCCATCACTGCTATAGCTCCAGGGAATGAACAAAGCCCTCAAATTCATCCCAATGCTCAGGTGACAGGCAATTTTAACCCAATATGCAGACTTAATCTGCACACAATACCTGGTAACACAGAAGAAAGCACCAGGCTGCTGACTGGTACTGGTCTGTGGCCTTTTAGGACCCAGGCCACCCAGCAGGATGTGAGCAGCAGGCAAGCGTATTTGCAGCTGCTCCCCAGCACTGGCATCACCGCTTCAGCTCTACCTCAAATCATCAGATAATAGATTCTCATCGGAGCACCGGTCCCTGTTGCCAAAAAGGTTGGGGACCAGTACTAATCCACATAGGAGAATCCTCAAAGCCGCATAGACAGGGTGACACTTGGAGTCTGCCAGAGAGATGAAGTAGAGAGGCATTGTAGGCAGGTGGACTGACGTGAACAAAGGCATGAAGGCACAAAGAAATATGATATTTCAGAAACTAAAATGTATTTAGAATTTTATATGTGCGAGAGGCAAAAGGTGGGAGCAGATGAAGGTAGAAGGTAGAAGGTGAGGCTGAACAGGTAGGTAGGAGCCAAATCATACCTGAACAGAGGGCTCGAACTCCACAGTATGAGTGCATGGAAAGCTATTCTCCTGGGAAGTAGAAAGCTGGTCCAGGATTAGGATGAGGCAATTGAGGTACCAAGGCAGCTAAATGTAAGGAGGCCCTCACTTTCAAAGTTATGAAAGTGCCCACCTTATACCTAGTTGCCCAGAAGAGTGCATCTCCTTAAATTGGTACTTCAGGCAACACAATTGCCTCACCCTTGCCCAGGCCCTGATATGAAGATTTGTCATCTTCTGTAGGCAGACAAACCATAAATCAAGAGCATAGAGAACAGGAAGGAGATCAAGACTGCAAATTAATAGGCATCATACAGACATAAATAGTACATAGAAAAAAACACTTATTGGAACAAAAAGAATTTCAGTTGAATCTCCCTCCACTAGCTGGAGCTTTAAGTATCAGCAAAAGACAATCACATATAAAGATTCTCTACCAAGAAGATGGAAAACTTAAATCTTTCTGGAAGTAAAAATTTCATTCATGCTTCCTGAACAGGTAGCATTTTACCTGGCTGCCCAACGTAAGTCTTTGGCAAGACTTGGAGGAAGGGCAGCCATACTGGCTCCCAAGAGCCTCCCATCCTAACCTAGTTCCCAAGAGGCAACCCCTCGATCAGGTGGGGCTTGTACAGGAAAGGCTTGTACTCTAAAACCTTGCCTTTCAAGTGTTTCACTGATGAGCAGAGGCATCAACTGGAAGCTTTTTAGAAACACAGAATATCAGGCCTGGCAACAGACCTGCATTTTCCCAAGATCCTCGGGTGATTTACATGCACGCTAGAGTTTGAGAAGCACTGCCGAAGATGACTTTCTCAGGATTAATTCCAAAGGACCTTGCTTCCAGAATACTTTAATAACAGCATTGGGAACCTATCCTGGATTGAACAGTGGTCCCAACAAAGATGTCCATGCCCTAAGCCCCAAACCTGTAAATATGACCTTATTTGGAAAAAGAGTCTTTGCAGATATAATTACGTTAAGGAGCTTCAGATGAGTCACCCTGGATTATCCATGTGGGCCTTAAATCCAATGACAATTATCTTTATAAATGAGGCAGAGGGAGATTTAACACAGAAGAAGCAGTGTGACACTGAGGCAGAGTAGCCTAGGAATGCCAAGAGCCTCTAGACCCTGGAAGAGGCAAGGAACAAAATCACCCCTATGCCCCCTACAGGAAGTGTGGTTCTCCCAACACCTGGACTTCTGACTTCTGTCCTCCAAAACTGTGAGAGAATGAAATTTCTGTGTTTTTAAGTTATCTATTCATGTAATTTGTTATGACAGACCTAGGAAACTAATACAGAACTACCTAGTTTGTTTATTCATTTATTCATGGAGTTGATCAGCCAATAGATTAGCAACATTTATTAATCATCTTCTGTGTACTATTTCACAAATGTAGAAACTGAGACCTGTAAAGCTGAGACTTGATTCTATCATTTACACACCTTGTGCATAAATGATAGAACCAAGGTTCAAGGCCAGATCGTTTTTATTTCTCATAGATCTGATGCCTAGTGGGGAAGGCCCAGGAGTGAAGCGGGCCAGGGAAAGACAATCTGTGTACACATGGTGCTTTGGGGGCAGCTAGGGCTCATTATTGGCATCAGGAGATATAGGGTACAGTGGGGCCTGTGGAAAACTGTAAAAATCCTCTTCTTAGCTCTAAACAACTCACTTTCACCAAAAGCACCTCATTTAAACTGATAAACTGGTGGTCCCCAGTCCTAAATGCCTATAATAGCAGGTTTGGGAATGGGAAACTATGAGAGCTCTAAAGGGGACATCTAAATAAGATGCTTCTCATGCTGCCCTGAAGAAAATGAGCCATGAGGCCCTTCTGGCATGTTCATTCCCTGGCAGTCACCATTCACTGCTCCAGCAGGGTTTTTTTTTTCTTTCCTGTTTTGTTTTGTTTTGTTTTGTTTTTGTTTTGCATCTGAGACTTAAAGTGAGACCGCAGTGTTACAGACTAAGTTCACATGTATCAAGACTTTTTTTTTTTTTTAGCGCATCCTTTATGTTCATCCTTTATGAACTCCACAGTTCATCCAGCCAACCCATTCTGCACAGATTACAGGGTCCTGAGTGAACACATATACTATATAAGCCTCTGAGAACAAAAAAGGAAAGAGCAGAGCTGGGCCTAGGCTGGAGGAGCAAGGCTCCAATAGGATGGGAAGCCCAAGTATGAGGCCACCTGGCAAGGGCAAAGGGACTGGGTGGAGCAGAAGGTAGAACAATAAGCCACCAGTGTCCTCTTAAAGGGATGAACTTGGGTTGAACTCTCCAGCATTGCCTTATTTTGATATTCATGTGTCCTTGGGAGCAAAGCTATAGTTATGTGTAGATCAGTTCCACATTTTCACTTCACCTTTTTCAATGCCAGCAGCAACTTTTAAAGCTAAAAGCCGCTCCATCCAGGAAAGGAATTAGGGTCATGCAAACCATGATGTTTCTGAAAGCCAAGGCTGCTGTGGCTCTAAGAAAACCATCTATTACCTCCAGAGAATGGCACCCCAAGAACAAGGGTAGCAGATGCCTTTTCAGCCTTCCTAAATCCATGGTAAATACATTATCCCAAGAGCTCCTTCTTGGGGAAGCCCATGAGTAGCCTCTAAAAGGACATCAAATCTAGAGCAATCAACTTGAACTCTCTCAGTAATTATGAGATCAAGGGAGTATTGCTGAGATAATTCTTTGTTTTGTCATTATCAGCTAGAAATCATAGAGGCTAGTGTTAAATTATTTTCATGTACACCCAGAATTACATCAAAGGGGTCCTCGGGAGTCAAAAGCAATGGTTGAGGCTAATTGAAAAAGGAAGACAAACCATCTGAAAAGGAGTTGTCTCTAAGAATAGATGTTAGAAGCCCCAAATGGGTCAGACTGAGATGAGTTAATAGAGTACTATAGTTAAAAGGAGAAACTACAAGAAAAGAGAAAAACTGAGTTCAAAGTCTCATGTAGGCTACTTGACTAGTTTTTTAATCTTGAGTCAATTATTTAACCTCTCTGAGCCTTAGTTTTCTCATCTGATTAATAGGTATAATGCTAGCCTCTCCCCATTAGGTTCCTGAGGAGCTTTATTGAGATAACATAGTGCTTTGCACTGTGTCTTGTTCGAGATAGCACTTCATAAATAGCACCCAGAAACACAGTAGCAGATGAAGATGCCCACAGGTATTGAAGAGCACAGAGGGTGTAGCTGTCAGTCATCAGGCAGTAAGTGGGTTAGAGGGAGGCAGGCAGCTAGACACAGGCTGAGGGCTGGGATTTCTCACATCCCCAATCCAGCACCTGAGTTCAGATTCCTCCACCCTAGCTGCACATTGGAATCAGTTTAAGCTCATTTCAAGGAGTTTTTATGTTTTGCTTTTTAATATCCATGCTTGGACCTCACCTCCACTCCACATTTAATTGGTCTGGTGTAGGGACAGAACGTCTTTTTAATGTTTTTAAATTCTCTAAGTGTTTCTAATATACCATCAGAATTGGGAACCTCCAGTTTAGAAGATACAGGTCTAGATGATTTTGAATTCTGTGTGAGGGCCCATAAGAGTTTGGGAAATAAAGGAATCTAGAATAACTCCTGAGTTCTTGACCTGAATAACTGGAAGGATGGAGTTGCCATTGTCTGAAATGTGAAAGACTATGGGAGGGTGAACAGCTACTTTGAGCCCCGCAGTGAGACTGTGAAGCACTGGGGATACTGAGCTGTTCTTCTGGAGCTCACTAGCAGGTGGGGACAGCAGGTGTATACAGAGATAATGACACTGCAGTGTGATAAGTGCTCTAGGGGAGAATCTTCAATGGGAGCCACAGATGCACAAAGATGGAAGAGATTAACTCTGCTTCGAGAGGCTTTGCAGGAAGATCAGGCTCTCAACAGTGTGTGGGATAAACTGAGAACATAAAACTGGAGGTGGGGGATAGAGTGGGCTGGAGGTCATAGCAAGCAGTGATGGAAGAACCAGGGGAAGCTGGGTGGGGCCATGAGAAAGGAAATTGAAGGATGTCTGGGTGAGCCCAGTGTGTTAATAGGTTTGTCAGTGAAGACTCCCTTCTCACATAGTCTCTCCTCAAGTACCTTTGATTTGCTCCTTGTCCCAGAGCTATTTGCAGATATCTGCCTTTCCTGGAAGTGCATAGTCATTCTGCCCTTCACTTGTGTGGCCTTTAAAGTTTCTGTCTCTGACAAGCAGAATGACTAAATGGAAATTGAGAGACCTTTCACCTTTTAACCGCCTCAGTCTCCTCCAGCCTCTTAGCATCTCTCTATAAGTAGTTTCTGCTGCTTGGCTTTGCAAACTCCATCAGTTCAGATACTGATTTATCAGGACCTTTGGTTTTCTTCCACTTTGACTGTCTTCACTGAAAGATTGGTTTTCCCACAGACATAGAAGTTACAGAGTATCCGTAATTTGGAATTTACATAATCTTTGGGGAAAAGCCCTCACATTGTGCCAAGATATTAGGATAGTGGTATGTCTTTATTGTACTGCTCAAACGCTGGTGCAGAGCATCAGTCCAGATAAGTAATTCATTTTTGGTTAGTTTAGTTTTGTTTTGTTTTAGTTTCCCTGAGGTTTTCTGTGGAGTAGCACTTTGCTTTGAGTTCCAGCTTTAGAGTTCTCCAAGGACCCAGTAATAACTATCACATTATGGGTGGGCAGGAAAGAGCATATCAACACCCTGAAAAACAATAGGAAGTTAATGTTGTTATGCTGATTTCTGGCTTGTAAATACACACACACACACACACACACACACACACACACACACACATACACGTGTATATATATACATATATATGTATATAAGTATATAGATATATATATCACAATCCTCATATGCCAGTATGTATATGTATATATAATTTATGATTATGAGAAAATATTAAATATGCTGCCAAGCCTTGCCCTAATCTACAGCCCTAAATTATCCTCTTTGGAGAGCTTTGAACCCTCCCTATAGAGTAAATTTCCATGTGAAAGCAATTAGTCCAGTTTAAATCAAGTCCAAAGATTTAACTATCCAGTATTGTCTTTTCATAATCTGCTTTAATTGTTATTGATTTGTATGTTTGGAAAGTACTCAGAGATGATAAAGGCCTCCTGCCTGTTTCACTACTGACCATTTGCTGGTTGATCTCTAGCTCATCCTTGGCTCTTCAATTGGTCTCTCTTTAGCACTTCTACAGATGGTTATACCTCCTGCCCCACAGAGGTCTCTACTCTTGTAGCAAATCAAATTATCAATAAAAACAAACTGATAAATAACAGGCAATTAAATAAAATCAATTATTCAAAAGAAGATGTAATATGAGAAACTACTTGGGCATTTATTCATCAGTAAAGAGAAATAAATATATATATCCTAATTTAAAAATAAATATAATTAGAATCAAAACAGGACAGTCCAGGAGAAATTTCTGCCAAGGGCTTGATCAAGGTACTGTGCAATACCCTTCTACGTTAATCTGTGACAAGTCCTGTCTCCTCCATGTTGTGTGGGCTTAGGTTTTCAAATTTTTATCTCTTGGTAAAAATGTAGTTATCTTTTGGTCTTTGTGTGATAATAGTAGGGGGAAAAGATCATTTTAGTCATGCTGTGGGGAGAAGACCGGTATTTTGGTGATGGATGAAGTTAAAAATTCACAGAACATTTTAAATCTACCTACTAGTTTATAATAATCATCAGTAACTTTTCCTCATGGCATCATCATTTATATTCATTCATGTGAAGAAGTTAAAAGTTTTGAACTCATTCAAACTTTTTTAGGTTGAATTAAAAATATCTAATGTAGGTCTTCTCTAGAATAAGAAAAGAATAACTCAACTGCTATGTGAAATAGAGAAAAATCAGAACTTGAGCTTTGTAGATCACAGTGAAACTAAAAATAAAGAACAGTGAAATGTAAGAATATATGACAATAAAATCTTCCTTATTTCATAAATTGTGTAGAAACCATTTCATATATGTGTTCTAAAGCTATTCTATTTTGTTTAAATCTAGTATTTTAAAATGTAGGTTCAAGTGGAAGGGAAGGGAGGAGTAATTTCTCCTTTTAGAAATAAAGCAGCCAGGGATGTGTTCCCATGGCAAAATGAAAACACTAAGCAAATTAATGAAAATTAACTTTCTACAGCTTAACCTTTAAGGTCAGCAGGAGATCAGAATTAGAGTAAGAAGATAAGGCTATGTGCCAGGGAAAACTTTCTGTTTTAGAAAGGAAGTCTTGGGGCTAGTGGGTATGCAAACGTATTAAAGACATGAGATTACCCAGATAAATGCAGTTTGACAAACTGCATGTAGCAAAGATCTTACTTCAAAGCAAAGATGCTTCATTGAGGAAAGGAGATTGAATGTAAGGGATTAAAAAACAAATGAGTCATTTAGGATTAAATTCAAATTGCCCCCACATAATATAGCAAGCAAACAATAATAATAAAAAAAACTAACAAGTAAACAATGTATGTCTTCTTTTCTTCTGAGTGATAAGGGGAAGGTGAAACTGTGAGAGCCATTGATGCACGTCTGCTCTGAATCCCTAAAGAACTGAAATCACCTTTGGCTCTACCCCAGAAATGCTTTGATTTTAATAGAAGTTCTATTACGACTTTTCCATATAAATGTGAGAGAAAATTTGTTGTTTTTAAATTTTTTCTAAATTATAAGGTTACCTTGAGTTTTTATATGCAAACTCCTTTTAGTTTTTCAAACTTTAAACAAGTGAATATTTGAATTTCTATTTTTTTTCTTGACACTGACTAGTCATTACCTACATAGGGCTGTTTTGTCATTTTTTTATGGAAGCTAAAGATTTGAGATATGCAGCTCACAGCTAGCAAAATTGGTACATTATGGTGACTTAGCTAAATTGTTATGGCCTGGGAAACAAAAAGTAATAGACAAAGAACAAACAAAAAAGTTGCTTAAGTAACTTTATGTATTATTTGTTGCTTTTGGCTCTCAAATTTGTCTGTTTTACCCTATTGGTCCCTAAAATTGGAAAAATAAACTTTAGATCCAGTATAAGGACCCAAATTCACCTTTTCTTTTATTATTATTATTATTATTAATTATTTTATCTCTAGTCTATTTAATGACTATGTAATCATACTTGGAAAACATCTTGACAAAAATGCCATCACTTCCTGTGTCATGCCTACAAGGACATCACTAATTGATCATGGTGCTCTTTTTCCAGTGAGTTTGGACATGGTTCCAAGCAGCCACTAGACTGGTTGGAAAGAGCATAATGTCTTGGGGCCAGTACTTCAGCTTTTGAAATTTTTAAATGCAAAATGTGAGAATTGTGCCAAACATATATACCGAAATTAGAAAGAAACAATAAAGGAAGTAGCAACATTCATAATCTATTATCTATTTTGTTTCTGTTCACTAAATGGATTTGTTCTATCTCTGTTGCTATTTAAGTGCAACATAATTACATATTATGGAGAATATATACTACTTTAATAGAGCTTACTATTTAGGCTTTGCCATAACTATTTTTATTGGTTTCATTAGAGTCATAAATACTTTGGGGAGGGAGGCTTTTTTAAGATGAAAAGATGGTTTTTAATTATTATAGCTTTCTTTGCTTGGAGCTGATTTTCATAATTAACACATATTAGAGTTGAATGCAACCATGTATTTTATGCTCACTGGAGTATACAAAATTTAACTTCTCTCAGTGGGCTGTTTGTGCAGTAGCATTTTCACAATGGCCTGTGCACACTCTGGTAATGGTACATTATGTTAATATGCCTATCTATCTATACCATCTATACCATTGTGGATATTAGATCAATTTTTTGCAGAGTTTACACAGTGTCACATTTGCTTGATGAAAATGTCCATAGTGAAATTTTACTTTAGCAATTCAAGAGTCTGATCTGGCTGACTGATCAGTAGGTACAACCTGAGGCCTGCAATCAGAATAAAAGAGGCACGGAATTTTGTTACTGACTTTGTTAAAACAACACAAATTGCAGATCTGAAGCTTTGTTTTTCTTCTCGACTTTTATTCTTAATTTTGCTCCTGCTGTTCACCACAGAGACTGGCTAGCTAGCTCTTCATCAGACTCATTTTCTTATCTTCCTGGGCACACAGCTAGACTACAACTTCCAATCTTTCTTGCACTTTAGTATAGCTATGTGGCTCAGATCCAGCCCATAGAATGTGAGCAGAAGTGGTGTAACTTAATACCAGGCCTAGCTCCTAAGAACTTCTCGGATGCATTTTTCATGTTCTTTCCTCTTCTGTAAACTTGATACAGATAAGCACAGTGACCTTGGAAGTCAAAATTGAAGATGATGAAGCCAAATGTTGGAAGGAGCCTGGGTCTCTGAATCACCACCAATTAGGAACACCCATTTGGGCTTTACAGAGACAAATAGCAAACAGTTTGTATGATATTTGAGCCATTATGCATTATTGGATGTGTTGATTACAGCACCTAGCTTTATAACTAACATACAGTTTTTCCAAGCAATTCCTTAGATCAGTGTTCTTCATCCAGGGTGAAGGGAAGAAACTAAATGGAATTAGCAGTATCATAAATTCCTAGATAACTTTTTCATCTGCACGTTCTGATCCTCCCTAACTCAGATTCTTATTCAGCCTCTAGCATGCTGGGGACTTGGGGTTGAAGCATTATGGAAGAGGCAAGAAAAGCTTAAATAATTTGTTCATAGTCACACAGCTAGGAACTGACAAAGCCAGGATTCAGAATGCCAAGCCCACATTTGTACCCACTGTATTAGCTTGACTCCTGATTCCTGCTTTGCCATGTCAGAGGACTTAGTCTTTGCTAGTTTTCTTTAATGTGGTGACCTCTGGATTGTCTATAAGTACACTTTCTACTTGATAGTTTATCTGCAATAACATCCTAATATTAATTTGCTATCACATCCAACCAAAAACTTTATAACTTATTTCTCCTCAATAAAAGTAAATGTTTTTGTGAGGGACAGATTTAAGAGGCAGTATCTACTAGAAAAAAACTATCATTGTACACTCTAACGCAGTATTTATGACTATCTTGCTGCTGCTTCCTTAGTTTACTTACTTAGTTGAGAGTTGACTCTAATGAAGAGGAAATGGCTCATTCCAGTATTAGAAGCATGTTGCTACAGGTAAGGCTAAGAATAGCCAATTGGCATGGTTTACAGAGCAAGTGAACCACTGGGAACACTCTTACATTCTAATGGGTTCTGATGGAGCTCAGTCATTAAAAAAAAAAAAACATAAGATTAGAGCCATATTACCCAGGTTCAAATCTGAGTTCCTCCGCTGACAAAGCTTTTTCCATGAAAAAGTTTCTTAACTTGCTCCAAGATTTGGTTCCCTCATTTATAAATGATATGGTGATGATGATGATGATGATGATGATGATGATGATAGAGGTGGTGATGATGATAGTCACTTTATAGAGTTGTTGGATGTTTAATAAGATAATACATATAAAGACATAGAAAATTTTCTCTAAATATTAGCTGTTGTTATTAAAGACTATAAAGCTAAATAGCTGGGGAAAAAAAGGCCCAAAAGACCAATTTTAATCTGGAGCACGCTTGGGAATATATCTTTAAAGAATAATACTTAATGTTGAGGGCAAATTGACCAAGGTGATAGAATAAGGGAACTTAGAAATTGGTAAAACTAAGTATAAAGCCTATTTCTGAGACTAGCTGTCTGGCTGGTCTTCAGCAAATTATGTAATGTTCATGAACCTCAGTCTCTTCACATGTAAAATGAATTAATAAATGTAGAGATTTGCCTTATATGTCAGCCCTTTATGCATATTGTCTTCTGTATGTTGTTCATTTATATAGAACACACTTTCTATGCTGTTGTTAAGTTTAGCTTTCGGTAAGTTCAGAAATCCCCCTGGCTAGGAAGAATAAATGTGAATTCATAGAGAAATTATTAATTTTTTTTTCTTTCTTAACATCTTCAAAGGCTAAAGAGACAACAAAACGTTCAGGCTTTAAACTTTTCTCTCTCTGTCTATATTTAGCCTCTCCAGTATGCAGTTAATTGCCTGACTGCATCTTGGAGGTATGTATTTATGGCTATTGCCGTAATTCCCCATAATTCTCCCAACAAGTTTTTACCATTTTTAGGTAAGAAAAATTGCTTAGTTATACTTATTTTTTATTATTTTACTTTTTAAAAATATTATAAATGCTCAGACCCTGCTTAGTAAGAAATATTTCACACTAAAAGAAATTGGAGCTACTTGAGAAATTACTGGGGTAAAGAAAAACCTAGGATAGTTTTTTGTCAGGAAGTAAGGAGATGATTAAAATATAATGCATATACATCACAAAAAATAGAGGAAGCCAGGTTGAAGGGGTTTCAAATGGCCAAATCTAGAACAACTTGAGCATCACAATAAATAATGAGTAATAAATAATAGAATCTATGAGAGTCTAGGGTTCATATCGATTTGAATAAATGAATAGATGAAAAATAAATGAGGGAGAAGGAAAAGCTCATCTTCACAGTAGAATGCAAACTAATAAATGTAGAAAAATTGAGTTAAAAATCATCATTTGCAATCATAATAGTAATAATAAATTTGAGCAAGAACTATCAATTAATGTAAGAGTAATGAGTAAAATTATGATGAAGATGTTTAAATAATAGTCTCAAAGCATTTTCCTACAAACTAAAATATAACACTAAAAAATAGCAATTTTATAAAGGGAATTCAGGCAGGTAAACCTTAATGAAATTATTGAAGTTTATATCACTGATACTGGGGAAATTTGACATCTTTCAATTCTTGATGTGATTCACTATGAACACAATATAACTTCTGTGTTATCCATGTCAAAAATGCTTAACCTATACCCAATCATGAGAACACATCAGATATATCCAAATCTTAGAGCTTTCTACAAAATAGCTGATCTGTACACTTCAAAAATTCAAGGTTGTGAAAGACAAACAAGGCTTAGGGACTGTTACAGATTAAAAGAAACCAAAGTTAGAAATGACAGCTGAATGTTGTTGGTGTCCCTGGATTAGAACCTGGTAGGGTGAAAATTAGGAAAATTTCCATGTGCACTATAAATTAGATAATAGTATTATATTTGATGTTAAATTTCCTTATATTGATAGTTGTACTATTATGTAAAATCATTGTTGTACTATGATTAGGAAATACATACTGAAGTATTTAGAGATAAAGAGGCACGATGTCTGTAACTTAACTATCAAATGGTTCAGAAAACAATCTATATGTATATGTATATCTATCATCTATACATATAGGGAGAAATGATAAAGCAAATGGATAGAAACATTAATAAAACATTCATGCTATTATATCAAAATAAAAAGTTATGAATAAAAAAACCTATTGTGCTATTTACATTTTTTAATGCATGTATATAATGCATTTAGAAAGGTGTTGGATAATTGGTCTGGGAAATAGCTAGCTAGACTTTTTATATTCAGCTAAAATAGATTAATTTTTTATAAGTCCACTATAGTTTGTATTTTTCTGGAATATAACCTCAGCCTGTATAATAGGAATGCCTCTGTCCAGATTAAGTGTATCTTTCCCTGAGTCTGGGTTCTGAAGTCAGCTGGCACTCAGAGAGCAACTAAGTCTACCTTGTCTATACAAAGTAACTGCTAGATAATAGAAGCACAATATACTTCTTTAATTCAATACTCATAGCATTCCTATGAGCTAGTCATTAGATCTTCATTTCACAAATGAAGGTTCAGGGACATGAAATATTTGCCTCAGTCTTGGCCCCTGATAAGAGGTGGGGCAGCTTTCTCCAGACCTAGACTGCACTTGCTCCACTGTACCATATCGTCTGCCTTGTTGAATCAGGATGCCCTGTTTGAAACTTGCCTGAAGGAGAGGGAAGATAGCTGTCAGTCTCAACATAAAAAGCACTTGTTTTCAAAGAGAAGGAACTTGAAAAACATCCCTTTAAATGTATTATTTCTTTCTCTTTTTTAACCACCAAGACAAGTGTTACAAATAGAAAAGTGATCTCATGATTGGAAGTTGAGCTCTTTGAGAAGCAGAGGCCATAAGGGGCTTATATTTTAAGTTTTACTTGATGGATTTGGGGAAGTATGGCTTGGTGGGATAATCTGGGGATACTGTGTATACTGTTTATGATGTAGACAAAATTGTATCTCTAAAGATCATGTGAACAGAACTTAGAATGAAGTATGTGTTCAATAAATATTTAGTGAATGAATACACATGGATTGAGGTTGCGCTGGGCCTTCAAATGGTGGTGGATTCTTGCGTCCATATATTATTCTTGGTTAATCAGTTGTTGATAGGACATCAGAAGCTGAGACCAAGGAGCTTTCAAGGATTTACAGGCCTATCCAACTCTCACTGGAGGAAAGACTATAAAATGGGAACTGGATTGAGTGGAGTCAGAGGTTCGGACATAATATTATTTTTAAAAGAATAATCCCAGTATCGAGAACTGTAAAAATGAAAGGAGCTATCTTTGGTCTCTGTAATCTGGAAGCATGAGAGGAAAGGATAGCTATTTGTGCATTTTTTCTTCTGACATAAAAGAATGAATATTCTCACCATCAATCATGCTTTAGGTGGAGGGATGTTGAGGGGGGACCAGCATAAACTACGATAAGGAATGGCCAAGAAAGTGGATAGACTAGGAGATTTAAGTCCTAATTCCAATAATCTAGATATGCCTAAGGCATTCCTAGGTTTAGGGAAGAGTATGGCTTCTATTTCAGGAAGCTTCCAGGCATAGGCTTTACTGGAAGTTGTGCTGTGGCTGGCCAGAAAAGGGAAGAAGCCCCATAGCCAGGCCTAGAGACAGCTTTCACAGGAACTTCGTGAGAATAGGCAAGGGTCTGTGGACTTTAAAGCAGCCATGTCCAGGAACAAGTCATAAGGGATTGTGATTTTCTTCTGTTATTCCAAAGCCCTCAGAAATGTCTTTTCCATAAGTCAGCCCAAGCTCAACTGTGTGTGTGTGTGTGTGTGTGTGTGTGTGTGTGTGTGTGTGTGTGTGTTTGAGCGAGATGAAGATCAAAGAAAGGGCTTCTTATTCAGACTTATGCCTGAGTGAAAGGAGAGAGAGATGTTACTTTGCTGAGGTCTCCTTGGTGGTAGGAACACAGCCCGAGGCAAGGCTGAGGACTAGGAAATCAGAAGGAAGCTCTCAGCCTTGGTGGGAGCAATGGTTTGTGGGCAGTTATGTAAATTTGTCTACGTAGGTACTCATGTATAATGACACTAGTTACTTTAATTTTACACAGTAGAGACTAATTCTAATGTAATAAGTTATTCTAGTTGTGCTCAAGTACAAATACCTCATTATTCAATAATGTTTAGAAGAAAGTAGAATCATATTAACATTTATATCCCTATTAAAACCTTCATTCCAATCGTTACATGGATATAATATAATCATGTGTCATATAATTCCTATATAATAACAAATACAGCATGCTTTGGTTAGCATTGGCAAGGTAGCTCTATTGGTGAGCACTGTAGTCATCATTAGGATAAAGTGCAAAGTAGTGATGGATCTGGGTTTGTATTTGGGGGAATATCAGCTTTTGGGGGACTACATAACAAGGAGGAAGGCATAGCCAAAGGAGGAAAAGGAGGGTCCTGGAATTAAAATCAGCCCTTACATCTACTATTGTGCTCATTTCTAACTTGTATAAATAAATAAGTCTCCACCGATGAGTCAGCAACACAGCTAGGACCTGCCAGCTATCAATAATGTTTATCCTCCCACTTTTTTCCCCACACTCGGCTCTCTTCACAATTTCCTGCTTTTGTGCCACTACCCTCAATTCCAGACCTGCTCAGGGCAATGCCCAGAGCATTATCAAGTTTATAAATCTCCTCCCAGGACTAAAACTCTGGAAAGAGGATTTATGTCTTTCCACTCCTGAGTATGGCACCCTTCCACATATTATCATAATCTAAACCTCCACAGACTCCACTTCTGTGCGCTGTCTCCACAGATAACCCCCTAGAGGTTTCAGTTTACTGTCCTCTGAGTCTGGTTGAGTAATGCTGATTCTTATATTCATTTTAGTGAGATTTCACCTTTGTTCAGAAAAATGCTGAGGGTTATGGGAGAGGCTCATACATTGAGTAGCCAAAGGATTCCAGCATGGAGAATGTACTATGGAGCTAAGTTAATGGAAGGTAATCCTTCCTTCAGCAAGTAGCTGTTAGCTTATTAGCTCTGTCCAGTGGCTCCCATGTGTGTAACCAGTGGCTTGTGGGAAAAGGCAAAAGAGAGGATGAAGTCATCCCAATCCTACAAAATGGTCTCAGATTTTCCTATCAGATGAGAGTATATGCCCTTGTGGCTTGTAACTGGCGCTGTCACAAAGTAGACTTCTGCCAGGGGAATCTGATCTCTTGAACAATCAGACCGACTGTATCATGACTTCTTAATGAGTTGATGAAAAGGACACAAAGTCTCCAGTCTCGAAATAGATTCTGTTTTAGTGGATAATTGGCTCCATGCAGTTGTGTAGAGTCGCACATATTCATTAAGACTACTCTGAGGGAAATAACACCTTCTTTATATTTTATTGGTAGGCAGATCTGGGTGACCCTGCCCACCTGCTTAACTCTGCCAGCTTTCCCCAGGAAAGCTAGCTTTGCTAAAAACCATCATGTAGTTAGATACTGAAAGCACCTTCAGTGGAGAAAGAAATGGGGAGAACGCCAGTGGACCAGCTATAGACCAAAATCCAGTTTAACCAAGGTTTTTGAGCCCCTTGAAATGTTTTCTTAAGATTGGACATGTTACTCCTGTTAAAGGGGGGTAGTGTATTATAAATCCACCCAACGCTGATTTTTGTCTGTACTGCATACACCCTTTCGACACTGTGTCAAGAACTTGCTGCACAGTTGGATAGATTCCAGAAATACTTCTCCCGGAAAAGAACACAAACAGTTCTTCTTTTAAATTTCCTTTTAATAAAGGCAAACGTTAACTGCATTAGAGGGAAGCATAGCAACTTTAATTTGTAACGTCTTTTACTTCTGTCGGTTTAAATTAAGCCCATGATATTTGAGCACAATTTCCTATATTTAATAATACATAAAGCAAGATAATTAAAAGGTATGTACACATGCTGGGAGAGAAACACTGTTGAGTAAAACACTGACTTTAATCTCTTCCTCTATTGATGAAATGTAGTGAAACCAAGCAACTAAAAGAAAATAAACACAAAGGACATTGGCAAGGACTATTCTTCACAATGGCTTTTCTTCTGGGCCCCAGACTTCCCTATCCAACTACTTACTGGGCAGTTCCACTTGGAACCTTGATTTCTCCCTCTCCCTCGATACAACCAGTTACACACAAACACTCAAACACACACACACACACACACACACACACACACACACACACACACCCCTCTATCTAATCAAGCTCCACACTTACTGCCACCACCTCACTCAAACCATATAAACCACAGCAATAGCATCCTAACTGCCCTCTCTGCCTTTAGTTGAACCCCTTTCCAATTCATTCTCCAGACAAATCCAGAGTGGTCTTTTTAAAACACAAATTTGATTATGCTATTCTCTGTTATAAAATGTCAGTAGCTTTCCTTAGGAAATATTTGGAAGACATATTAAATTCTTTTCTATTATTTACAAGCCCTACTCCTCTAGTATCAGGCTTCATTGCTCCCATCTCCTTGCCTTCTATAAACTAGTCATACCAAAACTTCACTAAGTTTCTCCAACACACCATAATGGAACACCTGCACCCCCCCAAATTCCCGCTGTTCTCTGCTAGTCTTTCTTTAAATCCCAGTTAACCTGCTCCCCTCAAGTTTATATTTTCTAGAAGTTTATACAAAATGAACTTATTTAGTATATACTTTGTTTTTGTGTCTGGTTTCTTTCACTCAGATGTTCCTCTACCAAATGACACACATTGGAAATGCCTGTCTACTTATCTGTATTCCCCCACTGGAATGCAAGTTATGTGCAGGAATATGTGTATCATGTCTGTTTTCAACCCCCAGAACTTGGCACATAGAAACACTGAATAAATACTGGAGGGAGGAAGAGAGAGGGGTGGGGGAGGAAAAGAAGGAAGGAAGGAAAGAAGGAAGGAAGGAAGGAAGGAAGGAAGGACGGAAGGAAGGAAGGAAGGAAGGAAGGAAGGACGGAAGGAAGGAAGGAAGGAAGGAAGGAAGGAAGGAAGGAAAGAATAAATGTATGTATGTATGTATGTATGTATGTATGTGTGTGTGTGTATGTGTGTGTGTATGTATGTATGTATGTATGTATGTATAGCTGTGGATCTGTCTTAATTATTCCTTAGGAGACAGTGTCCTACCTGTGAACTTAGAAACAGATTCTTTTGGCACTAATGTGATCACACTTAGAAATGGTAAGGTAATTCCTCTGAGGTGTTTCAATAGTTACAGGATTAGAGAGATATTTACCCAGATTCCTCCAAAATCTCCCATCCTGTCCCTCCTAGGACCAGAGGCTTATGTTGGTAAGATGATTGTCCCATACTAAGCTCTAAGTTCTTTAAAGGCAAGATTCATATCTAATTCATCTTTGTATTCTCATGCTACCCAGTATGATGTTTTTCACAAAAAATGTACTTAATACAAATTAATTGAATGAATTAATGAAAGAATGAGAAGCCAGAATTAAGAGGCCTACAAATGGATCCTCAAAGACTTCTGGCTTAGATAGCACACAGTGTCACTTACTAATGAATTGAATTACCCAAAAAACTAACACATATGCTGGTCACCCGAGTTCTCACCACACTGACTCTGAGTCACTCTCATTTATTGGGAGCCACAGGGTGGACAGGAAACTTTCTGGGAAATAAAGAAAGTCAGGTCAGTCTTGACCTCTCAATTTTCAAATGATTCCTCCCTTATGCAGAACAAGCAAGATACACAGATACTCTTTCACTGTTTAGCAGAGTTCCTTATATTGTGGAACTGATATTGTAGAGTGAAAAAAGATTTGGGGCACATTGTGGAAGCTAGAGTCTATATGTTTAACTTAGCATTGCTGAACATTTTATTTTAAGCCAGTGTATAATTAGAGAGCCTGCCATGAAAATGAGCGGTTTTGTTTATTTATTATGTAAGTATGCCTTTTATTAAAATGACTTTGTGAAGATCTAATTGCCACTACAGTAATATAGCATAGCAGTCCCTTACATAAATACATGATTATTATGTACAGTCACTTATCTGTGAACGAGTTCTGCTACTACTTTCCTTAATTAAGGATACAAAAGGGCTCCTTCATCTTTGCATATTCCCTTGCTAGGACATTGATACTCATTATTTCCTAAGTCCAAACACTGAAACTGTGTCAAGAATGCATCCATCACTAGATGAGTACTTATAGTCAGCAGAATTTTCAACTCCGTCAGCAATTTCAGCAATTTGCAGTTTCTGTATGTCTGACATGTGTTTTTATTGGTGAAGATCACTTTCAAATACCAAGATCATGAGAATGATTCTTTGGGTAGTCTCTGCTGCAGCCTAATGTAATGACAGTAATTAACAGCCTGTGATTAGCAGCCACTCCAGAAAGTGTTTGAATGTTAATTTGCTTCAACTAATATGCAGCACTTCTGTGTAATGAGATCTAAGTTATAGGTTCATAGGGAAAGCAAATTATTTTACAGCATTTAATCATACAAATGATTCTTAGTTAATCACTTAAACAGTAAACCTCGATGTTCTAATAAGTGACATTTGTTTTTCTGTCATTCAGTTTATTATAGTATAGGCCAGGGCAAAGATGCTATTTTTCTTAATGGTCACATTCCCACTTGCCAGCAACATCACTCCTAAATAAGGGCTCATGATGTAGAAAAATGGAGCCAGGTCTGTGGGTGAGTACATGACTGAGAGAGAATCTTTATCTTTCCAAATTTGTTTTTCTGATTTCAAAGACCTTGCTTTGTGCCATATTTACCTCAGTTTACATATCTGTAGAACGAAATTAATGGCCCTTGTCTCTTTAACACAAATATCCTGGCACCTAATGTCCACAAAGAAAGTGAGAACAAGGTTGTACGCATTAACCAAGCATTAATTACTTGACTCCCTACAGTTATAAGGTTGGGTAGGAAAGCAAAAGTCACCAGAGCATGAACATATTCACTAATGAAATGACTTCTTAAAAAATGAATGCCCTCTCAACGTCAGCATGGAACTCTAATCACAAAGCAAAGCCATTGACAAATGAGGATTGACAATGCAATAGGCATTTCAAGGACAGTGATATAAGTATCCAAGAATAAAACGAAGTCTTTGGGAAATTGGGTGAAACTCTATTTTTTGTAAACTAACTGACGTCACATTTACACTGAAAAGTTCAAATATGCCATAAAAGATACTGAGTTATGCTGTCACAGTGACATTAGAAAAATTATACCAAAACATCAACTATTTAATTGGTCCTATGTTTTTAGAATTGGCACATACTTGCAAGGATGATCTAAATGTGGTCAAACTTAAGAGAAAACATGCTTGTTTTTATAATTTTGGTTTCGCTTTAGGCTAGAGTCTCTCATATTCGATAAAATACTTTAAAATTTGATTCTTCATTTTATGTAAATTTACTTTAAGTGCATTTTTTCCATTAATAGTTATCTTTAGATAATAAGAGCTTTGTGTGTTGGCTTTAAGGTCAATTTTAGGGGTCATCATTATTAACGGAAGTATTTATTTTCTAATCTTCTACAAACCATAATTAAATGATATCCCTTTAGTATACGAGTTGGATGTAGGTCCTACAGCATCACATGGAGGTAGTCATTAAGAACAAACTCTAAACAGATCCATAATGTCATAGATAAGAGGGGCCTCCTGACTCAGTGTGAATGTCTGCCTGTACCATGTGATGTCAGAGCATTCAGAAGGCTTCTTTTGTTAACCTCTCCAGTGGATGTTTTGGTCCCATATGTAGATGTTTGCTTTTCTGATTTACCAAAACATAAGCTTGATTCCCAAGGTAACTGCAAATAATGCCATCCCAGTCGTTTAGATCTTAACATAAATTGATTTATTGGATACTTTTCTATAATAAGTTTCATAGCTTTATAATTTAAAAACACTGAGTGCTTGGAGAATGAAGGTGAAAGTGGGTTTTTAAGAGAGAGAAGAGAACAGAAAAGAGTTTGAAAGCAATGGGAAAAGAAGAGCTTTTTCTACTTTAGTATTTTGCCTAGAATTATCCTGGTCTAGATGGCATTTTGTGGGGAGCACAAGTAAATTTTGACATTTCTCAAAATTCTTTCTCATAACTTGTCATTGTGCTTGAAGGCTACCATTTAACATTCATCCAATGCTTTGACCTGGGAAGTCTACTTTTATGAAATTATTTTAAGAAAATAATTATACATGTAGCAAAGATTTCTCTTAAAAGCTGTTCATAACAGGATAGTTTATAACACATTTTGAAAAAACTTTAATGCCCACAACCATGATTTATCTATGCAATGAAATACTCTGTATAGCTACTAAAATATCATTGCAGAAGAATGTTTAAAAGATAAAAATATGCCTGTGATATTTTCTTAATTTAAAAAACTCAGTTACATTATAGTAACTACTTGTGATCCCATTTTGTAGAGAAATAGAATACTTTGAAAAAAGAAAGATAAACATCACTGAATTATTAACAAGATGAAATTAGCTCATAACTCACAAGGCAAATGTGAGCTGGTGGTAATCCAAGAATGTGAGGAAAGAGTGCTAGGTCCTCTCTTTACAGTGACACAGGTGGGCAGGGTGGCTCTTCTGCTATTATCAATCAGTTCTGAGACCAGCTATTTGTTTCACAAAATAATCGTGCACCTGTTTCCAACAAGGTGCATACCAAAGTACATACTACCTCTTTGCAAGAGGATTCTTCTGACAATGCGGTCTAGATAACTAAGTGCTCAAAAATGATTTTTCAGAATATTATGTCATTTCATTTATCTATTGCCTAACCAATTCAAGTGGTTAGTAAGCACTAGTATATGTGAAATGCTGCACCAGGCCCTCCCATATTTGCCCACTTCTCCCCACTTCCACTGATGCCAACCAAGATAGGTATGTTTTCTTTCCCTCCTCCGTCCATTTGTTTGTTTCTCTCTCTCTCTGTCTCTCTGTCTCTCTGTCTCTCTGTCTCTCTGTCTGTCTCTCTCTCTCTTTCTTGAATTATTTACCCAGAAGAGCCCAGAATAACACTATTTAAAGTGTTTTTGTACCCAGAAAAAATAAAATAGTGTGGATTCCAATGCAATTATCAATGTATTAGATTTTATATTTTCATTTAATGTTGCCTGTCAGTAAACTAAAAAATATACTCATCACTGTGTGTAGAGAAGACTTTACAGTTACTTATGACACCAGCAAAGGAAGGGTCCAAGATCTAGTGCTAGAAATATACTTACATATCCCAAAGCAGAGAGAGAGAGAGAGAGAGAGAGAGAGAGAGAGAGAGAGAGAGAGAGAGAGAGAAAGAGAAAGAGAGAACTTAAATCAGTATGAAAGAAATGAACAGAATAAATTTGGAAAGATTTTTAAGCCAAGAGGGAGAAAACAAGCTCTTCTTTAAGGGTACTTTATTATCTATCACTGTCTTTTTGCTACCATTTATTTTTTGGCCTGATTTGAAGTTGGCCAGAATATTTAGCCAAATGGGTAGCAATTCTTGTTAATAACTCCCTTGGTCATTTTTTCCCATTACTTGCTGTGTGTTTTGATCTCATAGCTTAATTTTATGTTCTGATCAAATTTCATCTCCATTATCTGTTTTCTAAATTGTCTAAAAAATAATCTAATTTTTTAAACACTGATGAACTACCAAATTATTCTCAAAATTAAGTAGCAAAATAAGTTATCAGATATATATTAGACCTAATTATCTAATGCAGCAAAACTACCTTCTCCAAGCAAATCTTGGTAGAGCCCACTTTATGAATTTCCTTTTAACTTCCAGACTACTATCTCGTTTCCTTGTTCTCCTTCTCACATTGTTTTACAGACCTGCCATTTCCTCCACTTGTAGCAGTTCTGACACTATCATGAGAATCACCAGTGATATTCTGTAAATGCCAGCCAAAATCTATCTGCAAGAACATCTGCTCAACAGTGCAAAACTGATGTAATTACCAACCATCATCTTTTCTCCTCCTGCTGGGGTAACTGCTCCAAAGCATGACTTTTTGCCCTGAGCTAACAAGATCCAGAAACTCCCTGTTATGTACAAAACCTGCCGCTTAAAACCCATGTAGCTTCAACACAAATTATAACCCAGTCTCTCAACTACAAGAGTCACTAGCATCCCTGTGCCGTAGGGTCTCGGAAAATCTTGCTCAAAACCTTGTGAGTCCAAGGCCTCATCCTCCACTCCCTACCTGTTTTTGTCTAATATAAATGATCTTCAAAAGAATATAATAAGGGAAGAGAAGATACATCTACAATTAACAATAACATTGTTTAAAATGCACATCTACTGAAAAGAATAATTAAATGTCACATGTCTTAACTGGAACTTAGGCAGAAAGTAGAATTTTAAAAATCTTTATTGAGCATCTACTATTTGCCAAGTGCTGTCTTAGGTGCTTTGCATATGGCATCTTATTTAATGGAGGTTTTTAAAATTCTAGTAATCAAGAAATTCCTAGTTTGAATCCCTTAAATTTAGTAGAGGCACTTAGGCTTCAGCTCTACCTCTTAAGGATGTGAAAAAGTTTAACCAACAATGATGAAAAAGAATAAATTCTAAATATTTTTTTTCTAATTACGTTAAGTGAATGAGAGTGAAAAGACCATGTAGTTCAGGGTATGACACCAATAAGCTGAGGAGCAGCATCCAATAGGCTTCTTAATCTGAGTTTCAGTTTCCACATTTACAAAATGAGGCAGTTGGACTAGATGAAGTCTGAAGTTACTAGCAGTTCTACGACACCACGATTCACTGTTTCTACAAAGCAAATTTCATTTCAAATGTTTTTGAAGTACACACTCATTCCTCTCATTTTCGGTTTCTCTTAAATTTATCGTGAGGCTGAGAACAAACTAGATCTGGATTCAGAAGGACTAGAAATTAATAGCAAGATCCTAACATTATTTTATTGGATTGTTTAATTTTTAAATTAAATTTATTCGGATATCATTGGTTAATAACACTATATAAATTTCAGGTGTACAACTTTATAATATAAATGTAACAATCTGTATACTCTATTGTATGCTCACCATCTAAAGTCTAGTCTCCTTCTGTCACCATATATTTGACCCCCTTATCCTCTTAGCCCTGCCTTATTTCCCTTCCCCTCTGGTAATCATTCTGTTGTCTGTATCTATGAAATTGATTTTTGTTTGTTTGTCTGTTTTACTTGTTTGTTTGTTAAAGCTTTTTGCTTTATAGCCCACATATTAGTGAAAACATAGTTCTTGTCTTTTTCTGGCTAACTTGTTTCACTTTGCATAATACTCTGAAGATCCACCCATGTTGTTGCAAATGGCAATATTTCATCTTTTTAATGGATGAATAGTATTCCATTGTATGTGTACATGGACACTTAGGTTATTTCCATGTCTTGGCTATTGTAAATAATGCTGCAGTGAGCATGGGGGATCATATATGTATATGAATAAATGTTTTTAAATTTTTGAGGTAGATACCCAGAAGAGAAATTGTTCGGTCATATGGTAGCTCTATTCTTAATTTTCTAAGGAACTGCCATACTGTTTTCCATAGTGACTGTGTCAGTTTACATTAAGGTGCATGAGGATTCCTTTTTCTCCACACCTTTTCAACATTTGTTATTTCTTGTCTTATTGATAATAGCCATTCTAACAGGTGTGAGGAGGTATCTCATTGTGGTTTTAATTTGCATTTCCCTTATAACTTGTGAAGTTGAACATTTTTTCATATATCTGTTGACCATTTGTGTGGCTTCCTTGGGAAAATGTCTATTCAGGTCTTCTGCCCATTTTTAAATCAGATTGTTTGGGGATTTTTGTTATTAAGGTCTATGAGTTCTCTCTCTCTCTCTCTCTCTCTCTCTCTCTCTCTCTCTCTCTATATATATATATATATATATATATATATATATATATATATATATATGCTATTAGCTCCTTATTAAAGGTTTCATTTGCAAATATCTTCTCTCATTCAGTTGATTGCCTTTTTGTTTTGTTGATGGTTTCTTTTGCTGTGCAGAGCTTTTTAGATTGATGTAGTCCCATTCATTTATTTTTGCTTTTACTTCCCTTTGAAATTAAGTTCACAAAAATCCCTCTGAGACTGAGGTCTATAAGTTTAATTTAATACCTGTATTTTCTTCTCTGTATTTTATTGTTTCAGGTCTTATACTAAGTCTTTAATCCATTTTAAGTTAATTTTTATGTATGGTGTCAGATAGCAATCTAGTTTCATGTTTTTGTTTTTAAGAAAAGATTGGGCATGTGAACTTCCAAAATAAATGTATTAAATCAGGCCGAACTGAGTTAGAAAAGAATACTTCTGTCCACAAGTGGAATTATGGCCATTGAGCACACAAAGTATTTCTAGATGGTGAACAAAACTACCAAAAATATAGTCTTTGTGTGATCTCCTTAGAGGAAATTTTGTTTCTGCTTTGCTAGATGAAAATAATATTGGGGCCTGTGTATATATTAGGTATATAAATATATTTGATATCAATAGATGGAACATTGCCTTTTCATCATGAGTCATCATGAAAGAAACCTCTGTCACTCTGCCTTAGATGTATAAAGATAGTTTCTAGCTCTTAACTCATGAAAGCCCCTAAAAATCAATGAATAATTTATTAAATATTTGCCACATTTACTTCTTGTGTCCCAGCACTGTGTTAGGCAGTTGAATGACTGGCAAGACATCTCAAAGTAATACAAATAGCTTGATCCACTAAAACACAGGTACATCAGGCTGTAGAAGTGAAGAGGAAACTAACTGTAGACAGAAGGGAGGGAGACGCATACGGGCCCAGGGCAGATCCAGCACCTTAGCAGCAGAATCTTTCCTGAGGATGCTGGAGAGGATAAGCAAGGAAATGAAGAGGTGGCATTTATGGTATTTCCACCGTAGTGCATACTCACCACAGTTAATCAGAATCCCTAAATACATCAGGCATGATAGATCTGCCACAATTACAAATGTTGTTTGACATATAAAACAAGGTGTATGGATTTGTTTAGCAAGTTCTAACTTTCTAATATATGAATGGTTTTATTTAATTGAGCTTCCTGAAGTTCAGCTTTTCTAGTATGATAATAAGCTTGCAATTTCAATTATTTATTAACTTCTAACATTTCCAATTACTGAAAATCTTTATATTCAAAAACTAAAACCACCTTCTACATTATTGGTTCTAAATTATTATAATTTTTAAAAAGGTGAAATTTATAAACACACACACACTAACATTCCAGAGAGCAAAGGGAAAGGTAGGTGAAAAATCTGCAGCTGAGGAGGACTATGGATTTTTTCCAGTCTTGTCTTTTTAACTAAATCCCAGTTCTGGTATTAACTAATGTTATAAGGAAGATAATAGCCCCAAAATGAAGTCACTTATGCTAAGCCCCAGGTCACCAAAGCAAGACAATATTTAACTTAATCATAGTTTCAGCTCTCCCAAAAATGGAATCTTAAACCAGTCAATCAAGAATTACCTGATCAGCACTAGTGAGGTCATCTTCCTGCTAGACCTCTGCCATCTCCTAAAGGAAAGTGACTTTGCTACAATGAATCTACTTTTTGATAGTATAATTTCTTGTCCCCATTATCTCCTACCTATAACAGCCTTTTATTACAGATAGCTTCTTGGAACTCCTTTCTATCTGCTAGATGAGATATTGCTCAATGCATGAAAATTTGAATAAAGGCAATAAGATCTTTAAAATTTACTCCATTGAATTTTGTAATATACCCTATTGCAGGTTTAAAGCCTGAGGTGGCCATGTTCCCAAGAACAAAGTTACCCCTCTGGTATGGAGGACATCCTCCCAAACAGAATGGGGTCATTTGAGGGCCCTTTTCTCAGTCATTCTGGACATGACCAGAATCACACAGATAGATGGAACTAGAAGGATTTCACAGTGTTTTATTAAGATATTTATTCAGTTACAGGCCAGGGGGTAAGAGATCTTGAGAGTCTTCCCTAACTCCCTAACTCATGTTAAGAGAAGAAAGGAAATATTGAATACCTATTCTGTTCCAGGCAGTATGCCAGGAACCTACTATGTGCCAATAATAGAGTCTGAGGTTTCTTCTCACAGCAGCAAGGCTTGAGAATCACTGATCTAGACCAAAGAATTCAAATTGGTTTGACTCCATGACAAATCCTATCCATTGGTAGCTTCTGGGGACAGGCATTGAGAAGGATTCTAAGACTATAGGAGGACTCAATAGAAAAAATGTTGGAATCAACTAAGGACGTCTGCCACGGACCCAGTAGGACAGAGCTGCAGCACACTTGTCTCACATCTGCCATTCCTAAGCTAGAGTAAGTTCACATACTGCTACATGCAAATCTATATCCTCAGAAATGAGTGATTTATAGACAGAAAAATACTAAACAATTGTAGCTAAACTTGTGGTTTTACACTGAGCAATGTTTCTCAAAGTAAAGACAGTGGACCATCTGCCTAAGAAACTCTGGGATGGGGTTAAATATGCATTTTTAATTATCTCCTCAGGTGAATTTTATGAACATAAATGTTTTGAACCATTCATAAAGATCCTTAAGGATTTTATAGAGAAAGATTGCTTGGCCTAGAGATATGATCTCTTCCTGGTGTAAGAGTTTGTCTTGAAGTAAGCATTTTCAGTTTGGGTTTTGTAAATCTAATTTTCTTACTTCATCTAAGCTCAATCAAGTCATGCTAACATTAACACTAATCCTACCTCTAACACTTTGAGTGTAACTGCTCACTCAGAGGTAGTGGCCCATGCACAAAGCAGGTGTTTTTCTCCAGGTCAACAACTGTGTAGCTCCAACCGAGAATCAATAAATTGGTTCCCAGTTCATAATGAGTCTCTTATGATTTTATTTAGCATAAAGTTATGTGGAATATTCAAAAAAAGAGCAAAGGAAATCGAATGTCCTTGAGGGATATTTCTATCCTGTACCAAAACCGATTACCTTATCCCAGGCTCCAGATGAAGATGTATCAGACTAAGCACATATACCAGCCATGTAGAATCAGAAAGCATCTGGGACAGAATTCATGGATCATCTTTTCTATTATACCTCTTTTCCAAGTTACCAATCTCTCACTCTGTTGTCTCATGTTACACTGGAAGACTGAATCTTATTTTATCTTTAATACATTTTAGATTGTAGTATTTCTTACCAGTAATATATTTGCAATTCTCCATATAGGGTGAATTCCTCCAAGATAATTTCCAGAGTGCTAAACACATTTTATTATGTGACTTCTTCATTCTAGTCATTAGGATTTTTGATGATCTTACTTCTCATTTCTGGAAGTAATTTATTTGAGATTTACAGAGAATTTAGGATGACTAGAAATAATACCTATCAATTTCAAAGATGGTGTAATACTTAATTTACCAAAGGCCAAAAAAAGGAGCTATCTTAGAAAAGTTATGTAATAAAAATGATATCTGAGGATAAGATTGAGGTTAATATAGAGATCTAGAAAATGCAAGCAGTTACCATTGACCAACTCATTACCATTGCAGTAATTTCTAGACAGGATAATTAGTACAGATAAAAGTGAGCAGGAGGGGCCGAATAAAGAAATTAAGTCTCAGTAGGAATTGGAGATGAAATTAGGAGCTAAAAAAACAGAATTGATCTAAAACTTGCTCTTAGAATAGCAGCTCTGTTGGTGTCTGTAGAGAATTTGGGAATTGCAGGCCTTCTGTATACTTCTAAAGACACTTGTTCAAATCTTCCATGAACTTTATTTGAGTTTTTCACATCTTGTGTTCACTAAAGAGTTAAAATTGAATTTAACACTTCCACAAGAGCCTGCCCAGTGTGGAGGAAGGAAAGGAAGGAAGGAAGGAAGGAAGAAAGGAAGGAAGGAAGGAAGGAAGGAAGGAAGGAAGGAAGGAAGGAAGGAAGGAAAAAAGGAAAAAGGAAAGAAGAAAAGAAGGAAAGAAGGAAAGAAGGGAGGGAGAGAAGGGAAGGAGGGAGGGAGGGAGGAAGGAAAGTTAATTGATTATACATTCATAAGAATAGTTTCATCCCCTCCCATTTCTATCACTGTTAGCCTATATACAATTAATTAGGAGTAAATTATTGTCTGATTGTGTATATTCGATCTGTAATTCATCTTGCCCTTTGACTTCAATTCTATTGACTCTATTTGCCCTGCTGTCGATGCTATTCTATGGGGCAGCAACTCCTTGTATTTGTGCTTTGGAAGAAAGGCTGTCCAAGAAAAACTAAAGCTGGGCTCTGTAGGGGAGATAATGCAATAAAATATGCTTCTGGAAAGGAAATTTCAAACCCCAAAGCTTTATATACATAATAACAGTAGGGCCTGCTTAGCATTTGAACTTATTTTAGCTCACTCTCTGATTCCTGGAGTCGACTCCTCCCATGCTATTGTGCTGTGCCAGCATTCATTAGGTGTAATATGCTGGCTAACATCTTTGCAGTACCTGGAAGACCTACTGAAGGGCCTCAGGGTGAACACATATGAAGAAAGGCTTTCCAAGAGAAAAACTTTCTTCCTTGGAACCCTTATTGGTCTGATCTAAAAAGCTTTTGAAAAGACAGCATCTTTGCCTTACATTCTACCTCACTGTTTATTGTTTTAGAGAGCTGTTTTTGCAGATTGTCTTCTCTCAGTACAGTGAGCTGCATGTAGAAAGCCAAATGTTTACCACCTTGTTAAGAATTCTGAACTGCAGGGGCAGAGGAAGAGCAAGGCAGGAAATAATTCAGGAGTCGCTTGGCTACAAACCAAAGGATTTCATTCTGAAAGTCATTTTTCTATTGAGACTCCTGAACTTTAATTAATAAAGACTCTCTTTATTCCATAATCTTTTCTCATCTCTATTTGTGTTTTCAATTTTATTTATTTTTATTTTATTTTTTACTAATTTGAGCATAAAAGTCTTCCTAACTACAGTCATGAGCACGTGGGTGACACAGTTCAGTGTTCTTCATTAATAGCCATAGAGGTCTTCATATCAATTCTACACTATCGCTGCCTAAACCATTTGCCAGTTACCACATGATGTACATGTACAGAGTGATTCAGGGGAACTGAGTAGTACTAACAAAATCACCTCCAAATGATATAATAGTTCTTCATGTGTTTTCAAATGTATACTAATTTTTTCCCCTAGAACGCTGTATATCATTCTTGTGCAAGTCTCCGAATCCAGTTTATGTCCCGCCACCCAATTTATTTATAAATCAGAGGGTTTGGTTAACAATGGAAGCAAAAAAAAAAAAAAAGAATATCTCAAAGATTAAAATTAAATGGCACTATTCATGGCAGAAGAGCCTCAGGCTAAGGACTTTGGACTTTTAAAACTTGGGCAAACTTAGTTATATTGTAAGCTTATGCATCCAGTTACATTAATGTGACATAATTAAACATTTGATTCTTTGAACTCCCTTTGTTTTGATTTAGCACTTACCAAGTCACTTTCTGATTATGATTTGATTGCCTAGAGGAAAAAACTGACTGTATCTTCTAGAATTGGATTGGATTTATTCCAGAGACACATACACCCTCACAATCAATAAAACTAGTAAATCAGAAGTTACGGTTTTATACATCAGTCTCATGAACTTTGTTACCATGAGCTCAGTCCTGAAAGATGAACCTGTTCTTGGTGTACCAATAAAAATCAAGTTTTTAAGTTTGTAAAACTGAGGATCAGTCTCTTGTCTACGTCAATTCACTAACATAATGAATGCTACATTGTAGAAGCCCTTGGAAGTCCATAAGCCAATCATTTCCTAAACAGACACATATTCCTTCTGCATCATTTGGTCAAGGTACTAGGCATTTTGCCACTTTTAAGTTGCTTTTCTGACATTCAGTTATCCAGGAAAGAATTTAGCAATATTTGGTTATTCACATCTTTGCTGCATAAAATCTCTTCTTTCCTGAATTTATAGGTCAGTTGCCAGGTAAGCATTCCTCAGCTATTATCAATACAGCTTGGCTGTGTTAAACATGTTTCAAAAGCCCAGACCAATGACAGCAGCTTTCCACTACCCATTTGTTCTGTGGCTCCTATAAATGAATGACTTCTGTCATATCTCCTCGTCCAGTAAGCCACTATTAAATTCCTGATGCCACTCCTTCAGTTCATTGACTAGGATAGGGCTGTCCATTTTTCAAAATAAATGATGTGTATTTCTCAATACTGTGTATTTTTTTTGACATGATGGAGAAAAAAGCCTATAAAATTACACCTAAGTACTGTCACTGACACATAATCAACCATTTGACCACTGACCCAACATATTGTATCTCATGTGAAAACAATATTGCGGGCTGTCTCAGGGTCATGCATAAAACTTGAAAAGATCCCCTCTGTAAGAAAATGTATTAGTCAAAATATTCTGATCTGATTATAGTCAATTTTTTATGCTTCAAATAAGTATTATTTTCCTTTGAGGAACTCAAGACAACAATAAACATTTAATTTCCTTTCCAGACTCCCAAACCCTAGCAATGCCTGTTGTTTTAACTCTCATTTAAGTCAATAAATATTTGTCGATTAAATTCATTGAATGATAAAGTATTTCAAATTTTAGTTTTCTGTTCTCGATTTTGTTTTTTGCTTCTATACTCCTACTTCTTTTTTCCTTTCAAACTTAAAATGTTCCTTATGTCATCTTTCATGCCATAATATTTTGTCCCAGGGATATATGGTAGAAGTAGTAGTAATTAAAAATACATAAACCATCAAAACAATAAGAATTAAAAGTTCGCCTGGATCACTGAAGATCAGTCTAAGATCCTAAATGATGTGTGAGTGGAACACACTTCATACACAATACATTAGTTATATTTTCTTTTTCTTATCCTAAAATATAATAGTAGTATAAATAATCACATATTTGTAAAGTGCTTTATGGTTTATGAGCACTTCCATGAATATTCTCTAATCTGATGCTTTTAAGAACTTTATAGCTATATTTATACACATGACAAATGATTTTTATGTAAAAATTTTGGTGTTCTTCATCCTCTTGTTTTATTCTTTAACCCCATTGTCTCTAGTTCAACTAGTAAATCACAGTTTCATCATTGCTTCTTCAGGTATTAGCACCTTTCATTTCTTTGAAGTCTACATCTCTATAAAGCCTCTATATTTATAATTGTGTCATTGGTTTATATTTCTAGGATAGGGAACAAATAACTTAGCAAAGAGTGAAATTAAAACTTATGGTTTCATGTTATGAATAAATTTCAGAAGATATGTATGTCAATGCTTCATTAAACTTATAAATTTGCTTAAATATTACACATGTTTCCCAACACAATACTGCACTGCTGTTTCCAGAGGTTATAAAACTCAGTGGAAAACTCAGTATACTACAAATGTATGTGTTCTTATTGCTATTCTGGGTGACTTTATAAATTCATATATACAAAAAAGCATTTTAACCCCAAAGTCATTGTCTCTGGGGGCAGGGGAGAGAACAGAAAAGGTTCCTGACATTGAATTCAGGGTTCCAGGATAAGTGACCAAACTCAGTGTCATCTTCACAAACCAGTTACATTAATGTTCTTCTCTTTCCCATTTTGTGTTTCAATCACTTGGTTAATTAAAACTTTATTTACTATTGAGTCTTGTCAAGAATCTATAGGTCGGGAATTCCTCATATTATATGTAACTCTACGTATCAGGCAACAAATTCTCTTCTATGATGAGCGTTGGAATTGGAATGGTAGACCATGGGAAGGCAAAACATTTTTAGCATTTATATTATATTAAGATTAAAAAACAAGTCCAGTGAAAGCTTTTTATTCCTGCCAGTCCCGTGGCTACACTTAGCACTCAGTACTGGATGTTTGGATCAGGGTTGCACAGGTGCCATTATTACGCTTACATCAAAGAGATGCTCTTAGAAAGAGTAAGTTCCATGGGATCCTCATCTGGGTTATTTTATAGTGCAAATTATTAATCTTAATAACTACACTTATGTATCTTAGTTTTGCTTCCTACCTGACAATTAGAATAAGGGTTAAGAGAAAATTTAACTCCTGAATGCTTTAATACTACTTTAAATGCTACATACTACATCTATAAATGTTTATTTACTCCTCATCTCAGGTCTACTTACTTACGTTTAAGTCTCTAATTCTGAGTTGCTCCTCCTTTCAAAGTTTCCCTGCCAAACTTAATATCAGATAAATAAATGAAAGAAGACAGAGACATGTCATAATAGCCTGGTGGCTTCTTGACCCTGCAGATAAGCTATCTGAGGCTCTCTGGCCCAGAGTCCCCTATGTGTGACCATGACCTTGACAAAGACCATAACTACTTACTTGCAGGAATAATATGCAAAGAGAGAATTCTATTCTTTATCCTTAGAAATATACATCCTAGAAAGAAATATTGATTATCATTTTAGTTTGTTTTGCCCCACACTCAAAAGCTAAAGTATTTTGCTTCTAGAAATCCTACCCAATAACTCTGCCTAACTAATTAGTAGAGTATCCCATCCAGTTGGTCACCAAATCATCAATTCTCCCTCATAAATGTCTCTCATTTAGTTAAAGCTTTCATTTTTTCTTACCTAGGCCTTCAATAGATACACATAACCACTGTCCTTCACTTCAGTCTCCTCCACGGTATCACAGAATGTCTTTTATAAGCCTAGATTGTGTCTCTTTTTTGCTTGCAAACTTTTCATGGCTTCTCAAGCTATTAAGTCTCAAATTACTCCAAGTGGCAAGCCAGTATCTTAACAAATGTGTCCAAGCTCCCGATCCATTCTGATTTCTACCAACATGCTATGCTCCTCCCACCCCCACCCCCAAAGAATTGTTCCAACATCTCTGTCCCTATGCTGTTGTAATGGTGCTTCCTCTGCCTAAAAGGCCCTGTCTCTCCTTCTCTACCTGATCATTTTCTTCCTTTTAAGAGGATGTTTTAATGTTTCTGAGGCAGGAGGGTCTTACAGTTAATGTCAAAAGAAAACTGCTGGCTTCTAGACAAGTACAGTAGTCCCCCTTTATACACAGGGAATATATTCCAAGACATCCAGTGGAGAACTGAAACTGTGGATAGCACTGAACTTTATATAAACTACATTTATATATATATACATACACATACCTACAATAAAGTTTAATTTATAATTAGGCACAGTAAGAGATTAACAACAATAACTAATAATCAAATAAAATAACTATCTTAATATACAATAATAAAAGTTACGTGAATATGCTTTCTCTCTCTCTCTTTCTCTCTGTGATAACCAATCTGATAACTGAGAAGACTACCAAGTGGCTAATGGACAGATAGCTTATGTAGTGTGCATACACTGGACAAAGGGATGATTCACATGTTGGACGGAAGGAGAAAAATGGCAAAACACTTCATTATGCTATTCAGAACATCCCATAATTTAAAACTTATGAATTGTATTATTTCTGGAATTTTCCATTTAATATTCTTGGGCCTCAGTTAACAGTAAGAAAGGGGAGAAAGGGAAATTGCAAATAAGGAAGGGTATATGTGTAATCAGGTTTGGGTATATGCATGGGTATATGTGTAATCAGGCTTGCTTAGAAAGTATCTGTTTATCTGATTATCATTTCAATTAAGTTATTTGCAATGATAGAACCATAGCAGATAAACTTTATTTAAATATGTTTCCTTAATTGTCTAGAAAATATCTTCAAAAAGATTACATTATGATGCAGCATGGAAAGAAAAAGTTAGAAGAATGCTTGTTTTGAGTGTAATATGACTAAAGGCAATATAACTTGCTGAATCTAGCAGATTACATTTTAGAATTATCAAAATTAAGAGAGACTGGTGTGACTAATTCATGAATCATAAAGGATTATCTCTCAAGCACCAAATATCCATCAAGAGATTCCATCTGACTTTCAAGAAAAGCTTCTTAATTTTCTTTAACTAAGAAGAAAATGCTACATGTTTAACCAAACAGGAAATGCAGATAAAAACTAGTTCTCATCCATAACACTTAAAAATTATATTTTCAGTTATAAAGGTACTAATAAGATCAAGATCACTAGTGTCAGCTATGGAAAGCAACACATCACTGTCTTGCTACATACACATAATTATTGATTACCAAAAGTGATTCAGATGGCTCTTTATCTCAATATGGAGAAAACTAAGTTGTAAGCTTAGAGTATAATAAGAAGAAAGTACATAAATGTATGCTATTAGCAAATTTTAATGTTTTAATTTTTTCTCTTTTGACTCCAGTACTGTTATTTTCCATGTTGTTATTTTTATTTGTCTCCATTATTGTTATTTAACCAAGGCTACCTTGTCCAACTGATAACATCTTAAACTCAAGGAAATCTAATATTCATGTCTTAGGCATTTTCCTTCATTACTCCTTTAATCCTTACAGAATTGCTACGAGCTAGACACTTCATTTTACAGGTGGGAAAACTGTGGTTCAGGATGTTTAAGTCACTTGCCCAAGGTACATAGCTAGGACAATAGAGAAGCACTTGTACTTGGTTTTTATCTAACTTCAGTGCCAAAGTTCTTAACCATTAGGCTACATGCCTCCCCGTTCTTTTCTAGCACTGCAGTAACAGGGACTCTGTTGAGGATGTGTTATCTGTATTTTCTAGATACCTAATAGTCTGAACTAGTTGACTTAATGATCAAGAATGAGTCCAGTGACCCTAAGAACACATAGATCATTAGCTGACTGAGTTCCCATGGCAATGTCAGCTTCAAAAGATAGCTGCCATCTTTTGGTCCCATTTTTCCTTGTGCATTAAGGTCCCCAAATAGATTAAGACTCCTTATTTTCAGGAAACCATGACTCAAATATCTTTGTCTCACTTGCACATAGCATATACTACTTAATAATTTAATCTTTATCCTAAAGAAACAGGATTATAATTTGTTTCTGAGAAAAACAAAAACAAAGAAATACAAGCTTATTCATTTACTCTGCTACTGTACAGTGTATTTTGGATTTGATTCAACTGTTAAGAGCTCATCTTTGGGTCTGTATAAAACTTCTTTTAAATTCTTTTTTATACTCTCTCTCAACAGTAAAAGTCATCATAATTTAAACTTAATAAATTACAATATCTTTATTTTATCCCCTAAACATTCGTGGCACCCACTGATCTTCTAGGACCTAACAGCTGGGGCTAAGGGATCCCTGAAAAGTGATCATGTTTTCCTTCCCATCCATGGTCCATTTCTCTAGCATATGAGCACTCCTACCCAAGACGTCCCCCCAAAGAGGCCTGATAGGTAGATGTCATTCATCTCTGGAGGGGATCAGAGCCCATTCATGAAAAGAAGAAAGTGGAACAAACAGGCAAAAACTATTTTAATAGACCAGACCATTAGAGCTGAGCTATTTGAAACTGAATTCCAGACTTTAACAAAATACTATTTAACTTTGATTTGTTTTCACATTCTAAGGAGCAGTCATGACAGTTTTGGTCTTTATTTCCATAAGATTCTTCCTTCTTGGATTGAGATTAGCAAAAGTTATCTATGAAATGTCACATCTGTTTGGGTGTTAAAAAGAATGAGCACAGTTAATACAACCCCTTTTTGTGGCCAGAGAGCTCTGACCTTTATTGACTTCTGAAATTAAAAACTACTTAAAAGCCTCAAGTTTTTGTTTTTCTGTGAGTAGTATTTATACTTGAAAGTGGACATCAGAATAAAGCATTCCTTTAGAATTCACACAAACCAGCCTGCCATGAAAATCCTAAGGACCTAGAACATGTTCTAAAATTATATTTCAGAATTTGATTTGTCACAATTTTAAACATCTAGATAAAACCTTGTATCCTCTCATTTTGAGCTTTAACCACTATTTGGTATTAATGGAAAACAGCTCTAAGTTAATGAAAGAAAATATATACCATTAAAAATCTATATGCCGATTAGATTTATAGAGCATAATTCAATAATTTTTTATAAAGCAATAAAAACACTTGCCAACTCTCATGAAAAACAACCATATGTTTTAGTTTTAATAAAGAAAATGTTTTATAAATAAGCTCCAATTATGGCCCATATTATTTAAAAAGCATTGGATCTTTTCTTCTTCCAAGTGTATTTTTTCTCTATTTTTTGAGGCACCCTTAATAATTTACATGTAAATTTATAATATTTCCAGATCTGTTCATTTTTTTACCACAAAAAAACATTTAATTTTTTTCCATTTTAGTTTTCACTATGCCTTCAAAGGACCTTTTTCAAATTAGATGACTAATGTATTAATTATGAAAACATTTTATCTTTATAAGAACTTTTATCCATGAATTTCAAAGAAAATTAAATCACAAGCATAGATTCTTCTATAAAATTCAGGAGTGGATTCATTTCATTAATTAATATGCCCACTTAGATTATTGAAATAAAACTTTTAACATTTTATATATATCCCCCTATCACTTATGTGTAGGTAGAAAATAGTATCTGATTCTTTGTGGAAAGCCATTCGACAATTTGTATTAAGAGTCTTGAAAAGTTCTTATCCTTTGACCCAGAGCCTATCATAAGGACATAACCACCAAAGCTTACAATTACTATATAAGTGTTTATTACAATGCTTTTTATTATAGCAACAAATTATTATAGCAACAAATTAAAAATATCATCAATGTCCAACAATATAGGCCTGGTTGCCTTATGGTCAGTCATTCTGTACAACCCATAAATTTTAAGTTTTTAAAGACTATTTAATGATATCAAAAATGCTTTTGAGTGAGTAAAGGGGATCAAATATATGGTATATGAAGGAAATTGGACTCTGGGTGGTAATCACACAATAGAATATATAGATGTCAAATTATAATGTACACCTGAAAATTATATAATTGTATTAACCAACGTTACTTCAATAAACTTTAAAAAATAAAAAATAAAATAAAGAAAAAATGCTTTTGATAAAATATTAAGCTAAAAAAGGCAAAACTTTATACACTAGTCTTTAACAGTTTTTCCAAAATTAGAATTATAGTCTATATAATGTGAATGAATGTACAGATACACTAGAATGAGGATTACACACATCAAAATGTTCATCTTAAAAATATATATATATTAATCTTGATTCACTTCAATGGGGAATTTATAAGTGATTTAAGATTTTCTTCTTTGTATTTTCTACAATGAATACCTATTATTTTTATAGTCATAAAGAAATGTTATTATTTTAAATATTACAAAAATAGTAAAAGTTAATGATATCAAAGAAAATTATTTACTGATATAGAAAGTTGTTTACAAGTAACTGAAAAATGTATCTCAAAAACATTTTGCATGATTACATATGATTGCATGAATATTTTAATAATATTTGTATTCTACTGTATTAATAACCTATGTGCATTATAAATTATGCATAAAATTAGAATATTAAGAGGATGAAATTTAAAATATAAATAGAAATTCTTATGAAATTTATAAAACTATGTAGATGTAACAATCTCCCTGTTTGTTCCCCAGAGGGAACCACTATCTGGAAGATGGAATGGCCTTCATAAATTTACCATTACACTATTTAACCCTATATATGTGCCCATAACAAAATAGTTGCATCGAGAAATTTTTAAAAATTGTTATTAATGGTTTCAAAGTGTATTTATAATGTATGTTTCCTTTGCAAATTGCTTTTTACAATCAACTATATGTTTTTCAGTTGCACCCATGGAGATATATGTAGATCTAATTTATTCATTTAGTATGAATTTATTTTATGAATTTACAACAATTCATTTTTTCATTTTATAATTAATAGACATTTATGTCATTTCCAACATACTGCATTGAATAATCTTATGCACAACTCTTTATATACATGGACAAAAGGTTTTTTGCTATATATACCTAGACTAGGAATTACAGTTATGACATATGCTCAGTTTTAACTGTATTAGATATTGCCAAATTCTCTCCAAATTAGTTGATAATTTATATTCCTAGCACTAGAAATAAGCGTGTGCATGCACCCACACAGAGTTTATCTTTTATCGATTATATATATTATAAATATCTTCTCCTAGGCTGCAGCTTATTTCTTAGTTTACATTTAATTTAGTCAAATTCATCAATCTCTTTCATTATGGTTTGTATTTTTTATTTCACAAAATCCTTCTCTATTCCCTTTTATATAGATATTTTCCATATTAAAGTTTAATTCTTTCTGAGCACATCTGAAATATATATATTTGCATATGGTATGAAATAAGACATCTGCTTTTTTACCTGTATATCTATTTGTCCAAGCAACATTTTAAAAATGGTGATGCTACTGAATTTTTATGTCCTCTCTGCCAGTTGCTAACTGCCCATATGTCTATTTCTAGGCTTTCGGTTCCCTTTCATTGGTCTATTTGGCTGTCTTTTGACCAATACCCCAATATCTTAAAATACTGTACCTTTATAAAAAGTTTGGATATCTTTTAGGATGAATTCTCCCTTCTTATCTTCTTCAAATGTGCCTTGACTATGATTCTTTATCTTTCAAACTTTAGTATCAGCTTGCCAAATTCTGTCTGCTCTCTTTGTGGATAGCTGTTTCTGCTTGAAGTTTACTCAGAGAATGAGTCATTGGTGTGTCATTGCTCCAGAACCTTTCCTGGAGTCTCAGTGCTTTGTTGCAAGTTCGTTGGGTTCTAATAGAAGTAGCCCTTTCACAGAAAAAGGAAAACAAAATAAAAGGAGAGAAAAAAGCCAACTTTGTTTTTTGCTGATCAAATGTAAGACTTTTCTCTGAAATATTTTTCTCCTATGAAATGTACAAATTACACATGTAAATAGTACATAATTTATTTTAGTTATGTGTTTAAAATTAATACACAGTTTATTTTTTTAAATCATATGGGAGTGTATATATATTAACTACTTCACCATGCACCTCACCAAAACTTAAAAAGAGCAAGAGAATGTGTAAGCATTTGCTATTGCTATTATTATTTTAAGATTATTTTTATCACAGATCTCTGTCTTCTTATACTATATGCCCTGTAAATTGTTAAGGAGTAATTTTGGGACCAAGAGATGGCAAGTTACAGGAGAAAGGCAGTCTGGATGCCATAGTTCTATTAAAATGTTCTTCTAACAGTTTTCAGTGTGACCAAATCTATGCCTGCAGAGCCTGCAGCCAAAAGGCACCAGGGTTTCAGCCCAAGATGTGAGAACTTCTGATCCCTTTGGCATTTTGTTATCATGGTTTTTAACTTTGGGGGCATGCACCTCTTGGAAAAACAGAGAGCTTTGGAACCTCATTCAGTGTGTGTCCCCTAAGCTTTTGAACATGGCAGACATCTCAGGAAACTGAAACCAAGCAAAAGATGAAAGGGAAAATAACAGTGAAATTAAGGTCACAGTGGAGGAAGAGGGAGGCCTCTTTCAAGAGCTATGGGCTTAACCTGTGCTTTCCTTTTAACTGAATCTGAGACTTACTTTTATCTCAGGTAAGGCCCTGGAGGGGAGCTTGCACAGCTTGAGGCCAGGCCAGGGCATCATAGCTGAGGGGTCTTTGGACTGGGCTCTGCAGTTGCAAAAGAAATAGGTCCTATCCGACCTGTACTCAGCAAGTATGGGTGCCTGTAATCTTTCCAGGCAAACAAGGCCTAGATGAGGCAAGTCAGAGTAGAGGCAGGGGAGAGAGGGCAGGAGGCCCAAATGGGGAAACCTCTGTGGTGTAAAGCTATGTGAGTCCTGTTGTTTACTCACTTCAGTGCCCTGGCATGATGTTTCTCTGTTCAACCTTAGCACCAAACACTTGAGCACAAATAAAAATTGGCTTTATAGAAGGTGTTAAATAAGTGCTAAAACGAATCCCCAGAAATCTGACTGTCCGGGCCCAGGGAGAAGCTCATCGTCTGCAAAGTGGGGAACACATGCCAGGGACTCTTAGATTAGCAAAAAATATCCAAAAAGCCCTATTTAACATTTAAATAAGTAAGAGGACCAATAAAGATTTCTCTTGCTTAAAAGTACTAGCATTTTACAACTGTAAAAGTCTCCACCATAGTCTATATGGAGCCCTGATTGCACATGAAACGCCCAGTTAAGCCCGGGGGTTTGGCCCACACTGTAATCTCTCTACAGTACAGGCCACATATTATGGAATTCAGCTTTCAGGATTTCAGACTAATTAGAGAGGCACCCAGTAGCACTATGCGGGTTCTGTCAGCATTTCCACTATAAAACCCCCTTTTCTGGGGTTTATAACTTGGCCAATAAAAGATAGCCCCAGGCTGGAATGTGCCACGCAAAAAGGTTCAACACAGGAATAAGATTTTTTTGTTTTAAACCAAATTTCATTAAAAATCTGTTCTTGTAAGAACAGGGCAATAAAAATATGCTGCTTTTATTATTTCTGATGTTTTTAACTCCTTGCTTTGTTTAAAAATAAAAAAGGAAAAAATAAATGCACTTTCCAGGCATCAGGTAACTCCAGGGTAGGGTGTACCTTAATGAAAATATTTGAATTATTTGGGACTTAGGAGAAACTATGGCTTGCCACACACTAGTTTTGTCACAGTGTGGGTCTAGGATTTAGTCTGGCTCAAAATGATTTGGAAATAATGTACAATGGCTTCAATCATAGGGTCCTTAATGGTTTACATGATTAGCGCATGTTAACCATCATCATGTTGTGAAGTAAAACCCTAGCCATTAGCAGAGCTTACTCAGAGCAGAGCTTTGCAATGATACCAATGTTTTACATTATCCATTAATGCTTACAAATAATTTCATTTTCTACATCTTGGCAAGAGGAAATGGGGAAGGCACAAGCTCCATTTACTTGCTATAATAGACCCTATGTACAAATAAAATTAAACATTATCTCCTTAGCTTTAGTTTTGTTTATTTTACCTTTGCTAATTATAGTTTTGAATTATTTGTTGACATTTTATCTTAAAAGGATAAGACAGTATGAGTATTTGAATTTAGCCAAAAAACAAAAAGAAAGTAAAAGGATAGGGAAAACAATAATGTCTAGAACAGCAACTCGTGCCTGCCACTGTTTCAGATGCTTTATATATGCACCATCAATAAAAAGTCACAGCAATCCCATGAAAACAAGGCTCCAGGAGGTTGAACAAGTTTACCCAGAGCCACAAAGTTAAGTGGCAGCACAGATACCCAAACGCAGTGTGTCAGACCTCAAAAACTATTCTGTTCGCTGTAATTTACTGTGCAGTTGACTTTCTTTCCCCTCCTTAATTAATTTTACTGTTGAACTATTGCTCAGTAATTTCCTCAGTTTCTAGCCACAGTAACTCTCAAATTAGTCATGCTTGTTGTTGGCAGAACTTTCTAATCTTAAAGAAAATGGTGAGAGTGGAGCTTAGTTGTGAAAACATTAGATAACCACTGCACCCAACTCTCATGGCAGCCCTACCAGGATGAAGAATCAGAAAAGCTCTACCAAGGGCCCTTTCCACTGGAACTGCCAAGACGGACTTACACAACTGAGAATTAACGCACGTTTTTGAATCCTCTTCAGAAGAGGTTCATCTACAAAGCCACGTGAGTGCTTTTACAGAGAGGAGAAATCGGGTCTCAGTTTTCCAAGGTACATTGCATCTGCACTACCTATTTAACTTCAGGGGCTCTGCCTTAAGAAAGATTAATTTTATACTTCTTTGCAATCTACCACTCAGCTATGCCTATCTATCAAGCAAGTTGTATTTGCTTCTTTGGAGACCAATGTCCCATGAGATCACCTTCTGTCCATGCACATTATACATACTGGGAAGAGTGGCTGGGAGAGAACTGAGGAGTCACTGACATGCCAGATGACTGGTTCTTGGCCCCATTCAGTGTAGCCCTGGATAGGAAGAGTTGTGGGTAAAAGCCAAGAGGCCGAAGAGGCTCCAACCTTGCCACCAACTTTCTTTTCTATTTCACACACCATTTGTTCTATCCAGCTACAACCCCTACCACAGGGTTGATATCGATGCCATCTACACATAAATGAAAGAAGGGACACGTCTTATAGGAACATCTTTGCTTCTGTCTATTTAAATTAGAGCCTTAAGGGAAAACCACATGCTTTTAATGGCCATTAATTGGTTAAAGAGAACAGTAAGTTTTCTCCCAGAAGCTTGAGAACAGAGCTCCTTTCCTTCCGGATTTGTTTCTTGGTTAACCAGACTAGGAAACAAAAGGGTTGTAAAATATTTGTTAGGCTGCAAAGCTTAACAAAGCAATGTTAAACAACACTAATGATGATATTGATTTCTTTCTCTCCATTTCTGCGTACTCCCTGACGGTAACTCAGAATGACTGTCCTTGGCTTGTATCTGTTCAGTAACGTTGGGAATATGCAAAGTTCAGGAGAAAGTGGCTTTCACTGACCACTGGCTTCAGAGTCAGTTCTGCCTAAAAATTCCCTGGTAGGGTCAATCCACATTTCCTGTCTCACTTGCTGTGTGTGTGTGTGTGTGTGTGTGTGTGTGTGTGTGTGTGTGTGTACGTCTGTGTATCCAACCCCATTTAGGAAACCTAAATTAACCAAAATTCAGAACTTAGGGGACAGAAAACATATAGTAATTTATCCATGGTAAAAAAGGGTCTCCTCTGTTTAGTAAAAGGAATCACAGCAGGATTCCTTTAAATCATGCATTTCTATAATGACAAATGAGGAAATGAGATCTAAATATACATATTACATCTCTTTAATTGATTACAGTTATTCAGACAAATATATGTGTATATTTATATTCCCTCTTACATTCTTAAGGGAGAGAAGTAAAATTATAAAGTTTGAGGGCTGAATATCTTTAACATTCTTGGTAATTACCCACAGCATCTCACATAGTGCTTTTTACAGAATGGGAGCTCAGAAAGATGCCATTAACTGAATGACTTAAAGCTTGCAGCACATGGCTCAGTGTTCATTAGGGTCATAAATTACTTGAGTGATGCTAATTATCTTTGGCCTTCAGTGTTCATAATCAATATATCTGTGTTTGATTTTTTTTTTTTTTACTTTAAATGTATTTCTTTGCATATGCTAGATTTCCCAACACTGAACATAAGACCGAGAGCAAAGACCATGCTTGTCTTATTTTTTATTGTTTCTTCTGCCCCTGGCTTGGTAAAGAGTACACAGTAGACACTCAGTAAATATTTGTTGACTGAGTAGTTGAATAATTGAAAGGATCTGCTTTTATTAAGGCAGGGTTGGTCTATTTGTGTATATTCTATAGCATTGCTTTGAAACTCTTTTCTCTGAAAATGCTATGATTCACGGAGAAATCACAAGGGAGTCTTCTAAAATAAATGAGTTCATAGGGACATGATTAATTCCTGCCTGTTCTGTAGCTATCAGATCTTATCCAAGTGTTTGCATTCTAGGAAGAAGACCCATGAAAAAGAGATCTCAAGCTTCAGAAAACTGGAAAAGCATAATTAGGTTAAGTTAATATTCTGTTGAGTAATAATTTACCTTATTTTAAGTGATTTTTAAAAAAATTACCAGTATGCTAAATTAAGTGCCAGCCAAACAACAATTTTTACAAAACCCAGGTGAAAGGCAAGTTAAATTCTGAACTTCCCTGTGTTGGTTAGCATTATAGTCATTGTTCAGTTTTTAGTGCTGCCGCCCCATACCAGTGACTCCCGGAAAACAAACCTTCAGTGTTCTCACCCACTCACTCTCCTTCTTTGCATTTCCTTTCCCGGCAACTTTGAATCTTTCTATCCATAACACAGGTTAAAGTAAAGTAAAATGGGTCCCATGCATGCCCCGTGGGATGCAAGCTCCTAGTTAGAGGAAAGAAATAAACAAATGTCAGGAGGCTTCCAAAACACTTGTTCCTATGTCCCACAGAAGACATTTAAATTTTCAGTCTGCTCTCTCTCCTTCACCAAGTCCGTGGGCCACAGCCTGTATTCATTACTTTCCTCTCTGGCTATCAGTCTTTACTCCTCTCTCTTCTGTGAAAGGATGAGAGAAAACAATAAAATAAATAAAATTTAAAAACCTGTATTTTTATTTAAGAACAAATAACATGAGGAGTATTAAATAGTTTTGAAGAGATTAAAAAAAATTTTTCCCAGTGTTTTTCCTCTGTAAAAGTCTCAGGGAGTGGACATTAGAAATTTTTTTCCTTTTCTTCTCACCTGCTACCCTGGGAAGTATTTTGAAATTCCACTTTGCTTGCTGACCAAGCACTCATCAGTGATGATTACAACCCACATTCACTATAGTAAAAGCAAATAGGGAAAAGGCTTTCCTGCACCATCTGACCATACGTATGTAGTGGAAGTGGGAGAGAGAGAGATCGTAATATATGTTTTAGCAACACAAAAGCACACCCTCCTTTTTGCATACATATCTATCTAATTTTTTCTGGAGGTCTCGTATGCTTCAATTGCTCATTTATTCTTCTACCTTGGATAAAGAGACTGAGGAGATGAGAAAGGGGGAGGGACAGACAGACCTATAGATGACAGATCTGTAGACAGTGTTGTTAGCATGCCAGATCTTATTACAGAACCGTGGGAGGTCATGTATGCCACATCCCGACTCCATGGGGACCACCACATTTAAAACAAGATGAAAAAAAGTGATGTGGAAAAAAAACCCTCATGGGCAGCCTTCAAAGGCAGAGACAGGTTGTGACTGGATTAACATTTATTGACTGTTTAAGCCTGCTTTTTTGCTTCAGGACAGAGATACACGAGTTTAATTGCACAGGCTGTTCTGCCAACTGATCACCAGAGTGGCAACCAAAGCTTAACTAATCGGTCCTTCATTAGTGAAAAGTCTCTATTACAAAACAAATTAAGCATGCTCTGATCCTAACCTATAGGTCCAATGGCATTACGGCAAAGTTTAAGCTGTTAGAGCACTGAAAAACTTATTAAGGGGTTAGCGCTGAGATAGCACTTTGCTATTGATTTTACAATACACAGGTATTATGATTTATGGAGTGCTGGTGTCACTCTAACAAGCTGAAGGACACACAATATCATCTCAAGCATCATTAAAATTCAGAAGCCTTTAGAACTAACTCATCAACCACTGTGCATTGTCACAGCTGTGGAGCTGGGTTCTGGTTTCAAAATGCCCTAAGCTTTAGGACAGTGTCTTCCTGCTTGTTTGGCAATTAGAAATGTAGAGCTGCCCCTCAAAATGCATTCCATGTCTTTAATTACCAGAACCTATTTTCACACTGAATTATCTAATGTATTTTGTTATTTAATTTTGTCTTTTAACACCCAGAAATATTTTGTGCACATTTTAAGACTATATACCTGGGCAACATATTAATTCAAATAAAGCTCTAACTTAACCTTCTGCTTCAGAATGATTACTTTTATTTTTTAAAATACTCAGATAAAAATCTGGCTGCACTAGTTGTGGTAATCAATCAATCAATAGGTATTCAATGAACACCAATTATGCTCAACCAATACTAATGAGAGCTAATCGTTATTGAGTATTTACTATGTTCCAGAATTGTTCTAAGTCCTGATGTTTGTATTAATACATTTAATCCTCACAGTATCTTTTGAGGTGAAAACTATTTTTTATGTCCATCTTACTGATAAAAATGGAGGTTTAAAGAAGTTAAGCACACAGCTAACAAATGAAAGAGCCGAAATTCAACAAGGCAGTTTGATGTCCAGGCATTATCCTGGGCCAGCTCCAAAACCTAATAATCAGTTCTAGTAGCAAAAGCAGCATGCATTCAACTTACTTTGATATCTGTAATTCTGTAATTTGAGGATCAGGTGAAAATCTAAAATCGATCACTAGTTTTATCAAAAAACCTTCCTGTAGAGTGTTGAGACACCCTTCAGTTTTCTTTGAGCTATAAAATCCACAGTGAGTATAATATTCTTCCAGAGGACCTATTTTCTGTACTTTTAATCATTTTTGATACTTCTATTTATTTATATCGTTCTACTTCGCATGAAATGATAGATAACCCAATACATAGTATCTTTTTTTCTCTTGTTTTATATCATTCCCTAACCCCACTCCCATTCCAAACTAAATACTGTATTGAGTTTTATAAGAGCATCTGTGGTATTAAAAATCAAATGTTGGCTTAAACAAATTAAATTACAAACTTTTAACTTGGGCTTATATTTGTGTTTCTCCATAACGGTGTTTACCAAAGAATAGAAATTGACAAGTGCTGTGTCTATCTTGTACCTCAAACTAAAGAATTTGGGACTGGTGTAGCAAAGGAATCTCTTACAAAACTCTCTCTCCTTTTAGGAACCCCCAAAACATGGCCCTCAGAACAATATTATTACTATATTATTGATTCAAATTCAAATTTAAAACCCCAGGTCATTCTGTCTATGTGCATAGAGATTCATTTTCTCAGTTTCATTTGATGTTTCTTTTCCCATATTCATTATGTGCACTGCATTCCTCCTATTAAGGGTTTCATCTTAATTATTATTATAGCTGTTTTTACAACTTGAAAGCTTATTAAATTTCAAATTTTGTCACTTTCTCTGACCATTTTGGTACCATTTCATCATCTAAGTCCCCAAGAATTTCAAAGATATTACAAATTGATAGCTGGCACCTAAGGAAGACCATTTGCCTAGCAAATACTGAGTTGGAAAAATCTCTTTTGTTATCTATCCCTCCAAGTAGGGTTCCACTGCTTCTGAATATAATTTGTCAATGCCAAGGTGTCTCTGTTGTTCCAATTGTCTTCTGATCATGCTGGTCCCTTAACATTCACTCTCTCCTTATAAAATTCCTTGTTAGTCGTTGGGCCCAAGTATCATCTCTTCTAGGGAGCATCTGTGTTTCCTCAGGTTAGAATTAGCCGCTCCATCCTCATTTATTTTCCTGTGTTAGCAACTTAATTTTGACTGAATCAAAAGACTCATTGAAAGGGAGTTGTTTTTTTTTTTTTTTTTTTTTTATGAAATCAGAGTTTTGCCCAAGTAAAGTTTTGCTGTGTTTACTCAGTAATCTCAGGGATCTTAGAATCTTCCATAATATTTATCTCTAATAACTTGGTCTCATTTTAACATATTGCAGTATTGTTTTCAGAATTTGGGCTCTCTGGTCTTCATTTGATCACGTTGTTCCTCAGTATCTTTCTCACATTAGCAATGAGATAGAGTTTCTTGTGTCCTTAGTGTATTTCCTCTAAAATATGCAGCCCTTCTGAACTCCTTTTTCTCATGAGATATGCCTGATTATGTTTTCAACCTTTTTTTGATCCACAAGATCCTTAAGAGCTGGTGGAAACCTCAGCTATAAGCTAATACAACCTCTCATTATATAGATAATAAATTAATCTGGGGAAGATTGAAGAAGCTAACTCCCAACTAACTCATCCAGCTATTTAGGGTGACACAAATGGATTATAATCAGTGTCCTGTTTCTAAACCTGAATGGAACAAATTGGCCACACCTAAATGTAGAAAAATGAAATTGACCACAATGTTGCTGGTCACATGGGGTTTTATTGAATCAGACTTCACACAGTCATGTGCTTTTGTTTCAGTGGAGTCATTTTTGACAGTTGCCTTAAGTTTCCTGACTCTGACTTCTGGAAATTAATATTCTGTATTTGCCTGGGTTTATTTTCATGCTATCACAACTTTGAACTCTAAATTCGCCTTCACTAAGGATGTCTTAATTCTTATAGCCTCACCTATCCTTCTTCTTCAGGAAGAATAAGCAGATGCATCTCATAAAGTTTACTCCATTTCTGTACATAACTTGTCATTACATGAATAACTTTCAAATCTTTACATGTGGGATGTTCTTCTCTCCAGTACTGCCCATCACAGTCCTAAAACTCATTCACAACTCATCTCAAAGGCCAGCTCTTTTTTTGTTTGACCACATTCAAACCCCTCCTTCAGAATTAGTTGTTTAATCCTTGTCCCTCTCACAGTATGTTATTTATGCCTCAAAGCTAACTCCTCCCTCAGTCTGTTTCCTATTAGGAGTTCTTTTTTATTTATTATTTACCAGACTGTAGTCCCTTAAAAGAGATATTTTTCTTTAGGCACTGAGTAACTTCACAAAGCATGATCTAAATAAATGTTTGTTGAATTATTAAGTGAATGACAGGAAAGGCATTATGAATATCCATTGCCTCTACAAAAAATAGCTCTAACTCAAAAACTCCAGAAATGTCTTAATTTGTCAGTCGAGGCTTTTAAAAACTAATTTTTCACAAAATGTATGACATAAAGAAATTCCATAATGCACAAAAAGTATATTTTGACACGCTTTATATATCATGAACCTATATTGCTATTTCTAAAAATGGCCTAAGCTTCATATTCAATTATGATAAATTGTAATTGCCCTTTCTGGATTTCTGGACCCTAATTATCTATAATAAAGTAGAATAAAGACAAGTTTAAGCACCTGCAATCTCACTAAAATATAAATAACTTATGAGCCAGTTTTAGGGTTGATATTTAGACAGTGTCAACTCGTTCCCGAAAGATTCAAGTGAGAACAGAGAAATTCACTCACTTTTTTTAATGTTTCATCTAAACAAAGACATATACTTAAATATTTGGAAATGCCAATGTAACTGCCTGGATATTTTTTCCTCTGTTTGAGGGACAGTCAGACTGTGTCAACACTGTTAGGTTAAAGGTGTTCTCACATCCTACCTAGATATGTCTTTGCTTCTTCTCATCAATTATAACTTCTGACGTCACCCTTTCACTTCTTGAATAAATCCAGTATCGGCCCCGGCCCATATAAATCTGTTCTGCCCCTTTGCTCCTGTCTTCATGTACAGCATACTGTAAATAATCATAATGGAGTGGTTGTAAATAGTTCTGTGGTACACTGGAGACCCCTATTGGTGAGATTCAGGAAGTGAATCTCAGGTTGGCTTCTGCCCACTCCTTTGGGTTCCAATAGAGCCCAAAGGGACACCATTGACCATTTTTGCATACTGATTAATCAGTTTGGGAAAGCAAATGTGTGGACTTTGTGTTTGTATGAAGACGTCACTAAATAAGAAGGCATACAAATGACAAGAAAACAATATGTGACCTGAAATTTAGAGCACTTCATTTTCCATAGGTATAGACAACAGGGATAAATGCAGCATTGCTGTTATGTAAATACAATTGATCAAATATGGCAAAGCATCTTCAAAGAGTCAGTTTTTCTGAGAGTTGGGTAGTAAATTATATACTTTATATATCCAACTTTAAAAACAACATCGTATTGCTTTTAAATATTTCTGTGATAGAGTTTAATAACTAATAACTAGGGTTTTGCAGGGCCCTTAAAAGATACCTTGGTTAATTTAAATTAAAATGTACTTGTTTAGAACCTCTGAATGTTTAAAATAAAATTTTTATTTCAATCATAAAGGAAAAATTAATTTATAATAAAAAATGATTACCTCTCAAACATATAATGTATTCTTCAATGTGTATATTGAAATTAGTTTGTCAGTTTAAAAGATGAAACAGCTAGGGTTTCTGTTAAAACTGTATTGTAAAAGGTGTTGTATGATGCCAAATGAACCATAAATCTTCATTCGTTTGGGATGGGGAAGTTGTCTGAGAATGTTAATTCATACATGTTGTCTGATGTTTTTCCTTTTTATCACATCTACCTTTTAAAATAAATTTTTAGAAAAATAATGGCAACATAAATATGATAGCTATTTATCTCAAATGTTGGCTTTTAAAAATATCAAAAACTTCTACCCTGTTCATGCTGTTCTGAAAAAGCAAAGCTCACCATCTACCAAATGAAAAATGTCTTTGTGCTTAGACTTGAAATACTCATATTCCTTTTCTGGCATATTAACATAATACATCTTATTAAACAAAAATACTGCTAATGAGGAGGAAAGCCTTTGAAAAAATTTACAATCAGTTGATTCACCTTTGTTATTTGTTTCATTAACATTTTCATACTTATTTTCTTCTCTGTGTTTTTTTCTTTTAAAGTAAATTGCTATTCCCCCCTCAAAACACACACACACACACACACACACACACACACACACACATGATCTTTTCCTTGCCTTTTAGGCTAAGCCCCTATTGTAGGAGAGACCCTGGAAGTGGAGCATAAAAGTCACATCTATGAGCTCAATATAAAATACAAATTTCTACTCATACACTGTGATCACCGATGATCATTTGTTTCTTTGCCACATGTACCAAATTACACATGTCTGTGTAATTTATTCATGATGAGTTCCTAATCTTATATGAAATGGAAGAAAATATTTTTACTCTGTTTCATGCAGCTGCTGTTAAACTGCTCAGTACAGTTTATTTACAAGCTCAGACTTAGTCTCATAAGCTGAACCCTGAGAGAGGATAGGTTTGAGGAAAAAAGCATTCCTCTTAGGAAACACACTCATCTACCTCTCCCCACAAAGTTCCCAAGTGAAAATGGCCTAATAGAACCAGCACTGAAGCAACGCCTTCTTGGATCAGGTTCTGAGTGTGAGACTAGGATGAGGTGGGACCTTGGAATTTTAAAAAGATCAGAAAGCTACAGGGCCCAGTGGTGTGGACATCAGAAAAGAAAAAGCCCTGAGTTCTAATCCTAGAACTGTTGTCTCTGTTATCCCCATTCCTGAATGAGGTTTTTTTTTTTTTTTTGGTTGTTGTTTTTTTTAAAAAAAAGTGATTTTTTTGAAATTTATGCACTATCTGAACTATCCAGAATTAATAACTGATTTTGAAATACATTATACATGGAGCTAAACTCTGTGCTAGCTTCATGGGCTATTGATCAAAGTACACAAAGTACAATTCTAGAATGCGTACTTGGGGCTAGATAACAATCCTACAAAGAACGGACTCGTAGCACATTTCTACCCACTCTCTTGGCTCTTGACAGCTGTTTTATCAAACTCTGAAAGATGCAGGATGAATACCCTGTACAGCCAGTATTTCTGAAAACTTTAATGGTAAGAGGAAATATTGTAAATAGAACTGCTTTATTCAGAGTAAAGAACAGAGGACAGATGTCAGAAAGTTCAAAGAATAGAATCGTCCCAGCTCTGCCATTAGCTAATTCTATAACCCCTTTCCTTTTATTTCATTTTTTCTCATGTGGTGAATGGGCATTATAATCCTTACCCTGCCATGTCACATGGGAGAATCAAGGGGCGTGATGTATGTACAATTCCTTTGAAAAGCTGTAAGTCTGTCTGGGAGTGGGGAGAGTGTTATTAAGCTTACTACTGTAAAAAAAGTGCCAATGTTGCTCATTACCATTAGCAAAATACAATTTCTTTTGTTTGAGTTTTGCCTATAGAAAGCAATAAAGTGAAATAAATATCCATTAGTTAGTAGTCAACATATATTGGAACAGCTGAAACACCAAATCTTTTTTATCTAAAAGCAGAATGCTAAACTAATGTTACTTCAGGGTTTGTGGGAGACCAGAGCCTAAGACACTGCTGAGTCGGCATAGGGGATGGGTTAGGGATATGCAGCTGGGATGGGGCAAATCTCCTCTTCCTAGTCCCAAGAAAACGTCTCCACTAAACTTCACTGAATCTGATCATGCCTAAGGTAAAAGTCAGAAGAAGGGTCAGCTTGAATGGAGGCCTATTATTGGTCAGCATTAAGACAATATTGATAGAAAATATAATGTGATACATTTTCCTCTGCCACACATTTTTGAATAATAGCAATTTGCCAGCTAGCTAACCACCTCAGCATAAACACTGAAACACTCCTGCTGAGTCTCAGAAAGCCTGCTTGTCTGAAGTGCACAATATACAAGGAAATTCACCATAAAGCTCTGTGCCACCATTCAATGCAAACAGTCCTCAGGTCCTGCTGTGACTTGGCACACCCCGCTGGACAGCTGGAGACTGGAGAAGAGGGGCTGCTGCCAGTAACATGTTACAAGGGATTTTAGAGCAATTTTGTGGAAACCAACAGTCCTGTGCTCTATTATTTCACAGGCAGATATTGCTTTGAGCTACATACAGATATATTATGATGCAGTGTACTGTCTATTTATGCCTGATATGATATACAATAAAACACTCCAACACTTTCCAATTCCATTTGTGAGCTCGAGCAAGGAAAAATAGGGAGGCAATTTGCCACAGCCTTATGTTATGCCTAATATAATTTCAGAAATCAGCTATTGCCCCAAACAACATTTTATTACATGCATCAGAAAGATTTAACTTGCTAAGGGTCACCTAAGTGTACTCAGAATATGCTTCAAAGCCAAGAGACGCTACAGATAGGTGGTTTATTGTACATCTTATTCCTTCCCCACCCCCAAGATTGCTTGCAATGAAGTGCCACCAGAGATCATTAAAAAAAGATTGCTCATTTTATGTAGCTTGAATATATAAAATGGTAGTTATCTAAATTCCAGTGGCAAGACTATTTGGAAGACAATGCCAAGAGATAAATGAAAGTGAGTTAAATCAGGAAGACAGGCTCTGTAGCAATTAGTCTAATGTAATATCATTTTTAATTTAAAGAAGCTACGTTTTCTAATTTTCACTAAAAGCCCTAGGTGCTGAATGGGTTATAATAAATGCATGCAATAAAAAACAGGTACACTCATCTTATAAAGCAGCCTATTAACCAGACTGCTAGTGCTGCAAAATCCAGCACACAGTAAACAATACTCTTTCTGTTAGAATAATGATGCATAGTTTACTTTTATACCATGCAGCATTTGGGGACCATATCCGTTTACCAAAATAATACCAAATTAGTACTGTAAATATTGAAATCAGACCTTTCAGGCTAACCAGTGGTTTAATTTTTCTCTTCAATCTTCTGTTAATCTCAATTCATCAATAACACTACCTTATTATCGAACTTTGACAGCAAGCTAAGGCTTTTGATAAATTATACATCTCAAGCCAGATTTAAAATTTGAAGCTCAAGTGCTAATTATCTGTACAGGCCTAGTTAATAACGAGATTTCTTGTTAAGTATCTGATCACAGCATGGGCATCATTTGTCAAGATCCTCAAGTCTACCTTAGAGACCAGCTCTTCGAATCCTCCCTTGCCTACCATATGTAAAATTGGGATCTTTGTTTCTATAATAACCTTTTATTAGGAAGCTGACATAATGATTAAGTTCGCTGTAGACACACACAATGAATTAGACAATTACCCTTGCTGCTTTAAACCACTCAGACTCCTAGCAAGACAAAATAATTAATATTGAATTTTAATTTGATGTGTTCCACATTTAAACCCCAATTTGCAAAGTACACCTGGAAAGCTGCCGCTGTTTTCCTTGCAGTTTGCGCTGATGAAATAAAGGCCCCCGCAGTTCGAATATAAAAGCACAGAAGGCACGATGCACCACGATCACTTCTCAGTGGAGCACAGAAATTTCTAGCATTAATGGGAAAGGTAATTACCTAGGTCTAACTTTATAGCCTTTTCTCTAATGAAACTATAATCTCCCAGGCCTATACCCTTTAAGCATTTGCATGATTTTAATGATTTCGGTGCCATAACTGTTGGTATACCCAATCATTTTAAAATGAAATGTCTTAAACACAAAGATGTTAATTATATTAACAGGCTATTCTTCTTGGCACAAAGTAAGGCTGAGTCAGAGAGAAGCTCCATTATAAAAGCAACCAAGGGTAGTATTTCTCATATGACCACAAGAAAACATGAGCCCCAAGAGCATAAATCCATTTCTTCTTGTTCATCATTCCTGCAAACTTCACCATTACTACATGGTAAAAGGGCATAAAAGCTCAAGCCCTTTTGACTTTCTTCATATCCCTAATGTTTTCCAGAAAGGGTTTAGAAGGATGTAACATGAAATATTTTCACTCTCTAATCAAATTTTCTTTTAGGAAATGATTAACCTTCTTGGTTGGGGCATTTCAGTCTCATGGGAGGGGCTGGGACTTCATGCAATTTTTCTTTCATGAAAAGGCTGAGTTTGGAAAAGAGAAGAGACTTCTCTACAGCATCACATAGTGCCAAGACTGAGATTGCAGACCAAACTGAGTTATCTGTTTTAAGGCCTATTAAGGCAACTCATGTTATTACAGAAAAGGAAAAAGATTCACAATACATTTATTATGAACTCTAAAAGCCATTATTCATCCAGCTCGAGCAGCTTACTTGCTCCTGAGTGGGGTGGCCAGGACCAGAAACAATGGTTTCTCTTTTCTCCCTGGGTTTTCCTTTTACCTGCCTCCTTTTCTCTTGGACTCTCTGCTTCCGGGGTCCCTCTTTAAGTCTGGTGGCAACCAGAGGAGGATCTAACACTATTGGATATAGGATTACCAAGGAGGATTTTTTTTTTTAATGACAGCAGCCATTTGGTTTGCCAAGTCTAGCAGGGACAAGGGACGGGTTCCTGCAGGCTCTCACCAAGGTACGTATCCAGAGATCCTTAGCCTTTGTTCTGCCATCAGGGACAAAAAGAAGATACCTTTTTCTGAGCATATTCCTCCTACCAGTTCCCTGCAATACCCAAGTGACTGCAGACCCATGGGAAATTGTTCCTGAGCCTGAGAGTGACACTGTTAAGTTAGACATGAAGAGCCCTTTATTGATAGCCTGCCACATAGACAGATCAGTCATTTACACACAAGTCTCCAAAAGTCCAGAGCCAGTTCTCCAAACTGTAAGTGAGGTTTATGGAAGAATAAGGTGATCATCACTTTCTGAGAGAAACATCCTGGGAGAAAAGGCAAAAAATGGGGAGAAAAAGGCCCAGGGTTCTCAAATCTGTCAATGAAATTAGCAATTTTCTATATCTATGTCTTAAAACTTCTTTTAATTTTTCCCATTAAACTGTAGAGCAAAGTATTTAATAATACTTTCTCCCTAGATCATCTCCTATTTTAAAATTAGGTATGAATCTAGACTTTGCTAGTTTAAAACTATGCGGCCTTGAGTAAGTTAGATAACCACTCTGAACCTCAATTTTATCAGGGGTAAATTTAGAATAACAAAGGTCTCTTTCCTAGTGTTTTTATGGGGATGAAATAAAATAATATATATTACATTCTGGGACAGAATCATGGGACAGCTCTCGTAAGTGCTTGATAAATATTAGCTGCTTCTAGTAGTGATGTTAGTTGTCATTGTTATTTAGAAAGGTATTGCAGGCTATTATTTAGTAGCCCTTAAATGGACCATTTGCTCTTGGAGTTGGGTCTGACCACACAATTTAATGAAGGTCATGAGAATCTCATTTCTAGGAACAACAAATCTATAGTCAAAAATACTTCATCAGACATAATTTGAAAACAGAGTCACAAGTCCAAGTCCGTTTAATTGACAGTTATTAAAAGAAAGACTCCATGTACAAGAAAAAGACTAAAATGAAATGTAGTACTTTTTTATTGTGGTAAAACAACACACACACAACAGAAAATTTACCATCTTAACCATTTTTAAGTGTACAGTACAGTAGTGTTAATTAAATGCACATGTGGATGCACAACAGAGCTCTAGAACTTTTTCATCATACAAAATTGAAACGCTGTACCCATTAAACACCAGCTCCTTTTTCTCCCTCCCCGTAGTTTCTGGCAACCACCATTCTACTTTCTAAAGGTCTGACTACTTTCAGTACCTCATATTAGTGGCATTATGCAGTATTTGTCCTTCCGTAACTGCGTATTTCACTCAGTATAATATTCTCAAAGTCCATCCATGTCATAGCACTTGATAGGATTTCCTTCTTTTTTGAGACTAACTAATATTTTATTGTAGGTATATTACACAATTTCTTTATCCATTTATCTGCCAATGGACATTTACGTTACTTCCACCTCTTGACTCTTGTGAATATGGGTGTACAATGAATATGGATATGCAAATATTACTTTGAAATCCTGTTTTCGGTTCTTTTGGATATATATCCAGAAGTGAGACAGTTGGATCATATGGTAATTCTATTTTTGATTTTTGAGGTACTTTCATACTGTTTTCCATAATTTTACATTCCCACCTACAGTGCATAAGGGTTTCCATTTCTCTACATTCTTCATATTCTTGTTATTTTCTGTGTTTTTGATAGTGGCTATCCTAATGGGTGTGAAATGATATCTCATTGTTGTTTTGATTTGCATTTACCTGATGATTGATGATGTTAAGCACCTTTCATTTGCTCTTTGGCTATTTACATATCCTCTTTGGAGGAATTTCTCTTCAAGTCCTTTGCTCATTTTGTAATTGGATTATATGTTTTTCATTGTTGTTGAGTTGTAGAAGTTCTTTATATATCTGGATATTAACCTTATGTCATTTGCAAGTATTTTCTCCCATTCCATTGGTTGTCTTTTTACTCTGTTGATTGTTTCATTTGCTATGCAGAAGTTTTTAGGTTTTAAGTCCCATTTGTTTGGTTTTGCTTTTGTTTCCTGTGCTTTTAATGTCATATCTAAGCAATCATTGAAAAGACCAATGTCATAAAGCTTTTCCTCTATGTTTCCTTCTAGAATTTTTAAAATCATTTCAAGTTTTATATTTGGGTCTATAATCCATTTTGAGTTAATTTTTGCATATGCTATACAGTAAGGGTCCAAATTCATTCTTTTGCATATGTTATCCAGTTTTCCCAGCACCATTAGTTGAAGAGACTATTCTTTCCCTATTATGTAGCTTTTGGCACACAAGCATTTGAAGATCATTTGATCATACATGTAAGAGTTAATTTCTGGGTGCTCTGTTCTGTTCCATTGGTCTATATGCCTGTCTTTCTGCCAGCACTATACTGCTTCGGTTATTGTAACTTTGTACTGTGTTTTGAAATTAGGAAGTGTGATGCCTTTAACTTTTTACTTTCTCAAGATTGTTTAATGTTGATGTTAATGTTGCTATTTTTGTTTAGTAGGAGTATGGTGTACCTATCTGAATTTTGCTATTGCCATTAATAAGCAAACATTATAAATAAATATAAATTGGTATTACTGGGGATGGGGGAGAAAACATTCTTCATTTCATACCTGCAAACCTTGATTCCAAATCTCTAGTTCTGCTAATGGTAGAAATTTTAACCTGCTAATTTGAGATATAGTTGATGTAATAAAATATTTTTTCAGCTTAGAATGATGTTATCAGCCCAGTTTCAGTACAGAACTTAACACCATCTCCAGTCTGTGTCTTCTCCTCTCTTATCTGAACAACAGATGTCATTTAGGTGAGTGATGAGTAATGAAAGAGCTGGAGGATCTCTCAGCTGATACTGTCACTGGACAACCACCCTGGGCTGGTCCCTGAAAGATAATGTCTGAAGCCTGCTCTGACTGGTGGCAATTGGCTGTTCCACTGAATTTTCTGGCTTCTAGCCCAATATTTGTGATGGGTGATATCCCAGAAATGGAGCCAATTTTCCTTCCTACTTCTAGTAAAAATTCCATAGGTATATTCTCAATGCCATTATTTGACTTTGCCAGGAAGCTTCAGGGACAGTCAGATCAGCACATCTTGGGCTCACAAAACCGAACAGGGCAGGGTACCTTCCAAAAACTGGGAAGGAGAGGCTAACTCAGATGCCCTGCCCTCTCTCTGCTACTCTCTCCCTTGACCCAGCTGCCAACAGATATGTGTGCCAGGGCCAATGCTCAAAAACAAATCCCCCTAGGGAAAAAAGAACAGACTTACCCCACCACCACCACCACTCTCTACTGCCCATTGCAGATATTCCCAACTTCAAGAGGAATCTGATGGATTGAAACGATAGGGGTGGAGTGGTGGGGGTCAGTTGCAAGGAAGAAAAATAGAACATAAAACTTAATATATCAAGTTATTACTAGACCACAAATTAAGAATCCATTTACTATCCTGTTATAATTAAAGAAAAGATTCTGGTGGACCCCTTTTATGAGAAAAATTTGAAGGAAAAGTTAGCAGGATGAACTGTAACTCCAGTCTTACAGCTAGTCTTAGGTCCACAGCTGATCCCCATCATTTCCCCCCTTTGCTAACTATTCTAGATTTGCCTCCCAGGGCTCAGCTACCACCTCTACTGGTCTCAGTGAATTACCTGGTAAGGTAACCCAAAACCTCATCCCTGAGGCATCTGGACAAAGGCCACTATGGCTTTCTCAGGCCAATGTTGCTGTGCTTGTCCACTTACTATCAAAATTGATAAAGGGAATACCAAGAGGCACTCAGATGGAGCACTTGGAGGCTAACATATTAGTTCCTGCCCCCATAGTATAATTGCAGCCTACCATCACCTAGTGATCAGGGTCAACAACTCCTGCCAGAATGCTAACCCCTCCTCTTGCTCACTTATTCCTAGACGTAAGAAGTCCAAGGGCCCAGTTAGTAGCTGTAATTTATAGTTCAGTGGGACCCTTCCTAGATCCCCTGGTAGAAGTGTTCCCCTTTGGGGAATGAGAATCTCTAATGCTGTAGAGCCCAGATGTGTAGAGATACACAAATTCTCCAAGTAAGTCACTGAAAATGATGGTAGTGGGATCTGCCACCATCCTGTAGTTCCCAGACCAATGTATTCTTCCTATTGAGGAAACAATCATATAAAAAATTTTTTTGATTCCAGGTGTACACTGTGTTCTTGAGGGTGGCAGTCACCTTTTAAAGCAGCACCTTCAAGCTGGCACTTTCTTCGGCTGTGACTTCAGCAGTATGCTCCAGAGCTCTGTCAGGCAACTGGCTTTGTAGTCGTGCAACATGTAAAATAATATGGCCAGTGAATCCCAAGGCCATGGATCATCTCCCACAGCTCCTTTTCTAGAAAATGTGTCCCCCAGTCTGATGTCATAGCATGCAGAATCCCATACCAGTGGAACAAATTCTTTATAAGCTTTCAAATAATGGGGCTAGTGGAGGTCCTATAGGCAGGAAAAGCAAATCCCTTCCTAGAACATGTATTTGTTCCTCTATGAATGAATAACTATCCCTTTCAGTGTGGAAGAAATTCGGTGTAGTCAATCTTCCACCAAATGGTGCCATACTGGAGACTCAGCCAAGGATCTCATACAGAGATCAATTATACATTCAGGGACCAGAAAAAAATGACCACAAGATGGGTCTGCAGACCCAATTTACCAGCCAAACTTACTCACTGTGGCAAGGACTCCCTTTTTTTATTACCTGGCTCCAATATGCCCACACTCTATCAGGAGGCCCATGATGATGCTTAGGGTCTCCAAGTGTTAATGTCACATAGGATCTGTGTGCATTAATCCTTGCAGTGTTTTGGGTGCTCAGTACTCAGTTACCCAGGTAAATGGCAGTGGATTCATTTAAGGAAGGACCAGAAGGATCATTTTTGTGTACACCTGCTGTGGTGTTAAAAGTATCCTTCCACCAGGTAACTGAATGTTTGCTTCAGCCGGTATGTTCCAGACACCAAAACTTGCTCAGGTCTAGAAAACTGAAAATGAACTGGGACTTTTATTAGGAAAAATAACAGAAAGGAATTGAAAGATTAAAAGTAAGGATTCAAGCACTCAAAAGTCTCTGTGAGGTCAAAGTGCCAGTATGGGGGTAAGTAGGGTTATAACAGAGAATGGAGAAGACTGTAGCTGGCATTCTAATTCAAAGGAGTTCTGGGTTATGCTGGTCCTCAGAGTACATTGTCCAGGAAATGAGTGGCTGAACTGGAGTTGAGACAGAGAGACACAGAGATGACAACCTCCAGGAATTGTAATGCTAGTGTGCTAGTATAATGCTAGTGTGAAAAATGCCCCCCCAAAATATATCCAACTCTTTAACATTCTAATCCCTGGAACCTGTGAATGTCACCTTATGTAGCTAAAGGAAGCGGGTAGTGTATGAAGATAAGATTTTGATAAAGGATTGTGAAATGAGATTATTCTGGTTATATAGGTAAGCCCTAAGTGCTATCACATCTGTATCTTTATAGGAGGGAGGCAAAGAGATTTTACATACTCGGAAGAGTAGGAGGCAATATGACCACAAGGCAGAGATTGGAGTGATATGGCCACAAGCCAAGGGATGTCAGCAGCCACCACAGCTGGAAGAGGAAAGAAACAGATTTTCCCTTAAAGTCTTCAGAGGACACCTTGATTTTGGCCCACTGATACACACTTCAGACTTCTAGCCTCCAGAACTGTGATAAAATAAATTTATTTTTAAGCCACCAAGTTTGTAGTAGTACATTAATGAATACAGCTAGGTTAAGTGTGTTATATGGACATTGAAATATTCTAGGTTTGCACTGGGTTGGACAAAAATTCCTAGATCATTAAGAGGGAGTAATCAGAGAGTTCAGTAATAACACTTACAGGGAGGAAATGCTAGGCAGTACAAAAAGCTTTTACAAGAATGGGGAAAGGTGATTGTCTAGAAATGTCCATGAGAGAACAAGATGAATGCCTCCCTCCCTAGCTTCTAGGATGTGAAGAAAGAGTACTTTCCTGCAAAGGCGGTGTTAGGGGAGGATGGATCTAGAAAATGAACAAGTAGACTCTGTATTTGATTTTTAAGGTGTTTGATATGTGGAGGTGTAAAGATAACCTTCTATTGTTCTTTGATACCAATTCTTTAGAATGTCACATGCATTAAAAAATTAACATAAGATTTAAGATATAGAATACTGTAAGCCACATGTAACTATGACCATTATACATCTTCCCACATAGCAAAACAGGGACAAATCCAGGTTTTGGGGGGGTCTGAAATTTATACACTTGGAGGGGCTTTCTTTAAAAAGAAAAACAAAGTTTATACACAAAATTAAATATAGGCATGGATTTCTATTTAGAATGAAAAAATTAAATCTCAAAGAATTAAAAAATTTTAAAAGATGACTAATATGAACATCATAAAATGCAAAAAAATATATAAAAATTTATAATTAACTACGATATTCTTTTTTCCCTATATTTCTGGCTGTATATTCTGAAAATTTATACAATATTAATCTTAAAGCATACGTGAGAATAATTAAATATTTTTTAAGTTGTCACTACATTGCATTGAGGTATAATAATAGTGTAAATCAAATTACTCTTATACAACACACATTGACTTGACTATGTGTCATCTTAGTTTTTTATTTTTATGGTTGTTTGATGAATCAGTGACAATTTTGTGTACCTTTTCATCTGGAATGACCAGATTTTGGTAAAGCACTCTATAACCAGTATCTTATAAGTACAATGCAATATTTTAGAATGCATAAATCATGAAACCTCACCTACAAACGTATGCACTGGTGATAGTACTGCTATTGATTCTGCCCTAACCTCAGGAATTCTAATAAATTCTGAATTCTCATCAGAAAAGAAAATTTATAGTGCCTTTATAATTATATACTGCATTACTGAGACTACTCCTGACAAGGAGAACTTCTATTTTGACAAGGTTAACAAAAACCAAACCCTCCCTCCAAAACTTTTCACATCTGGTTTTTGGAGACATTTCTAACATGCCCCTCCCTCACCACCCACCTACTATTTGTGTCAGGCACTGTAGGTTATTTTCATATCATGATCCTACTTCTGGTCCTGCACATTCATTTCACAAAGTTGGGTGTATTATCCCAGTGTGCTGCAGAAGTATTCCTATACACAGAAGTGACTGCAAACCACATAACTATATTCCTCTAGACCCAAAAAAAATGCAGCCCCAATTCATCCTCCCCTTGCCAGAACCCAAGTCACTACAGGCATTTCAACATCACCCAATCCAAGGAGAGGTGCAATGGGAAAAAAAAACAGAGTGGAAACAGAGCACATTTTATTTATTCATTTTTTTCATTCATTCATTCATTCATTCATTTTTATACAAATTTTTCAAAACCATAACAATGTGAGCATGTGGCTTTACAGTAAATTTGCCTCTGGTAGCAGGACTCAAAACATGCTCAAAGAAGCCAACTTCACGCTAATGAAAGCTCATTTGCAGAAACCTAAAATCATTTATATCAGAAGTGTGATCTACTATAACAGCACCTGAAGTATTCCTGGTTATTCACATCTATCTCAACAAACTTCATAGGACATTCACCTTATTTTCCTGTCCTAAAACTTGATAGTGTTGGATATTATTTTTGTAAATGGGTCTTTAAGTGGAGGTTAGAAATGTTTGTGTTTGTCAAGGTCTTGTCATTGGTATTGTAATCTGATATGCATTGTCCTTCCACATTCATTTTGCATCTTTATTTGAAGTCAGTAAGCCATGAAAACAGAAAATGGATACTGAGCAGAGCAAGTCTTAGCTTTTTCTTTACATAGGGTTCTTAAAATAGTCTATGTTTGTCAACAGAAATGAAATGCATTGTACAAGAATGCAGCATGTGAAAGCCAGATGTAATGCAAATAATTGGTAGAAACAGATCATAAAGACTTTAAAACTCATCCAACTTTTGTCAATTTTGTTTCATCATATACCAAATGAGAAAATTGACATATCCTTACAAAATGGCTCTCTACTGCTGGAAGAGCAAAAGAACGCAAAACTGCTGCTTCATAAGACCACAGGAGCATTTTGGTGTAAATAGCACACCATATGAGATTAAAAGACATGTTTCTAGTTATTTATAATTCCATAAGTCTTTTTCTTCAAAGTAAACTAAAATACTCCGGGTTCTAAATGAGACGAACTGCAAGAAAGCTTTGCACAGAAACATGTCACCTTCCTCATAGCAAACTCACTAGCCTTAATGCTTACCATTATCTTAAAGGATAGGAAGCAGAAGCCCTTATCCCCTTTCTAATTACAGTTTGTACAGACCCATGGACCAACCAGAGTCTGAGTGGGGTGACTACCCAGAGTGTGGACACCCCTAAAGCCTCATGTCAGGTTAGAGTCCTGCTCAGCTGCTTTCAGATAATCTTTGCAAAATAGCAGACTCATATTCCCAGGCAGCCTAGTAGCATTCAATGCAATAATTAATCTCCCAGAGGCTAAGACATGGCATTAAATCAGTGTTCAGGTTATAGAGCTACAATCGTGTTGAAAAGTTCAGTGTCCTTATCTTAACACCTACTCTAAGAGCTATCTAGATACAGCGAAAGATTTAATTAATTTTGATCTTTTATTAGCTAAAGAAGGAAAATGAATACAAAACAGGGATATAGTAAAAAGAAAGAAAGAAAAAATTGTTCTAATTCAACTACGTTATCAAAATTATTCATGTCCTATGAGAACATCGGAAGGATTATCTCTATCAGAGTGAGAGCCATTTAAATTATTTTTATAAACTGTTCAAATCTAAGAAGGTAGATCTGAGTTAGGGCTTTCAGGAAAGACATTTTAATACATTTCTTGGTATTCAGAGGTAGACTTCTATGTAGGCCACATTTGACATGTGATTTGAGAAAGGGAATCTGCATTCACTGGATATGTTATATTTTTATCTCCTCATAAAACTTTATAAAGAAGCTGAAATTCTCACCATTTAGCACACAAGGAAATCAAGGCCCAGAAAATTTAAACTCCTTGTCCAAGATCACAAATCTAGTATGTCCCTAAGCCAGAATTCAAACCCAGGTCCAACTGTCTACATTACCCTGTCCACACCATCTTACTTTCCTGGAGCTCCCAGTAACCCTCATCATTCCAACTCAACCTAAAGTACCAGTCCCTATCTGCTGGGTCCAATCCTTGAACTTTCTCTTTATAATGAAAGCCCTTTACCACAAGTAGAACTAAAAATTTAAGTTTAAAAATCCTGGGAGACTATCTGCATGTGTTAATTTATATGAAGCTACAACTGTCTAATTTTACAAACTTTTCTGTCAAGGGAAGCTTGGGTAGGAGCCAGGATCCTACAGTAGGGATTGTTCAGGTCTATCCAGCATACCCCAGAAGACTTCCTTACCCTAGTGATGATGTACCTAGGCTAGATAGGCCAGTGTCTTATTCCCCTGCCATAGCAATTGGTCCATGGGCCAGAACAATGTCAAACAGACTGGAGCCACACACGGAACATGGCAGCTGAAATCCCTGAATGACTTCATCATGCAGAACCACTCTCCTCCCTCCCCCCACCCCAGCCATCCCAGCATCCTAGAATACTCAATTTGTGTGAGCCAGAACAAACTTTATTTCATTAAAGCCATTGCAGTTGGGGGTCCATTGGTTGCAGAAGTTTAGCCTACATTGAATAACAATAATTATCAATAGAAGTTAGTTTCATTCCCACCTCCATTTCTGGATTCTTTTATTTAGAACTCTTCAAGGTTTCTAACAATTTTATCAGAGCTTCTTTAAACGCGTTGGGAAATCTACCACTACAGTAGAGATGTAAAGATTACCACTTTTATAATTAATAATATACATAATAAATTTCTCATTATCACATAGCTATGAAGTAGTGGAGCCAGTATTTGAACTCAGTAATCTGGCTGCAGGGCTGTATTGTCCCGCCATGATAAGTATATGGAATTCTTCCTATTAGAAGCTTTAAAATAAGTTTTAAAAAATAAGGAAGTTCACAAAAGTTGCCATAGGAATTTAAAGGAAGAAGAGGCCCTATGGCTAGGAATAAGGGAAGTCTTAGAGGAGAAGCTAAATGGAATTTAAATACACACTAACTGAAGAAAGAGCATGTTATGGGGTGGAACAGCAGAAGCTAACTAAGGCAGTCAAATTTGCCATCTATGGTCTACAAACAATGAAGATGCATTGTTTTTATGCCTAGAGTTTATATTTTATTCAGTGTCTTAGATAACTACCCATCTCCTGGGAGGGCTTATTCTGCACTTGCACGGAGCCTTGCTTTTTCCCAAAATCAAGTATACTTTCGAAAATTCAGAGCTAGAAGTTATCATCTAAGACAACCTCCTTTTCAAAGCAAGGGTCCTTTCTATTCTATTCTTAACAGAAAGCTCACTTCTGTCCCTAAAGAGCCCATTTCATCTTTTAGAAAACTGCAAATATTTGAAAATACTTCTTCATGTTAGAGCTTAAATCTAACTCTCTATAACTTTATACCATTTTTCTAGTTTGCCTCTGGGAAGTATTCAGAGTAATGCTAAGTACACCTCAGTTCCAGGGACTTCTGTTATTGAATTCATCTTAATCTTTTCTTCTCCAAGATAAAACTCTCAGTTCCTTCAGCAATTTTCCATATGATTTGGTGCTTAGACCCTTCTCATCATCACCCATTTTTTTTCCAGAAAATATTGCAGTTAGTGAATGGTCCTGTTCAAATAATTTCCCAGATTGAACAAGCCTGGGAGAATTGTGAAATAATTATCTATCTGACCAGGGCTCCATGTACTAATACAGGCTGATTAAGGAGCCTCTTTATACCTTGCTCCATATGAGGTATCATCAACCAAAATCCTTAGACCTTTTTCATATAAATCTTTGTGAAATAAAGTATTCCTAAGTCTATACTCATGCAGTTAATTTTTTCAACCCTAAATATAGATTTTAACATTTATTCTGGTTCAACAATGTAGAATGATTCTGGTGTTTGGGTAAAAAAATATATCTATAATGAAATTTGACAGTTTCACTTCTTAGAATAGAACAAATGTGAAATCATTTGGTTTAGACATTGGAGAAAAGACAGGGAGGTTGTGTCATGATGTAGTAGATACAGGGTTGGGGATAGGTATTTTCTGGAGAGACATGGGAAGGTCCAAGCAAATCTGCCTTTCCCTAGTAGATAAAGGAAAGACAAACGTTTCTACCAAGGACTTCCTTAGCCCACTGAGAGCCCTAGATTATCTCACATTTCGTGGGGCAGCATTGCCCCAGTGTTGTGTGCAGGCCATGGAGAAGTGTTCAACCATGATGACAGTGCCTCTCATTCAGGCAAAATTAGGGGAAAGCTGAGAATAATGTAATGACTTCATAAAGTTAGGTGGATTCAATTTAAAGGATTATTCTTTATTCTGAGATTCTATTCTTCAAACATGTTTGGAATTAAGGGCTCTTTATAGTGAAATAAATGATTGAACCCTTTTTACAAATGTACTTACTTAGTAAAAAAAAGGAAGAGCAGAGAAATGGAAAGAAACTGAAATCTTACTTACATCAGTGAGTTGTTTTTAGATCAGCCCTTGCCTGAACACCCACCCAAAACATATGCCTTGATTGTCTGGGTAAGAAATAAACTTCTATTATATTTGACCCATTATACATACTTTTGGTTCTGATTGTTACAGCAGCTCCTAATATACCAACTAATTAACCTGATTCCTCATTATCTGTTTCTACCCACATGTTCGGTGTAAGCTAGTCTTTCTCTGTTCCACATTTCTTGGCGGGAAGCAGCCTCTTTTACAGCCTGAGCCTCCAGTCTTTCTTCTCTTCAATTTTGGGTTGACACTGTCAACAAAGCCACCTCAGCTCAATCTGCACAGTTTTCATTGGAGTGATCCAGAGAAAGTCCTCAACTAGTCTGTTCTCTCCCTGTCCTTTGTTGTAGAGAGGAACCTCATATCTCAGCCAGCAAACTTCCTGGGCCTGTCTCTTTACTTGTGTGTATTTTTTCTCAAAAGCAAATGAAATTACAAATCAGAAAGCGCTAGAAGAAGTAAGCACCAGAGCAGTGGCTTACAGGATCCAGTCCACAGATCTGAACTGAGCTGCCTGCATCAGAGTTGCCTGGGAAGAATTTTGTAAAATAGAGCTTCATGGGCCTTGCACTCGGAGATTTTGACTTGATGTTTCAGAAGTGGGTGACTAGGATTAGTATTTTTAAAATATCTTTGTGACCCTGATGCATAACCACTTTTCTGGACAGTGGCATGTCTGGATCAGCAACAGGATTGGCAAATATGAATAACAAAGCTTTCCATGATGGGCAGCAGAGCATTGTAGGGAAGAGCTTGGGATGCAAAGTCAGGTTTGAGTTTGAATACAGGCTTTACCGCTAACAAGCTCTGTGACTTTGGTAAACTTACCCAACATCTCAGTCTCAGTTTCTCTCAACTATTAAATTGGTTTAATAATGCCACAATAATAAAACTTAAATGAAATAATGACTGTAAAGCCCCTGGCATAAAGAACAAAATAAATATAGGGGTGTGTGTGTGTGTGTGTGTGTGTGTGTGTGTGTGTGTGTCTGTCTGTCTGTCAGAGAGAGATACAAGTCCATCCATAGAGAAATGACAGATCTGATGACTTCCATTCCTGGGAAGAGTGGCATGTGGAATAACTGCTTATTTAGGATCTTCTCCCTCTTGTGGATCTCATTATCATAAATGATTCTTGGCACTGGTTTTGCTGCTGCTGGCACTACTAGAAATAGCCACCAGAGGGAGCCATTTTGCCCCTGTCTGATATTTTAAATCTAACCACGATTTGTATTTTTCTCTAACCTCCTTCTTTAAAGATTAAAAAAAAGTGGGGCCAAGCCTCCTGGGCTGATTGGCAAAGCTTTTTGGTGCAGACTGGGCATAGGGCAGTCTCAGTAACCCCAGCATACAAAGTGGACCCCTCTAAAGTCAGTTGGCTTCCTGCCCACTGTTCACACCACGGCTGGGCCCCCTGGCTTTCCCGCTGCTGGAGAAATCACTCTTCACATCATGCGAGATCTCAGGACACCTCTTCCTTTGGCCCAGACACTGCCGCTGTCAGCCCCTTGGCCCTGTTTGGCTCCAGGCATAAGAGGCTGGCTTCAATTTCTCTTTCTGCCACTTTTCCACTGAATAATTCTGTGCTTGTCACTTAAACTCTCGGAACCTCATTCCCCCGATCTGTGGATCATCAATTTCCCAGGGATATTATGAGGATTAATGAGATAGTAATATACGTGACAGTGTTTGTAACTGGAAAGTGCCAAGCGAGAGTAACGCATTCATTTTCACCTTTAGCAGGAGGCCTCCACCCAATGGCCTCACACAAGCTTTCCTCTTTTCCTGTGAATTGTCACCCCTGCTCCTGGTTCCCCCAAGGAACAGTGAAGAAAACTGAAGGATTATTCTGCTCAGTTTAATTCACTCACCCAAGGGAAGTAAGGGATGTTTAGAAACACACCCGAGAATCCCATTTTGCCATATCTGTCCCAACAATCTGGTGATTCTTCACAAATCCACAGTGAATTGGGAGAGCTGGATTTTACTACAAGAAAGTTCACACTTAGTAAAAGGGAATCCTTGAGTTAGGAAAATGATCCCAGAAGACCTTACCAGGAGTTTCCTAAAGGACTTTGAGATTAAAGGGAAAATATTACTTTAGTCCTGGGCCAGTGGAGAGACCTGAGCCATATACAATCTTGGAAGGGAAAGAGAAAATGAGAATTTGCTATTCTGTAGGTTTTTTACCTGGAAAATAGAGATAATAACAACCTGCCCTCCCTACTTCTTCACATGGTTTTTTAGAAGGATGATATAAAATAATTACAGTAACAAAAAATAATGATTTAGTTCTTATTTTGTGTCAGACACTGTTTTCAGTGTTTTACACTTAAATTCTCAAAACAACCCCATGCAAGAGGTACAAACGAGTATCTTCATTTTATAGATAAGAAAACCAAGCATAAGAGAACGAAAGCTTTATAAGTGCTTATCAATGATTATCATGACTGAAAGTGGTACTCAAGGTATTCATACTTCTATTGCTTCACCTTATGGAGATTTGAACTTTTAAAAATTAAATGATAGATTTAAAATGAGGCGAGGCTTTCTGGACTTTCTCCTTTGAGTATGGCTCTTCACAGTAGCACTTCTAAGTGACAAAGGGAAAACATTCTCTACGTTGTTTCAAATTAACTGGGTAGTTGGAAGGTTCTGTTATAGAAGTGACATATAATTTGTACATATCTTTCCAGGTTGCCTTTTCTTGATCATCCCAATCTTTTTCTTAAATTCTTTTCCAGTTCTTCTCCAACCCACTTCCAACTCCAAGCCCCCAAGCTGGTGACTCAGTGAGTCCATGTTGTTTTCTGTTATTTGTGCAGTAGCTGAATGCAGTCCACATGCTTCCATTGGACTGCGGGTGCTCTCTCTCTGGAGACCAGGCAGTTGAATCTAGAAGCCCTGTGAGTGATGGACTTGGGCAGTTTTCCTTCAGCCTCCTGCTGTGTGGATAGAGAATGTCACCCCATAGATTTCTAGACTTGAAGATTTCAGAGTGAAGCACTTATTTGTGACATTGGGAATTCTCCATAATTATAATGAGGACAACAGGTTTTGATTTGTTGCATTTCAGGCACACTGTTAAGCACTTAATCTACATTTTTTTTTCTAAATAATCCTATATGTCAGGCACAGTGCTAAGTACTTAACGTGCATACTTATTTTTTTAAATAGTCCTTTGAGATTGCTATTTCACATTTAAGGCTTAAAAAGGATAAGACACTGGAGTAGTGATCAGCAAGCTACAGTTCCAGGCACCTGCATTTGTAATTAAAATTCTGTTGGAACACAGACCTGCCCATCCATGTAAGGACTGCTTATGCCAGTTTTTGTGCTACAGTGGCAGAGTTGAGCAGTTGTGACAGCGACCACGTTGGGTCCACAAGCCTAAAATATTTATCACGTGGCCCTTTATGAAAGTTTATGAATTCCAGCTTTGGAACCAAGCCACCTGCATTTCAGTTGGCTCTGCCTCTTATTAGCTGTGTAACCTGGAATGAGTTACTTCATCTGTCTGGGTTCTGGCTTCCTCATTCATAAATTGGGGATAATAATAGGATCTACATCTTAGGACGTAGTGCACAACAGCAGCAGCATTGTATCACCTGGAAACTTGTTAGAAATTCAAATTCTGCTTCACCCCAGACCTACTAAATCAAAAACTCTAGGGATCAGGCCCAGAACTCTGAGTTTTAACACGCTCTAATGTGATTCTGATGTCCGATGAAGTTTGAGAATCACTGACATGATATTTAAAGTGGCTGCCTGTAGTAAATGCTAGATAAAAGTTGGCTAACATTATTACAGGCATATCTCATTTCCTTGCTCTTTGCTGTATTGTGCTTCACAGATGTTGCATTTTTAAAAATTGAATGGCCCTCCACCAGCAAAAAGATTACAACTGGCTTTATTGTGATACTTACTTTATTATGGTGGTCTGGAACCGACTCACAATATATCCAAGGAATGCCTGTATTTCAGATTGATATTTAATCAATCTCTATGTATTTTAGGTGTTTGTCTTGAAAACTTATCATAAATTTAAAAACTCTTAGCAGGATGAATAATTTTTTACTTTTTTTTGCATCCGCCTAGTACCAAGCACACTTTAGGTACTTATTCAACATGACATGAATTACTGAACAATTTCTAAAATTGGGCTTGTTTTCCTGGACAAGGGTGGCTTGGAATACATGGATAGGCCTCAGCAAATCCTTGAGTCCCCTGAAATTATGCACAAATATTTGCATTTACAGTTAGTTATACACCTTTGTCTGTAGATGGCCCAATATTTTCATCACATTCTCAGAATTCTCAATGTTTTAAACCTCTGCTCCAGACACAAGTACCTAAGTGCCATCATACTGGAATGGGGTGCAATGGATGGATCCTGACCTAGTCCATGGAGCAGAGTAGAAGCTGGAATGCAAAGATGGCCCACTCTCTTCTCTTCTCTATTTCCCCTCCTCTGCCTCTGCCCCAGACACCTCTGCCCTTCTCTTCCCTGATTCACGTTCTCCCAAGAAGAGTGGGATATACAACTCTGTATCCCATCATGGAGATAGATGGCTGTTTAATTTGAGATGAGTGTTACATTACTCATTGCTCAAGGCTCCTTTGATCCACCAACATTTGCTTCTTTTATCCCCGTGTAGTGCAGACATTAGTGCCCTGAATGCTTCCCAGTCTTTCTGTCTTTTAGATGCTGTCAGAGATTATTTACTTGGGAAAGCAGATGGACATCTTGTTTAATGTCAAAATAATTACTATTTGGTTGGCCTCATAGTTTATTTACTCTTTCAATATGTTTATGTTTACATCAAAAGAGCATTGCTAAAATTATATTTCATCTGTTAAAGTGTACAGGATATGACAACCTTTTTTTTTAACCTAATTTTTCTTTTGAGAAGTTGGATTACTAAAATGGTTAGAAGATAACGGAACCAAGTAGGAACAGTCACTTGAGTTGAAATGCACAGCTACATGTTTTTTATTTGAATAAAAGCTGGAAAAAGTCAGTAAACAATGCTTTATACAAGGGGCAATATAATGTAGAGGTTATCAACAGACTTTAAGTCATTTTAAACCCCAGCTCTGCTGCTTACTATTTTGTATGAACCTTAACCTATTTTTTCAATGACTCTGTGCCTCAGTTTTCCCCATCAGCAAAATAGATGGTTTTTGTGAGCGTTAATTAAAGGAGTTCATTTACATAAATCTCCCGGCATGTGCAACAGGCCGTTAAGTATTTGCTGTCATTTAAATAAATATAAGTTTTAAAGTAATTCTACGTATTTGATGGGGAGAGGAAGCAAGCCCTACAAGTTTATGAGAGACTTAAGGATCTTGAGTGAGTCCCCATGAACTCCCACCTTCCATTTTCTCTGGGCCAGTGGTCACCTTGTCTCCACATTGCAAAGCAGGAAGCCTTCTAAATTCCAAAGCCCTGTCCTGACACTAAACAATCATTCCTGATTCTCAGCTGAGCTTATCTCGAAAGGTGTTAAAGAGTGAGGTTTTCTTGGAGAAAATGTGGCTACTATTTCTCTTTTCAAGAAACCATTATAAGGTAGTTCATCTACCTGGGAGAGTTTCTCCAGTCACACACCTTTATGCATTTTCACTGAGCAACTTTTATTCTAGCTCTGTAGTTTACTGAAAAGGGACAAGGAAGGAAAGTTCTCCAGGCAGGTAGCTCCCACTGAATCACTTGAGAAGAGCCACAGAGCCTGGTGATTCCCAACTCAACCTCCGATGGGAGCTCTTCTCGTTATCCTGACCCAACTCTTGTGTGTTATGTTACTTTTTTTTTAATTTTTTACATGACTGAAGCCTTCTATTATAGTAAGCATATACTATTAGATGCTAATTTATTAGATTGTTTCTGGTTGCTTTTCAGCAGTTTTGCTAGCTGTTAGACAAAATTAATGTGGTGGTTTAACTTCAGGTCTGCTTTCTCAAGTTCAATTCCCAAATTTACCATGGCTTATGAAGACTCATTTTTCTTTAAAATGTCATTCTTAGAGCACTTCTGTCCATCCTGGGAGGAATGAATCCAGAAATTGTCACATTTGTGGGGCAGGTTACTGAGTTTGGGGTTTGTTCCAAGTCTGTGGGGCCTTTGAATTCCCCTATTTGCCAAGGAGGGATGGATAAAGTGATTAGAATAGGACTGGAAGAGAAGGCTGCAGGAGCTCATACTCCCAGAAAGAATGAAGAGTGGGGCTGTCTCCTTAACTTCTCCCAAATTCCCCTAGCAGGAGTTCAGGGGCCTCACAGGAGACACACTCTGTCTTATACAAATTAGATGGCATATAGTACTTCTCAGCCAGAATGGCAGGGATTACACATTCCTACTGTGGTGTAAATTCCTTGAGTGTATCTGGCATTAAAGATCTGGCAATAATAACTTCTTATTATTGCAATGCCAGAAATTTCAGGAATAACAACATCAAAAAGACTGAGCTAGGTACAATACTAGGCTATAATTTAAGTCAAGTACTAATGAATTTCATCAAGAAGTGTCACAGCAGGATATAATTCTGTTTGTTGGGAATAAATAGGACCTCAAGAAGCTATTTAGGTCTCTTTTGATGTTAAAAAAATTTTAGAGAACTACATCAGTTGACAAAAAAGTTTAAAAATGTAGGTTATGGTGAAATGGAAATACATTGCTGATAGGAGTATAAGGTAGGCCAAACATTTTGAAGAGCAATTTGGAAATATCTAGAAAACCAAAAATGTGCATACTTAATGATCCACACAGTATACTTCTAACAGATATATCTTAGGAGAGAATCTCACATAAATGCCCGAGGAGACACACAGAATGATGTTCACTGCAGATTGGTTTTAACAGCCAAATATCAGAAACAACCTAATTTATCAATAGAGAAACAGACAACTAAATTATGATGTATTCATAAAATATCATAACAATTAAATGAACTGAGCAGTATGTACCAAATGCATAAATGTTGGAAACAATGCTAAGTGAATAAAGCAAGTTGATGAAGGATGTGTATAAAGATGTGGACGTTAAGACTCTATCCTGATACATATACAGCCAGTAAAAGACTGAAAATACAGAAGAGAAGGATAGATACTAATCTCATGAGAACAGTATCTCTGAGGAGGGGAGCGAATCAAGGAAGAACAAAAAGAGATTGCAACTGCATCTGTAAAAACTTATGACTTAAAAAATAGTTCTGAAGCAAATACATGAATGTTACCATGATAGGCATATAGACGTGTTGTTGTTGTTGTTTTTAATTACCTGAACTTTTTGTACATATGCTTTCTTTTACAGCCTTCCTAATGTGGCTGGCGGGTCAGCTGGCCTTTTTCTCACATTATGTTGCCATAGAGTCTTTTATGGCTAGTAACTTCTTTTATCTTCCAATCCTGAAGCAGATTGGATTTTAGGGAAAGAAAATTTTCTAATAAGTTCTTTCTACCCTCAAGTTCACTTGTGCAGAGAACCGAAAGTTATTTCCAAGTTCAATTAAATCATCAGTGTCCAGATAGAATCACTCCTCTGCCAAGAGATTTCATTCTTCTCTCTTCATGCATGCCCTGACATGTCTCTGTCTAATTTTATTAGCAGATTCACTAAGGTACTGTTTATCCCTCCATTTCAATCATTAATAAATCTGTTATGTGTTTCCATCTCTTTACCTGCCTAAGTTTAAAGAAAGAACTCCCCCTCAGTAGAAACACTAGAGTTGCCAAAATGATTTTGCAGGATTGACTGCTCTCTCACTTTCCTGCTACTTTCTAAAGGTTAAAATAAACACCTGAAGAATGTATTATATCATGAGATCCCAATGTATTGCCCTGCTTACCCCATCTTTTCATTCACATCTTCTCTGTAATCAGCCCAGATTTTAAGAAATGTACCTCTAATTCAAAACATCAGATCAAGGTTAGCTGAATAGAAAAAACAACCTTCAAATTTTCTTGATAAATCTCGAAGGACACTAAATGGGAAATAAAGGAAATAGATATATTGCTACAGGGCTGCTAAATAGACAGAAATGAAAAAAATTAGTGCTCGAAGATGTTACCAAGTCTCTGCTCTCTTCTATTTTCCAGTCACTCCAAGAAGAATTAATGAAAACATGTAGATGGAGGAAACCTGAGGTATAATGAATAACCTTAAAGGTAATGTAAATGTAGATGGAAGAAACCTGGGGTATAATGAATAACCTTAAAAGTAAAGGCAAAAGTCAGTAAAAAGGGGGGAAGGCCAAAATATTTGAATTAGGAAAAAGAGCCCAATTTCTATTATATGCCTCTATAGTTTATAAGCATGCTTATTCATGATAAATTATTATTATTGTGGAACAGATGGATGAATCTCAATCATTATACTATAATGGAAGATTAAACATTTTCTTAACTTCTATTCATCAAATTAAGTCTTTATACTCACAACAAAGGACAATGCATCAGTGTTATCATTAGGGTTTTTTTAGATATAACTTTAGCGTGAAGCATAATAAGACATGATTAATGTAATGACAAAAGTAAATACTAAGTAACATATTTATCTAGATCCTCTTTTTAGTTCTCTTATTTTGTGGCTTCTTAGTCCTCTATGAATTTTGTTAAAGAGAAACAACTATCAAAATCATTTGATCTTTTTTTGCTTAGGTGTTCTTTTTCAGTCACGCCTTTATTTGTAAAACGTTACCTACCCTCTAAAGCTATGAGGGGTTTTCTGGGGAGGAAAGGGAGAAAATATCTGTTCAGCTCCCAATGAGAATACAGGTTTCTCACTTGGTTGAGTTTTGTGTCATATTTAACAGATTCTAAGATTTGGAAGGGACGAAGAGAAATCTCATGATCCAAAGCTTTTCTTATTCATCACACCCCAACATGCAAGACTGCCCCAAACAACTCCAGATCCAAAAAAACATATCCAGTTTTACAATCTGGAGGCAGTTTCACAATCTCCCTCAAGAATGTATTTCAACACTTTTCGTCATTGCCAAGCAATCACTTATAGAGATAGACTGAAAGAACTGACAGCAGCAAAACACTACATAGTAGGCCAAAGAGCTTTGAACTTGAAGTCATGGGACCCACGGCCTAGCCCCCATCTTCCACTTTATGGATCAGAGGACCTCACACATGCTGTTCAGTCTCTTTTTCTCTTTTCTTTTTACTTATAACATTTATTTCCTTCTCTGACTAGATGCACATTAAACATTTTGCATATAACATCTCAGTTTATTCATCAGGAAACTTCCCACTATATAGGTCTTATTATCCCATTTATATCCAGTGTTACTATCCTTGTTAATTTGTAAAGAATTGGAATGCAGTAAAATAGGAAACCTTCAAGAAAAAGTTGTAGAACTAGTTAACAGACTTTATACATAGTTCAATAAAACAGCAACAGTTAAATATCTGAAAACATAATAAAGAGCATCAACAATCAATTACTATGTCAGCACATCATTTATAATGATCCCCAGCTAGCTACATAGATGCTATGTTTTTTAATGCGAAAAAAGTTTTCCGTAGCAAATTTTCTCATCAACCCAAAAAAATTTTAGAGAAAAATTTTTTTCAATTAAAAAAGCCTAATAAAGAAGATGCTAAGTTTGAGAAAGAAAACCGATGCTCTGAAGATGAGGTATAAAGTAGAATACCAACAATACCAAGTCATGACTCTATGATTCTTCCACCTTCCAGAGAGATGCTTACCCCACACAACAAGAAATATTTTAACCTTTCAGGAGCTTATGTTGTTGTTTAAATACCTGCAATGCTGGAATAATTATTCTTTACCTCTATCCCCCAAATAATCCTGATATACATAAATCGTTTTTTTGATAATGATCCAGAAGTCATGTCAGATCTTGGGAGGCCCTGAATTATCATTCCCCACAATAACTATCACTGAACAGAACTGTAACTTCAGAAACTATATAAAGAAAGACAGAATCCTTGCACCAGATCATGTATTTCTCATTTACTTCTATCTTGTTCACATATAATACATGCACGTGCACACATGCACACACATACAGTTTGGGTTCCATATGAAGAATTTGTGATATCTAATCTAAAATATTACAAGGAAGAAAGCAAGTTTGGAGGCAGGGCTAGGCAAAGGTGGGAGTTGTCATACACATGGAGTGTGGTGAGGGAGCCAGCAAGCACATTTATTGTCAAAGAAATACAGGAAATGTTAAAAGAAGCTGGTTACAGAACAGTGTATACAGTATGGTCTCATTTTGTAGACCTGGAAGTATATGGACTAAGGTGTAAACAAGAGTAATCCCTGGGCAATGAGAACATATGTTTCCATTTTCTTATTTTTTATCTGCATTTTCTCATTTTCTTCAATGTACGAACACTGATTTTGTAATAATTAAAGCTTACATGCTAAAGTAGTTATTTCTTTTAAATGGATTACTTTCTCTACACATCTGCTTCACTGTCCCACTTTCTGTCTTTTCATTATAATCTCAGTCACAGGCTAAGGCCAGTGCTTTCCCTTTTGTTTTGGCTGTTGAATGAGGGTTATTAGTGAAGACTGTGCTGGGGAGCTGTGATTACTCTGTCTCTTCCCTGTTCCTCTGACGCACAGCTATGCTTTTAAATCAGTCTGGTGATTGATTCTAAGTTTCGCCGTATGTTAGCTCTATGGCCCAGACAAATGAGTTAACTTCTCTCAGCCTCAGATTCTTCAACTGGTAAATGTGGCTGGATACTTTAACCTTAAGGTACGTTGAGTGAATTAAGTGAGAAAATACAGTAGGCACTAACAGATGGTAGAGCCCTTGATACTATATTGTTTATGTAATTCCATTTTTAGCACACACTTTTCTTCTACATTATTTAAGCACTTATGTGGCAATTATGTGAGGAAATATTGCCAGTGGCTGCTGCCAGGTGGAACCCTGCGTCTCCAGGACTGTTGGAGCCTAAATATGAAGCCTAAATATGATTTCTCACCTACAAAAACCACTGAAGCAGTTAAAGAAAAGTCAACTGCAGTTATACACTTTCTTATTGTCAGGAATGAGGAAATTGTTTCCTGACAATCTGACACGAATGGAGATAGGAAAGAAGATGGGAATAAAATTCTATTATCTCAGTTCACAACTGGAGGAAAAAAAACATACAAAGACCTTGGTATCATCCCGTAAATACCATAGTATATTTAAAATGTTAGAGAAAGTGATAGGAGGGCTCAGACTAAACTGATGCCAGGCATCTGTCATAAACTACCGCAACACTCCTCTGATCATCTCCAAAAGTGTCTACCAATATTTATGATAAACTTGCTAAAGATATGGCTTGCCTACAGTAAGTGAGAGAGAAACTAATTTTGTGACTAGTGGCCAAATAAAAGACTTGGGAAAAGAGATAAGTCTAAAGTGACTTTTTTTTTTTAGTGCAATTCTCTAGCATATGTGATATAAATACTATCTCAGTCTCTCCTATGAAACCTTCAGTAAAATCTTCAGTGTTCACAAATGCTTTAGTGCAAATAAACTCTTCATGATGAATGTAAAGAAATCCTAATTCTACTTCAAATTGTAATTATAGAGACTGCCCTTGGGGCCAGCCAGCATATGAGTCACTTTACTCTGGATGAGTTTAAGGTCCTGTTTAGTGTCTCAATCAGAGCAACCCTGGCAAATTCACAGCATTAGCAATGTGATGCAAATACTTTTATCACATGACTCTCATCATTGATTTAGACAGCAAGATAATATGTCTTGTGATTCTACATAGAAACTATCAAATTTACCAATTCTCACTGCCGCCCAGCCAATCTGATGTAACCCCCAGACCACATTCTCTGAGGCTGAGACCTCATGACCTATCATTACCTCCAGACATACTCTTTCTGAGGGGCATCGTACTAAATGTGCTACCTAGTCATTTGGAAATTAATTCTCCTATCACCCTTTTTTAAAATATCACTTCTGAATATCACTACTACTCTAAACAATGCTTCTTGGATTTCAACAAACTTCCATCTCTATTCAAGTAAATTCTAAGAGTTCAAGTCACTCTGCATATTAAAGTCCCATGGGTGAACTGACCTAGTATAAGGGTCAGGCATTGTTGCAACAAAGAGAAACCGTTCTGTTTTTCAATCAGTAAGAGATTTAATATAGAGAATTGGGTTGTTTCAAATGATGGAAAGTTTCAAGGGGTAAAAGTCAAGTGGCTTCTACTTGACTGGCTTACAAGATCCTAATGTCATCACCATGAAACAGCGATGTTCCTACCACTGCTGCTGCCATTGCTACCAATTCCTTATGCCCAGAAAAATGGAATCCCACAGTGGAGTGTAGAGTCTAACAACTGCCAACACTTGCATCTGGCAGAACCCACTTTCTCCCCTATAGGGAGATAGCTGCCACCTAACTCCTGCCTTCCAAAATACACATAAGTGCGTTTTAAAGACAGAACATAATTCATATGCAGAATCATATCTGCAATGGCATCTGAAAAATAGAGCCTTTAAATTTCCAACACCTTCAAATGGAAGGAGGAGAACTAGTATAGTACATGGCTTCCAATAAGATTAAGTACAACAAATAGAAACTGCTCTGGTTTTCAATTCCTAAGAGATTTAATATAGACAATTGGGGTCTTTCAAATAATAGAATATAAAGTATATTCCACCTACCAAATGAAAAATGCTCATAATTATGAAAGCTAGGTTATGGATGGAGAGTTGTTCTATTCTGTACTTTCACATGTGTTTGGGAGTTGTTTTTCATCTTTGTGAATATCTGTACTAGTTATTCTCCTTTTGTCCCCAAATCACATCCATTTTGTCCTCTTCTCCACCCAGTTCTCTGCTTCTCTGCACTGCATCACTTGGATTCCCTGGCTAGTTATCTTCCAGTTAGATTTGATCAACTTAAGGTCCCTGCTGGAGGTCAGAATATATAAGAGGGGGGAGCCTGGGTATGTCTTCTCCTTTTTTTCTTCCACTGAGTTACTTTAGTTGACAAAAGTTATACTGCCTATTAGGCCCTGCCCAAGAATCTCTCTCTTGCAGCTTTGACTTTCAGTGGGCTCTTTGTAACACTGTGTCCTTTCTGTGATAACAGGTAATGATGGCTTCCTGCTGCTCCTGGTGTCTGAGGCCTCAACACCCTTTGTGCTTCTCTTATTCCGATCCCAACATCTGTAAGTAGTCCTTTCATTGGAAACCTCTTAAACCATCTATTTTCTGCCGGGCTTTCCAGCTCCCCTTTATGATCCTGCTCTCTCCTCGGATGCAGCTCACCACACCCACCAACCTTGGCAGTTCACAGGGCACCTGCATCCTCCTGCTCTTCCTGCCCTCCCCTGCACCTGTATCTACACTACCAAGTCTTTGTGCCCTCTGTTCAGGATCTGACATTGTACCAAATAATTTATAAATTAATTGGTAGCTTAAATTTTTTTTCCAAAGTAAGCTTTCTCAATTTTAAGAAAAGGCACATTGTCTAGGCTTGCAGAGATATCAGTATTATGATAAACATTTCAGGGAAAAGTAGGAGCATATTTGGAGGAGATTGGTCTATAGAGCCTAGAACTTATAAAGAGGAAAGTCTGTTCATCTGGAGGCCTGGTCCTGCCTAAGTGAGGAAATTCAATCCAATATTTAAAAAACAGAGAACAAGCTCCTCAAGGATTGAAATTTTGTCTTGTTCTCAATTCTTTTGCCAGCACCTGGCACAGCACTTAATATGTAGTAAGAATTCCATACATTTTTAAGTGAAGGAATGAAAGAGTAAGCATGGCAGGAGGCTGCTTGGTCTTTTGTCTCTCAGCCTTCTATCTCTTCCACCCTTGTGATGTTGTGGGACACCTTACTTTCAAAGTCAGTCAACACAAAACCCACATTCAGCCCTTAGAATTCTCACTTTGATCTTGGAAGTGTTTCTTCCCCTCTGGATATTAGTGCCCTCATAGGCAGAAAGGCCAGGGTCAGAGATTGTCAACATTAATGACTAAAAAGATATTAAAAATGCTTTCACCACATTTATAATTTGGCGAGTGTTCTTCATTTTATCTTAACTGGTTGATTGCTATGGTAAACTGTGTTTGGGGTATGAATATGGCATTTTGAGATAACATATGTTTCTAAAATATTTCTCACTTGCGTTGATATTTATCACTTTATAGGAAATGCCTGAGGCATCCTACCCATGCAAAAGTGTATCTTTCAAAAAGTTTACAAAAAAATGTACGTAAGAGTAGACAAAGGGAAGGGTAGCCATTATTTTAAAAAGGATAAAGGGCTTCACAGAAAAACTAATATCATGAATCAGATATAACAATTATCAAAAACTGAGAGGCAAAGCATGTTCCATAACCATAAATATACTGCTGATACATAGCAAAAATCTAAAACTTGAGTTTTTCAGAGTAAATTTCATTTTTTGAAAAGACAAACCAAATTTGGGAAACTATTAAAGTGTAGATTAGAATATCTCTCCTCTACCATCCATTTTGTCAGAAGTAATAAAAATACCCAAGCATCTTTATCTCGAGGTAAATAATCATTTTTTGAATAGTGGAAAGGTTGACATGCAAACAAATGCTATTTAAAAATGGGCTTAAAAAGTCTTAGCTCAAAAGATTCAGGCATAGTAAAACTAAAGGAATAAAGGCCATAGGCCCATAATTACTTACTTTCTAAACCAAAAATAATATGTGACTCCACGCCAGTCTAAAGCATTGCATTTGGATAGTTGTGGCTTCCTCCAAAATTTTTAAATAGTGTCCATTAAGTTGAGCAACAAACATAAATATAACCTCAGCCAAACAGAATTCTTACCTTCCTAATTTAGGGATTTCTCTCAGAAGTTTTTGCTGAACTGAGGCAAAATTAAGTTGAGAATAAGAATGTATGTTAAAGGAGAAAATATTTTTTTAGTAAGAGGTATGAAAATTCCCTGTAAGTTTTGAGAAGAGAGCCATCTTTGCTGAGAAAAATCCTACTTTGTATAGGAGGCAGAAACAGTAACTATTCACGAACTGTTAGTTTCCCAGCTCTACTTCCTAGCTCCTTAAAGTTAGTGGAGCCATATGAGGCACCTTCTGGCCAATAAACTATGAGAACTGACACCATATGTTGCTTTGAGATAGAAGCATACATGAGTAACTTGATGTATTGAAATGGTGGAATCTTTGTCAGTTTAGGTCAGGGGATGACCTATATTGGACACCTACCAAGAATAGGAAATAAACTTTCATTTGGGTAGCCTCTAAGATTTTAGAGTTAATTTGTTATAGAAGCTTTATCTTCCCTCTCCTGACTAATATAGATTAGAAGACAAGATCTTGAAAAACCTAGGTGTTCACAGAACTGATCTGCATGAAAATTTGGTCCTTGTTCTAAGAAAGGAAAAGGAAGATAGAGAGTAATATAGGCAGGAAACAAAGGGAGGCTATAAGTTATACAATGAAATCCCCACCTTATAATTTCCAAATCTTAATACCACCAAAACTCACAAGATAGCTACTGTGAGTGCATTATCAGTAAAGCAACTAATCTTTGCACCAGGATGAGGCAGAAATAGCACAGAAGCAGTGCACTTGCACTCAGAAGCAGGATCACAATGAGATCTTCAACCCATGAAAATAGCGGGGATGAGTCTCTCCTTTGTTGAATTCAAGGGTCAAGGAAGCCTCAGCTTTTTTGTTTTGTTTGGCTGTTGGACCACTTGTTATAGTCACAGAAAAAATATTTTGTTTTGTTTTGTTTTACTTTAAAAAAATTACTTTCACTTGATTCAGTAAAATCAAGGCAGTCAAGTTATATAATCATAGAATGTAAGGCTCTTGGTGTTAGAAAGAACATTAAAGGTCACCTACTCTAACCCTCCCTATTCCCTCTTTCTAAGATAATCCCACTAGATGTCTTCAGAACTTTGCTTGGCCATCTCCTGTGTCAGAGAATTCACCATCTCCCAAAGCAACCCATTTCATCTCTGCATGGCTCTGACTATTTCTAAGTTCTCCCTTACTCTGAGCTGAAGTCTTTCTCTCTGTAACTTTTGCTCAGTGGCCCAAGTTCTACCTTTTGATGGATACAAAACGAATATAATGCTTCTTCCACAAAATAAATTTTCAAATACTTGAAGGCAGCAATAATCATATCCTCCCCCTCTGGAAGTTATTTTTGGAAAAGTATTACTCACATTCCATTCACCAAGCCTCAAAGAGGTCTGTCCCTTTTCTTTTACTAATTATTCTGCCCTTCAGAAATGGGTTAGATGGCAGGAAGGAGGAATAAAAGGGAATACAGATCATGTTAATATCATGTTAATATCAACCAAAGACCTAATTAAGCAAGATTTCTTGTCTGCTCATTACTTCCTCATGAATCTCACCTCTAGGGACCCATTAAATGGGTGAGAATTTGAGTTGCCTTTTGAGTAAATCAAGTAAGGACTGCCCTCATGGTATAATCTGAGACTATGCCAGAGCCCTCTGCCTCAGAATTTCAAACCCAACACAAAGCATTCAGCCATTCTTTCTTCTCTATAACTGGGTTTCCCTGTTATGTTTCATAATAACAATTATGAAACACTTCTCTGGCTACAGCTCATTCACCAAGATAAGACCTCCCATTCTCATTGGCTAACAGCACTCCAGAGTCAAAGTTAAAGTTTATATAGCTGATGCTGGGCATTTAAATGGTGCTGAACTGAGGAAACATTTCTCCTCCATACTTTTCTGATCTTGTTTATAACATGAACTCCCAGTGTATTATGCCCCCATTCTTACTGACTTTTCAAACAATTCTTTCAGATTTTATTTTCAGTCCTTGATTTTTGCCACTCAAACTGGGCTGGAGGAAACCTAAGAAACAGATTTACTTCTGATCATTCCCTTCTAATTTCTAGGCTTTGTCCAAATTCAGGTTCCTATTCCTCATGAGAGTAAACCCTTAAAGATTAGCTCACCAGGTCCTTTAGAGATGTTCACACAAGTCTAAATTCTAATGTAAATATGGCTTAGGTTCAAGCGGAGAGTCAGGACTGCATGTTTCTGATTCTTACAAGTTTTTAGTTTGAAGATGAAATGCTTGAATCATACTAAAGTAAAAGGATTTACAATAGGTATATTTTGGTGGCAAAGCAGTTGTTCTACATAGCCCAATGGTAAATTCCAATACATATTTAAAATGAGGTGGGGAAATTAAAAGTGAATTTGAATATCCATAATGTAAAGCTTCTGTTTCATATCCTGGCTCTTACCAGCTAAGTGACCTTGGGCAAGTTATTTAATATCTTCTTTTTTGGTTATATGACTTGCAATATTAGATTAGTTTCAGTTATACAACACAGTAATTAGACATTTATAGAGCTTACAAAGTGGTCACCAGCATACCATTCATCACCATACATAGTTATTACAATATTATTGACCTATATTTTCTATACTGTATATTATATCCCCACAACTTACTCTGTAATTGGCAGTTTTTACTTCTTAGTCCCATTCACCTTTTTCATCCATCCTTCCACCTCCCCCCATTCTGAAAACCAAGTTTGTTTTCTGCATCTATGAGTTTGTTTTTGTTTTGTTTGTTCATTTGTTTTGTTTTTTAGATTCTACATATAAGTGAAATCATAAAGTATTTAAGTCTTTCTCTGTCTGACTTATTTCACTTAGCATAATACCCTCTCGGTCCATCCATGTTGTTGCAAATGGCAATATTTCATTCTTTTTTATTGCTGAATAATATTCTATTGTATATATCTGTATATGTATTGTACATCTTCTCTATCCATTTGTCTGTAGATGGACACCTGGGTTGCTTCAATATCTTGGCTATTGTAAATAATACTTCAATAAACATAATAGTATATACATCTTTTTAAATTAGTGCTTTTGATTTCTTTGGATAAATACCCAGAAGTGGTATCGGTGGATCATACAGTAATTCTATTTTTAATTTTTTGAGAAACCTACATACTATTTTCCACAATGGCTGCACCAGTTTACAGTCCCACCAGCAGTGCACAAGGTTCCTTTTTACCACATTCTTGCCAACACTTATCCTTTGTTGTCTATTAGAAAGTAGGCATTCTGACAGGTGCGGGGTGATAGCTCATTGTAGTTTTGATTTGTATTTCCCTAAAGATTAATGATGTTAAATATCTTTTCATGTGTCTGTTGGCCATCCATATATCTTCTTTGGAGAAATATCTGTTCAGGTCCTTTGTCCATTTTTAAATAGGATTGTTTGTTTGTTTGTTTTGATTGAGTTATATGAGATCTTTCTATATTTGGATATCAACATTTTATCAGATGTGTTATCTGCAATTATCTTCTCTCATTTAGTAGGCTGCCTTTTCCATCTTGTTGTTTCCTTTGCTGTGTAAATTTTAGTTTTATGTAGTCTGATTTGTCTGTTTTTGCTTTTGTTGCCTTTGCCCAAGGGGACATATCCAAAAAAATATTGTTACGACCCATGCCAAAGAGTTTACTACCTATGTTTTCTTCTTCTAGGAGTTTTATGGTTTCAGGTCTTACAGTTAAGCTTCTAATCCGTTTTGAGTTCATTTTTTTGTATGATGTAATAAAATGGTCTAGTTTCATTTTTTTGCATGTATCTGTTCATTTTCCCCAACATTTATTGAAGAGATTGTCTTTACTCCATTGTATATTTTTGCCTCGTTTGTCATAGATTAATTGACCATTTAAATGTGGGTTTATTTCTGGGCTCTCTATTCTGTTCCATTGATCTGAGTGCTTGTTTTTGTACCAGTACCATACCATTTTGATTATTATAGCTTTGCAATATAATTAGAAATCAAGGAGTGTGATGCCTCTAACTTTGTTCTTCTTTCCCAAGATTGCTTTAGCTATTCAGGGTCTTTTATGGTTCCACATAAGTTTTAGAATTTTTTGTTCTAGTTCTGTGGAAAACACCATTGATATTTTGATAGGAACTATTAAAGTTCTTTGAGTCTTTATTTTTACATCTCTAAAATGGTGACAATATCAGTCCCATCCCCATCACCCTCAGTATTTTTGTAAAAATTGCATGAGGTAATATACATAACTAGTACAATGCCTAGTACAAAATGAGTCAATAAATGTTAGCTATTCTCCTTCCCTCACCTACTCAGCTTTCTTCCTTTTTCTTATCCAAGAAATAGAGAAATGTGTGGATTAGTGGGAGAGGCTAGACCTACAGTCTCAAATGCAGCAGTTAGACTAGCCTGCCCTCACCCTGTAACAACTGAGAAGGGAGCAAGTGTTCTTCTCACTTCTCACAAGGTTGACTGAGAGTGTGAGCAAAAGTAAGGCTCTCTGAGGAAAGGCTGCAACCACAGTCAGTGTTCATGGGAACTTGGTAGAGAAGGGAGGGGGAGGCAAGGGTCAGGTGTGATACTTTCTTCACTCATATGGAAAGAAACACTAATAGAACTACCCCTCCCCCCCAAAAAAACTAAGGAGTGTATGTATACCCGTGCATGTGGTATATCTATTTGTCTTCTTTTCAAAGAAAGCCAGGATCTTTTACAAAATGAAAGCAAAATAATAATATCCAACAGTAGAAGAGAGGCAGCATATGCTTAGCACAGTATCACACAAAACAAAGCAACCTTAAATAAGAAGCACTTTATCTAAATGTTCATAGAAGCAGCATATAATTATCCACTTAGAATAGAAGAGGGAAAAGAAGGTTTTAATGCCAGATCTTTCTTACTTGCCATTTTTCCCAGTGCACCTCAAAAAAGGGAAGAATTATTTTAATAAATAAAGCAAGACTCTGTCCCACCTCTCCCCCTGTACCCTCCCGTCCCCACATCTGCTGGGGAACCGCAAGGCATCAACTCAGAGGGGAGGCTGCCACCTACTGGGCCACCACTAACATTCCTCAACATTTTTTTGTCAGCCTTTCAAGGATTCTTTCAAATCCCAATTCGTCCTGAAGTTGCTTTGTTAGTGACAGTGACAAAATCATAACCCAAGGTACTACTGTACAGAAACTTAAAAACTGCAGCATAAATTAATCATTTGACAGCCTTTAGCAAACTTCACAGCAACATTTTTGCCTTAGGCATCAGAGAGCCTGCATTCAAAGGGAAAAAGAAACCTTTCTCTGAATTTCTGTTGTTGTTTTCCAAGGACAAAGTGCTTTAATAGTTGGTAAGTGCTGCTAATTGCTCCCTGGACAGCCCTAATCTAGCCATTTCCTCCCTGCCTTATACTCCATAAATCCTTCAGAGGACTAATATATTGGTTTAGTAGTCCTCAAAAGTACCCCTTTGATTCAATTGGTTTACATGTTTACAAATAGTTTCTCTACCCCCACCATTTGAAAGAGCCTATTTTTAGAAAATCTATTATTGATGCTCTGAACAACTCTAGGTTTATCACAGTATCACCAAGATCAATCTACAAACTCCCTTCCTTCCTTCCTTCCTTCCTTCTTCCTTCCCTTCCTCCCTACCTCCCTCTCTTTCTTTCTCCCCTTCTCTCCCCCTCCCTCTCTCTCCCCCTCCCTATCCCCCTTCTCCCCTTCCTCTCCTCCTCACACCCTCCCTGTCTCTCTCCATTCCCTTTCTCTCCCTCCCTCCCTTTTCTCCTTCCTTTGTTAGGACACACTACCTTGCACTCAATAACAAGCAGAAAATCTGAGCTCTCTGCCCCTAACCAATTTTATGCCCTGAACAAATCATTGTGCCTTGGGTTCTTTATTTACGAAGCAGGAAGAAAACTGCTCTCCAACAGAACTCTAATAATAGGTGCACAGCTCCCAGCTCTGTCAAGATGAAGCACTTTCTCTTACTCTGAATCCTCCAACAACCCTGCCCATGAGATAAGAATCATCACCCTAAAGTGGATAACTGATTACCAAGGTCAACCATGGAGTAAATAGAGGTAGATTTCACACTCAGAACTTCCAATCCTTGTGGGAAACTATTCTGCTCTCTCTTGTGCATGAGTTGGAGTCATATGTGAATGCACTCGATAAGGATAAAGCTATATGCAAATTCATGTTCCATAAAGAACAAATACTAGCCTTTGAACTGATAATTTGGAAAAACTGGTAGCCAACAAATACTTGGGTACTCTAAGATATAAAAATAGTTGCCTATAAGACTAGATGAGCAAGAAAGATGGATGGATGGACAGATAAATGAATAAATGGATGAGTAGGTTAGAAAGAGCTCTTCTTTTTATGACTCTTCCTTAGCAAAGTTGCCCGTTATTCAGAAGGAACATTTTCTGATTCTTTTTCCTTTCAGGCTTTTTTCTCCCTGCATGTTTGCAGATTGCTTAATTACATCATTGGGCTTTGGAGCTCGTACGTTACAGATATACATGATCATCCAAGTCATAAACCTGCATATTTTCCCATTAAGAGTAATTATAGCTCTTACCACCACTGCCCACACACTTAAGTCCTGCAGGCCTGGGCACACTGAAGTAATCATCTTTTGAAAATGAACTTGATGGGCAAGTGTTGTGTGCACAATCAGCAATAAGCAAGATGAAGTGGGAAAATTTCCATCTCCTCCATTATTGAATAGCTCAAACAATCACATTCCCATTATGTCATCACAGTGCCATGCAGGACACTGAGGTGGTTTATGTTCTCCTGAAAAGTGAATTAGCACTAAATGGGGAGACAAGACCTAGGAGATGCTGGATTGTACCTGTTTCTCCGTGGATTAACTTTCTGAGCACGTATACATCACCCATTTCCTGGCTCAATTTCATTGTCTACAAAATGGGGTTTAAAAGATGCTTTAAAAACCTCCAATCATCAAATCTGAGACAGGACAGTCTTATAGATGACAGCATAGCTTTTTATACTGATGAAGAGCCCAAGTTCTAAAACACTGGCTCCTGTACTTTATCAACTCTGTAACTGTGGGTGTGTTACTTAACCTCTCAGAGCCTCAGTTTCTCCATCTGTAAAGAGAAGATAGTGGTAATCCATGCCCCTAGGGATTCAGTGAGATCCCACTTGTAAAGCTCTTCACTCAATGCGTGGTACAGGTGAAAGTCCAATCAGCATTAGCTATTATTATCACTGAGTCTAAACTGAGAGAGTCTGGGACTATTTAACAGAGCCCAGGCAACACATTTAAATTAAAAACAATAATTGCTTGCCAGATAACAATAAAAAAATATTGTGAAGGGGTTACATGTTATTTTAATCAGTGGATCATGAATGGGTTCAATTTCAAAGGCAAGAGGGAAACAAGCTAGTAGATGTTTTAAAAATATTAGATTGTACCTAAGAAAAAGCTATTTAAATAACTGGTTAGTAAATAATCTGGTTGCTTCAAGAATTAATCAATTATTCTTAAGTTTAAAAAATAAATCTTTTTGTTTTATTTTCAATACAGAGAAAAAGTATTCATTGTCAATTTTTTTGGATTTCAAATAAGCAGTGAAAAGCCTCCATTAAAATTACCTATTACCACCTAGAAACAAGGGTTAATATTTGTTATATAAATCATTCCACTGGCTCTCATGTTGAACTCCCATATATAATAAATGATGTTTGTCTGTACACATTCTTCTCTACAAATATTATTCTTTTCACTTAGCCATGTACTATAAACACCCTTCCATATCGCTTAATATTCTTTGTCATCTTCTTAATGGCTAGGTGATTTTGTATTTAATTAATGTAATGTGTTTAACCAAGCCTCCATTGTTAGTTATTTAGGTTTATTCCCAAATGGTTGTCATAAACATCCATGTAGCTAAGTCTTTGGATAGATTTCCAGAAGTGGGTTTCCTAGATTAATGAGAAAACACTTTAACAGTTGGTTTTTAACTTCCCATATTTTAACATGATTTGTACACATAGACACATCCTCATTTTAACTACAGTTTGGTGTCCCTACTGGAATAATGTGTGTGTTTCTTCTGGCAGGTTCTGTAGGCACTACCCGGTGGTGCTGCAAGCAGCCAATAGCCAAGGGCTCTGAGCACAATGTCTACCTGAGCCCCAGTAGACTAAACATGTCACATTTGTAACTTTCCTAGCTGTGCCTCCCACAAGCTGGGACAGTCCTTTTTAAGCTTAGTATCCTAGCCAAAATACCCAACTGAATATGATTATCTAAGTGTCTGGGTATCTTGGTTTTCCAGGATACATTTGGTGTTACTGAGTTGAGTAGGCTGATGTTCAAAACTGTGTAGAAAGTTCAACTATTATTCAAAAATGATTTGAAATATAAACTGATATGGGCACGGAATATCTGGGAAGATACATAAGCAACTGGGGACAGGGTTTGCCTCTGTTTAGGAAAAATGAAAGAAACAGGAGAGACTTACTTTTCACTCTATTCTATTGCACAGCTTTAATTTCTTACCATGTGCATGTTGTCAAAGGGGACATTTTTTAAGCAAGAAAGATTAAGCCCAAAAGAAATAATGTATGCATGTATATGTTTTCCATTGTCAACTACTGCATTATTAACACATAAGCAAAAATAAAACACCTGAGTGATTTCACAAAAAGGATATAGTTGAGTAATTAAGAAAGAATACAAGGTCTCGAGCCAGACCACCTGGGTCCATAATGCAGCTCTGTCACTTGCTAGTTATGTGATCTTGGACAACCACTAAGCTATTCTGTACCTCAGCTTTTTCATCTATAAATTGGGGCTAATTTTTGAAACTGCTTCACAGTTAACTAGCATACTGCACGTGATCATTGCATATTACCTATTGTTATTGCAATTTTTCTTCACTCAGTGTGTACAATGTAATAATAATAATAATAATAGCAACAAAGAACCTTCCCTAAGATTTGCAGATTTTGAAAATTAGAAAAGCATTTTTACTACAAGTGTCTAGCTGATATTATAATGTTATTTACAAATGCAAAGAGTCAATGGGAGGGAGGGAAAATTGTAAAACTTCCCTTTATTAGTAGTGATTCCAAATTTGAGAAGTGCCACAAATCTTAGAAAAAGGGGATGACGCAAACCATTTGGGGAGTTTGTTTTTGTTTTTCTCATTTGTGTGTGCATGTGTGTGTCAATGTGATTTTGTTTATTTTTTGAGTGTGGCTGGTAGGGGTGGGAGAGGGAGAGACAGTGATTAAATAGCAAAGCTGAAGTTACAGTACCCATTTAATTTGATTGCCCCTTAAACAACTATTTAAGAAGCACATGTTTTGAAATCAGTATTTGCCTAAAGAATCCATTCACAAGACAGGATTGCATTAAAAATTCCTGAAAACATTCTAATCCCACCTACTGTGCATAATGTGCTCAGTCATTGGAAATGTATTGCTGGCAAAGTAGGTGATATGGTGACGGGGACAAGTAGGCTCTGCTGTCACACAAACCTAGATACATTATTTTGCCCAACACTTTACTAAACATGATAAACAGAATGTTGTTATGCCTGTTTTATGGGTGACCCCTGCTGCCTTATTGCAATGTGGCTCTTCCCAACCCGCCACTGTCATTAGAATGAGATTTCCTCTCCAGGATTTTAGGTTCAGGCATCCCAAATTCAGGTCAACATATTTAATTAGTGAGAGTACAACAGACTATTTATGAGGATTCTATTCTGAGGTCTTAGCAGATTCAGCACCGTGCTTCTCACACAATAGGCATTCAATAAGCATTTGTTAAATGAATCCCCAAATTTATCAAGTGAACATAACACAGTATTTCCCCCCATAAATACTGGGCAATCCCAAATGCCCTGGATCTGCCACTTTCAGGCATAAATAATAAGGCTGTATTGTTTGGTCCAAGTGCTTCCCTTAGCGCTTCCTTGACTGCCAAAGGTGATTCAAAGTGTGAGAACTGGGTCTATGCAAGAACTGTCCAGTTAGAAAACATTTTCATTGTACAAATGTAGCTTGTGTTAAGCTTAGAATTGTGACTCCCAGAACTGCCCATGATAACACTTTTAAAAATAAAATGAAAATCGGCTTGTTTCATTTCACTAAATTATTCAAAATCTAAGAATTTTGAAAAAGTGGGTCCCACAATAAATGATCTCAAAGTTTCAAGACAGAGACAAATGTCTCCCCTGCCTTCCTCTGATGACATGGGCCGCTTGCCTGGTCATTTAGGAGGAAGCGATGAGCAGAGATCATTCTATGTATCACAGTGCTCAGTGTTCCTCTTGTGGACTAGATATTTTCTTTGTACAGTGATATAACTGCACGACATAATTTTGAAAAAGGAAAAGTTAAAATGTTTGTACTCATAAAAATTGAGTGAGCTGTATTTAAACCACCTAAATTAGAATTTATCAAGATACAGATCCAGGCATTTCAAAAGCAATATGGTTCTGAACACAAAAATGCTGATGGATACAGATTAAATGATGGGATAAAATGCATGTCTTGTCAGTGACCACAAGCTATATGGCATTACTATTATTAAATCTCCCCCACATACAGGGAACAGCTCTATTCTTGGGATGCAGTCTGTCTTAACAATATTAAAGCTGATGTGGGAATTAGGGGTTTGTAGGCATTCTAATTATAGTACATTTGTTTTATAATTTTAACAGGTTATTGTATAAACATTTTTAATGTATCACCATTAATAGGCTAAGCAAAGAAATCTATTTCTGCCAACAGATAGGAAATAAATCTTCACTATCTCTTTGGAGCACTAGTTTATGTTTAGAACATCACACCTTTTCTGAAAAGCTGTTGGAGACATATGCTCTCATTATTATCCTGCAGTGATTTATCACTTAACTCTGAAACACAATATACTCAGCTTACCCACTAACTGGTATCCTATTCCATTTACCATTAATTAACTCAAAATACGTTAACTTTTACACAAACAAAGCTTTTTTGACAATCTTATGTTTTAAACCTCCAAATGATATTCATACATTTCTTTAGCTAATATTTACTGAGAAGCTATTATGTGTCTAATACTGTTACTCGATGGTACTTTTTTTGGCTTCTCAAATATAGCTGAAACTTTTAAATGAAAATTTATTTTCAAAAAAGAAAATTTATAAGAACAGCCTCAGTGTCAGAGTACAAAAATATAAGATTGTGAGTTTTCATACCCACTATACCAATAATACACTGTGTGATCCAGAAGTCATGTCTCTCTCTGTGCCTCTTGTTTCTTCACCTGCACAGAGTAGTGAGTAACTCTCCCTGACCTGATTCATCTGTTAAGAGAAACAGCTAATAAAAATTGTTGTAATGTACCATGAATATTGAAAAGCACATAATCATGATGATTAATAATAATGTACAAAGCTCAACTATTGAAATAACTCTCTGGCATCATTCCAAATCAAGAAATATAAGCTCTGGCCTTACATATTAATGAAGAGAAACAGTGCAAGATACTCTTATTCTGAACATGGTGATGACTATCTTTAATTACACTGTATTCAATAACGTGTGTGTGTGTGCGCGCGCGCGCGCACGTGCACATTTCAAACTAAATGTATTATAATCCTCTGAACAATATATCTAGGGTTCAAATAGAATCTTTCCCAAACCAGGCATACATATGTATGTCTGTATCCAACCTTGAAATAAATACTCATTTTGTTAGAGAAGGTAAGCAGCTAGCAATTCTCTGTTAAAGAAAACTGACTCTGATTTCCTCAAAATCTGTCATCTTTACGTTAGCTAACTATCTGGTACCTAATGAGAAAAACAAATTGCTTTTACTTTCCACATAAGACATTTGCATTTAGAACTTTTTTTGGCTCATAAAAGGTTTATAAAGCATCCATTCAAATCGTTCTCCCTGCATTTTTCACCTAAAAGGGTCTTTATGAAATCTTACAGTAAATTTAATAACCCTCTTCAATAAACATGAGCTTTTATGAGCATGACATATCTAAATAGACTCAATGGTTTGGGAATAAAATCTGCATCAGTAATATTTTCAATGTTGTAATATACCACATATTTTTAAAAGCCACATACAGAGCAGACCACTGCATTAGAAAAAAAAAATTATACTCCAAGTTTAAGAAAGCAACTGGTCAATGAACACCTGAGTGACTCATTAAGTTAAATGTGAAATATCCTGATGTGTACAACATCGAGCTTCATAATTTTCAAACATTAACATCTCTCATTTTCTTCCATTTTCAGCAAATGCACATTATAGAAATAACTTTAGAAATGGCCTTCAGTAATCTTTCACACTAGGTTTTTCAGGAAAGGGACCTTCACATGAAACATTTCCCCATTTCAATCACCTCCGCAGGGGACTTCTGCTTGGGTGAACCTGCTGACATGAGCCCTATTGCTCCAGGCATCTCATAGCTTCTTTTCACCAGTTAAGCTACCAAATTAGGCATGAGACTGGGACCCTCATTTCTCCTATTGCTGGTGTGTATCAGTAAGGAAGACAGGAAAATGCTAGTGACTTTTTGTATAGCTGCTATATAACAAGAGAATGAATTGTCAAAGCCCTGGAAACTCCATCTTTCTTAGTCCCATCAAAGCTCATCTAGCTACTGCTGATACTGAGACTTGCCCCTCACCTTCAACTTTGCCTTACTAGCAAGTAGCAATTTAAAATTCAGCAATGCAGAGCATTCAAAGAGTCAGATATCATGACTATGGATTCAGTAGTTACTGAACATCTATCTACATGTGCTAACAGCTTGGGCAAACATTCAGAACAGCCCACCCTTACTGTCTTAAGATAGCTCATTTCCCACAATTAAACATATTCTTGAGAAGTTGTATGTAAATTGTTTCCTTGATAATTCACAGTTATAACACACTAAGGTATTATAACTAAAAAACGATGAACGTTTTATACAATTTTCTCCTTAATTTTTAAAATCATGTCTTTTTAAAATCAAGATTCGCATATTTAAATCCAGGTTTGCTTAAAGTAGAATAGATAGGATGAGAGAGATCAGTTAAACCCAAATAAAACCACGGATTCTCGTTTTAGTCCTTACTGCTGTCTTCTCTTGCCCTCTCATATTTTTTTTCATCAGACTTTCTAGTGAAAACCGAATAGAAGAAAGATATCCAATAGTCAAAAGAGCTGTTTTCTGTCTTTGAGTTCAAACATCATTAGATGATAAAGGCCAAGAAGCAGATGTTGTGAGTAGAAGAGCTAGGAATAAACATAAGAACTCAGAAGGAAATGATTCAATGGTGCCTTGGGGTTTCTATCGCATTCATCCTTCTGTTCTTATTCCCTTGAACTCTCCACACCTTGGGGCACAAGAGCACATGGTAACCAAAAAGGAGCCTTCTTCTTCCATACTCATTTTTTCCATCAGTGACCTCAGGCTAAAACCATCAGAACTGCCTGGCCAGCCTGCCTCTCCTGTTCAAACTCCCTGTCCTCACCTGAGCCTCATTCTCTGTTATTGTAGGATACTCAGCCAGAGGAGAGTGAGGCACTCCCAGAATGCCCAGGCTCCACCTTGAAATCGTATCCTGGTCTACCCTTGAACAGCAGTGCAATGAAGCAATGATTCATCCAAAGGCTGACAAAGAAAACAGAAATAGATGAGAAGGGATTCTACTAATCAACAAAATAGGTCACTGTCCCTAACTAGCCAAGAAATAGGAAAGTGGCTCTTAAGCCTGGTTTTAAAATGTTTTGCAGAAACTTCAGACATGCCTGCTGCCACAGAGCCATGGAGGGTACCTGCTGGCCTTGCCCACCTGGACCAGAGAATCCAGTGTTAGTGCCACAGGGCCCCCAGTGGTCACAGAGTTTTCCTAAGGCCCACATAGCTGTGCCTACTAAATGTTCTATTCCCAAGAATCAGTGAAGCCTACTGCTCCAAATTAATGCATTTTTAAAAATACCAAATAAAATGAATGAGGTGATGATACAGAGGAAAGAAAACATTTTAGGATAATGAGCATGGAGCACAGAGCTTCATTCTATACAGGGGGAAATAAAGGTCAGTAAATTTAGCACACACATAACAGTCCTCACAAATCATCTCCTAATTAATCCTCATCCAGCCAAAATGTACCAGTTTAACCTTTTCATTCTGGGCTTCTCATAATATTTACAAAGCACTGTCTCTCAACAGGAATGGAAAACACACCCATTCCAGAACCTTCCGGACTGAGTGTGCCCCTAGAGGAACTCCTGCAGGACAGGATGAGAGGATGCCCAGCACTGTCTCTCCTCCTGCTGGGAAAAATATGGAGTCTGCCCATATAATTAAAAACCGTAATTCAGTTATTTAGGGCTGTTGTCTGCATGTTCAGTGCCAGAGTTACACATACTGGGTGGCAAAGGGATTTTGGGTTTTGTTCAGTTTTCAAATAACAGTAATATAATTGATCTTTCTAAAACAATGAAGCTGACCTCAATGAAAAACAAGTTGCACTTGCATCCTCCCCATGAGCATAATTGGTGATTTATTAGAAACCTTGTCAAAAGGTGACTCAAATAAAGAACATTCCAGAAGGCACTGGGGCAGAACCTCCAAAACAATTATTTTCAAATACAAAATTTCTCAGGATAAGTATATTGATAATCAACTTAAGGTTTTGAAAACTTCAATTTGGAAACACTGCCAGGAAGTGCAATACATGTCACCTACCTAATACTGTCATTTTTAACCCCTGTAGTGCTAAAGTAGCACCACTCTGAACAAAAAAAGTTCAGAAAATGTAGTAATCTGAGCTTTTGCATCATGCCCTCCACAATTCCAGGTCCACTCCAGCCAGCACACAACCTTCTACCCACAATGTCAAAATTATTTTCATCACTATCACACAGAGACAGAAAACCATGAAAAATCAGAGCTGGAGGAGGGCAGGCTTAGCCCCTGGATTATAATAACAGTGGTGTTGGCCTGAGTAACTGGCCTGAATAATAGATAACATTTATGAATACTTTCTGTGTATCATACACACTTTTAAGTACATTATATTTTTAATCTATTTGGCCTCTATGACAACTCGAGGTAGGTACTATCTATACCAGTATTGTAGATGAGGAAACTGAGGCACAGAGAGATCAAACAATTTGCCTAAGGTCACACAGTGAGGAAGAGGAGGCACTAGACTATGAATTCCTCAGGGGTGGAGTTGATATTTTATTCAACTCTGTATCCCATCAACACCTAATCCAGTAGTTTCCACCTGTATAATTTGTAAAACAGAGTTTGTTGAACAGAATCAGGCTGAACTGAATAATATGAGGAAAGTAGAGAAAATTGCCTGAGGCTATAGAGGGGATATTTACAAAATATTCTGTGAGCAAAAAGTGGTCTCCTAATCCTGATCAGTATTTTGGGTTTATACATTCATTGGACAGCCTTCTTTCTAGATACACAGCACGTTAGGGGTCCATGTAAACCTCCTTTTTCCCTTGATCTTGTCCTTTCCTGAGTGGTGAGTAATGATTACAAGTATTAAGCAATGTGTCCTACTGTTGTACAGTCTTGTGGCACTGAATCCTTAACTCTTTGGAGGTCTGCACTAACTCCAGGTAGTGTCAAAATTGAATCAAATTGAATTGTAGCACACTCAGTTGGTGTTGGCAGGAATAGAAGAATTGCTTGGTGTGGAAAATGCCACACATTTGGTGTCAAAAATGTTGTAAGTAAAAATAGCTTAGGATGTCTTTTTACATATGCCTCAGAAAATTTGCATAGTAAATTAGCAATGATGGAGATATTTTCTCATAGGAGAGTATAAAAAGTGAAAATGTTATTCTCTAAGCAACTACCATATAATTCCTCCTCAGAGAGAAAAGTACCTATGTTGCATATTTTCTGATAAGATTGTTGGGACAGAAGCTGCTGAGCTGCCCTTCCCCTAGACCTCATTTCTGTTCTGAAAACAGAGGAGGTATGTGTTACTCAGGAGAGGCTAAGGAAAGATGAGCGAGAAGGAAGAGCAGACTTAGGAGCCTGGTGGACAGTAGGAGGTAAATTTACCAAAGTCACAAAATGCTTTGTGAACACTGGTTAGGGAGAAGATTAACTGTCAACTAACTGGGCTTTCTGTCTAGATCAGCATGGCAGTGGGATTGAAGCAGCAAATGCACTCAGATGCAAGAGTCAGACATAGAAAAATAGAGTTAGGAAGGAAAGTTCCAGGGGAAGGGCATTCCCTGAAACCCACAAAAACACGGGAGTGGGGAAAGGGAAGGTGGCTGAGCCAAAGATATATGAAGCTCCCACAGCCAGAGAGGCCTCATGTTTTCTAGGTGACTCATGTGTTTGTCCCTTCCTTGCCCTCGTACTTCCCATCTTCACCCTCTCCTCTCATTGCCTATCTCTTTCTCCTGCCCAATCAGTGATAGTTCACAGATATCTCATTCCCAAACATTCCCCCTTTTTATGTGAAGCCATTTATAGAGTCATCCAGATTCCTGCTCTTGTTAGAGAATTTCTTCATTGGCATTCCGATAGTACATGAATCACACACCACACAAATAACCTGGTCCACAATTTACCCACTCACACCTGGGGATGTTTCAGTTTTACAGTTAGTATACATACTGAGCAGAGTAATTTAAAATAAAGAATTGGATGACTACATATTATAATTTGTCATTGTTAAAGAATGAAGGTGATTGGATAAGTAGACAGGACAAATGCATGCAAGATAATATCGACAGCATGTTGACTAATCAAACACCCAATCATCTCACCTGCCACAAGTGAGAATTTGGTTAAACATTTTGATGATGTACAGAATAGCTTGCAGAGGGATTTGTTTCCAGGTAATTGGCAGGAACTGCAGCTCATTAAATTAGCTCTCATCTGACATGCCAAATGATACTCACAGTTGATCCGTTAGATCATCAGTAAGCAATAGTGTATCTCTTCTATAAGCCAGGATGACAAATAAGCAATTTTAGCCAAAAGGGTTAAGGCCAGTGCCAATCATTATTCACAATGCAATTTAACTGATTCTCTGGCAATCAATACCATGCGTTCAAAATGCAATACAGCAGTTACTTGTAAGACCCTTTATGTGAATATTCTGCCAGAGTATAAACAAATGAAATACTAAATAAAGACAACTCTCAAATGTAGTATTTGTCATCTGATTTTAAGGGAGTGAGGAATCAGTAAACTTGGAGTCATTCACATTGGACAGTTGCATAATGGAACAGCTACATTAAGAGAGCTCCTATCCAGATTATTGGGCTAAACCAGTCAGAAATCATGAAAGGGGGCAGGAGAGAAATGATAGCGGCTGGTTGAATGCCCACACCAAGTTTATCAGCTCATCAGGAAATCTGGATAATGATGGATAAAACAGCTCTAAGTGGCTACATTTTGCTTTCCCTTTCCATGCACTTGAAATCAAGGTCTTTGCATGAGATAGCTAAAGGAGAGATTCTGCACCATTGCAATGTCTTATTCAATTTACCCATTGACATGGCTGGCCCTTGTCTGACAATAGATGCTATTTCCTTTTCTGACTGAACTTTTCTCATCTTGGCTCCTGACATTATGGCAAGATTCTAAGCTGTTGGGACAGCATTTCCCTTCATTGTACAAATGAACAAAATACAAATAGTAACAGAGAAAGCCACTACAAATGAGTTTAAGTCTTAGAGTCATAGCCCAGAAATTCAGTCATCACTATGCCACTTATTGAGATAAGCACTAAGTAAGATAAAAGCACTCATTCTCAAGTCTTGATTTCTCTTTCACTGGAACATGCAGATTCTTGACTAGTTTGTGAATTATTTGGGTTTTTTGTTTTCTTTTTTACTTTGGGAATTGTGGTTATTTAGTTACAATACTACTCGTCTGGTACAGGACATTCGAGACCCAGAAATTCAAGCCAATAATAGCCTCCTCATGTGTTGTCTGTGCTGATAAAATATTCAGAAGAGAAGAGGAGTGAAGCTGTCACCTAATGTGAAGTTTTAGGATCATTTTGCTATTCCCATCCCTTGTGTTTTCCTTGGCCTCTCAACCAAGATAATCAAAATTTGGTCATAAATCTCCTTGGTTACGAGCCCTCCTTAAGATATATTTCAGTCATCATTGTGCTAATCAAAAGCCCTGTGGAAAAACCAGTACTTTAGTTCTTTAAAGCAATATATGTAATTAATGTTGTCATAATATTTATAATTTATATTCATAATTAAAAAATAAATACTATGCACAAAGCTCTTTCTCTGGGATCTTGTCAGACACTCAAGGACAAAGGCCTGAATTGAGTTGGTAGTAATGGAGCTATAGAAAAAAGCATGGGGACTGGTCAGATTCAGATTGTGGGGAGGAATTAGGGTGAGAGAGGGAAAAGTCAAGAATTATTCTCAAGAATTATTTAGGTTATTCTGACCTAAATAACTGATTAGATGGAGCGTCAAGATGCAGTATCAAGAGACAGGTAAGGGAAATAAGTTTAAAGCAAATTGAGTTTAAGATTCCAGTGGTATTTTTATGTGGAGCGATTTAGTAATCAATGAAATATTTGGCCCTAGAGAAATGGGAACTAGAGATGTAGACTTGGAAGCTTACAGCACACGGTTAATGCTGGAGCCATCATAAGTGAATGAAACCTTTTAGGGGCATGTAAAGAGAGAACAGAGCAAAAAGCAGAACTCCAGGGGCATCATATTTAAGGAGCCAGCTAGGGAAAAGCAGTTATCCAAGGAAGCTGAGATGGGGTGAGAGAGTAGTGTTGGGGAAATCTCAGTGGTCATCCAGGGTGGGTTCACAACTTCTTGATAAGAAATTTTCAGTTCCCTACCATTAATAAATATGTAATGATATGCAACATAATCACGTCAGCTACCCTTTCTGCTCCTCCTCTTTAAAAACCACAGCATTTCAAAAGGAATGATCATAGTCTTAGATGTTTCCATAAGTCAAATAAGAATAATAAAAGAAAAACATTCCACTAACTTTATAAAAAATGAAGTTTTTTGAAACTTTGAATAATTAATTTTCATGAAATAATGAAAGCAAGAACCCAATGTAATGGGCTGGAAAGTTAGAAAAAGAAAAGGATTATAACTGCTTTTTCTAGAACTCAGTTGTAATAGAACTCAGAAGAAAGTTGGCAGAAGCAAGTGGGAGAAAGTTGGGTGAAGGGAGGTTTTTGTTGTTTGTTCTGTTTTTCAGATTAAAGACTTAGATTTGTTTATGATCTATGAGGCAGATGCCAGGAGGGTTTTTTTTTTTTAAATAAATGATAGAGCTATAGATTGATAGGTCAATAGATGGATAGATCAATAGATCAGTTTAAAAGAAAACAGTAGAAGGGAAGCAAAAGAAAGGAATTAGTCTCAAAAAGGAAAAGTGCTCCCTCATTATGGGAGACACCAAGCAAGTAAGTATGACTGATAGAACCATAGAGCTATAGGAGAGGGGTCATCCATACTGTGGGGATTGAGAAAGAGGGTAGATCTGGGAAGATAAAAATATTGTCCCGTGGTTCAGAGATGCCTATTCAAGTGGGAAGTCATACATTTACTGTGACACCAATTAACACAACTACATGAGTACTTCAGCAACTTGGGATGCAGGAGCACAGATGACTGATGGTCAGATTGAGCCTTGTTGTGGGTTCGTGAAGCATAGTTTGTAAAAGGAGATGAAGGCACAAACATTGATAATATTAGCAAGAGAGAAGCAAGTTATCAAATATGTGTACTGCAGTCATTCCTGCTAGTACTGTTTCTACTTTGCCCTGGACATACCCACACATGCTGGAATTTAAGCAGGTTGTGCTGCTGTCAAAGATGCTTGCCACACATTATCTAAAAGTGGTTCCTTTCTCTCTATATTCCCTTTCTTTACTTCATCAATTCTCTGCTGTGTTCAGTGGTGAGGAAGGTTATATGGAACACCCTGTCTTTTTGTCAGGCTACCAGGTAATGTACAATCAGAAAAAGTCTCCCCTACTGTGCAGAAGCCATTGACTAGAACACTTCCTGTGTCACACCATCAAGCATCCCTCCAGCTGCAACCACCTGTGTTTTACTGTTGAACTGTTTCATGCCCACTCTGTGTGGGTTAAACTTACAAAGAGGAAAAGGCCATCTATTGAGCTCGTAACAGATGTCTAATCGGTTCTCAGCCTTGAGCTAATGGTGGGATTAGGAAGGGAGCCTATAGAGACTGATTATTTCCTCCTAGGCTTGGCCAAAATCCAACCTTTACCTGAGTCTCTGCTCACCCAGCAACCTTTTGAATATGAATTCAGTTTAAAAAATATCTTAATAATAGGAAGAGAGTGTACAGGATAATGGACACAAAAACAAACCACTTAATGGGCAGCTCCCACTGTAAAATAATTAATTAGCATTCTGTCCTACACATAATTTTTTTAAGAATAGCAATCACAACCATTTATTAAGCCTACTTACTACATGGCACTGGATATTTGCTTTCTCTTCCTCCTTTCTCCCACAGTTGGTCCAGGATCCTGGGCATAGGCTGGAGATGGATACTGCAGAGCTCTGACACATGAGTGAGGCATCCCTTATCTGAGAACTGTGTGCATAGAAATGGTTTGGGGACTTAATGAGGGGAGAGTGTGTATTCTAAAAGGATATCTTAGGAACACAGCAGTATTCTCTAGGGAGAATATCCAATGAAGACTCTAAAATTAGGCAGAGAGACAATCAGGTATAAAGTAAAAGAGGCAGAATACAGGGAATTTAGACAGGATAAGAGGTTTAGAGACAAAACCTAGAACAGAGCCCTGAGCCAATGAGAACACAGCTTCTGGACCTTTCCTTTCAGTAAATTACCTGGAATTTGGGTCATAGAGTTTAAGGATCATTTAAAGCAAGTATGCAGCCTAAATACTAGATGCTTTACTTATGTAAATTATCTCTAACTTTTGCAACAACCTTAAAATTAAAAAACTTTTTACCTATTTCCATAGTGAAAATGATAAAATTGAGTCTGAGGGATGCTAAGTATTCACATAAATGGCAGAGCCATGATTCATATTCATATCATCTGCTTTCAATACTCTGCTTTCACCACAATGCCAAGCTGCCTGTGGCTTTCTCAGAGTACATCAGTCACTTCTGCCTAAAGGACTGCGTATACAATTGACCTTTGAATAATGGGTTTGTACTGCACTAATCCACTTATACGAGGATTTTTCCAGTAAATACAATGGGCCCTTGAATCTTCAGGTTTCACATCAGTGAATCCAACCAACCGTGGATTGAAAACAGTATTTTGCCCTCTTACCTGCAGTCCTAACCACAGATTCCCAACCACATAGCAAAACTCCATCCTGAATCGCAGTGGCTCTATCCAGACACGTTCTCCCCATGAGGCACAGCCACATAGCTATTCAGGATATCTCTGCCATCAAGCAAACCCCATTGGCTTTCCGAGGTAAATCACTATGTTTTCACTGATTACTGCAAAGTGCAGAAATCCTAGGCTAGGACAACATGTAAAGGACATTAAAGCCAGGATTTTAATAATATTTAAACCATTAATTTTAATTTGATCCAAAACAGACTTGCATCCTTAATTCTTACCTCTTGAATATATGGCCAAGAAAATATGAATCAACTATATATTAATTCATCCCCAACACTAGATAATAAAGGAAATGCCAAATTAGCAGTGGGTAGATATAATTATCTTTCTGTGTAGTTCTAATGTCAGAGTGTAAAAAATAATCAGAGCTCACTGAAAGTGTTCCAGCAAAAAAAAAATAATAATAACAATACTTTTGCCTTTTCTTGATATTGACTAACAACTATTTTTGGTGAAGATCCTGGCTTTTAAATGGAAAAAAAAAATTGGTCTATGATACTCAGATTTAAAAAAAAAGTCTAGAACTAATTCTGCAATCTTAAACCAACTGTCACTGTCATATGTAATTGAGATACATTAGAACATTTTTATGTTCTAATATAGCCAGTGGGAACCATTTAAAGTTTTTAAAAAGTGTTATGTAGAGATCAAAATTGATGCCTTAAGAGTTTGAATTTTGCAGTAGCGTGAAATACAGAGTTTTTAATTTTACAAATATAAGTGCATCCTTTAATTGTGAAAATTATCATGGATTTTATATATTGAATAATTAATAGTTGTACTTAAAATATTCTACTTTGAAAAAGTTTAGTCCTTTGAGAGAAAAAGAGGTAAGTAATTGAGTTGTGAATTCATAGGAAAAGGTGAAAAAAATTGAAGCTTCCTGACTCACGTGGCCCCCTCTACTCTGATAGAATGGCTAGGGATAGAGAGGTGGGTTTGGAGAGTCTGGCTTGACTTTTAAGTCCCACCTTTACAAAATGTAAGCCTGAGCAAGTCATATAACTTCCCCAAGCCTTGGTGTAGTCATCAGTAAAGTAGCCTAGTTTATGGTGTTCTTATAAGGCTCAAAGAAGTGACTGCAGGCCAGAATTATAAAAAACCGATTATCTTTATATCACCATATATAATATATTAATCCCCTAATTTTTTAGCTACAGTCTCTGAAGTATAGAAACTTAAATTTAGGTGACTGTAGCAACCAATTATTAAACACTAATCATCAGGCATTGTGCTAAATGTTTCACATGTGCCACCTCATTTATTTCTTATGACACCACTAGCATTGTCCCCATTTTACAGTTGAGGAAACCAAGATTCAGAAGGAGAAATAACTTGTCCACAGCTGGTAATCTGTAGAGCAGGGATTGCACTAGTGTCTCTTTGGCTCCAGAGTTGATGTTCTAAACCACAGAGTTCACTCCCTCCCCACTAACATTGGTAAAGCTTTACCAGCCCCACTCATCACATACTAACTCTCTATTCATTATTAAAAACAAAACATTCAGTGAATCCTAAACCTAGAAAGAGTACGATCTATTCGGGGTAGTGAATCCCCCTTGTATGCCACCATTCCCAGCAGCGAGCACAGTGGGCTGGAAGGAGTTACTGTCCCACTAGCTAGATAGTGAGATCTCTCCCTTTTGTTTACCACAGAATCTCCCAGCAGATGGCAATGCTCATTTGGTAAATATTTCCTGTTATTGCCGAATTCCTGAAAAACAGATACCATTGAAGAAAAATTCTCTTCTGGCTAATCTTCACATTACTTATAGAGAAGTAAAATTTGGAATGAGGGACAGAGTGGCATTTACTGGGTTGCATGCTCGCCCAAGGGCCTTAAAATGGAGGCATTCTTGCAGCTCCTTAAACCCAGCAGCCTGAACTTTACATGTGAAGACACCAGGGGCAAGAAATCAATGAAGGGCCTCTTCCTCTGGGCGGCTAGGAAATGAGCAAGAGAGAGAGAAATCAGAGAAACCACTTCTCTTTCTCGTCCTAAGTGACTGGTGCAGCAGTAGACCCTGTGCCATAGGGCACACTGGGGGGAAATGTTCATTGCAGAACCCAGATGCCAAAGCGAAGAAGAAATAGAGTGCTTCCATCAGCCACATCTGGCTTTTTGGCAAGCTTTCCACACTGTGGTACGGATTCTCCCTACATCTGCTCCTTAATTGTTTCACTAGTTATCTGTGAACTCTGTTTCATCCACTTTGACCATACACTGCCTGGAGCTTGGATAGATGTGCCAGTTATGTCTATTTTCAAGCTGCTGTGAATCTTTCCAAAGAAATCAATATTAAGAAACTTTCATTTGTAACAGTAAAAAAAAAAAAAAAAAAAAAAAAGGAAATTTTCTATTCTGGACTCCCAGCAGCTAAGAACCCTGATGACGTTCACACAATGATTTTGAAAATCAAGAGAAAACTCCTAAAGTAAGCACTCTTTTTCTGTAAATGAGTCCAGGGTTCAAAGTGTTAATACAGTGGCTATGTAGTTAGAGAGGCCCTTAGAAAATTTAATCTACAAGGAGGCTTCATTGAAACCCTCACCTTTAGCAGAGCTTTTTTACACATCAGAAAAGTGAGATACCTTTCATGGCTTCCCCTCTACACATTTTTATACTACACCTTTCAGCAAAAGCTTTTACAATGATATTAAACGTTAACTCTGTATGGGTTAATCCCAAGACACAGCAGCAGCCTTAAGGTTAATAGTTCTTTTAATTAAAGGATAAGTCAGTTATTGAACGCAGAAGCTAATCACAAAAGGATTACCACTGAAAATGAACATAGTCTGTGCAATTAGTCTGATAATTAAGACTTAAGTACTGGACAGAGATCAAAGTGCTTGTAATATGCAATAAAGTTTCTAGAGTTGTAAGGATATTCAAAATGTTAGCTTGTGCTTTATTGCACCTTCCATTTATCGTGTACCCATGATAGCAGCAAACACATTTCCCCGATGGATGTCAGCATGGATAACTACAACAGCTGTTACTACATAAGCCTGGTGTTTCTCACAATATGATTACTCTGTCAACGACAGCTGTAAAAGGTGGCATCTGCATTCATCAAACAGAGTTATCAATAAATGTAAAACCATACAACAATTAGAGATCTCAAAGGAAGAACAAATCCAACTAAAAAAAATGTCAACCACATTCTTTAATTACTAAGATTGTTAATCAATAAAATGCCTTCATAACTTTTAATTAAAATTTTATTTGAGCTAGATGTTTGGAGAATCTGATTCTTTGTTTTCATTACATTTAACAGTTGCACTACAAAAATCCTGGTGTCATCTGTGAGCGGACATCCCCTGGGAGATACTTTATATCTGTAATTGCACATTGTCACCTACAGAGGGTGTTAAGAATCCTTATTAAAAATAAAGGAACTAGGAGACTTCTCACAGTAGCCGTTATTATGGAACAAATTACTAGGTAGAGTAATCCAGAAGCTGTCAAGAAAGGTTAGCAAGGAGTGTGAGCAAACCAACCATTCGGCAACTCAGCATGGACCAAAATTAAGTCTAAAATAAAACAGAAGCTAAAAGAGTATAGGTTTTAGGAAGTCAAGACATTGTCTTTGTTTATAGTAATAAAGATTAGAAGAGGCTACTGATAAAGGATAAAGAGATGAATTATAAAAGAAAAATCAATTACTTTAATCACAATGATACTTGGGCAAAATATGATGAGAATAGGAAGATAGAATTCCAAAGCTCTCTGCTGTATACATTAACTTTATCTTTAATTTGTGTTCATAAAGGGCATTTAATTTGTTTCACTAGCCCCAGAATTTGGTGTATTCCAATACCTTCATCTCAGTCTCTGCAAGCCAAATCCGGGCCTCACTGTTACATTTTTAAATGGTCTTGTTTTGATTCATAGAAAAAGAAAATTGATCTTACTAGGATTTTATTTCACACTCAATTCCAGCATATATAAATAAATGAGGTTGGTGTTGCTTATTTCATTGCTAAAATAATTAGCGATCTCTCATTTGACATTTTTGAGTGCTGAAAAAAATGTAGAATTCAGTGCTCAGAGGTTCACTTTTAGGGCTTTCTTTTCCTTAGCTTGTTTTCCAGGATTCCCACAGCTTAAGAATGATTGTGAACTATAGCCAACCTGTCTACTGGATATACTAACAAGAATTGCCATCTCTTTAATTTAAAGTTCATAGCAGATAAAATGTGCCCTCTGTGTTTTCCTTCTCTAGAGAAAAGTTAATATGCTATCGTCGGAGCATCGCTTGGAAGATCAGCCAAGGAAGGATATATTTTTAGGATGGGTCCCCAACCCAGCTTTGGTTCAAAACAGCAATTATACTCATGAGATCAGGATCTTAGCTTGGAGAAAGAAGAAGTACCTCATACTTAAATAACACATACGAAATGCCAGGCACTATTCTGAGCATTTAACATATATTAACTCATCTAGTCATGAGTTAACCCTAGGAAGTAAATTATTATTATTATCACACCAAGAGATTAAGTTGCTTGCCCATGTCGCACAGCACATAAGGGTCAGAGCTGGAACTACACACTCAAGCTGTCTGGCTTGAGTTTATGCCTTACCCTCAGTAAGGCATAAATGTGTTGTTTCTGTTTGCATAACTCTGCAAGGTGGGTTTTACAGATGGGGAAATTGAGGTTCAAAGAAGAAACTTGAACTTGACCAAAGTCACATAGTAAGTAGTAGTGCCCAGAGTCAAATTTAGTTCTGTCAAGAGTCTAAAAACCCATATTACTTCACATATTGTCAAAGTAAGAAATGATCATTGGATTTTAGTTCCGCTTGATATTTCATGATAAACGAGAAAAAAGAAAGAAATGGAAAAGGCAGGAGAGGAGGAAGAGACTACATGTGTGTGCACTACTTTCTTTCTCTCCTAGCAGGTTGAGGAATAAATTAGTTCTAAAAGAAAGAGAAGATTAAGCGAAGTTTAGAATTTTCCCAAAGGTAAGAGTGGTTATTAAATGGGGTTCAAATGTGATAAAGTCAGTTTTCCAAGTGTAGGAGAGTACATTCTGAGAACAAGAACTTATGTTTCTAAGGGAATCTGAGCTCTAGGAGTGCAGAAGGCACATAAAAGTTTCTATTGAGATGTTCTCAAGAGCATGAAGGATTGCCTTCGACAGTGACAGAGGTCATGTTTTTACCATTCTCTTCAGGGGTGAATATTAGGATTGTGATGTTCATGGTGAAACATATTTCTCTCTACCAGATTAGCAAAACAAGTTAAACACCAAAGAAGAAAAAGGAAGTGTTTACAAATAAACAAACAAGCAGTCCAGGATGGGGAGTGGGTGAGTAGAGGAATCTGCTGAAGTGGGAATCAGGGTCTGATTCACCTTAGTAAAATCACAATGTCTTGCATATCAGTAGGCTCTAATAAACACGTCTAAACTTAATGGTGAACCTCTTCTTTGTGACTTAGCTACTATTAGATATAGTAACTCCAGCCTCTACTAAAACACCAGCTTCTACTAAATCAGTTATTTTCAACCTATCAAGGATGACACTTTCCCATCTTTTTTATCTTTAGCATTTGGTCCACTCCTGTTTTTTCATTCCTATTATTCTTAGAAGTTGTTAGATTTTTCCCCTTCATTTAAGTCAAAAGTTCGGGGTGGGCAACAACTCCATCTATCAAAATGTCAATTTCAGATATTACAGTAGAACCCTTTTTTTCTTCACCAGGGCTTAGCATGGCCTCCTATGTTACAGACAGCAGTCAAAGCATCAACAGGAAAGGTGCATATTTGTGAAAACTGCTTCTGGCATACTTAGTATTTTGTTCATACCTATAAACAAAGCAGGGAGATACCCAGCACACGTAATTTTAATCACTTAATCTCATCCGCTGGTACAGACAATAGTCATATTTAAAAAATATTTTAAACCTTAAATGATATGTAAAATACATTGTAGATCCCCAAGTGTTATTCAGTTTCTATATTTTGAGACGATTGAAAATGAACATAATTGAAATATGAAAGTCATATTTTTTTTAACTTCCATTTTGCAAATGTTAATTGACAAGCATTTTGAGCAGAGGGAATGAGCTGCAAGTAAGCTTCCAATTACCAGAACTGGGACACAGACTTGGGAGAAGGTATGAAACATATAAATCTTGAAATGCTAAGTAAATGAACTTCCATTAACTTGGTTGAAGAATGAGCAGCATAGATTTAAAGACATTATGGCTCACTTTATGAAGCTGTAGCTATCTATATAATGATAAAATAAAATAAATATCTTGATTTTAATTTCAGGAAGGAATTCTTTAAAATTTTTCCAGAGGAACTATCAATGACTAATAAAATGAGGTTTTTTTTAAATGAAAACATTTAGGTTCAGTTGCAGGACTGTGTGAATCTCTGTTTACATTTAGACATAGATATGTAAATTCACTGCCAAAGAGATTAGCAAAATGCTAGTAGTATGGCAATCTGGGGGAGAGTCTATCTTGTTGCAATTTTTAAATTTCTCAATCCATCAGTTAAATGTAGATTCAGGGCACAGACTCATATTTCCCTGTCAAATAAATTATGTCTTACATCAAAGACCACACAGATTCCTACTTAACAAAACAGGAGAATGTCTGAATAGACCATAAATGTGAAATATGAAAGAGGACAAAATGAGACAGCCAATAAAATAAAAGATTTGTTAGTCAGCTAAAAACTATCTACAAAATGGTACTACTGACAATCAGAACTGGTGATTAAAGAAATATTCTTTTAAGCTGATGCTAATTTTTTTCTGTGAGAAATGAGGTCTGGTGATAATGCAAAATGGTAAAATTGCTATGCATAAAAAGTTTTTAATTAGACAACAAAGACTGAGATGGTTCATGTATCTTTTCTGTTCAACTATTGAGACATCATGTACGTAGAATATAATAGGAGAAAGGAATGAGAAATGTGCTCCGTTTTTAAGAAATAAACCAGGTACTAAACAATAATTTAGTTGTAAATCCATGGGTCAATAATATGTTTTATCAACCTGACATTTTTTCCTTTCAAAGTAATTTATAGTAGTTAATTCTTGTTTATAGGTATATTTTCTACTCTAATTTTTCCCCAAAGATGGCACTGAAAAAGCTGTTTCTGTTTAGAAGTCACTGCTAAAGATATTATTTGACTTGATTTTGGTAAATTAAATTGTTGGCAGTCCTTAAATTGGAACTAACTTAAAATGTAAAAGAATATAACAAATTCTGAGATAAAGAAATTATTTTCAACTTTCTTTAAAGCTGTTTCACTACAAATTGAGTTTCACAGATAAATCTGACTACCAAAGGGCTTTAAAAGATTTGACTTAATGATAGCACAGTAGTTAACATGTGGTAAATGCTTGGAAGGTAGGAGACCTATAGGATTGAATGGATGGCTCAATAAATACTCCAGAGAAATTATAACCTTTTGTTGTCCAGGACTCTATCATATATGTATTAGTTTGCCAAACCTGACATAACAGAACACCACAGACTAGGTAACTTACACAACAGGCATTTATTTTCTTACAGTTCTGGAGTCTAGAAGTCAAAAATTAACATGTCAGCAGAGTTGGTTTCTCCTGAGGCCTCTGCCTGACTTGTAAATGGCCACCTTCCTGCTGTGTTCTCACATTGTCTTTCCTCTGTGCACTAGCATCCCTGGTATCTCTGTATATCCAGATTATCTCTTCTAATAGGGACACCAGTCAAATTGGTTTAGAATTCATCCTAAAAGCCTTCTTTTAATTTAATCACATCTTTAAGGCCCCATCTTTAAATCCAGCCACATTCGGAAGCTCTGAGGATGAGGGCTCCCACATACAAATTTGGAGAGGACACAATTCATCCCATAACAGTACAATAGCATAATGTTAGACACCTTCCCAAACGGAGGGAGGATGTTGGGAATCAAAGTGCACAGAAAGGTAGACGTTATGGCAAGAAAATGTAGAAGGAAAGGTCTGATACGTGTGAAGTTCCAGTACCCTACCTTGTATTTTCTTACTGTCTGGTCCTGTTTGTTCTCTCGTCTGCACCAACATCTTTGCATCTTTGCATTTTTTCCTGCATAAGCATCAAAATTTCTTTGCCCTGAGTTAGGTGTTGATTTGCTTACATTAATACCATGTGAAAGTGAGTAAAAGGCTTTGCAGCCTTAAGAGGTGCTCTGTGCCCCCACAGAAGACCTAGTTATACTAAAAAAAAAGCTCTGTGTAATTAAATGGGAAAAGGTAGAGGAGTAAGGATGGAGGGCAGTGGGATCGAGGGTGAGAAAGTGAAAGGGTGAAGGGGAAGGCAGAGTATGCCCTATATTTAAAGGGACCTGAAGAAACTTGAAAAAAAAGATATTTGTCTCAGCATAAACAACATGTTATTTTATCCTTTTGTTTCATCCTGTGTGATAACTGCAATTTATGAAGCTGTATTAACGTGCTAATTGGGAAGGAGCCCTTTCTTCCTGACAGGATGCCAGTGTTAAGAAAGACTGTCATGGTATAAAATCATTTCAGTAACTATGTTAATAGCTATAGTATGAACTTTAAGGAAAGGGAGGAAACAAGCATCTCTTCCTTGTTTCCCTACTCTCCAAGTACAGGAAAGAGGACGTGTATCTGAGAGTGTCTGTAATTTAAGCCCTGGCTTAATGCCTGTACAGTTTTCTGCACTGTATTCAACAAATAGATATTGCCAAATGACAACCTCATTATACAGTAATATTTATTTCTTCAGCCAAATTTACCATATCTGTATAGTTCCATTGTTCTTTGGGGGCTTTTTCCTTTTTAAAATGATGAATTGCCAAGTAATAAAAATACTTTCACCTTTATCTCCACCTATCTCATGCCTGTTAGTTATTTTATTGCCAGGCTCTGTGTCAAGTGATCTATCCACCCATCTCTCTTTGGCTTCCTGGTCCCCAGCAGCTCAGAGCAATTCTGGTTTTAAAATGTTGGCAAGTCTTTCATTATAATCATTGATGTTGGTTGATTCAAGGAAATGTGGATTGTGTTTTAATTAGTCAGAAATAATAGCATTCTGACTGGCATGAGCCAGGAGAGTCTCTCTTGAGCAAACATACCCCAGCTGGAAAAAATTAAGAGGCAAACTCAGCAATAAAATCAAGAAACTAGGAGTGGTGGGACGCCTAGCAGAGGGGTCACCATCTTCTTTGCCTAACCCTGAAATAAATCTCCAAAATCAGAGAACAAAGATTGTAAAGAGTTATTTATTCTTTAAAAATACCTAGAAAAGTAATGGTTTTGGCAAATAACATTCATTTTATGTGTGTGTGTGTGTGTGTGTGTGTGTGTGTGTGTGTGTGTGTGTATACATATATATGTATAAAGAATGGTTTCTCTTATCTCTCTGGGTACCATCTATTATTGTGGAACTTTCTGTGACTCACATTGCCCTCAACCTGTAAGTTAGAACCTAAAACACATGCAGCACCTGGAGGAAAAGTTCATCTTTGTACTCCCTGCATAATTGCAAAGTAACATGAGAATTCTTCAAGATAAACTCAGAAAGATATGCATAAGTTCATTGAAAAACTTGGCAGCTCAGGATCAGATTCACCAGATGAGATGAAACCTGGGAAAATTCTATTTTCAAAGGGCACCCATGAAGTTTAGGACTTCTAAGTTAGAAATCTGACGTCTATGAGTTTGTAATTTCCCCATTTTCTAACACTTAAATTTATATGTTATTTACATTTAAAGTTGGTTAATACTGACTTCATTTTTTTCTTTTTCTTTTTTTTTCTTTTGGCTTTCCAGCTAAAGTATACCTGCTATTGAGTTACTAGCAGACATTTTGAGTATGTAATAGTACAATTACCTTTGCTATGCTTTTTTAAATTATCAAGATCTAGACCTGCCCCCCAAATTACAAGATGGTATAGTAGAAAGAGCTCTAGAACAGAATCTAAGAAATCAGGGTTATAGAGTGTGCCACTCTTTGGATATGGTTACCTCATTAGGGATATCCTGGATTGACTTGGAAGTGGCCTTGCTTGGGGCTTTGGGTATCCTGTGAAGGAAACCATTCATAAAGAAGTGTGAATTAAGCCTATTACCGTCCCCATTTTCCTCTTCTTCTTTCTACAGATCTACCGCTTATTTAAATTTCATGTGAACACTGTCAATTCCTCGAAACTTACTATAATCATACTACTTTTTTTTAGCAGTAATTCTACATTAAATAAACAATGATAATTTGGTTACTTTAATTAGCAAAGTCTGAAGCCCACACTTGGAAAATCATGGGACATAAAATGTCCTAAATTCAATAGGTTATAAATATTTTGGCAGCAATATTTAGTAATCCAGCATGCAAATTTCTATTTCTCACCCTAATAAGAAGGATTTACAATTCTTTTTAATTAAAAAAGCAAGGTTATAGATGATCTCTTTATAGAATGAGGCAGCACGTAAATAAAACAAAATAAATAGGTTATGGAAATTTCTTTAGAAATATTCCTCTTAATTTACTTTAACAATATAAGATTAGAATTTTCCTCTTTACAAAATTTTACAAAAAAATACAAAATATGAAACTTTTATCTCCAACTATTTATCTAAAGACTCTCCAGCATTACTTACAAAGAAAAACCACAACAATCCATTTTTGTATGGGGTGAGTTATATCTTTATATACCTAACCTTTATTTTTCAATGGAATGAAAGAAAAATTATGGATTTCTTAATTTTGCAAAGCCCAAATTATTTCTTAATTAATCATAAACTAACACAAAGCTTTTATCCTACTCCAAAGGAAGAAGCTAACATTACATTGTCATTGCAATTTTCTCCGATGACGTGTTTAAGTGAGCCAAGCTACTATTCATGTGACATTATTTTGAAAACTTCCATACCAGAAACATATTTTTCACCTTGAAGTGAGTTAAATTTTAAAAAGTGGAGGAGAGATCTGTTTGAGTAAAGGCCAGTCACTTTAAAGTGGTGAATGTCAGGGCTGGCAGGGCTGGAGGAGGCATCGCTCCACCCTCCGGCTCCATCAGCACCAAGCTCACACCTTCGTCAAAGTGCACAGCACGCCTAAGCCCTGCAGTCTTTGTTCTACTACTAAGGGAGCACCTTGAAGAAAGGGTTGTCTATATACTTTGTTATCCCAGTGCCTAATTTGTATTTTCAGACATGTTCATTAAATTGTAGGTGAATAAATAACTCATGGCCATGTCCCCTCTTGTTATAGACAATAAAAAAAAAAAAAAAAGACTTTTGTTAGCTCATACAGTTGACTAAAATCAGGACAGGATAAAAACCCCAATCTTTTTATTCTCATGCCTTGAAAACCTCAGTCAAGAATTTGAATGTAGATACCAAAGTATAGAAAATGGGTTGAATATAATTTGTGGCTCACAATGACTGATTTATATACCTTTTCGTGATAACGTTGTACTAAATATTATAAAAGTAATGAATTATTATCTTAGTCCATGAAGATATGTAGCATGAAAGTCCAGTGATTCAGAGCCTTTGGATACGAATTACAAGTCAGATATCACCTTTGTGACCTTGCTCAGTTCCTTAGTTTAATCCACAGATTCTGTTCTGTCATGTAGATGGAATAGTAGCTACTTCTAGGAGTTATAAGGACCAGACAAAATAATACAGATAGAGAACAGAGCTCACGGCCTGCCACATGGTTATCAACACAGCAATAATTTAAACTGTTTCATAGGGATTTGTTATGCCTCAAATGAATGAGAAAAACAGATCCCACTACAAAATATATGTAATATATAAATGTGAATGTATATCTTTAAACAAATAATTTAATATGCACATACATTTATATCTTTAAAAACATATGTATAGTACATAAACAAAGGGAAAAATTCTGTAAAAATACAAAATAGAAAGATGATTATCTCTGGGCGGTGAAATTTTTATCTGTATTTTTGTATATTTTCTACAATAAGCATAAATAATCTGCGTAAAATAAATTTAATGTATTTTAAATATTGACTTTTATTAATCTGTTTTAAAACTCATTTATTTGGAGTAAATCCAAAAATCACTTTCACAATTAAGCTACCGATAATGCCACAGTTATTGGAATTTTCCCCCAAAATGTAGCTGGGGTTTTATTTTAATTTTGTAGTTATTTATTTATTCTATGTAACACTTACCATGTGCTGTGTGCTGTTCCAAGTGCTTTATAAATATCAACACAAATAAGAAAAAGCAATAATACCTTCTTTGGGGAAAAATAGCTAAGTGTGAGATAAGACATATCTAGAATGAAAAACTTTTTTAAAAAATAGTCTAACTTGCATTTTTAAGACCAGACTAATGAAAAATACAGGGCAAATATAAAATTCCTACAATTTATTTTATTCATATATACATAATAGCTACGAAAATGAGGTCATTCTAGACATGGTTATATAAGGCATAATTTTACAAGGAAATTATCTAAAACCATGTAAACTATATAACAGGCACCTAACATATATTTCTTTCTAACCAAAATTACCAATTACTGTTCTTTAAGTGAAATTTAAATACATAATTACAAATGTAATAATAAGATTGAGAATGAGTTCTCATTATCTCCTCATCATACTTTTCTCTGCAAACACAAGGTCCCCATAAAGCCAGCCGGCAGGGCTTGGTAGCTGTGGAGGTCACAGAGGGGGCACAGCAGTGGGTAAGACTCAGGCTGGTAGTCAATATGATATACCTCTAGAATCAGTATAATCACCCTGAATAACATGGGAACATCATGGTAATATATGACGGACTATCATTTTTCCTTGCTGTTCCTTATGTAGCTGTGATGACCATAACTCAACAACAAATTTGTCATAGAACCTTCAAAACGGGTGGCGGGTGATGGGGGAATGAGTGGGCTTTCATACATCTGTTCTGGAAACATATGATTTTTTTCTAATATAAATCCAAATATATTCACAACCTTTTTTGCTTCGTATGTAGAAACAGCAACTTTTAAATATCAGTGCTCCAAAGGCACCAAATCTGCTATCCGAATGTTGAGTGATAGAAAGGAGGCCTAGCATATTAAGGCTGAAATCTCTTAGAAACAGGAGGAATCATTAATCGTCCTCCTGAGTGGGGTGCTACGGAAAAGCCACTGTGGAAGTCAGTGGCCAGAGCCTAACCTGGGAGAGAGTCATTGCTTTCCCACCTGCCCTAATGTTCATTTCGCATCAGAGGATGTATTCATGTTCAAAGTTTTAAACTATATAAGCATTTTGATTAATGAAACCGCAGAGCCAGCCTTAGTTTTTCTAATTCTCCCTTTCTGACATAACCTGGGCTGAGTTCAGGGAGAGTTATATATATGTAATTGTTAATGGCTGCCTGCACTGGTAATTATTTTCATATTAAGAAAGAAGAGAGCAGAGAATTATGAAACTATCTCCTTCTGGAAGTAAAACAAAAGAAGCTTTTCTAACACCATAAAAAGAAAAAAGGCAGAAATTCTTAAGAAATTTTGTTTATATTTCTTTAGAAATCTCATATACACGTGCTAGAAGATACACCAAAGTTCAAAGACTCCAGAGTCTGCAAAGGGGTAGGGCTCTGAAAATAGAATAATAGTGATATATAGAAAATAGGAGCTGAAAAGGTGTTCAGATTTTACTCCACTCAACCCCCCCCACCACCATTCACCCCATTACTGAAAAGGAAACAAAGATCCAGAAAAGAACCCCAAGTCAGACAGGGAGGTTAGTTCTGGGCAGACCCAGAACTAAAGCATATTTGGCTCTTCTAGAATCCAGCCTGCAGATCTCAGCCCAGAGTTCCTTCTACTACAGTGAGCTACTTACCAGCAAGGAATAGGGAGCCATTGAAGGTTTTTGAGCAAAGAAATGACATAATCATGTCTGTGTTTTAGGAAAATTCATCTGGCAGTCCCATCTGTAAACTGGATTAAAAGATCAGGATTAGCAGGACATAGCATTAGTCCAGGGCCATGGGAACAGGGACTAAGGGAATATAATGGAAGGAACAGATGCAAGAAATATTCCAGATCTCCTTCTCTTCATGAAGGCAGAGCCAGTTGTATCCCCAGTTCCTAATACTGTGCCTAGTGCATAAAAAGGACATGGTAACCACTGTTAAGCTGAATTTAAAAAGTAGAAAAGACAGGAATCAGTGACTGACTGGATAAAACGAAAGGAAAGAGTCAAAATTTACCTCTAAATTTGTAGATTACATGGCTGAGTGATTGTTGGAAGAGAAATTGGTAGTTTGAAGAACAGGGAGAAAGTAAAGTATTGGGGTCATCTGGGGTGGACCTGGAGAGGGCTTCCTGAATCATTGATGCAGGAGTGACCATGGAAGCCCTAAAATGAATGAAAATGCCATCAAATTACAGAAATTGTGAAAGGGCTGGACACATTAGTAGGATTAATCTGTGCACCTGGATATAGGTTTTCAGACTCATATAGTTCTCTGCACATAGCAGACTGATAGAACCATGGACTTGAAATTTAACAAAAGCAAGAGACAGAGTTTCGGACTCACACTCAATATCAGTGTGAAATTTTCATACAGAAAGACCCAAATGTATGCTTATAGATGCAGTGAGAAAATTTCATCCTGAACTTTGAACTTGTCCAGAATTTTATAATCAGGAAACTTTTTTTAAAAAGGAAAAGAAAAAGAAAGAACACAGTTTTTATTTTAGTATATGTATAAATTTTGAGTCCCACGGTAAAGAGATATTTTAATTTTGAAATATATACCAGGTTGTGGAGGGAGGGCCATTATAATCTTCTGAGTGATTTGGCCTGATAGCAGACAAGCCCTGATACTCCCCACAACCCCTACACACACACCTCCAGGAGTGGCAGCATATGACTACATCCTTTCTGGAAAACCCTGGGGAGTAGTCACTGTACAAGTCTACTGATAGCCACAGCAACCTCCTCAGAGGTATCCTACAGCTTCTCTGCTCTTTCCATCCTCCTGATCAATCAAATAGAGGCCAGACCTTTGTAATGGGCATTTTATATTCTGTGATTACTACTTAAGGTAAGAGAATCCCAGAATCATAAAAATTAAAATTCATAGACATATCTGAATATGACCTTAGAGATGAGCTAGTTAAAACTCCTTGAGGGAACCAGGAACCATGTCTGACCTTCCCTCTAAGGACAGAAGGGCTAGGTTTTTGGTCAAGGATGGTGTTCTAGAATCTGAGGCTGAAAGTGAGCCTGAGTGTGGATCTGGCCCTCCTGCTGTAGAATGTGCAGTCGAGAGACTAGAATGGGGCAAAAAGACTTGAGAACCACATTCTCACAGCTGTCAGACACAAGAACAAACAAGTTCCAAATAGGAAGTGGGACCCAGAGAAGTGATAGGCGACTGAACAGTCTGCAATTGTGGAGAGGTGGGGATGGTGCTTACAGATTCATGTGTGAGAATTTCTCCCCACAGTAAGAGATAAGAAGAGAGCTGTGATAAGAAGAGAGCTGTGTCCAACACTCTCATGGTATGAGAGTTAACTCTCATCACTGGTGGAAATAAGAATTTTGGAACAAAGGGAAAAAATACAGTAAGTTCTCAAATATTAGCTAAACACAATGGAACTCTGTGTTTATTATGAAAAATAGTAATGTTAATTTGCCAAAAAGAAAATTGAAACTGTCTACTCGTGTTGGATGTATATAAAGGTATCTAGCTATCTTTCAGTTCTTTTTTTTTCTATTTGCTCACTGACCTCCCTATTCAACTACATTTTTTAAAAAAGTTATTTACATATTTATTTATTCACTATCTACTCATTGAACATATATTGTTTGCCTAATATGTGTTGGATGCTTGGTTTACAGTAGTTCACAAAGTTGCATTGGGTTTTTAAAGAATAATTTTAATCTACTACTAAAATGAATTTGGCTTATTTCAGCATTTATTTTTTTCTTTTCCTGAAAACAATTCTACTTTCATAAAAGAAGAATAATTTCTCTTGAGCAGAAAGTACCTTTTTTGGGGGAAAAGCAGAGAAAATAAAAAGCCACTCCATCATTGTATCACTGGCATTTTATGTACGTTCATCCTCAAAGTACAAGACTTTATAATCTGTCCCTGAGGAATATTCAAAAAGAATTTGAAAATCACCCTAGCTTATCTTTGCTTCTGACAGGAGTTTGTAATATCTTTATTTTCTCTGTTTAGTTTGCCTTGGATTTCAACATTAGTGCTTACACTTGAATTAAGTCTTCCAACCCTCTTCATACCAGCTTCTTTCAACACTTAACTAACCTGTGGACGGTGACGTTACATTAACTTATCTATATTCAGCAGGCAGTATTTTCTGCAAAAGGCATTTTCTCCTATCTGAAAAGAGAAGAAAGCTAACTCTAGTTTCCTGTGGGCCCAGTCTGTTGTGAATTCCGAGAAGGAGAAAAAGGTTAATTGTTAACAGGCCCATGCATGTGTCACTTAAACCTCACCACTGGATCCCTTCAGTCTCACACCCTTTCAGCAGTAGCATTTAACACACTGAGACCAGACGGAGTTTTTTATTGCTTTCTTCAATAAGATACAGGGTGAGTTTAAAGGCGATCTTTAATATTTATCTCTGTGTTCTGGAATAAGAGTTCAATAATTCCTTTAATCCATGTTGTCATCTCCTTTAGCCTTTTGCTTTACTTTAGTCTTTTAACATCTCATCTTATATTAATAGCAATTATAAGAATCCATATACTAATTTAACCTTACAAGAACTCTATTAAGAGCCTAGTATGAGCAAGTTACTGAACCAGGCACTCATATTATACTGCATAATGATACCATCTTTCACAGACAAATTAACTGACTTTAATAAATACAATTTATCTACAACTTATCTTTAAAAGATCTTTGAAAATAAATCAAAAGGGTTAATTGGATAAATTTTCCTTAAGAGAAAATTAAAGTATTATAATATCCCTTAACACTAGTTGAAACAGTGGGCATAAACTTCAAATGTACCATAGAAATAATTTAAATTTAGTAAACAGGATCTGTAGAAGTAAAAGCCAGACTTTTTTTCTATTGTAATTTATTTATTTTTAAAATAAATTTAACATGTTACATTTTGTAAATTTCAGGTGGACAGCATGTTATTTTGAAATATATTGTAACGTGATTGCCAGTGAAGAAATATTATCACATTACATCATTATAGTACAATATTATTACCCATATTTATTATAATGTGCATTAGATCTCTGTGGATTATTTACTACTCTTTGCAAGTATGTAGCCTTAAACACCATTCATCTTATCTCCCCATACCCCACTCTCTGGTAACCATCATTTTACTGTTTTTTTTTTTACAGGTTTGACATTTTTAGATTCCACATATAAGTGATATCATACAATACTTGTCTTCGTCTGACTTATCTCGCTTAGCATGATGTGCTCAAGGTTCATCTATGCTGTTGTAAATGGCAGGATTTCTTCTTTTCTCATGACTGAATAATACTTTGTTGTTTGTATATACTACATCTTTTTAATCCATTCATTCACTAATGGATTTTATAAAAGCTAGACATTAAATAGAATTTATGGATCCAAAATTACTTCTGGAATCTTTAAAAGTATATCTATATCTATCACCTATCTATCCACCTGTATACTTCTATACCTATTTGTATATAGCAGTAGATATAGTCTTAAATACGCTTAGTTCTTCATAAGAATTATAATTGGTTTTCTATTTCCAAAGGCACTACACACAGGCACCATTCTTGGATGTTTGAGATTAGCACAACAGCAAAACATTTTTTTGAAATTTCAAAAAATCTTTTATACCTATCATATCTGTAGATAAACATCAAAAGAGATCTGAACATTTCAGTACTTGAAAACAATATGATTCTTTAGCATACTGTAAGTAAATCAACAGAATCATTTGTCCTTATTTCACAAACTTATCCAAGAATTAGGACCTCTATGCATCATGTGGTTCACCCTCTATCTGAAATGATAGCCATCTTCAGAATCATATACTTTGCAACTCAAAAGCTTCTTAGAAATACATCAGTCCATTATTTCTGAAACTTCCTTCCAAAGACTATTCATGTACTTCAACATGTTAATAGGTATTTGGGGTAAAACAAAAAACCACTGGGGGAGGGCATCTTTTTGGTTTTCTCTAAATATATTTGTATGTTTTATTTATACAAAAAATATATGGAATGCTACTTGAATAAGAAATGAAGAAATCGCTCTCAGAGAAAGTGAAGAAAAAGAAGAGAGAAGGAGAAAGAAAGATTTGATCAGTCTCAGTGAGATATGGAACTTTAAGAATTAAGAGAAATGTCTGAAGACCATTTTTTTAAGTTTTGTAATATGTGGTGCTTTATATTTCTTTCTCAGTGTCCTTAAGACTCACATTACATGTCAGGGCAAGAAAAGGAAGAAAGGAGGCAAGAAAGACAAGAGGGAGGAAGAGAGGAATGGAGGGAGGGAGGGAAGAATTGAAAAAAGAGAAAGGTGAAGAAAGAGAAAGGAATGGTTTTACTTTGTAAAACTGGTGTTCCAAAACTTACTTGACTATAGAACTCTATTCAGAATATCTATGAGCATTAGTGGTGTGCTGGTAAGTATTTAACAACCAGCTCTCAAGAAAGCAGTGGAGGGGCTGATTTGTAGCACTTACCTATTTCTGTGATATAAATCCGCCCTCTGTGGCCAATTTTAAATTGCCAACATAACATTCACTGGCTCACAAGTTCTGGCTCCAGCATACCCCTGCTAATGTTTCCTTAGGAAAAAGTTTATTGGGCTGGTGTGTCTTCTCCTCCTTCTCAGTCCTCTCTCCTACGTACACATTTTAGAGATGAGCAAACTGAGGTCTAGAGAGGTTATATGACTTTTAAAATTACATAGCTAAGCAATTTTACTGGTATCTAAACCCTAATTTCTAAATAAAATAATGATTCTAAACTCTCTAACATAACATCTTAACTGCATGAAATGAAAGTATAGTACCGTAGAACCCAATGACAAGGAAGACCCTTACCTCAGAAGTATGAATTGATATCTTTTAGCTGTTTAGCGCCTCTGCCTATAGATGGCATAATGTGGATAATATGTATGTATTACCAATATCTCTTACTAGTAATAAAATATGTGTGTTCATTTATTCATAAATATTTTTAAATCCTTTGTCAAAAGAGGCTGTTTGACAATTTAAAATGTTCTGCAGTCATTCACATTTCATTCAGATCTTGAAATTTCTTAGATCTTGGTCTCAATCTAGAGGTTGCTCTCTTAAGTCAGAGGAAATACCTTACTTAGAAACAAAGGAAAGTTAACTCATTTATTTTAATATTTCTGTAGTTCAAACTTTTCCTCTGAAACCATAATGTACCTTATATTTTTTACTTTCCTCATCATATTTTTAAAAGAAAGATTTGTTGAAATCTATGCTTTTAACTTAGAATGGTTTTATATATATTTATACATACATATGTACATATAAATAAGTGTGATTTTGTTTGTGGAAGGTGATGCTAATAATTCCTTGGATTCAAGAATAAGAATATTAATTTGCTTATACTGAGAGGCATTATTCTTCATGATAGAAATGTCTGTAATTATTTTAATTAGGTGGATAATATTCCATTGTTTGGATATACTATTTACTTAATTAACTCCTTCTGTAAGCCCTTCTATAAAGGATATTTTTAACATAAATCTCAGGTTCTCTGACTGGCTTCCACTGATCATTGACAAATCCCTTAATCTGTTATTACCTTTATTTCCTTATTCATAAAAAATGGGATAATAGTAATCTATATTTTATGTGGGAGTTGATCTCAACTATAGAGTTGTTTTTTGTTTGTTTTGTTTGCTTGTTTGTTTCTTAGGTGAGGCAGCCTTTGGTTGACCTCACAGATTGCAAGGACCTTGTCAGCTTACACTCCCTTATTTTTTATTTTTTTACACCTATAGCACCTGGTCTTCCTAGGTGGTCTCCCATCCAAGTACTAACCAGGCCCGACCCTGCTTAGTTTCTGAGATCAGATGAGATCGGGCTTGTTCAGGGTGGCATGGCCATAGACTCAACTACAGAGATTTTTTAAAACTAATTATTAAGTCTGTGAATTTCACTCTAACTTTTAGCCATTTTACAATATTTTGACTCTTTCACCAAAGATTGCTGAAAAAAAGAACTAGAGTCAAATTTGTTTAAAATTGTTTATATTTGTTAATTTATCTGTAGATTAAAATCATTCAGGTTCTCCTGGTGTCTCTTTGGGTTGGGTATGAAGAATTGACAATAGCGGATTGATATCATGTAAATATAATAATAGATTTGTGTTACCACTATATTTACTTAATGAGCAGCATCAATAAAACAACAATTTTAAAAACAAAGGTCTTACAAAATTTAGTAAACCACAGATTCAAGATTAAAAGGAAAGAAGGAGCTTTTTTAAAAAAAAAGAGGAATTAGAGGGCAAATAGTTGGAATGCTTTCCTGAGTGCCTCTGGCTGAACCGCGTTTTACACCTCAAAGAATGAAATAACTAACATTCTTGAATGGTCCCTTCCCTATAATGATGCAGTTCTGATACTTCAGAGATTCTGATGAAATTCTGCAAAATTTAAAAGTTTTTTAATTTGAAATATTTTCCTATTTCCAAGTTCTCTGATTGTAAAGTGATTGTTCCTCTGACAGCATATATGCATCATTTAGGAAAACAATTACCTGACAGTTACCTAAGCTCTGCTGGAAAATTCTGAATAAAACAAGTGACTGCAGGTGCAAAGGAATTCTCCTAGGATTGGTATTTTGTAATACCTATTCATAGCTCCATCCAAGTGTACTCAAGTAAGTTTGTCAAGCAGCTCGTGAGTGCAACTATTTTCTAAGAGATTTCAGTGAAAATTCTGAAAATGATGCTATTTAAAGAAGAAAAATTGTAATTGATATTTAAATAGGACTTTACTGTTTCTGCAGTATTTTGCCCCCATGTTGTCTCGTTTAATCCTCACAATAACCCCAATAAGTGTAGGTGTGTTTTATCACCATTTTATGGATAAAGAAGTTGATGTCTCAGGAAGCTGCCTTATCCAGGTGTGCCTTCCACTACACTATATTAACTCTTAGAAATGAACTTGACTCTTGCCCCTACTATTCAACTAATTACTGATGTTAGCCAGTCCTGCAATCCCAGGCTGTATGACAGTTTAATCCTGGGGAACCAGCAAAGGTCAAATAAAATATGTGGTCCCTGCATATATGCAGCAGGGCTTTGACATACAAATCCCGCAGTAATGAGGCCATATAGCAGAGAGTGCTTCCTCTATAATTGAACAATACAAGTTGCAAATCCTTGTTCCAGTGTTTACTTGGCCAAGTTACCTAACATCTTAGAATCTCAGTTTCCTCATCTGTACAATGAGGATGATGATAGTGCTTAACTTACAGCATTGCTGTGAGGATTAAAAGGGTTTTAAATACAAAAGGCACTTGGCAAATATTAAGCACTCAATAAATGCTAGCTTTAAAAAGTTGTCTCAGTTATGTTTTTTTCCTTTTAATCTCTTAACATAAACCTCATCTAAAATTAAAATGTCTTTATTCAACTTAAGGTACACACGGAATGTCCACATAAGGCCCATCACTTGGAGCTTAACTATTCACTCCTGTCTGCAGAAATCTAAAGGCTACCCCAGGCCACCAATGTAATTATGTCCAGGATGCACACCAAAGGTGAAAAGCCTCCTAGAACTGTTTTTCAATCATCATCTCTCCAACTGAGCTGGGCTAGTGACACTAAACCCAGCAATTAAAAGCCTCAAGTTTAGAAATACATTCAGTTTCCCAAGTCCCCAAATGGCAAAGGTTAAGTGAATTATGTGGAGATAATTCAGCAAGGTCCCAAGGGAAGGTCCTGCTAACTTCAGATTGCTGGCTGTTTAAGTCTTATTTTTCCTTCCTAACTGATATGCTTCTTGCAGTAGTACTGCTGCCAATGTCAATATCAGGAAAATAAGAAAAGTTGCAGATGGGAAAAATAAAAACCCTTCAATACGTTTCTAAGGGGAAGCAACGTGATTTGCACATCTAGTGTTTCTGTAACACCGAAAGCTTTTCTTCTAGCTATTTTCAAGAATAATTGTGAGTAAATTTACACTCATCTCATACTAAAAATATTTGAGATCTTTACTGTGTTGCTTTGCCACTTAAATTGGAGTGTGTCGCTAGTCATCTTACTGTGAGACCATAATGGGACCCACAACTCTCCTCCAGGCTGAATTAGAACCACCCATTACACCTCGAGTTGTGTGGTAACACCTCCACAGCGTTTCCAATTAACTTTGTAAGTTTTTAATCAGTGACAAATGCATCTTTGTAAATTCAGTTTACCTTTTATTGCAGCACTATAAACCGTCTTGCAGCATTCCGGTGCTCTGTGAACGTTTTACTTGCTGCTGACATGAGACAGCTGTTGGACCTACAACAAAGGCTAAGCTTTATGAGTTACCTGAATTAGGATGTAGGTGAAGTAATTAAAGCCCAAAGAGAAAGAGGAGGGAAACAGATAGCCCTCCGTGATCCACAGGCACCCATACACAAGCAGGAACTCCTGAAGCAACTCAGAAGCTGTAACGTGCAGAATTAAAACTCCAGAAACTCTCTTCTTTTACTGTCAGTTTAAACTCACAATATGCTGAAAGAGGTAGATAAGTGAAAAGGTCATGCACATTTTATTAATAAATCCATACTGCTGTTTGTTTTTCTTTTTAATCAGATTCAAATGCATCCTGTTAAAGAGCCATGGGTGATTAGATTATAAATCTGAATGACCTCGAAGATGATGAAGGAAATGCTTCTCTGTAAAGCGATCATCATGCTGCCAGTTTCATCATTTACACATTTTTACAGGTGCAAGGAAAACATTTAATTTCAAATCACTTGCAAGAATCACTCAGAATAAAACATGGCTTTATAAGATCCCCAGATAAAAAAGTAAATAAGCTAATTGCATTACAAGAATATATATATATATTTTTTTGTTTCTATCTTTGCTCCTAAAATAAGAAAAAGACAAAAAAACTAGGGGAAGGATTAGTGTAAGTGTTCAACCTCAACTATACATACTCTAGGATTCTAGCTTAGGTTTTATTTTGAATATTACTAGTGACATATTAATTCATTGCCCCTTCCTGCAAATTATTAACTAATTGTAAGTAATATGGTCATGAGATATATCTTTTGTTACATATTTAATCAAAAGTCTGCATTTTTATAAAGACAGAAAATTTATGGATGACATTTATGGTTTGGTTTTTTCTTTAAATACTGAAGAACTTTTTTGTCTTATTTTTAGATTTATCACTCAACATGAGATGTTTGACATTCAAGATGTAGAACTGTGCCTTGCTATTATCACACTGAAAATACTGTGTTGTAATTTATCAGTTTTTAGACCTTGGCTTTATTCTAATTCATTAGTTCATTTATTCATCAAGTTCCTAGGTTAGCTAGTGACTAAAGCTGTGGCTCCTCTCCTGAATATCAAGGATTATAAATGCAAGAAAAATTTCAGACCTATATAAATTTGTGTTGTTTATTTTAGATGTTTACTTAGACTTTCTATGTCTTTAAAATGTATTTAAAAATCAGCCATGATCTAAAGCTTTTTATTGAACCTGTATATTCATCTCTAAACCATAGACTTGGCTTTCTTTGATCTTTTCTGAAGGGCGTACTCTTTGAATACTGTTTTGATTCTCCTGTGTGTATCAAAGATGCTTCTGATAGCTTATGAATTCTTTATAATGCATTTACAAAATAGAAAATACAACTTTGATTTCATCACTCTATTTTTTCTCCATTCTTTATTACATGTATTAAAGAAATAAGAACATGCTTGACAAGTTACTATATAGCTATTTTAGAGTGTTAGAATTAGACATAAAAAGCACCCTTTTAAATTGCTCTAACTGATCATTAATTTCTCACAATTTCTTCTGGGTGCCCAGAAAAAACTATGGCCAGACATAGGAGTTTTAGCAGACAATATTGAGTTCATGGCCTTTATCCCACAGTTTGATCTTTACTCAGTTGAATGGTCCTGTGACTGACTTGGAGAACAAAAGGTCTCAGTGCCCTGGCATGGCACAGTCATTAGGTAAGGAGGCCTTCTAGGGGTTACTAAGCCACCCCCAGTTCTTGCCCTAACCCTATCAAAACCAACTCAGGGACATTTTCCAAAGGTGTGGAGAGAGAGGTGGCCTCCCAGAACTCAGGATTTCATGATCATTTCCCAAGATGTCATCTGACATACCAACATGACACAAGCATATGCCTTAAGAATGGGGCAAATCAGTGGTTAGAATCAAAAGCTTTGGAGAAGAACTGTAGTTTAGTGACTAAGCTGTAAAAAGCTGCTGCTCAGTGAGAGCTAGAAATGTGTAGGCATCGAATTCATCACAACTACCCAACATGAGAAGACAGAGGCTCCAGGATTTGCCTGGAGCTAACAACACATTGGAGTTGGAAATTCATACCCGTGTTGGCTATGAATTCCACATGGCTAAGACCACGCTCTTAACCACTACACCACCTTGCCATCAGATGCCAAAATATCATACTATCTCTGAATCCTTATTCTTTGTAATAGAATTTAAAATTTATGACATATCTCTTGAGTAATAAAATTTACATCCCAGAAACCCATCCTTACATTGAAATCAAAGGTTCCCTCTAAAATAGCAGAGTCTGCCCCATATTATTGGAAAACGTGCCTCTATTTTAGAAAAATAAATTAATTTTTCCCCACTGCATAGTTTCCATTTAAAGCCAAAGCCACTTTACCATAATTTATGCTTAGCTTTTTTAATAAAAGGCTTCTAATAATGTCTCTTGCATGAGAACTATTTTATAGTATTATATGTGATATGCAAATTATTTCAATTAAAACAAATCTAAAGGTTTGTATATATTCTATATTATTTAATGATGTAAAACTCTAACTCTTGAAGTAATTAATTAGGGATTATTAGTAATTAGCATTTTGAATCCTGGTCAGGGAATATTTTAAAAATCAATGAACATTGGAGACTTCACTTTCTCCACACCTAAAAGAAAGAAAAAAGATTTAAAAGAAATTCCTCGAGTATCATCAGACATTCTCAGCACACTCACATCTGGTATTGTCTGCAACAGCTCAATCAATAAAGAAGAGTAATGTAATAATTGCTGCAACATTTTCTGTAATTTCTCATTGTGGTAGCAACAGCAGTTCAATAATATTCAGAGAGACTATTTATGGTGCTTAAAGTAAGAGGTTTCTGCCATCTGCAGAATAACAAAAAATTCAGTGCTGATACTTAACCCTTAATGTGAAGAATTATCAGTAAAAGCAAAACTGTTAAGCACTTATCTTAAGTTATCAAATACTCTCTTTGCCAACACAATAGTCAGAAGACTTTGAGCCACAGAGCATTTGAATAGGCGAAATAGTACTTGATGGCCATTAATTAATAGAGAACCAGTTGAATTAAGTGTGATATATTCACACAATAGATGATTATGCAAGGAAGCTCGCTATGTACTGATATGAAAAATTCTCCAAGATGTTTTGCTGAGTGGACAAAGCAAAATACAGAATGGTATATAAAGTGGTAGGCTATCTTTTACATATAACAGGAGGAAAATTAAGAATATACATTTGTATTTACTTCTATATGCATTAGGAAACTCTGAAAGCTATATCTAAAACTAAGAACATTTTTTTTTAGTAACAACATTTTTACCTGGGTGTATGTGTGGTAGGATATGGAGGGGGAAGAAGTGGAGTGGTATGGGGTGGATGGAATGAGTACGAGATGTTATATAATGTATAATATTATATGTACATATATAAATGTGCGTATAATAATGCAATAAATTAAAAGTCATTTAAGTATGTACTATGATCAACAGAGAATTGGTTAAATAAATACGTTAGAGTCTAGAGTGGAATACTATGTGGCCATAAACTGACATAAAAAGATATCTCAGACGTTATTGTGTCTAAAAGAAAATCTTTATAATATGCTACCGTTTTTATGGAAGGAGAAATACTTGCTTGCATATGATTAATTAGTTCTGAATTTTTGTATAGAGCATGAATTACGGTGGTTGGTTGTGGTGTGGTTTGAAAGCAGAAGGGAGATTTTTTATTGAATAGCTTTTTCCTTAACCACATGAATGCATTATCTTTCTATAAAAATTAAATTCAAACTTAAAAATTTTTATAAACAGTATTTAACTGTACTTAACTGCTTTGTTCCTAAAGAAGGAAAAAAATGAATCGATAAATTGATCTTAGAATTAGAGAAAGGAAGAAAACCAAGCTCTAATTATCAAACTACTGATCTAACTACTACTGAACTACTATTTCTCCATACTTTTTTCCAACCATTTTGACTGCAGTGTACTGTCTTTGATTCAAACTTAGCTTAATAAAAGTAACTGGATTCATTTTTTCCCCAGGCATATAAATAAACACCATGTTTATCTCTCATTCACTCCACTCTCCCACTCTAGGAAGGGAAGACTAAATGGATTGAGACTGCATGATGTAAATTTTATCTGGTTCATTATCTCTGTCAAATAATTTATGCATTTTAAGCAGCTGCTTTCTTCTCCTTATGTGTCAATCATGCAAATTAGCAAGACCTCAAAAAATTAATCTACAATAAGTCAATTTTTAAACTAAATATTTCAGAAGGCTGCCTTTTCTGTGTAGATTTTAACAGCTGCAAAGCACCCACACTTCCACATTGGCAAATAGTAGACAGATCATGAGTTTATAGTTAAATACATCTACCTGAAACTTACTGGATTTTGTTAAGCAATGTCACCATAACAATAAACAAACAAACACATCTGAGGTGTAATCTTGCCCTGCTATTTATAAGCTACATGTCCTTATCATTTAATCTCTTTGAGCCTCAGTATTTCTTACCTGTAAAATAGGAATGAGAATGCCTGTTCCCATTTACCATTTAAATAAGGTGTATTAGAGTGTTTAACAGAATGCCTGATATTAGAGTAGCCAATGGTCCTGGTTTGCCTTGAATTCTTTTCTTTAGCTCTGCAAGTCCTACATCCTGGGAAACTGCTCAGTTTGGGGCAGATCAGGCCAGCTTGTTACCCTATTTGGTATAAAAGAAACATTCAATATGAACTAAAATCTTGAGTGCACAGACTATGGAGGGCAGTAGTGTCCATAGTAGATTGTTTATATGTATTTTAAGAGGCTTCAGTGAGATGGATTCAAAATATTCAGTTCTACAACTTTTAGGCAATGGAAGCACAAGATAGGTATGGAAAAGTGAGCAGTGACTTGACTCAGGAGCCAGCTGGCCTGCGTTAGTTCTGGTTCTATTGAAGATCAACAGTGTGGCTGGCTTCAGTGCCATTGGGTCTTAGGTTCATCATCTATAAATGAGAAATTTAGACCAGATCTTTCTTAGCTCTAAAATTCTATTTAGGAATAGTTAGAAATTCCCAACTGTGTTGAAAAATCTCTGAACACCACCAAGAGGAGGTGGAAAAGCTCAATGTCCCCTGTCTTGTCAGTCCCTCCAATGTCATGAGCAAGCATCGAACATTATCTACCATGTGGGGTGCTTTGCTGAGTAGGAACAAGGTGACTAAAACCCAACCCATACCCTCCATCCACATAGGACCAAGTGAAATTATTTTCACTTACAAGATTCTGAGAAATCTCTGACAAGAAGTGAGTTACCAGTGGAGGCTGATGGTTGGGTACACACTAATGGTCAGTAGATGGCAAGACACTGAGGGCAGAGGCCATAGTCTGAACAGAGAGGAGAATGCCAGTTGTCTAGAATCCTACTGCAGACAGATAGCAAAGAGAGGTTACAGGGTTTGGTGAGGGTAGATAATAAATATTCCAGAGAGCTATTTTAGTAGGATTATAGCAATACCACCAACATTGCCAATTGGGGAAGAAAATGGAGGCCTTGGATAATGAGGGGGAGAAGAGAGATGAGAACCTGAAGTGGAGGCAGAGCAGGGCCGAGGAAAGGTTTCTTTAGAAAAGGGGAAAGACTTGAACATGTTATTAAATACATTACAGATTAGAAGCAGGAGAAGATATGTAGAAAAGTTCACAATAGGAAGGAGCAAGGAAATTTTTTCTTTTTAGACTTTAGGTACTAGAAGAAAAGAAAACCTTAGAAAAGTTGGGGAAAGGTGGAAATGGAGGAAGGTGGTCAGAAGATACAAACTTCTAGTTTTAAGACAGATGAGTACTAGAGATGTGATGCACAACATGATGACTAGCCTAACACTGCTGTGTGATATATAGGAAAGTTGTTCAGAGAGTATATCCTAGGAGTTCTCACCACAGGAAAAAAAATTATTTTCTTTTTTTCTTTTTTTGTATCTATATGAGATGTCAACTAAATTTATTGTGGCCATCATTTCACTATACATAAATCAAATCATTATGCTGTACACCTTAAATTTATGCAGTGCTGTATGTCAATTCTATCTCAGTAAAATTGGAAAAAATAAATATATTTAATCATAATACTACCCAAAAAAAGAAAAACAAAAATAGTTGGTGGAATTTGGTTTTGATGGTCTCAGTCAACAGAGGAAAATAAGTCAAAGCTACTGTGGCATTCTTTTTAGTTTAGTTATCACCTCAATTTGATGAATTGTCTTTATGTTGCTAGATCAAGGACAGTGGTGCTCAATTAATGAAAAATTTATTTAATGTTTTGGATAACCAAAGGTTTACTGAAGGTTTCAAACAGAAATCATGCCTTTGTTCCAACTTCTGTTTTGGAATTTTGTAAAATCTATTGCTCAACTCTCCTTTCTTGGCAATTAAAGTGTAAAATACCTTTTTAAAAAATATGATTTGAGGGATTTTTTTAGTATTCTTAATTAAAAATTGTTCATTATAGAAAATATGGAAAATAATGTATGAGGAGGAAAATTTCTTGCACAGCCCAAAAATTCAAACATTATTAATATTTGGAGACTAGTATATCCTTGTAATTTTTTTCTAGATACTTTTTTCTCAAAATTATGCAAGTGACATGTATCAATTTTTTTGTTCACTTAACAATAGAAAATAGGAATTTTCTCATATTAGTAAAATCTCCTACAAGAGTTTGCTTATACTCATTATTTTAATATTGGCATTGCATTATGAGACTGCCATAAATTATTTAACCACGTTTCTCTTTGGACATATGGGTTTTTAATTTTCCACCATTATACATAATATAGCAGTTTGCAACTTTATGCGTAAGGGGTTTTCTAATTTAGGATAGTTTTCTTAACCTTAATTTGAACTAGTCACATTGCAAATGTACAATAGCCACATGTGGCTAGTGGTTAGGATAGCATAGCTCTAGGAGTTTGGCTGACTACATCTTTGGAAGGTGACAGGAAGTTACTTTTTAAAACATATTTTCAGATTTATTTCCCCTTGATATCTTCCATTTTTTAATTAAAAATAAAGCAGGAACATAATTTAGCTAACTGAAAATTCCTCCTAGATAGAAAATAGTTGACTACGTACTTAACTGCTTTCACATACTACATATTTACACCTGTTGAGTAACAATGTACTGTGTGTGAAAAAAAGACGGTTTTAAAATATCCACTCTTTTATTCCAGATAACTAAGATGGACCCTAGAGCTGTTTTTGTTTCTGAAGTCTACTGGATTGGGCTGAATGCTAAATATCAAGGCTAACATTCTCCCAAATTGGTAAATAATGTCCTTTATTTGGTTTTTAATGATGAAATAAACAGAAAAGGGAAAAAAGCAAGGAATAGATTTACTGTACTATGCCGGTGAAATCATGTTTTCTAATTTATTCCTCCCACAATATAAAATATTTGATCTGAGGTCCTATATAATCTCAGGACACAATGATCCTTCTCTGTGGTACAGCACCTGCCTGCCATGCATAATTATTTTCCAAAAGCGTATCAGGTCAGAGATGAAGCAGAGAATTGGGGAGAGAGTCCTCAGTGGCCTTAGGCAGATTTTTTTTCCGAGTATGAATCAGTTAGATAGTTATTACCACCTGGCACTGCTAATGAGTCTAGTTGGGAAAACAGAGCTGCTAATCATTCCACAGCAGACTGTGATCTAGGTCTGGGGATTCTTTAGGGTCTGTTGAGCATCTACAGATATATTTTAAGGTGTTTTGCCTATCACAGAAATTGAACTCTTAGTTTTTCAGCTTTAAAAAAAACATGTTGTTTAGAAAGCATTATTAGTTATTGATTCATTTATGCCTCTATAACCTAAATACTCTACCTGTGTTCATAAAGTGATTTTAAAAGTTTAAATATATCTTGTGCATTAAAAGAAACATAACATTTTTGGAGGAAGTAGACCATATCTTCCAAGAACACATTTCTACCACTAATTTGAATGGCCTCTAAGCAACCTACAACAAGAGACAATATAGAGTAGCCATTCAAGGCAGGAAGTCTGATATCAGAGTCCCCCTCCTGAAAACAGGAATAATGAAAACCATTTTAAGGATAAAGTGAGGTAATGTATGTGTTATACTTAACTGAATGTCCATTGATGCTGTCTTTGTTGTGGTTTTAGTTTGGGTTATTATTATTACATACATATTATGTATTCCAAGCTACCACAGCATAGAGAATAGCAAATGAAAAGCCCAGGAATAAGAAATAATCAAACATCAACAACCATGTGACCCAACTGCTATGTTATATAAGAGAAAAGCATGGCTAATCTATAATTTGTGAGAATTAAGAAAAAGAGGACTAGAGTGATGGGAAGAGGGAAACATTAAAGTAACATATTTGCCAAGAAGATGCTTTATTAATACACTCTTCCTATTGTAAATTAATTAATTAATTAATACTTGATGAGTACTAACTATATGCAAAGCACTGTGCTTGGTATTGGGGTTACAAAGATTAGATATGTTACCTGCCTTCAACACTTGTAAAGCCCAGCAGGATGTTGCCTGATGTCCTGTGAAGTAAATTGTACATTGTGATATTATTACTGAACTTTGTTAGATTGTGGAAATTAGTAGCTGCTTCTTTGATAGGATGAGTAGAGGCAGGTTATAGATATTCCTAGTCTATTGAAGCTCATTATAATTGGCAGTCTGAAATCAAATGCTAATCTACAGCCTACTCCAAGCATGATAACTTTCCATTAATCTATGATGGGTTTTTATTTCTTAATTATGAGTTAAATGTGTAAACACAAAAGAATTAACAAAATCATCTTGGCACGATGCAATTCTCAGGGCTCCCTCTGTTGGCAGTGAAAAACAAAAGTTATAGAAAGCTTAAAAATGAGGTTAATATCATTATTACCACATTTTTTGCCATTTATTGTAAAGCTAAAGTTATTGTTGGATGCTTATGCAATAGAACCAAATGTTTTGATTTACATCTAGCCAGCTTTTCCACTAAAGATTAATGATATTTTTGTAGTTGAATTAATTATTCTTTTCATCACAGAAAATTGAATTATTTTGTATTTAAAAATAAATATTTGCCAGAGCTATAGAGAGTAATTTATAATATCACTTATACAAATGATTACAAACAGCTTGCATAAATGGAAACAGAACACTTAGCAGAGACAGTGAAGATTTAGTAGCTACCCAAACTACTTTATCCTCCCCTGTATAATTCCTATATAACATAAATACCCCACATACCATCCAATAAAACAATTACTTTTTGAGCCATAATATCTCAACATAAAACATAAAAATTTATTAAAATTTTGAAAAAATATACTCAACTTACAATCCCTTAAGACTGAGTACTTATATATATTGTGCTCTTTTAACTTTGAGAAGTACTTTCACATTTCTTACCACATTTTATCCTAACAACTCTTGAGATAGAGCAGACACTATCATCCCCACTTTACAGGCACAATAAATGAGGTCATAGAGGAGCCTCGGGCTCTTCCAATAAGGCCTGAAGGCCTTTCTTCTCAAGAATTATTTAATAAAAAGGCATCAAAAAATAATTTAAATTATCTAGTGTTTTTATGAACCAAGTTGTCTCGAATTGCCTATTCATGTTTATGCTTCACAATACACAAATTCTCTGAGAACTGTGTGCAATTTTCAAATAAGGGTCCTGGCAATGAATTATAAGAGAGAAAAGAACAGAACTGGTGAGGTAGGAATATTTTTAGTATTATTCACTTCATTAGTACACAGAGTGTTGGCTGGGTTCTCATAACTCTGAGTTCTAAGACCATTTGGGCAGTAAGAGTCATGCCATTGAATGGAACCATGGGCTCTAATTGGACCAGCCTCAAGATAAAAACAAATGAATATTCAGTTCCCAGGAGTCGCCCAGGCCCATGAGCAGAGAGTCTTTTGAAACCAAATCTCAAACTTAGCTATTTTTACATGCATAATAAGTGAACAACCTTCAGCAAAATTTAATGACAGAGTTGAGACCAAAGATTGTAGTCTGACTACAATCCTCACTGAAATAGGTTTGATGGTTTCAGTTCAGTGCCTATCATGAAAGCACTTTGGCACAATTGATAGGATGTTCATGAGGAGGTAATATACAGATCCACAGATTAAATTACTTTTCACCCCAAGAGATATTTATAGGGACGATCTATTAAGGTTACGGGGAAAAGCAATGACATGACAGTAAGAATGCTCAACCTAAGCTTATATACTGGAACATAAAGATATGTGCAATTTTATCCTTGTTAACCATATCAGTTGACAACTTTTCATTATAAAATGTTTTGGTACAGAAATCAGTTCTAAAGATTTATACTTGTTTTTCAAGTTGAATAAAAATGCAAAAAATGTATCAATCTATTTTATTGTAGAAGAGGTACTGCCTACATCTTAAAGGAAGATATATAAAATGACTGTTTCCATAGCAAAAAAAAAAGTGAATTTATTTTATTATAGAACAGATGTTACTTATATCTTAAATAAAGACCAGAAATATGAAATTATTGCTTTCACAGCCATAAAATTCATTCAACTATAAAAAATATATAATTTTTTTAAACAGAAATGTTAGCATTTTGCCTCGAAAAATCCTACCATAAGATCAACTCAATTTCAACTATATTTCAATGTTAAATAATACAGATAGATGAACTTGTCATCTTCTACCCCACAAATTCTACTTCAAAAGCTCTTAATTGGAATGAAATCCAGTTCACCTGACCTTTACACATCTCTCACACACACACACACACATGTTATTATTTCCTGATCTTGTCAACAATTGAGAAAATAGACCTAAGAATTCTTTCAAAAGTATAGTAATATTTTAACTATATCTTACATACATGAGTACTTCATTCTGCAGAATGTAAAACCAAGGAACCAGAAGAAAACCAAACAGGCATCTAAGAAATAAAAATAAATCAGGCTAAAGTTCATTTACTTTATTCATGAGAAAATTCCTTGGCCCTTCTTTTATAATCTATTTACTCTTTACATACATTTCAACAAGCTTGGTTACCCTGGAAGAAAATTATTGCTAGAGGTGGGCATACTGACATTAAAAACAGCATTTTATGTATACTGGATACAAATCAAATCACCACTCAGGTCCAGAGAAAAAGTGAATTGTAAAAAACGCACACACAAAAATCCATCTCTCATCTAATCTCAATACCAGAAAGCAAAATTGAAATGTATATTTTATAATCTTTAAGGCATAATAAGCTGAAGAGCCTATATTGTCTGCTAACTGGATAAGGAGCGTTAACTCTACCACTTGGCTCAGACTGGACTGTCACAAACCCAGAGAGAGACTCCTTGAGAAGATATATACTAGGGAAAAGGTAGGACATGTCTCTTCCTCTATGTCTGAGTGTAAACCTCTGACTTCAGAGGCTGCCAAGACGAAGAAGGTCCAGCCAGGGAAGGGAGCAGCCAGGGTTAGCAGCCCATGTAACCCGTATTCACTTATCCACGTATGGCCACCTCCACATTTTCCATGGCAGGTTCCTCTGCTCTGCTGGTACTTCAGTTCAGGAAAGCTGTGCCCCTACCTCTCCTGGGCAGCATCCAGCTGGGTGGTAGAGCAAGATTTTCTCCTTTTAATGCTGAGACAGTCTGACAAGAGCAAGAAATGAAGATTCAGGCTTACATATTTCATGACCAGTTGTCCTTCCCAAGTGATAAATCATGGTTAAAACAGAAAGCCATATCAAATACATTCTGCCAATCAAACTTTCAACACTGAATTGAAGTTCCATTTTTCTCTTCATAAATATAACCTTGGTTTGATGAAGTCATAGTTCCCGTGTTTCTTTGGTTCTCTTCTGAAATGTTGAGACCAATAAAAAGGGGATCATTCTACAAAGACAGTATCATAAGAGAAATTTCTAATTTTGAATAGATATCATTGAGAATCTTTGATCAAACATGTGAAAATCTCTAGTGATTATTTAGAGAATCTCAAAGTGATTATTTGAGAACAGGTTCTCAACCTTCTTAGGTGTGAGTTTCCCTTGTTGAAAGTCTTTGAAATTTTAGTATCTGCTGATTAAGAAGCTACGTAGTTGACAAGCTATTGCCAGGTTAACAATTCATTTCATTTTAATTAACTTGCATTTAATCAATCATTATATCTACATATATTTGGAAAGCAGCACTACAGTTCATATATGTGGGAGGCACAAATTCAGAATCCATTCACACACCTTTTACAGTAACTCCAAAAGCTCTTAGAAACTAAGATCTATTGATTGAAAATGATCTTTTTAGAATAACTAAACTTATGAGAATAATGTGTAACTGAATGAAATTCTGACCATTTTGAATGTGGGCATGTTTTAATTTGATAGGAATCTGAAAACAGATCAAATTGAATGCTTACCCATTTTTTTCTTTTAGATCAAGTTCATTTTGAATATGAATGGATAAAGAAACTAAAAAAAAAATGCTTGACTGGCATTGAGACAAAAGAGGCTTTACACTTTAACACAGGAAGGGATGTCAATAAAAACTAAGCATTGTATAAAAAAAAAGTTTGTTTTTCCTTTTTTTTTCTTTAATTCTAGGGAAAAAAATAGGAAAAGGCAGAGACATACAAGATGATTAGGTAGTAGGATCGTGTAGTGGCTAAGTGCAGGTTTTCAGAGCCTGATAACCTGGATTTGACAGCAGGCTGCAGCCTTAAGCAACTATAGGATCTTCAGTTTCTTCACACCAATTTTTCATGTGTATAATAGGAAATTTTCATGTGCCTATATTAGCAAATGGTGCTAAGGATTGAATGACATAATTGTAAAGTGCTGGTGCACAGTAAGAGCTCAGAAAATAGTAACCATTATTATTATTAGTGAACTATATTCTATTGTGGTTTGTTTTTAGAAAGCTAATATTTTTAATATATGTATCGAAAGGACAAATTGCAGACAGACCTAAAGGTAGATCTCCAAAATGCAAAGAGAGTACTAGTAGGTAGGCATCCTCACTCTCTTTAAGTAAATTCCAAGAGATGAGAGAAAAGAAGGAATTTTTATCACTGTTTATTTTGTGCTTGGGCTCTCTGCTGAGGCAAGAAGTACTAAATGGTTTAAAGCCAGGTTTCCATGTTTAAACAGGCGTTTATGTACCCACTGATAGGCGTTAAGATTGCTTCTTGTCAAAAAGGATCTTAGATGGGCACATATGCTGACACTGCATTTTTTCTTTTTTAATAGAACATTAATTCTTTTCCACCATTCCTTCAAAAGAACAGTTGTAAAAAATGCCAATCACAAATTTATTGTGGCTTTAAGTTGAAAAACTGAATTTCCCTGCTCATTCTCATATAACTCTGAATATTTTGCATTTCTTTTACCTTGACAATAAATAGGTATAAAGATCTATCCTTATTTGGCAGAGTGGGTGCAGTGGGAAGAATCTCAACTTAGAATTTTCTTTTTCCTTGAAATATATTAAAATATTTAGGAGCCAAACATTTAGCTTCCCTTGAAATAAAGATTATAACACCAAGAAGGTGTCTCTGGCCCTTCAGGGATTTTCTTGAAGTCTGCAGAAAATCATTCTGATAGCACCTGAAGGATCAGGAGGGGATAGTTCAATTATAGTCAGGAAGTCTGCAAAGAAGATCTGCACATAATTCTCACAGTGCTCATTACCTCTGGCTTTCTGCCTTAGCAACTGCCACGTACTACATCAAGCGTGTAAATGTTCTATGCAGAATGCTTTTTGTCACAGCTTTTGGGCCCCTGGGGCCTAGACAAGGCTAAGGGAAAGTTATCGTAGGACATTCAAGACCCAGTTCCCTACTTCTCAAAATATCGAAGTGTTAATCGTCAAATGTATGATGAATAAAAATATCTAGATAAACTACAATTAGTTGCTTAAGTCATACAACAATTCTGTGAAAAATATAAATACTGTTACCATCTACATTTGAGTTTGTTTGGTGGGTTGTTTTCCAGAATTAAGTTTAGGAATTCATTCAGTGTCGCTCATCAAGATGTGGCCCCCGTGTCCTAATCCCTCTATTCTGTTGTGCTTTCTTGAAGTCATATAAGATCTGGGCTTTGTTCTATCAAATTCTTTTTTCCTCTTCGGTCTCCTACCATTCATACACCCATTCATTTATTTTACAAGTATTAATGGAGCTCCTGCCATACGCTAGGCACTAAGTATGGGCTACAATCTGTGGAAGAGGCCAACAATAAACAAATAAAGATGCAACTACAAATCGTTATACATGTTTTAAAGGAAACTAGTAGGGAATAGTGATAGTCAAACAGAGAGGGCCTCTCTGGGTTCCAATCTGCAAGATAAGTGCCCAGAGTTCCAGGACAGAGAAACATTTGGCAAGTGCTCAGTGATTCTTGGGCGTTGCCAGGACCCACGGAAGGACAGTGTGGGTGAGGCAGAGCAGGTGAGCAGCCATGTGAGGGCCATTACACTGTAGGGAGGCTGAGGCCAGATCATGTAGGAATCATTAATTTGGGCCTTCTGAAGTACAATGAGTACAATGAGAAGCCTTAAGCAAGGAAGTGACATATGTTTAAATGACCTCTCTCTAATCACTATATACTAAATGGACTGAAAGTTGCTAATATTGGAGACAGGAAGACAAGTAAGGAGGCACTTGCAATCAGCCGTACGATTGGAGTAGTTCTCTTCATTTTTACTTGAAGAGAAACTACAAATCCAATTGGAAGGTAAATTCCAAGGCAAGTACGCATTATACTGCTAACCAAACTTTGTGTGGTATTTATAAACTATATCCAATTACTTAATTTCCCTGAGCATTGGCTTTTCTGGAGAAACTTGCCAATCTTGAAAAGTTATATTGAGGATTAAATGACAAAATAATAAATGAGAAGCATCTAACACCATGCCTGACACAGAATAGGTACTCATTAAATTATATTGTTATTATCGTAATACCTTCTTATGACCCATAAAATCTCCATTTTTAAAAATCATCAATATCTCCATTTATAAAGTTGTTAAGACATAGAAATTACCTCTTTTAAATAGGTACCTATCTTCTTATTTGCTTTTTCTTTTACATATTGAAGTAGAGACTGATTCTGCAAGAAAATAGCCTACTAAATATATAAAAATCAATCATATCCTTAAAGATTCAGTATATGTTCAGTGCCATACTGGTAGTAGTTTTTTTCTCTCTAGTTAACATGTAGGACACCTTTTACATCACCATCCCTATAAATACAAATGGAGGAAACATTTCAAATATAAATTTATATCCTATCTAAAATTGTTTCCAGTTTCAATCATTTTTTTCATTAAATCCAAATTATATTTTATGAGTCAATATTTGTCATTTCAAATAGTATATTTCAATTTTACATTATAAAATCAAATTAAATATTAAAACCAAGTTAAGATAATATTTCCACTCACTAAATGTATAATTAAGATATTGGTATGTCCTTGTCAGCAAATGATTATCCTTTATAATAGAGAAATATAAACAGTATTCTGACTGATATTATCCATACTCTTTCTTAGTGCTTTAATCCATGTTTAGTTTTTAGCTATATAAACAGAAATGAATTTGGCCTGATTTGATGGAGAAAAAAATGAAGTTATGGATTTAAGAATATTGGATCAGGAATAGCTTTAAGGGCATCTGGAAAGTTCTCCAAAAAGGACCTATGACCCAATCATAGGACAGAGAGTCAAAAGAGCCTACAGTAACACAGTACCCTAACCTGACAATATGCAATCTTTAGATTTTTCTCTGTACCTTTTCCCCCTCAACTGACCCACATGCAAAGAAAAGAGCCAATCCATGGTTAGGCAGATGTTTGAATTTAGTGCCAACTATAAAACCCTCTATGACTGATACAATGTAAGTCAGATTGAATGAAAATCCCACAAATATAGCTATAACCAGAAAAATCTGAATTAAAATATTATTGGTGAGTAGTCAATCAAGTAGGTTCTAGTTGTATTGTCTAGCACCAGTATTTCTTTTTTAATGGAGTCATGTTTCTAATGTTGACTTGTGAATCAGTATGCCTCAGGTCAGCCACAGAATCCCCTTTAACATCAAAATATGGAATCAACAAAGACTGCAGAAAATAACCACAGCTCGGCTCAATCTTTCTTGAAAGAAGAGTTCAGAAAATAGAGCGGAGATACTATTGATGCTTTTCCTCTGGCTGCAGCCTGGGAAGGAACAGGGACTCTGTCTTTCCCCTTCATTTCCTGCTAGAAAGGAGTTGGGGCTTCCACTATAAAATACAAGCCATAGTCACCACCAAGAGGTGAATGGCAAGAGATGATGATTCACTGAACCCTGAGAAGGAGCTAGGGGTATAAGAAATAGGGATGGAAGAAGGAAGCAGAGTGGCAAGAGAGGGGTCCTAGAAAGAGGGAAATATAGGGAGGTTCCCACTGTAACTCTTAACACTTAACCTTGCCGTGGAGGAGCTGGTGAATGATGGCAGGTGTCACAGTTGTGCCCCAGGTAGAGGAAGAGCAGGATGAGGATAGGAGTTGGACTGATCATTGTCAGAGAAAGGGAAGGGAAGGGGAAAGAGTAGATGCTTAAGGCCAACCACCAGTGAGGTGTGTCCCCAGGTCCATATGGCAGTAATCAATGCAACACAAGCTAAGGTAAGAAAAACTGGTAGCTTATCACATTTTTCCTATAGATTTTATGTGAGATGTTCACTGCCCAGTTTCTATGCTTCTCAGAAGTTAGGAGCAACATGGATTGATTCTAACTGCTAAATGTGATTTTCTGGATTAAGGTGCCCTCATGAAGAATATAAGGAAAAAGTTACATTTCTACCAGATTTATATAAATTATCTTTGACAATTTTTAAGGGCTTTCAAAAAATTTTTTAGGATGCAAATTATATCCAGGGTTCAATAGTAAAGGTTGAGAATTATCTAATGATCCTTTCCTGTCTTCACCTATGCCATATGTCTCAGCCCCTGTACAAATCTGGCATGTGGGAAGCTCTCAATAAATAGCCATGGAAAAGATGATATTTCTTGAAATTAATACCTCTATATTTCACAAATGTAATAATCTTGTTATGAGTATAATTGTCAACAACATATTCAGAGTATTAGAAACTTTGAAAGCTTAAGTTGGCCATGCCTATGACCACAGGACTACTGATCCAGATCCTGAAAGAAAACAGGTCACAGAAATTTTTGTCATGAGAAAGTTTTTTTTAAGTTTTTAATACACTCTGATTTTTAGAGCAGTTTTAGGTTCACAGCAACACTGAGTGGAACTCTTATTCATTGCTGGTGAGAATGCAAAATGGTATAGCCACTTTGGAAAAGAGTTTGGTGGATTCGTACAAAACTAAACATACTCTTATTGCAGCCTTCATGCTCCTTGTTATTTACCCAAATGAATTGAAAAGTTACAACTACACAGATACGTGCACATGGATGTTTACAGCAGCTTTATTCATAATTACCAAAACTTGGAAGCAACGAAGATGTCCTTCAGTAGGTGAGTGGATAAATAAACTGGTACATCTGGACAATGGGATATTATTATTCAGCACTAAAAAGAAATGAGCTATCAAGCCATGCAAAGACATGGAGAAAACTTAAATGTATATTGCTAAGTGAAGGAAGCCAGTCTGAAAAGGCTACATGCATACTGTATAACTCAACTATATGACTATAACAAGATCAGAGGTTGCCAGAATTAAGGAGGAGAAAGGGATGAACAGGTGGAGCACAGGGGATTTTTAGAGCAGTGAAACTACTCTGTATTTTACTAAAATGATGGTTATATGACATTATTCATTTGTCAGAACCCATAGAATGTACAACACCAAGTGTGAACTGTAATGTAAACTATGGACTCTGGGCGATTATGATGTGTAAATGTAGGTTCATTTGTAACAAAGGTACCACTCTTGTGAGAGATGTTGATAATGGGGAAGTTGTGCACGTGAAGGAACTGGCGGATATGGGAAATCTCTGTACCCTCTGCTCGATTTTTCTGAGAAAGGCTTTGTATAAGTAATTTACTCACAGTATCTTACTATTTGATCGTTGCTAACTTTGCTGCAGTCTTACTATGTGTCAGGCACAGTTACGTACCTGGTTACATTTAACCCTGAACACAAATCTAAAAAGTAGATACTATTGTTATCATCATTTCCTCTTTACAAGGAGAAAACGAGGCTTGGAGAATTTGAGCAACTTGCCAAAGTCACAGTGTCAAAATAGATAGAGCTGGCACTTGTCCTTATTATGCCATGCAGTCTCAAGCCACACAGATGCTAACTGAAGTCAGTGCTATATCATGGGGACATTGTAACATGTAACTAATAACTGTGATGGAATAGGAAAGACTATGAACTAAAATTTTATATGAAGCTATTTATAAATAAATTGTAAAGATCACATAAACTGCCACCAAGTGAGAGATCCAGGAGAAAACGTCTTTGCGTGATTCACTTAGCATCCACTGCCTGAGCATCAAGAAAAGTTTTTTTGTGTGTTGAGGTAATGTTTATAGTGGTCTTCTGTTAAAGAAAAAAAAACACTTAAAAGTCTTCTGGTGGCAAAAAATTTCAATAGGTTCTAATGATTTATGCTCTGACTAAAAAAAAAGTGTTCTGCTTCTTCATTATGCCCAAAATAATGTAAAATATGACTTTTTCACTTTTTAGTGATTTATAGACTATACCTCACACTGTGCCCTCACAGGGCACGTACAAAGGGAAGACCAAAATCGTTAATAATGTAAAGGACGCCCACATCTGGTTCATCCTCCCAGGTGAATGAAACCGAAGCCCGATTTAACATATGGACACTGCACTGTTTCCTGATGGTAAAATCACCAGATGTTTAGAGATTCCACAAGTACAAAGGCAGAAGGAAGTGCGTTAATGATGAGGTTTCTGGCACACCTTTGAATTTTCTTTCTTTTCTCACTGCTTTTCCTTGCACATCAGGTATATGTCCATGAGCTGTGCCATTATTTGAATTTTAATTAAAATAGAATTTTGCTCTAAAATATTTTCTAAAAATAAGGAGCGAGGAAGATGTTGTTATATATCATCACCAGGCTACACCAAACATATTCAGAACTTGAAAGAAAAAGTGCATCTGTTTTATTTCCCATTGATTTTCTTTCACAAATGCCCTCAAAGTGGCCTGGGCCCCAAATACCGGTGATGACCTCCCTGAGACCCCCTCTCCCCAGCTCTGCTTCCCCGGCTTTGTGAGGGAGCCTCTTGCTCCTGCTTCAGGGGGGGTCAGAGCAGGTTTGCTCCAATAGCTTCCTAGGCTGTATCCATTATTTTTAAGCTTCTGACCCTAAAAGGAAGTTGGACCCACCCTCATTCATGAAGGGGACAGTGTGGAGGTCATAATGCTGGGGAACTGGTGCTTTGGTGCTAGTAGAGTTACAGGAGAGAAATTGTTCCATGGTGGAGAGGTTTCAGTATGGAGAGTGAGACCTCATTCCAGCATTAACCATGTGGCTTTATCCTTGGACCAGTTACTTAAACCCCTCTCTGTCTTGGTTCTCAATTTTTCCCTCTGTACAAGAGGGATCATCATGCATACCTCATAGGATTGTACTGATGATCGAATGAGGTAAGGGATGGAAATGCCCTTTACACAGTGCCTGAGATAGAGTTAAATCCTTAAATAAGAAGAAAGCAGAGAATGAGAGAAAAACTTCATTGTAAATTTCCATGCACACTGCCTCAAGTAACACATTTTTCCATCTTTTTGCCTCAGGATATTTCCATTTTGAATCCTGGGACAGACTAGCTTCAGCTCATTTGTTCCAAACCAGTCTTGATCATTCCAGTAATCAAAGTTCTGGGCCCTAATGCAATACAGTCAATGTGGGCAGCAATATTGTATTATAATCATCAAACTTGCTAAGAGACTAAATGTTAATTATTCCCATCACAAAAAATCAATAACAATTATATGATGTGATAGATAGGCTAACTATCACTATAGTAGTAGTAATATTATAGTATATAAATATATTAAACCAATGTGTTATACATCTTAAATTTTACAATGTCATATGTCAGATATAGTTCATTAATTACTTAATTAAATGACTGATTAATTAACTGACTAATTAATTAATTAATCAGGGCCCTGGACTTTCCCAGATGGAGCTTCTTATTTCAAAACTGAGAGAGGGCTAAGGAATCCACCCAGCTCAGCTATCTTGTGATAGTTCTTCTTGAAGTTTGGCCTTATGAGTTCATCTAAATACAGAGACAAACTACCAAAAAAAAAAAAAAAAAGTAGCTTTCTCCAAGAATCTTTTATGTGTGCTTTCAACAGGATGAAGTTGCCGTAGGATTGGGTACTATGCTATTAATTGATGGAAGACAAAGATGCACCCTGAAAAAGTAAGGCCAAACTTCCCTTTTTTGTTTTTTCCCTCTGACTACCTGCTGAGTGACTGTTCAATTAGTGGGTGAACAGTGAGTCCCAGAAATTATAGTCTTTAGTGTTCACAAGGATATAGTTCCTGATGTTTTTTCCCAGCAGTATATACAACCATTTCCTACAATTAAATAGTAGGCTAATCTGAATATTAACTATCTGCCAATTTCAACACACATCTCCTATAAACATTCCCTTCCTGGGTAGGGAGGAAGCCCAAATGATGTGGTCCTGTGTAGTTCTTTAACTCTTTTTTATGATTGGTGCAGAGCATCTGATTATTTCCAGGTGTTTCAGATTTTCTCATGGTCTCCCTATTATTTCTCCCCTCTTTGAGCTCCTTTGGCAATGAATGTGACCATGAGATCCAAAGCTATAAAGGATGTGTTCACCACTTCCCTCTTATGTCTGTCTCTTTATTTAACCACAAGTTCACTGTCTTTATCCATGTTAATTCCCTGAGGTATTCACACAGCATTTGTGTTGACTGCCTTAATTTTGATCTTCTCTAATCATTCCCTGCCAGATGGTAGTTAAAGTTTAATGGCCCCTGTAAAAATAGTTCCCTTTCTTCTTTCATCAGTCATGTGTGTTTACTTAGCTAACTGCTGGATGTTCAGAGTGAACACAAAGTGACCACCAACAAAATGAATTCAACAAACACATTGGCTTAATACTTTTCATGGTAGCTAAAGATGTTGCTTGCCATTATCCACTCAACCATTATCCTTACCTTTGATATCTTTTTTTCTGTTTTGTTAGTTTTCTTTCCTTTTTATCTCCCTTCTCAGGTTGTTTGGTGGAAACCAGAAGACCGTGAGGCTCAGCAGTCATCAGTGTGCAACAACTGAAGTGTGTGGACATGTCCAGCTCCCATAACACTTAAGTATTAGATAAATGACATTTGGTATATCCATAGAGCTTTCCTTGCCACACCCATAAGATGTAGGTACGTGTCATTCTTTTTGATTCAGATAAGCTGAGCTAACTCTTAGAAGGCCACACAAGAGGCTAGGATGGAAACTTAGCATTCTTAAGGAACAAAATAAAGAAGCAGCTAGATAAGACAAATTTCTCTCCAAATAAATAGTATGCCCTTCGTGTCTTTAGTGCATTCTACTATCATTCCTAGAAATAACAACTAAATAAGGATTATGTTATATGCCATTTTACAGATGAGGTAGCCAAGATGAACCATAGTACATGGCCTTTGCCAGGCCACACACACATCTTTAGAAGTATCCTGTCACTTAGATTTACAGTCAATTTATTAAAATATGTAGGGGCTATTTAAAAAATAAATAAAACTAACCAAACAAAAGATTAGGAGCAGTTTTAAAGCAAGCTTTCTGGGTGACTTTATACACACACCACTTAAAGCCTATAAAATATAGGAGTCCAAGGTAGGGGTCTTCAAACCACAGCCTGAAGGCCAAATTCAGCATGCTGCCTGTTTTTGTAAATAGTATTTTATTGGAACATAGTCACACTCATTCTTTTACATATTGTTTATGGCTGCTTTAACACTACAGTGGCATTGTTGAGTAGTTTTAACAGAGACTATATGACCTGCAAAGCCTAAAATATTTACTATCTGGCCCTTTACAGGGGGAAAATAAATGCCAACCCTGCTCTAGGCCTTTGAATTGTGGCATTGCATAAATAATTAATTTCTTCTTATGATTCAGGACTGCTATTAGGTGTTGTTACTGAACATTGCTTAAAATGATGTTGATTTTAAATGGCATTTCAAATGCAAAAGGATTCTAAAATCATCTACCAAAATGTCTGTCTCAATTGCACTGATCATCTTGAAGAGTTAAGAACTACAAATGTTCAACAAATACTAATTTGAGAAGCAGCTGATGGCCACTATATATTCTATAGCTAGTAGTAATCTAGAATGTCGGCAAAAGATATCCCAACTATTAATCAATGAAAAAATAAGTGTCATTTGGCCAGTTTTGCAATTTGGATCAAGAAACTTAGAATTCTTGAGGAGCAAAATAAAAAAGCAGATAGATATAACAAATTCCTCTCTCAATAAATAGAGCAAGAGTCATAATCTCACTGGGATTTTGTTTCTTCTTCGTCTTTGAATCAATGCTATGAATTAAATAATCTCTAGTATCCCTTTTAGCACTGATGCTCTATTGTCCATATTTTTTCCAGTCAAAGTGCAAATGACCCATCCTCTTCTTTCTTCCAAAAGAAAAGTTTCTGGGCTCTCATGGGAATATTCAAGTCCCAGTTTTTAAACAGCCCCTGCAGGAAGATTTTAATTCTAGGCAATTCTGACCTGAATTTCAAGGGGAGTGAAAGACATATGATACTCTGAAATGAGAACATTAAGTACTCTCATGTCAAATAGCTATAAAAATGGGAGACTTATACCCTGTGGATGTGAGAAAGTGTTTCTGACACAAGACAAATAAGGCATCAACTTCCCACAAAGATTTGGAAGGAAGATTAAGAAAATGTATATTAAATAAATATATTGAAACAAATAAAGCCACATTGTGGAGTAACATGTAAAAATCAGCATGAAATTAAAAAGTACTATCCTTCAAAGTGATTCTGTTCATGAGGAAGGAGCTCTAGGTTTTATACACAGTGCTTTTCTCTATCCTTTTGCCTTCACACAAAGAGCTGTTCGCTGTTCTTGGTGGCTAAGAAACTTCAAGGGAAAAGCTAGAGAGGCATTGCCTTATGGAAAGTGAATTCTCACCTTTTAGAATGAAGAATATCATCTGTGCCTTTGAGTCAGTACACTGAATTTATGTTCCAATTTATTACTGTGTCTCAAACTTCTACCTAGCTCTGAGAAGTTTATTTTAACAATATATGTATAAGTGAACATTCAAAGTGGCCCAGATTTATAAATTCCCAGGAGTGTGTGTATCTTATCCTAATGTTTCAATTAATTTCTGTGGGTAGAATTCAAGCATCATACCTCAACCAAATTATATCTCAGTTCCATTCTAAACAAGGGAGGCACTGAGAGAAGGTGAGGACTAAAGTTCTAGCACTAACTCATGGTGTGAACCTAGTCAAGTTCAATAACTCTGGGTCATGATTTCTTTGTGAGTAAGAGGTTGGAAATAGAGACAGGCCTCTGTGTGTCAGATTTGAAATTCTTAGTAAATTACAACTGCTATAAAAATATTTGTATTATCTTCTATTCACTTCCCTATGTTTGACAGTCATAAAAACCTACCATACTTAACATTTCCTAAATAGGAGCGGAAATTACTATTATTTTATCTTATTTTAGTAAAGAGAGTAGTAAATTCCACAGACAACACAGTAATTTGGAACACAGTAAGTAAAAAAAAGAGAAGTATGATTACATATCTAAAGGAGCTGCCATAATGAGACGCTGTTGATCAGGCTTAAGTAACAAAGAAGTTTATTTCTCTCTCAGGTAACAGTCACAGGTAGATGGACAGCTCTGTTCCACATAGCCATTCAGAGACTGAGGCTAATGACAGCTGTCCGCCTTCCATACATGGTTTCCAAGGCCACATTGGTTGTTACCATTCCAGCAGCCAGGAAGGCTGATGCCTAGAAGCTCAGAGCCAGCAATCTGTGGGAGGCATGATAGTCACCTGCCATCCATTGGCAAGAGCTTAGCCATCCACCCATACTTCACTAAAATGGGGACTAGGAAATGGGAAATTTCATCCAAGCCACATCTCTTGCAAGAAGCCCTTCCAGGTTCCCCCAGATATATCCAGTTGACCCTTCTAATATCTTTTCCATACTTGGTGTTTACCTCCATTATTGCATTTATTACCCTGTATTATAATCACCTGTTAATTTGTACATCTCTGAATCTCTTTATTAAAAGACTAGCTTCCTGGGGGCAAAGACTGAACCTAAAGTACTCCAGAGACTTGCATGGTGCCTACAAAAAGTGTCTGCATGCATTTGTTAAATTAAAGGATGGTCTTCAAAACAATTGCCCTATACTCCATGAAAGTGTCTAGGTCATGGGAGACTGAGAAACTGTCCCATGACTCTGATTCTGTATTGGTTCCTAGACCAGGAAACCGACATTAAAGAAACAACTAGCAAAATTTGAATAAGGTCACTAGGTTAGTTAATTTCCATTGTATAATTATTAATTCGATCACTGTTACTATAGTTTTATAAAATGTTAACATTTGGGAAGCTGGGTGAAGGGCATATGAGAATTCTTTGAATGATTTTTGAAATCTTTTATGTAAGCCTGAAGGTTAAGAAAAGATAATAGAAAAAAAAAGTGTATGTTCACTCATGAATAAAGAGAAAGATTGGTGCAGGGGAGGGAGGAAAAGAGGAGGGAGAGCAGGAGAAGAGGAGTAAAAAGGAACAAAAGCTAAAAGCCAACTGGCTTTTCAAGTATAGCTAGGGTAATAAAAGGAAAAATTTGAGAGCTTTAGTAACCATAGGTGCCTCAAAATGCCATGTTATCACCATGTTCTTAGCAGTCTAATTAGGAAACAGTGTTGGTGACCACAACCTCTGTGTAATTCTTTCTTTGCTGTTAACTCCTGAGCTTTGTCCATATGTTTTCAAATGATTCAATTGGATTTAGCAAGCACTTACTGAGTGTCTGCTACATGCCAGGCACAGTAATGAGCACTGAGGATAGACGCAAATGTGGTCAGATACGTTCCTCGTCCTCAGAGAGGAACACAATCTACAGGGGAAATTGAAGCAAAAAGGAAATGAAGAGTGGCAATACAGTGAGAAATGTGCAACTGTTCCCACAAGTACCAAATCAAAGACAACACCTGAGGGTATTAGGCTATGTAAAATAAGTCAGACAAATATTGTATGATCTCACTTATATGTGAAATCTAAAAACAAAACAAATAAAACCTCGTATATATGAAGAATAGATTGGTATTTGCCAGAGGCAATGGTTGGGGTGGGCAAAATGGTTGAAGTGGGTCAAACGGTATAAACTTCCAATTATAAAATAAATAAGTCCTAGGGAATGTAATGTACAACATGATGGCTGTAGCTAATAATACTGTATTCTGTATTTGAAATTTACTACAAGAAGAGATCTCAAAAGTTCTCATCACAAGAAAAATAAATCACAAGAAAAATAACTATGTGGTGGTGGATATTAACTAGACTTATTGTGGTGATCATTTTGTAACATATACAAATATCAAATCATTATATTGTACACCTGAAACTAATATAATGTTATGTGTCAATTATATTTTAATTTTAAAAACAGGCAACACAGAAGAGTGCTTAATTTCCTGGGAGGACAGAAGCTTCACAGAAGAGGTGATGCATAAACTGGGTTTTGAAGAATAAATAGGGATTTACGAGTAGAAAAAAATGGGAAGAACATTCTAGGCACAGAATGTATAAGATCTCACAGGTGAGAAATAGCAAAGTGAGTTCACAGTTAAAATGAAAACCACCCACAGATCAATGAATTCTTTCTTAGTAGTTTTATTGGGATATAATTCACATATCATAAAATTCTCCTGTTTAAAAGGTGCACTTTAATGGTTTTTAGTATGTCACAAAGTTGTACAACCATCATCACTATTTAATTTTAGAACACTTGATCAACTCCAAATGAAATAACACACCCATTAGCAGCCATTTTTCATTCATTCCTCACCCTCAGCCCTAAGCAACCACTAATCAAATCTATCTTCTGCCTCCACAGATGCCTATTTGGGACATTTTATATTGTAAGTGGCTATATCATTTTACATTTCTATCAGCAGTATATGAGGGTTCCAATTTCTCTACAACTTCACAACACTTGGTATTATCTATCTTTTTTATTTTATCTATCCTAGTGAGAATGAAGCAGCATATTAGATTTCTAGGGCTGCTGTAACAAACTACCATGAACTGGGTGATTAAAATAACAGAAATTTATTCTTTCATATTCTGGGACTAGAGGTCTGAAATCAAAGTGTCAGCGGGGTCATGCTCTCTCTAAAGGCTCTAAGGAAAATGTTGTTCCATACCTTTCTCTTACTTTCTTGCATTACCAATAATCTTTAGCATTTCGGGGCTTGTAGATGCATCACTTCAGCCTCTGACTCTATCATCACCTGTACCTCTGTGTGTCTCTTCTCCAGTCATGTTGGATTAGGACCTATTCACCATGACTTGACTACATCTGCAAAAACTATTTCCAAAGAAGGTCATATTCACAGGTACCAGAATTAAGACTTCGATATATCTTTCAGGGGAACACAATTCAACCCACAACAAATGGTATCTCATTGTGGTTTGATTTACATTTCCCGAATAGTAATGATTTTTAGCATCTTTTCATGTATTATTAGCCATTCGTATATCTTCTTTGGAGAAATATCTATTCAAATTTTTTGTCAATTTTTAAATTAAGCTATTTGTCTTTTTATTAATGAGTTAAGTAGTCTTTATATATTCTGGACCCTTACCACATATGTGATTTGCGAAGATGTTCTTCCATTCTTTGAGCTGTTTTTACTTTTTGGTAGTGTCCTTTGAAACAAAAATTTTAATTTAGATGATGTCTAATTCATTTATTTTTTTCTTTTGTTCCTTGGGCTTTGGTGTAATAGCTAAGAAACTGTTGACTAATTTAAAGTCATGAAGGTTTATGCTTATGTTTTCTTTTAAGAATTTTAAAGTTTTATATCTTACATTTAAGTTTCTGACATATTTTGAGTTAAATTTTGTGTATGGCACAAGACATGGATCCAAATGATTCTTTTGCATGTGAATATCTAGTAATCTTAGCACCATTTGCTGAAAATATTCTTCCCCCATTACTTTGTCTGGGCACCCTTGCCAAAATATGAATTTACCATAAACATGGGAATTTGTTTCTGGACTCTCAATTCTATTCCATTGACCTAACCTTATGTTGGCACTACACTGTCTGGATTACTATAGCTTTGAAATCAGGAATAGTAAAATCTCCAATTTTATTCCTCTTTTCAAAAGTTGCTTTAATTTTTTGTAAGCCTCATATTTTTATATAAATTTAGGGTCAGATTATCAATTATTAAAAATTCTGGCTGGAATTTTTATAGGAATTTTATTGAATCTGGAGATCAATTTGGGGCTATTGCCATCTTATTAATAGTAAGTCTACCAATTCATGTGTATAGATATCTTTCTGTTTACTTAAATATTCTTTAATTTCTTTCAATAATGTTTTGTGGTTTTCAATGTGCAAATCTGACACTTTTGTTTAATTTACTTTAAGTATTTTGGTTTTTGATGCTATTATAAATAAAATTGCTTTAAATTTCATTTTCAGATTGTTCATTGCTAGTATATGAAATAAAAATGATTTGTATAATGATCCTGTATGTCACAAGTTGATTTATTTAATTCCATAGCTTTTTAGTTGGTTCTATAGTATTTTCTATTTACAAGACCATGTCATCTGCAAATTGAAATACTTCTATTTCTTTCTTTCCAATCCAGGTAGCTTTTATTTCTTTGTCTTGTCTAATTGTCTTAGCTAGAGTTTCTAGTGCAATATTAAATAGAGGTGGTAAGAGGAGACATCTCTGTCTTGTTTCTGATCTTAGTCTCTCAACACTATGTATGATGTAGTTGTGGGTTCTTCATAGATTCCCTTTATCGGGTTAAAGCAGTTTCTTTCTAGTCCTAGCTTGTTGAGTGTTTTTGTTGTGAAATGTTGTTGGATTTTGTCAAATCCTTTTTCTATGACTACTGAGATAATCCTGTGTTTTTTGTCTTTTATTCTATTAGTGTAGTGTATTATATTTATTGATTTCTTATATGTTAAACCAACTTTTCATTTCTGCAATGAATCCCATTTGGTCATGGTGTACAATTTCTTTTTATGTTGTTGAATTGAGTTTTTTGTCGTTTTTGTTGTTAAGGAATTTTACATCTGTATCCATAAGGTATATAAGGCAGCAGTTTTCTTTTCTTGTGATGTCTTTGTCTGGTTTTAGTATATGGGTAATATTGGCCTCATAAGAATCAGTTGGGTTGCGTTCCCTCTACTGTTTTTAAGAGTTTGTAAAGGATTGGTATTAATTTTTTAAACATTTGATAGAGTTCATCATTGAAACCATCACATCCTGGGTTTTTCTTTGTGGGAAGTTTTTTTGATTACTTATTCAGTCTCTTTACTTGTTATAGATCTATTCAGATTTGCTGTTTTTTCTTAAGTCTGTTTTAATAGTTTGTGTCTGTGTAGGCATTTGTCCATTTCATTTAGGTTATATAATTTATTGGTATATAATTGTTAATGGCATGTCCCTCTAATTCTTTTGGTTTTTTAAGGTCAGTAGTTATGTTCCCTCTTTCATTCTTGATTGTAGTAAGCTGAGTCTTCTTCTTCTTTTTTTTTTCTTGGTTAGTTGAGCTAAAGGATTATCAATTTTGTTTATTATTTCAAGGACCAAGTGTTCAAAATCTTGATTTTCTCTCTTATTTTTCTATTCTCGATTTCATTTCTTTTTGCCCGATCTTATTATTTCTTTTCTTCTCCTTACTTTGGGGTTAGTTTTCTCTTCTTTTCCAGTATCTTAAAGTGAAAAGTTAGAATATTCATTGAGATTTTTCTCTTTTTTAGTATAGGCATTTATAGCTATAAATTTCCCACTAAGCACCACGTTAGCTGCATCCCCTAAATTTTGGTATTTGTGCTTTTATTCTCACTGATCTCAACTATTTTCTTATTTTCTTTTTTAATTTTTTTTTCAACCCACTGGTTATTTAGGAGTTTATAATTCAAATTTCCATATGTTTGTGCATTCCCCAAATTTCCTTCAGTTGTTGATTTTAATTTAATTCTCAAAATAATTGTGCTGAGTGAAAGAATTCAGACAAAAATGAGTATAGACTGTGTGATTCCATTTATAGAAAACTCCATAAAACACAAACTAATCAGTAGTAATAGAAAACAGATCAGTGGTTGCTGGGATGGGTTGGGGAGGTGCTGTTGGACAGAAAGGGTCTACAGAGAACAAGGAAGCTTTACAGGATAATGGAGTGTTCATTGTCTCGATTGTGGTAATAATGGATTCAGGTATTCACATATTTCAAAACCTATCATATTATATACTTTAAATATCTGTAGTTTATTTTGTGTCAATTATACTTCAATAAAGATGTTTTTTGAAAGCCACCATTTTGCCTTTAGACTTTGTGACTTTACTATAAAATAATTTCCACCTTTTGAAACTTCAAAAGTTTTACTTGAATGCTACATAAAATGTTTTAAATTGATGTTTTAGGTGTTTGATATGTTTGGCTCTTTCCATTTCTTTCGTTCTCTATACGTCAGTTTATTCAGATAATTAGAAATTGTTCCAAGGGAATGTTTCCCTAAGGTTGCAATGGAATAGTAATTTAGTCTATAAACTGCATAATATCCCAACTGAGAAGTGTAAGAAAAGTATACTTAATGTGCTGATTTCCTATTCATAAAACTCTTGTGTGCAAATGATTCTCAGTTTTTGAAGAGGTTTTCTTCCAAGCTCTTTGTTCATTTCTAAGCTGTATGCTCCACTCTTGGATCATATTTTCTCAATGGAATGATGTTGTAAATCCTAGCCGAATCCATGGGCTCATTCGCCATTTGCCCCCATTTAAATCCTATTTCAGTATAGCCACAAATCCAACCTCAAAAATAAAAATGAATAAAAAAATTTTCTTGAAAAATAATTATTACTAATAAAAAAATAGCATTTAATTATAAAATGTTTTTTGTTTTCCCCTTAATTTAACTCCAAAACTTTCCCTCAAGAGGAAGTATTTGTATACAGAAGTTGAACAGTTGGTCAACAGAGACTTCTATAGAAATTCTGAAAGAGACTCCTAAACACTTTCAAGGGCTTTAGAGGCTAATAAGGAAAGTTAGCTAATTCTCATTTCTAAATCCACTTTTATCTATGACTTTCTTCATCCAACCAAGTGGGGATAATTGATAAAAATTATTTTCCATAGTCACAATTTATTATTTAACTTTGTTTTAGATCTTACAGCCAGAGGTTCCTTACTCTGAAACTTGGGGTACCTAATGCTTCCCACCTTTGGCTCCCCTTTTAAGCCCCTTTAATCCAATATAAATTGCAGCCATAGTAAAGGAAGAAGTCAGTCTCTTCTCATTTTCCCTTGCCCATCCATTCTCCCAGCCATAGGTTCCCTTGTACAATCCCAGCATATTTGGTATGCTTTCTTAAAAGAAAATAAGATTTTTGCAGGTCTTATAAATCAATAGTTTTTTTTATAAATAAATTGATTGTTTTTATTGTTTTATTTATTTTAAAGAGCTCAAATAATTTTTCATCTAAAAACTAATATTTTAATCAAGAAATGTTTAAATATCTCTTTATAGCCCAGGTTTGATTATGAGACAAATAAAATAATATATATTTTGATTTATAATCAAAGTAATTGATTTATGATGTAATTGGATTTCATAGCTGAAACTCCCCACTCCCAGTCTAAATTTATAATAGGACTCTTTTGTATTTGAAAAGTCAAATCAGAGACTTCAGAAAACTGGAAAAACCTAGCTCAGAAAGAGAATGAGAACCTAAACAAAAAATTTTAAAAACATAAAGAGAAATAAACTTTAAAATTAAAGAGATTTTAAATTTAAATATATATAAAGAAAGCAAAAAAATATGATAATGACATCTACAGTGAATAAGTGCAGCTGATGCAAACCTTGCAGTTTTAAAGTATTACATATGTAAAGTCCTTAGGAATGGCTTTAAGCTCACCAAAGAGAGTGTTTCCCTACATGTCAAATTACAATGCTAAGGCAGATTGAGGGAGAACTATAATCAACCATTTGTTGATTATTTATTTTTAAATCTGTCCTCAGCATCTACAGATGTAAGAAAGCATGTGGCCTCAGATTGGAGCTGTTTGCTAACAGCAGGATTGCCTGGCCCAAGAAATGACGCTTGCTGTGTGATGAAAGCTGCCCCTCTACAACCGTGTTTGGTTAGCACCTATACCCTGCACATTCTCCATGGGCATGCTGCCAGCCAAACAGATGGGCATGAATGTAACCCTGCCAAAGAACCTGTGTGTGCAGTGTGCTCACAACAGTGGTTACATTCCTTTCCAAGAATGTTGCATCTACTTAAGCTGCCCAGCCAAAAAAAAAAATTATGACTTACATGTCTTCAAATGGCATTAACGAATATGTAAATAATTCTCCAAATTAGTGGTTCTCAAAGTGGGATTCTGTGGACCAGCAGCACTGGTACCATTTTAGGAGATTGCTAGATATGTAAATTTTCAGGCCCCATACCAGAAACTCTGGGAGGTGGGACCCAGTGATCTACAATTTAAGAAGCCCTGTAGGTAATTTTAATGTAGCTCAAGTTTGACAATGCTGCTCTAAACCATGTTCTTGAACGTTCATATTACTTGAGAATTTTTTTAAAATACGGATGCTGATATTTCAGGCCCAGAGATTCTTGATTTAATTGGTATAGAGAGCAGCCAGGGCCTTGTTTTAAATTCTCCCCCAGGGGATTCTAACGCGCAGCAAAATTTGAGAAGCAATGCTGTTCTAAGTATTCAGATTACCTCTCACAAGCTTTGAGGAGAAATATTTCAGACCTTTGCAAATGCAGGTAAGTCTTTATTGAAAGCACATTTGTTTAGAAATATGCTTAAATAATTCTTTGATTGGTTGATCAGTTTTTTAAACCCTTAGATAAGATTTAAAAATTATGTAACCCTATGTGCTCTATTAGTCACTTACTTTTAAGATCACCCTATGTCACAGCACCATATTTAATTTGGCTCCCAATTTCAGTGTGCATAGATGTGATAGTATTTGTACATCCAAATAGAGTAAATGGGAGAAGTTGCTGAAGACCTGGCCATTCTGAGTGCAAGAAATCAGGATCTCACACACACACACAAAATTCGGGAAGCTCTGAATTGATGAAAACTCAGGTTTATGGATAAAATCTTAACATAATTCCATGGAAACTGAGACTTAACCAACTCTTTCCGTTTTCTTTCCCTTTTTTTCAGCAACTAATCTATTTAAGATGACAACAATGGCCCTTGGTACTACTACTGACTCTGTCGAGGTCCAACTTAACACTGACAAAAAACAACATGAGATGAGAATTTAAGTGACTGGATTTAGCTTCCTAAGGTCACCTGCCAGCTGTGTCACGTTGGGCAAGTAACTTAATTATATTGTACCTCAATTTCCCTACCTATTAAAATATTACCTGTAGGTACTATTATTTCTCATAGAGTTGTTATGAAAATTAAATGATGAGCTATGTGTGGAAGCATGTAGTAAGCCATGATTAAGTGGCCATTATTCTTTTTATAAGTGATTACACCTAACAATGACATTGTGTGGACCTATTACTAGCCCTCACCTCATTTCCCTTGTCTCAGTCTCCTCTGGCATATGGACCTATGAAAGAGTGGCCATTCAAACATTCTAACACATGAACAGAATATGGCACAGCAAAATCCAGGGAAATGGTGAGAAATGCTCTGACATCAGACAAAGAGGTCTCAGGCTGGGTTCAGCGCAGACCACTGGGCCCTCGGAAGGCATGGTTTTCAATTAGGCTAGCACGACAAGCTAGGGAGTGTTTGAAAATGTAGGAAAATATTTCTGGCTATACACACATAAGGAATGCTACTGGTATTTAGCCAGTGTTGCCAAATTTTCTCAAATAAATGAAAACCAAAAGGCAATAGTACCCACACTGAAATCAAAGTCAGAACAATACCAGGCCCCAGTGTGCTGACTGGGACATATGACAGGTCACCAGAACAGGAACTTGAGAACAGAAACCAAGAATGAACACCAAGTTATAAACTGAGGCCCGTGGCAAGGATGTGTATAAAGGCATAACCTTGAGATAAATAGCTATGGAAGGAAGGGGACTATCTTCATATGGGCAGCTATAACAAAACACCACCAACTGGGTAGCTTATAAAGAAAAGAAATTTATTTCTCACCATTCTGGAGGCTAGAAGTTCAAGATCAAGGCACCAGTACGATCACATTTTCTGGTGAGGACCGTCTTCCTGGTTCATAGCTGGCATCTTCTTGCTCTTCCCTCACATGGTAGAAGCAACAAGGGAGCTCTGTGAGGTCCTTTTAATAAGAGTACTGATCCCATTCATGAGGGCTCCACCCTCATGACCTAGTCAACTCCTGAAGTCCCCACCAACAAATACCATCACCTTTGGGGGTTAGGATTTCATTATATGAATTTGGGGGGAGATATAAACACTTAGACCACAGCAGGAACAAAACCAAAATTGTGCAGAGGAAAAGTCAAGCTGCATCAGCATTGACTCTATAGGAAATGCTAGAGTTAGAATGGCCTTTTAGTATTGTCTCAAAATACGCTTAGATGTCAATGCCTTTATATTCCCCATTGATCAATCATTGGATATGGGTCGCCCTAAAATGGGTGAGACTTTGAGTAAGGACATTCTCCTTGGTTAGGTAATTCCTAACATGTCTGACAACTGAAAGCTGTCTGCCATCAACAATCCTAACAGCTGGGTAATGAAATCTGTTGAAGGAGGATCTGAGTGGCATATAACAGGGATGGACAAAGTACATAAAATAACATGGAATCCCAGTGGCAGTGCCATTACACCATATCCTGGGTCAGCTGGTAGCATGAACTTCCTGATCAAACATACCAGTTCCATACCAGTTCCATACCAGTCCAGAGTTTGGCTGATGGTCTCTGAAGTAGGGAAGTTGCATTTTCTCAGGACAATGCCCACTTAGCCTTACAAGAAATGATTTAAAAGAGGGGATTAGTAGTAAAGCCATGGAACGTACCAAGACTCTATAGCAAGACACTGGGTGTCACACTCTCTGTTCTTGTACTCAAGCCCAGAAGTAGGCAGTTAAGATGTTCGACTTTCCAGCTCAGTCCCACCCCATTGGTATGCTAAAGAGAACAAGCATGCCTATATTTAGGTACTGTTTCTCTCCCCTTCCATCAATCTTGCCTGAAAGAAATGAACAGCAGCATTTTACATAAATTACATAGAAATTCCATTAGTAGGAGTAGGTTTTTGACATTGTTCTGGTTTATTTAATGGTCCAGCCCTGCTTTGAATGTGCTTACTCGGCTGGAAATCTATCAATCCACATAGCCCTCATCAATGTATTTTTCCCAGGATCTGGACCATGTCCTCTGATCCCCACATGCTGTCTGGGATCTTGTTTTCACTTGAACTAAAATGGTATTACCCCTTGAGTATCACCAGCATAGCTACTGCTCTGAGGATCTTGCTGCAGGATCCCAACTCACCTTATCTGATACCTTAATTTGGATTTCATGATTTGGACTTCATCCAGCCAGCTTCCTTGGAAACTGGTCAGGCCAGTCCCCAAAATTCTTGCCCCATAAAGCTTAAGCTTACTCTCATCTTCTCATAGACCCACTGTTTAGGGTATAGGATGACCACTGGCAAAATATATATTCTATGGCATTTTAAAGCCTCTTAGAAAAATGTTTCCAAAGTATGGGCTTCAGGAGTCATATCGCTATAATAATTCTATGCTAGCCAAATAGAGATAGCAGACCTTAACCCACAATTTTTTTGGCTTCCTATCTTCTCAGATCTTAGTCTTTCCCCTCCCCACCACCAGATAGGGTCATTTTATTCATACAATTAGAAAGTGTTCCTCTGAACACACCAGTCTCTTTGCTACAACATGGCAAAAGACCATAGCTCAACATCTCAGACTCCCTTGGGGTCTCCCACTCAGGTTTGGTTTCCTGTCTGGTTTGCATTCCACCTGCAGTTGATTGACTGCACACAATAAATAGCCTACACTTTCCAGGCTATTTGGGATAATTCCAGCTCCCCCAAAACTCTAAGCAGTGGCTTTGTCACTTACAGGTTTACTGTATAACTAATATCTTAACCATTTAATAGCAATAATATTCATTCTAAAAGGACTCATACAAATTCACAGGTAGACAGAAGGTAGAATATTGACTGCCAGGGCTGCAGAGAAGGGGCAGGGGAGCTCCTGTTTAATGGGTACAGAGTTTGAGATGATGATAAAGTTTTGGAGATGGATAGTGGTGATAACTATACAACAATGTGAATGTATTTAATGCCCCTATACTATACATTTAAAAAGTTACAATGGTAAATTTTATATTATGTGTATTTTACCACAATTTTTTTTTTAAAGATTCTGAAAAGACTCCTACTTAGTTTCTTTGATTGGAGAGGAAAGAGATAGTCACTGAAGTTTCCATGAGGAATGACTGTGTATTGTATAAAACTCAGGATGAACCCAGGACCACATATCAACTAATGAACAAGGCCCAAACTGGAACGATACCCAAGGACCCTCAGAAACAAGATCTATGGCTCTTCTCTCAAGTGCTCCATCACAAGCAAGGCTCAACCTCTCCCTGTCTCTGCTTCTCTTCATTTCTTGCTCTTCCTCCCACTGAAGACTGGATTCCTTCTCTTCTTCATCTCATAACTTTTGCTTAATTATTGTCTCACCTTCTCTACAGTTTAGCTTCCTTATAACCCAGCTTTGATCTTGACCTCTTTTCTACATTATACCCCCTCTCTACAGCCTTTTGTATCAGTTTTTACTGTTACCCACTTCATATTCTGATTCTTAAATCAAGTTCCTATGAGTGAGCATATGATTGGTCTGGTTGTCACTCTTTGAGTAGAGTTTTGAGCCAGGCCACCTATCTGCTCTCTGGTCTATATTTTGGCTCCCTCTACTGCAATCAGCCATATCAAAGGTGGATCTATAAGATGTAAAACACTGCTGCCTTCATCTGCCTTTTTAGCCAAGGCAGTTGGTATAAAAGACACTGTGATAGCCATGTCCAGTATAACCTCATTTTCAATATCTTCACTCCTTATGGTCTAGAATAATAAACCTTTCTAGGAAGAGTCATAGCCACTACATCTGGGTTAATGACATCTTAGACATCAGTATATCTCAGGAGCATCTCTATTATCTGATGCTTCTGAGGACTAAATGACTGACCTAGAGATGACATCAGCAGCAATACCTGCAGAAGTTTTCCTTGAACTACCATAAATGTACACATATTTTTTCTATATATATTTTATATAGATACCAATATCAGAGAGCATGCCTCTAGTATGAACACATGCAAGATCAATTTAAAGCACTTAGCTTGATTTTATGCCAAATTTTTGCTCCTGCTAATTAATTATCTTGCTCCTAATTTTGGCATAGCATAAGTCCAAAAACTCCTTTAAACAAATATATAATTTTTAATCAGTAAATTATTTTTAGTTCTTGGTCATTGAATCCTAATATATCTAGGATATTTGACCTGTAGCAAATGCACTAATTATTGTTTTAATAGCACATAATAATTTTTTGTGTGGACAACATGCTAAGCAAAATAATTCCCAGATTTAGAGATATGGGAGGCTCTTCCTTGAGACATCAGATCTGACCGTCTTGAGTTCTGTAGAACAGACTGAATTCATCAGCTGGCTCAACTCCAGCTCTGCCAGGCTTGGAGCTTCTGGGCAGGAGAACAGGCAGAAAAGCTGCATTGTGGGTGCCCCCACGTGGGTACATTTTGATGTGCATGCTGAGGATTTTCAGGCCAACAACTCTAGCATTATTAGTTCATGCCTGTGGAGTGTTTTTAAGAATGGAAGAAAAGCTATAAAAGTGTGTATTTTTTCAGCAGACATGTCTTATAATAGCATGTGAAACAATATTTAATGTTTTCAGTTATAAAAGATCATTTATTTTTAAGCAATTATCTTACAGTAAAGTTTTCAAGTTATGTTATCATGTGAGTATAAAATAAAAATAGCAGACTTTAGTGTAAGACAAAACTTAACTTTGAACTCTCAACCCCAAGTTATTTGTTGAGTAACCGTGGACAATGCATTTAATCTCCCTACTCCACAATCATCTCATTTTTAAAATGGGATTTAAGAATATTTACCTTATAGGGCTATGTTTTAGATCAGATAATACTTGCAATAGGGAGAGTATCCAGCACATTTTAAGTGCTCAATAAATATTATTTATTATTTTTGTTTATAAGCAATATTTTTGATACATGCAAAATAAAATATATTATTGAGATATATCAAAGTTCTAGTAGCTTCCAATAACTTTTCAATAAATTTCTTTCCTATCATGGGAATATAAAGTACAGCATAGGGTCAAATGGGTACTTGATTTTTTAAGGTGGTCACTTCATAAGTTATATAAATGTCTAATCACTATGTTATACACCTGAAACTAATATAATATTGTATGCCAACTATCATTGAAAAAAATTATTTAAAAAAATAATAATAAAATAAAAAATTTTACCCATAAAAAAATACAAATTGGTCATTACAAAATAGTTATGGGGATGTAAAGTAAAGCATAGGTAATATAGTCAATAATATTGTAATATCAACATATAGTGCCACGTGGATACTAGATTAATCGGGGGAATCACTTTGTAAATCATATAAATGTCTCATCACTACTCTGCACACCTGAAACCGATATAGAATAATAGTAAATGTCAACTGTAATTGGGAAAAAAAACACATCATTCCAGTTTCTACATTTTTACATAGATAGAAAATGTCTGTGATAAATTTGGCAACATCAATTACTTCTGGAATGGGGGTGGGATAAGCACATGAAGAGATACTTCAGTTTCTTCATCCTAATTCAGTGTTGTTTGGAGCTTTAAAAAACATTTTAGAAAACATATTGGGCAATTTATAGAAAATATAGAGTTCAAATGCACATTTTAAATGACACCATGAGGCTAAAACTAGCAAAATCCAAAATGTGAGAAACTCTACATGACAAACAACCAAGTTTCTTCAACTAATAAATTTGAAAGAAGAGCAAAAATCTATAGTTTAAAAGACATGTCACTAATTACAATGTGTGGAACTTGTACAGATTCTTAATTTCAACAAATCAATTGTTAAAATAATGTTATAAGACAATCAGGAATATATGAACACTGCCTACATATCTGATGATATTAAAGAATTATTGTTAAATATTTTAGATTTGCATGTGATTAATAGTATTGTGGTTTAGTTTTTCAGAAATCCTTATAGAGATCCATCCTTAAACATTTACAATTTAAATATTTAAATTTTTCAAAAATTTAAATATGACTTCTGGAATTTATTTTAAAATAACATGAGATGAGGGGAAAAGAAGTGAATAAGAGGGAGAATAGAAGAAACAAGTTTGCTATGTGTTGATAACTAGTGAAACTGGGTGATATGTGGGAATTTAATATACTATTCCCTTTATTTTTAAATATATTTAAACTTTCCATTATAAAATTTTAAACATTATTTTTAAGAGATTGAGATAGCTATATGTGTTTCCTGAAATTAAATTACTAATACATATTTATTGAAAAATCAAGATACTATTCTTTATTTTTTATTATGGCAAAATGTACAAAATATAAAATTTACCATTTTAATCATTTTTAAATGTACAGTTCAGTGACATTAAGTATACATGTTGTACAATCATCATTATTATCCATTTCTAGAACTTTAACAGCATTCCAAACAGAAACTCTATACCCGTTAAACAATATTCCTCATTTCCCCTCCCTTCAAGCCTCTGATAACTTCTGCTTTCTTTCTCTGTGAATTTGCTTATTCTAAGTATATTACATAAGAAGGCTCATATAATATTTATTATTTTGCATCTGGCTTATTTCATTTACAATAATTTTTTCAAGTTTCACCCATGTTGTAGCATGTATCAGAATTTCATTCCTTTTTAAGGCTAAATAATATTCCATTGTGTGTATATACCACATTTTGCTTATCTATTCATTTGTTAATGGACATTTTTGTCATTTCCACTTTTCGGCTATTGTGAATAATGCTATTATGAACATTGTGTACAAATATCTGAGTTTCTGCTTTTAATTTTTTTGAGTATATACCTAGAAGTGGAATTGTTGGATCATACAAAAGTTCTGTTTAACTTTGTGAAGAACCATCATACTGTTTTCAACAGCAGCTTTTTTACATTCCCACCCACAATGCAGAAGAATTCCAATTTCTCCATATCCTCAGTAACAGTTGTTTTTTTTTTTTTATTATAGCCATTCTAATGAGTGTGAAGTAGTATCTCACTGTGGTTTTGATTTGCATTTCCCTTCTGACTAGTGATATGCATTTTTCACATGCTTGTTGGAAATCTGTATATTTTGTTTGCAGAAAGATCTATTCAATATCTTTTGCCCATTTTTTAATTGGGTCATTTGGGTTTTTTGTTGTTTAGTTGTAGGAGATTTTTACATATTCTGGATATTAATTCCTTATCAGATATATGATTTGTAAATATTTTTCCTATTATGTGGGCTATCTTTTTACTTTCTTGATAGTGTCCTTTGATGTACAAAATTTTTTAATTTTGTTGAAGTCCAGTTTATCTTTCTTTTTCTTTTGTTGCCTGTGCTTTTGGTGTCAGAGCCAAGAAATCAATACCAAATTCAATATCATGAAGATTCTCCCTAAGAGTTTTACATTTTTAGATCTTACATTTAGGTCTTTGATCTATTTTTAGTTAATTTTTATATATGGTAAGGTAAGAGTCTACCTATTTTGCATGTAGATATCCAATTTTCTCAGCACTATTTGTTAAAAAATATTTTTTATTTAAGAAAGTTTAAAACTATATCTATATATTTCTACATGAAAACATAGTGAAAGATCTGGAAAGATACACACCACCTTGTTAATACCAATTAACTGGAAAGGAAACGAATATTGGGGAGGAAGATATAGAAAAGCTCTATATAATGTTTTATTGTTTAGATTATTGATAAGTCCATATTCATACATTACTTATATAATTTTTAAAACTTGTATTTTTTTTCCTATTTTTTTTTAAAGATCAAATTGGTTGGATATAAAAGCATGGGATGAGTAGGCCAAGAGTCAATATTTTGGCAAGCTAGAGGTCCAATTTCAATAAAAACTCTGAAGCATGAGAACTTAGTGTGGGAAGGAATTAGCAAATCTCAAGGGTAATGCTATTTTCCCAGATAATCTGGCAGCAACAATAGCAAATAGAGACAGTTAAGAAGACTTTGTTCTTATTCTTAACTTTCCACCTACTCCCTTGATTTATTTTGTTTTTAGCCTTCAGATATATTTGGATAGCACATGTCTTGCTGCTATATGTTAGAAGTAACTGAAGACTGTGAGCTTTGCCAGAGCAAAGCAGCCAAAGTAACAAAAAGACTCTTATGCAATGGTTGTTTGGAGGATAGAAAGTGAACCACTTTGGCTAAACCAGAGGGTTTTAATAGCTGAGCAATAGGAGGACCAAAAAAAAAAAATGACTTTAATTTTACATTAGTTAGCATACATTTTATTCTAGAGTTTTCACCAAAGAAATATCTTTGGAAAACAGTCTCACAATTGTATATAATTAAAAAAATGAAATGCTTACTGAATGCATAAATGAATGACACATGAATCTGAAGGAGAAGAGATGAAGACAGTAGACTAAATAAGGGTAGACTAATACTAGTAAGATATTAATAGAGTGCTTTCAGTGGGAGAAGAAGAAAAAAAGAATGTGTCTAGACTTACTGCCAGTGCCACCTGATAAGTCCCCTGAATAATGAAGAAGTGTGAATCCAGAAGCCTTTGACTTTTAGCCTCCAGTAAGCTATTAGTAAAACTGACTCATCATTGAACTGACACCATCTCACACTTCCTGGGCCTCACTCTTCTCCTTTCCTGGTCAACACCCTGTCATTGATGACTCTCCTCTAGCTACCCTCTTCCTGCAGGGTTTTCTACCCCAAGAGCAACTTGTAGGCAAACCTGAAAAAATATTTCTAGCTCTTCTAGAAGTAAGTATGGTTTAGTAAGTGTTTGATTGTTTTGTGCTCAAGAGCATTTCAGCAGCCTGCTTAGAGATATCAATCTTCTCTTCTGATATATTTCTATCCAGTTTCTTGGATACTTGGCTTTTTTTCCGTCCTCCCAAATTTTAGGCGCCCAGGATGGGCCTGGTCCTATGACCTAGTCAGTTGGCTAATATACTTACTATGCTCTTGGAGATGATGCTATCATTTATCAGAACACATCCCTGCTATTTATCTCCCTGGTCTTGTACTAAACTAAAATCCGTAATGTATGACCCAACCCAAACAACACAGGAAACTTAGCTGCCTGAATTCCAAAATTAAGGCCCCATCCCTTCTCCCTGATTTGCACTTCCAAATTAAAGACTTCCAAATTAAAGAATCACACAAGAGTTTGACTACTAGTTTCCTACTGCCGCTGTAACAAATTACTTCAAACCTAGTTAATTAAAACAGCATAAATTTATTATTTTAGAATTTTAGAGGACAGTAGTCTGAAATAGGTCTCACTGGGCTAAAATTAAGGTATTGGCTGAGCTGCAGTCCTTCTGGATGCTCTATGAGAGAATCCATTACCTTGCCTTCCCTGATTCCGGAGGATGCCTGCATTCCTAAACTGGTAGCCTTCTTCCATATAATCAATTCCAGTAACAGCTAGTAGAGTCTTTCTCGTGCTGCATCATTCTAACTCTACTTACACTGTCAATTTTCTTCTCTGACTCTAACCCTCCAAACTCCCTCTTTCACATATAAGGACCCTGGTGATTAAATTGAGTTCACCCAAATAATCCAGGATAATCTCTAATCTCAAAATCCTTAACTTAATCACATCTGCAGTCTCTTTTACCAAGTAAGGTAACATATTCACAATCTCTGAGGATGAGGACGTGGACACTTTTGGAGAAGGGCATAATGCTACCAAAAGTAAACTCTAAAACTTAGCTGCATAAGTCATAGCCTTTCTATGAAGAAAGAAGCTGTCTTTCTTCAGGCCCTGAGTTTAACCTGAACACCTCAGAGATACCTGGTTCCCACCCCCTTCCAGTTCATTCCCCAGAACTATCAACATGCTATGTGATCAAATGAGGTTAATTGATGATGATCAGACATAAGGATATAGTATAAAAAAAACATTAATGGGATTTTTTGAATGAAGAGATTGAAAGATAGTGAGGAAATGGGGTGAGAGGGAAGGATTTAATTAAAGTTCACTCAAGAAATTAAAATTGTTATGATCTTAAAAAAGAATTTGTATATAATTTGCCATGGTCTAGTAAGTGTCCATATAACAATATGGACAGCAGGATTATCTACCTGCTGTCCATATTGTTATATATTGATGTGTCTTCTATTAGCCAGAGGACATGGGATGAACAGGCCAGAGAGAGGAAGACCTGATAAATCTTTTCTCTGAAAGCAGAGGCCCTTGCACTCTTGAAGTAGGCAGTGGTGGGGTAAGAAGTGAGCAAAACCACAGAAAAACATGACCGAGCTCCATGTTTTTCAGTTTTATTAAAAAATAATGAAGGGGAGAATTAAGTAATTTAATTGATGAGTTAGAGTATTTTAAATTATCTCTATCTCTACAATAGAGTATGATATCAATATTGCATAATTTTTTAAAGATAGAATAGAACAGGGATCTTTTGAAAACTTTCCCTGGTCCTTGAAGGCTCTACTTCTGTAGGGGATTGGTTTGTGCCTCTCTGCTGGTAGAAGTCCTCTGGTAGAACAAGTAGAGAAGACTCCCTTAAATGGTCAAGAAAGGCAGATGGAATCTGACCAAAAACAATCAAACAACTGAAAGAATTTGCAATTAAATAACATGTGACTAGCATGAACATATGACCATTCTCCTGAAATAATTGACCAGCCCCGTAAGATTTCTATAAGACTGAGCAAAAATATGACCAGACAAAACAAGTGTTTTTCCATGTGTGGCTTTTCTGTGTTCTCATCACAAGAGAATGGAACCCTCTAAATTAAAACTTTTATCAACTAAGAATTTTGCTTTCCTTTACTATATATACTTTGCTATAGTTATTGATCATGAATGTTTGTCTGACCATATTTTCTACTTCAAGTTTAAATACAAGTTTTTACATTTAAAACTTGCATGTTTTGCTTATGCTCTCCTCCAGTTCAAATCAAGAAGGACAAGTTTAGCAAGCACTTAAATTTAATCCTTGAGGCTTAAACGAACCTTGAGGCTTCCATTTACAGACCTCATTTTATAGAATGTTTCTCTTTGACGTTTTACCTCTGAAAACAACATTTCCCTTTAAATTACTAGATAGCCAGCCATCACTACTTTAAGTCAAGTTCCCTGGCTTGGGGACATGCCATAGGAAATTAACCTTAGTATCAAAGTCCATAGTTCAGAAATTCTTAGAAAGGAGAGACAGGTAACGAACAGTCTCAACTAACTCTGTAAAGAAATAATTGACTAAAATCAGTGATGTAAGAGACAGCCAAGGAAAGAGTGATTTGTGCTGTATAACCAACCATGTTATTCCTCCATAAAGTCATGTTAATCCAAAAGTGGAAAGAAGATAAAGCATTGCTTATCATGGTGCCTTTGTACTGGATGGAAAACCTATAATTCCCTATATTGATGTAAGATCTACATAGATACAGATACAGATACAGATGTAGATATAGATAGACATGTATATAAAAAACATGGCACTAGGACTAGGAATATGACCCTTAAAGACATCACTGGAGTTAAAGTAACAGAAAAATTTGAGTCCTCATAAATATTTTGTTAGCGCTGTAAAAAATTTCTTATTTTTTAACCATAAGTTAAATATCTGGGTCCGCTGAATATGGATGGATTTTATTTCTTGAAGCAGAATAAAGCAGAATAAAGACTTATACTTGTAACTAATTGTCTTAAAAAATAGAGCTGAAATTGACATAACATCTTCCTATCACATATAAGAAATTCCAGGCAATATATAGATAAGAAGATACACACACACACACACACACACACACACACACACACACAACAAGGATAGCCTTGCCATAGATCAATTAGAGTTTGAATATAATTTGAAAAGTACTGAGTAGGGTTATTGCCTAAAAGTACACCCGAGTCCATCACCAAGAACTGAAATTCAACATATAAGAATGTGTCCCTTTTGTTTAATTAATGCAAGCACCATAGTGGGAATACTGTATTAAATCTTATTGTTGTGAATTATTAAAATTTTCCTAACATTGGTTTTTAAACTTTTAAAGTGATTCATGTTTATGATGGTGTATCAGATAATGCAAGTGTCTAATGAGGTGTGTAAAGAAAAAAGTTAACAGTTACTCCCTTCCTTCTTCAACCTCATTGCTAAAAATTTACTGAGAGCCTCTTAAAGGGCCAAGCATGTTCTAAACCATGTGGATACAACAATGAATAAAATTAAGTTCCTGCCCTCATGGACTTATAGTCTAATGTGAGAGCTAAACAAATAGATAGTACATAATGCCAAGTAGCAATAAGTGCTATGAAGAAATATAAAGATAGGGAAAGGATTCAGGAAGGCCTCTCTTAAGGGACTACTTAATCAAAGAGTTGAATGATTGGAGGTGTAAGCCAAGTAAATATCCAGGAGCAAGTTGTTCTAAACTAAAGGAACTAAAAATGCAGTTCTGTGAGGTGGAATATGGTTGGCATGTTGAAGGAACATTAAAGAGACCAGAGCATATGAAGCAGAGTGATCAAGGAGCTGTCCTTTAATCCATTTACGGAAACTCTTTGCATTTGTCTTGTATAGTTAGGCTATCAACTAGATATGGTTAAATTCATTAGTTTTATTTACTTTACATTTTTAGGGATTTTTTTAAATTAAAAGCTAAAAGTTTTAATTTTTAAAAAGGTTAATTAAAAATAAAATTTAAATTTAAAAGTGAATTTAAAATTTACTTTTATAAATAGTTTTCATGGTTCCAAATTCAAATCTACAAAACAAGTATTTTTAAAAAAGTCTAGCTTCTATTCTTGTTCCTTTTCCCAAAGGCAACCATTCTATGAACCTTCTAGTTTTTAAATATAAGAAATACATTTCTAATTCTCTCCACTTCTATATAGGTAAATGGTAGCATACTATAAAAATATAGACTACTTGATGACTTTGTATGTCATCCTTGCACTGTTACCATACTAATCTTCTTTGTATCATTATAATTTTGGTATATGTGCTGCTGAAGCAAGCACTAAGTGATTAAGACTTTATATAGATAAGAGTTCAGAAGCTGGGCACTGCCTGAAGAGAGATGGCTTACCAATGGAGAGTCTTATAGAGTTTGGAGATACCATGGAGATACCAGGTGCCTACAGAGAGATTAAGTTGTCTAGGCATAGGCCACAGGCATTGAAAAAAGAAGTGAAAGGGTAACCACAGAATGACATTGCCTATTTCACATTTCAGCCTAGGACCTAGCTCTGCTTCAGCTTATGTCCCATTTCTGCTAATTATCTACTATGTCAAAAAATGTATCAGTAAAGTGCTTTAATGTTTTAGTTTTTTAATTAATTTTTTACCATGAGATTATAAACACAGAATCCTGAATAGACAGGGGAAAATGTTTGCTTGAACAAACTCATGGCCACAAATCAAAAAATGTTCCTTGGGTTCTCTGAGTTTTAATTTTGCAATACTAAAAAGAAAAAGACATTCTAGAGGCCATTCTAATTTGTCCAAATTAACTAAAATCTTAGTTAAAAGAGAAGAATAATAAAGTTATTGCAAGTTATTCTATATATATTATCATACATTTTTGAACAAAAATGTATTGATTGACTACTGTTTAACACTCTATTTTAGGCGCTATAGAAAAAATAAATATGAATTAGACATAATCTCTGTCCTTAAAATTTTACTATTTATGCCAGTTATTAATTTATGACTTCTCAGCTACAAATCCATCCTCTGCCTTGCTTTGTTATTCTAGAGCTGGACCCTATGGGCATTTCTTCTTTGACAACTGGCCAAATGTTAGGCTTTGCCAATAGAGGGCGATAGAAAGTCACTGTGAGGCTAGAGCAAGAGGTAAAGGACTTCCCTTTCTTCTAGTGTACTGTTTTTCAGATGGAGCCAGTAGATTAATTTACAGGAGATGACTGGTTATGTTCACCTTGGCAGTCCTCATGGTTCGCTTGTGGCCCATACAGGTGGAATGCACACTCCTGTGGCAGCCACGCCCCCTCTAAACTTCTAATCTAAGTTCTTCCTTGCTGTTCACACTTTCTCAACCAAGGTTAGTAGCTATTCCTACAGGTGCTACTTCTGTATCCCTTAGAGTCCACTCTACCATTCTTAGTAGATACCTTTTACTGGTTCAAATTACTGATGTAAGTTAATGCAAATTCTGTGGGGAAAAAAGCCATTTCTGCTATAATCACAACCCAAAGACCAAACAACTTCAGAGATATAGACTTATATAGAGTTATATATCAGTTTGGGTTGTATTCAGCTGAACATAACAGAAAACTGACTTTAGTGGCTTTACCAAATAGAGACTTATTTTTTCATGTAAGATGAAGTCCATAAACAGGCAGTAAAGAGCTGCTGTAGCTATTTAAAAAAAAAAAAGTTAAGTAGTCAGGCTCCTTTCAGTTTCAAGCTTCTCCATCCTTAATACATGGCTTTTATAACCATGCATGCAAGATTGCTGCTTCACCTCTAGACACTGGGTCTGTATTCCAGTCAGGAAAAAAAAGGAATAAGGGGGGAAAATGAGCCAGTTGAATCTAATCCCTTTTTAAGTATTCTTAGAGACAACACTAAGTAACTTCAACTCATAATCACTGACCATTCATAACTATAAGGAAATGTGGGAAGCTCAGTATTTTTTTAACTGTGAACAAGGTTCTGTTAGTTAGAAAAAAAAAGAATAGACGTTGGCTCGGTAACAAACTAATTGAAAAGTAAGTAAGTTATTTTTAAGATGGCAAGAGGCAGCCAGAAGGACTTGATCTCATATCCATATATTCACATTTTCTTTTAATGTAAATAGTCTTTCTATTCTAATTCTCAGCCATGACATAATTTTTTCCAATAACTAACATATCTTACCAGAAAAAAGATAAAATAATATTTATTTTATTAGTACATTGTTTTCATGTAACTCTCTAATATAAAGTTTAGACCCTCTAGTCCTCTGAGAAGACATGGAGAGATATATATGCTCTTAATTCCTTACTTAATTCTTTGGAATTCATTTAATACATATTCTATTCCAGGATACTAGATAGCATGAAAGTACCTAAGTCATTTGTATAGTCAAAAATGAAATTTAAGGACAAAAATTTCTGCACTAGAAAGTAATTAGTAGTGTGGGCAGTTAGTAGCCTGGGAGATTAGGTTCTATTTAAGAGATTCCAAGAAATCTTTTTAAAATAAATCATACCATCTCTTTCATCTTAGCTCAACAATGAGGCATTTTTTTCAATTGACCAATCTCTTTTCTTAAGTTATTTCCCTTATCACATACCACACAACTTAGTTCTGGAGCATTTACTAATTTGTATTTTTCTCCAATTTTTTTTATAACCTTAGTTCATTTTTTTCATATACCTCAATTATATTGTAAACTGTTACATTTTCCTGAATACTCACCAAGTTCAAAGAGGGGACATAGTATCTATGTGGCGCTCACTTTGATTGAATGATCCTATAGAATTAGGGCCAGTATAGAGACTTTTTTAAAAAGATAAATTGGTAGCAAATTAAGACCAATAATAAGAAACAAAAACTTTTATAAATCAAACTAAATTTTATAACAAAGTCCAGAATATTTTTAACTTACATTTCTCATTTTCACTTTCACAAATAATATTTTTATCACACTAGCATGAGAATGCTGGTGAAAACTTTGCAGGCCATTAAAATGAAATCTTTCAAAAGTAAATAATTTAAACATCTTTCCATATGTTTGGATTAGAATTACCTTACAAGAATTTTAACAATAACAACGCTACTCCACCCCAGGCTCAAAAAAAAGGGGAGTCAGTCACTGAGACATGTGCTTCTGTCTGGTTTGCTGTGAGCTATACCTTGAATTCTGAGCTGAAATTCCCCATTTTAAGAAACTGCTATGCTACTGCCTCCACACGGATCTCAAAGGAACAGTGACATCATCTCCTGTTTCAGTTATCAACTCTAAAACTTAATAGCTTCAAACAGTAGACTTTTCATTGCTCTTAACTCTGCAGGTCAGAAATTTGGGCAAAGCTGGGGTCAAAAATTTGGGCGAGACTCAGTTCTGTTCCATGTTATGTTGGCTGGGGAGGCTTGACTAAAGCTAGAGAAGCCAAGAGGGCCCCACTCACATGTCTGAGGCACCTCAGTCTTTTTCCTGAGGCTTTTTTCTGTCCATGTGGTTTCTTATCATTTAGTAGTCTAACCCATGTTTCTTGATATATTGACAGGCTTCCAAGAAGAAGAGAATGAAAGAAATAGGACTTCTTAAGGTCTAGTCCAGAAGTCACAAATTGCCACTTCTAATATATTCTCTCAGTCAGAGTAAGTCACAGGGTCAGCCCAGATTTAAGAAGGGAAACAGACTCCACTGCTCAATATATAAAGGATAAAGTCACATTGCAAAGAGGCATTTATGATAGAAGAGATTATTGCAGCTTTATTTGGAAATGATTTTTTATACTTCTCTTTACCACCCCATTCCTTTCTTCCCCATACCATCATCAGCCAGTCTTATCAGATACAACCAATTTATAATGTCTCATAATTTAACATGACTATCTCCATAGTGTAAGAAAAAATACAAAGAGGATTAAATACTTCATACAAAGTCATCTACTCTCTCAGAAGCTGCTTTTTTTTTTTTCAAACTTCCTCAGTGAAAATATATACCCCCTATCAACATTGATTGGTGTCACTCAAGATCCACTCCCCTCCTTCTATCAGTGTAATTCTTCAGATGCAAAACCCAGCAAAATCTGAGTAAATTGATCTTGAAAGCACGTTGGAAACATGGACAGGGGCAGAGCCCTCAGTAGAATTATCTAAGCTGTACTTTAGGATCCCAAGTCCAGTTTCTAGCCTCTAGCCTGTGTGAGTTGGTTATGCTTTCTCCTTTAAAGTCTTTCTTCGCCTAGCAAATAATTATTGGATCCTTTCCCTCTATGTCTTTCTCTCTCTCTCTCTGCATTACACACACACACACACACACACACACACACACACACACACACACACACACACCATTCTCAAGATATAACTCTTCTGAACACCTAATATTCTTCATAAATATTTAAACTCTAATAGAACTTACAAAGAACCTGTTCTCTCCTCTTCTAGACTAATTCATCTGCTTACTTGACATGTTGACAGCGCAGGGCCTGAACTTAGATTTCACCTCCCCCTGCCAGAGGCATCTGCCCATAGGTACCCTGGAAGTGATCCTGTTAGAGATCCCTTCTCTCCTGTCTCTTCCACTTCCTCCTCCTCAATGGTTACTATTACTGATTTATGGCTAAAGAGACAGGAACTTCCCTTAAGCCATCTCTATACACGAATCCATTTCGAATAATATTTCCTGTAAGAGGATCTATTAATGAAGTACAAGGCATATGATGGTGAATTTTATATATTACCTTGACTGGTCATGGGGTGCTTAGGTTAGACGTGATTTCTGGGTGTGTCTGTTAAAGTGTTTCTGGATGAGATTAGCATTTGAGACTCAGTAAAGTAGAAGTTCAGTAAGAACTATTTTTCTGAGACATTTCTGTATTCATCTGAAGAAAATAATTTGTCCAAAGTTACCAAAAACCAGTGTTAAAGTTAGAAAGGTTTTGAAAATACTCAAACTTTCTTTAGTCCCTAATGTGGGTGGACACTGAGGGTCTGAATAGAACAAAAGGCAGAAGGAAGAATTCACCCTTTTTTTCTCCATCTCACTGTTGTGCTGGGACATCTCATCTTGCCTGGCCCTCAGACTGGGATTGCACCATTGACCTCCCTGGTTTTCAAACCTTCGGATTCCAGCTGAATTACACTACTGGCTTTCCTGGGTCTCCAACTTGGCAAAGGCAGCTCATGGGACTTCTCAGCTTTCATAATCACATGAGCCATCTCCTCATAATAAATCTCTTCAACCTCTTCTTAAATGTATGTGTCCTCCTGGTTCTCTTTCTCTGGAAAACACTAATACAGAGTATTGTTTATTCTTCTTTAGACATCACAGGACACCGCAATACTTGAGGTAAGAACTGAATATTTGAGAAAATTTGCTAATAATCTCTGAACTGCACATGTGAATTCATGTGAATTTTCTTTTTTATGGGCTAAAGATTGAGTCTAAATGATTGACTTTCAAGTGATTTTGAACCAATTACATTTGAAATTGGATTAGTGACAAAGTCTTATTCATTCTTCAAGCTTTAATTGTGAGGGGTTCTCCCTAGGCATGCTGCTAGATATGTTTTTTGCTAACTAGATAAAGGGCGATCCTCTGGGTTGATATCATCCCATGCCAGGGCTCTCGGTTAAGAGGACTGGATTTCTGTTCCAGCTATCCCTTCATTTGGACATACTAGATGTCAAATTTTTTATGTTGACTTGCATCACTTCCAGTACCATTTATTGGAATTATTAAGTCAAATTCACAGAATTCAAGGATCTTCTAGAAGTTTGGTAAGAGTCATCTTTTTCTAAGACATTTCTATATTTATCTGAAGAAAATTATTAGTCCAAAAATTACCAAAAACCAATGTTAAAGTTGGATAGGTGTTGAAAATACTCAGACTTTCTTTAGTTCCAGACCCTACATGAAATATATTACAATCCCTTAATTCTTCCAATCATAGAGCTAGAAGAAAAATTGACCTCCCTCATCTTACAAGAGTCAACTTTGTGCTCAAAATCACAAAAGCCTCAGATCTATCCATTTACCTATTCCTTTGTCCCAGGACTTCTACGTCAGGCCCTCTTTCCCCCAAAGGATTAGCTATAGACTCCTCTTCCAGATTCCTTTAGAGAAATGTATTCACTTTGTGAGGAACCTTAATTCTTCTGCCAAATAGTAAATGTCTTCTACACACACACACACACACACACACACACACACACACACACACACACACACACACGTCCTATTTCACAGAAGAGAATGACAAGGAAGGGTACTCCTCTATCAAAGAGCAACTAATACAAAGCCAAATTTCAGAAGGTACCAAATGAAAGAATAAGTAGCACTTTCCTCCGGCGAGCTCAGATCAAGATCTGTTCAGATCTCTCTGCCAGGGCTAGTTTTCAATTTCTTCTTTTTTGTCTCTCTTTACCAAACCCTGTCCAGCAGCCCGTCATTAGATGGCTGTTGGTGTCCTTCCCAACTGGTTACCAATAAAGTTGTTACAAAGTGACCTTGAGCGGCTTCCCTACTGCACCGATTCCCCGCCTTCTCCATCCGGGTGCCGCGGCGCGGATAAGAGTCGGACCGCGCCTGCGCGCCCAGCCCCACTCCTTCGACCTCTGCCGCCGCCACCGCCGCCGCCACCTCCCGGAACGGTAAGCCGAGGGCGCGGAAGCAGGGTCTGGCCGGGCGGAGCAGCGCCCATAGGGACCCATTCATTCTGCTAGCGCCAAGCTGGGCGCGGGGCCCAAGCTGACGGCGTGCACAGGTGCCCGCGGGACCTGGGGGGAAGGACAGGCCCTCGGAGGGCACTTGACCTTAAGCCTCTTTGCCTCCTCAGAGAGGAAGCGGGAGAGGAACCCAAGTCGCCTGTCACCCAAGTCCTCCAGCCGCGCCGCCCCGAGGAGTATAAGATGTTCGCCTGCGCCAAGCTTTCCTGCACCTCCGCTCTGGTGCGTAGCACTTGCTGGGCCGGGAACTGAAGGCCGGATCTCTTGCCCTGGAGCGTACACGTTGTTGAATTGGGCACCTCCGGGCGGCGCACACCGCCTGCTCGGGGCAGCTCTCTCCTCACCCTTGAATCTCTGTGTCTTTTTCTTCCTTTTCTCTTAATTCTGGGGCGTCTCACATCGCTCCTTCCTCCCCAGGACGATGGAGGGCAGCTGAGGCCTAGCTGTCAGGCCCCACGCGGTGTAGGTCAAGCCCTCCTGCCCCTCCCCCACCGCCTCGGTCACTCTAGTGGGTTGGGGTCGATGCTAAGGTTGAGGTGATGTGAAGGATTTGTAGGGGCTGCTGAGGCCTAGCCTAGTTCCCCGCAGCAGCGCTTTCCATTTGCTTATCTGTAGGTCAAACTCGCTGCTGCAGAGGGAGGGACTTCGCCTTACCCTGTGTGGGTGGCTGAAAGTCTCTCTTCAGCTTAAGGAATATTATTTCCATAACCATTTTGGAGGCTTTAAGTGAAGTGAAGGTCTGGGAGATTTGTTTTAGAGAATCAGATCTCGGTTTGGAAGGGATTTTTGGTGACCTTAGTTGAATGGACACTCAAGGGCAGGCAGAACAGCTGGACTGGAAGAGACAGTCCTTATGTCTTTATGTCCTTATGGTCAGGGTATTTCATCAATTATGTTTACTCTGGTGGAGAATTGCTTAAACTGCCTTTTAATTTTATGATGAATGGACATATAGGAATACCTTGGAAATGGTGGGAGCTCATAGATGATGTACTATTTTAGATGACAAGCTTTTATAGTGACACTCACTTGTTGGCCCACTTAAACTTACTAAAGAATGTGAGGTATTTATTGCCATTTTTCTCATCTGAATTGTGGCACTACAATAATTGAAATTTTAAAAAGCAATACCTATTCTTTTTAACTAATTGTTCTTAGAATTTTTTGTTAATTGTGTTACAAGTAGCTTATGAAGTAAGCTTTCCCATTTCATTAGCAACTTTAGAACTATTAAAATTGCTTCATATATTGAAAATGACCAAACAGCCTAGTGCCAATACATAAAAGTCATGAACTTTCTGATTCATTTTTGCTGCTTGCCTTCTTTAGAACTCATGGTGCAGGAAGAAATATCGAAATGTTATCTGTATTCTTACTTATTATGTGGAATCTTTTTTCCTTAATAGATCCGAGCTGGATCCAGAGTTGCATACAGACCAATTTCTGCATCAGTGTTATCTCGACCAGAAGCTAGGACTGAAGAGGTAATAGTAACAATAGAAATTAAGTGACACTCTTAAGTAAGTCTTATGGTTTTGATTAAAGTGAAGAGGGGGGAAGAAAACCTCATTAATGAATGGTTTGAAGGGAATCCTTTCCATCTTTTTATCCAAAAGAATGTGCAGAAGATGAACCAATGAAATAAACTTCTGTATCCAAAACTTATCCACCTGTGTCGGCTAAGAAATATAGTCAGTATATATATTTAAATATATAGGCCTGAATTACCAAAAAAAAAGCATGTGTACATACACTGTTTCTTAATTTTCAACAACCTTACAGAGTGTAAATATTATTCCTACAAGACTAGAATATTCTAAACCCTTGATTTTTTTTCTTATTGTCCTACACCACCCCTTATTTAAAGTCGGCTACAAACTAGAGACCTAGTAAGCATTTTGATGGTATGGTAAATGAAATAGCTAACTGTGATTACTGATTTGACCTTTGCCTTTATTTCCTGTTCTCTAGAGCACTACTGTATTTAATGGGGCCCAGAATGGTTCATCTCAGCTAATCCAAAGGGAGTTTCAGACCAGCGCAATCAGCAGAGACATTGATACTGCTGCCAAATTTATTGGTGCAGGGGCTGCAACAGTAGGAGTAGCTGGCTCTGGTGCTGGTATTGGAACAGTCTTTGGCAGCCTTATCATTGGTTATGCCAGGTAATTTCCATTGTCAAATAAGCTAGTTTAAGAGCATGCTTGAAATAGTTGGAAATTTAGAAAACTAGTGAAATAGTGGCTACTTGGTATTAAGTACCTACTCTGTGTTCTGCAGTATATTTTGAAGGCTTTGGCATGCATGATCTCACTTAACTCCCCACAACACCCCTTAGAAATATACTCCAGTTTATCATATACCTTTGAAGGACTAGAGATATACAAATCTCAAGGACATAGCTAGTAAATAAACTCTAACTCAGTTAGACTTCAAAAGTATCAGTTTCCATTTTATTATATAAAGTCTCATTTTTAAATAAGACTATCAGATCTTAAAAGACACAGAACATACTTTCATAGGGATAAGAAGAATGTCAGAACCCCTCAAAATGGTTAAAGATTTAACCATTTATACTGACATACAGAGACAGCTGTCTCCCTTTCCCCCTTATGATTAGGATTGAGAAAGGAATGTCAGAGGCCAAAGCAAAAACAATCTAGGCACTCTTCAGTACTTTCCAGGGTACAGAGATCCTCTAGTAATCTGATACTTTAACATTTACCAAAACCATATTGAAATTCAAATAATATTTCAAAGTAACAAATGTGTTGTCTCTTTTAGAAACCCTTCGCTGAAACAGCAGCTGTTCTCATATGCTATCCTGGGATTTGCCTTGTCTGAAGCTATGGGTCTCTTTTGTTTGATGGTTGCTTTCTTGATTTTGTTTGCCATGTAACAGAAATTATTGCTTGAAATGTTGGCATTCATATTAATTACGGATGTAATTCTGTGTATCTTACTGTGACTCCGAAAACCGTAATATTGGTGTCATGGAAATATACGTTATTTCCAAAGTCATTTCATTAAAGATGAAACTTTAATTTTTGCTGTGATTTGTACTTATCTAAATTTAGATCATCACAAAGAAGGACAGGCATTCAGGCAGATGCTGTACAAGTCAGAGGGAACTATAGGAGTTGCCTCACTGATGAAAAAGATCCTAATGTAATTTTTATGGTAACTCTTTTATATAGTGTTCTGCACATTGTAAATTATAGGGCCTTTGATTATTCATTAAAGGAAATATTTGAGTGCTTTGAGCTTCTATGAGATATGATTAATTAAACCAAGATAGTTAATTGTTCAAGATGGTTTTGTGTTTTAAGGGCTAACAGGAATTCAATTCTAGGAAGCAGGATCACCGTCTAAGACTAACTTGGCCAGTCTTTCCCAGCTAGATCTAAAAATCATGTTAGTTTTTTAGGAATTGAACCTTTGTTAAATAGGGGTAAGAGACAATGTTTGCATTTCAGTAAATTTACATCAAGCAATTGTGTGTCTATGATGAATCTTATCTGTCTTCTAAGAAAAAGCACAATATACAGCTAGTTTCTTGCTTAAACAAGGCTCTCCTTAAAGACCGATATCATAAAGTAAACTGAATTGGCTACATATTTAAAGCCAAAAGTTGCTAAAGTTGTATTGTTTATCATTGATACTAACAGATGTTTATAGTAGGAGTCTTGAGAACAACAGTTGGTTCGACACTATTTGTCCCTATTAGTGAATGTTACTTCTTGATTAGATTTGTCCTACTAAAAGGAAGAAAGTGGTGCATCTATAGAAAGACTGAGTTTTCCTCCTAGGAAATATTTTGTGCCATTATATCTTTGATCTCAGCTTCATAGTTTCCATGAAGGTTAGGATAATAATTAGGAAACCTACATTTTACTCCTTTAAAGCCTTCTGCCTAATATGATTTCAATTGAGAGAACTGTCAGTTACCACGGTTTCTCAGTGTGGTGGAAGGATCATCAAAATCACCTAGGATGTCTTTAAAATACAAATCCCTAAGCTCTGGACCTACTGAATTAAGAATCTTTGGCCATGAGACTGAGCCATCTACATTTTTAAAAAGGTTTCCCAGCTAGTTTTTGTGTGCACTGTTAGAGAATCACTAACTTACATGTATCTTTCTACTGTCTAAAGTAAAATGAGGCCACAAGGAGCTATAGCTATTACCTCTTTTTGGTTGGTTAATCATCTAGTCTATCACATTCCTAGAGCTGTCATGATTTTCTTGAACACTGCTACCCAATATTTGAACTCAGCAATATAAATAAAAAGTACTGTATTGTATGACCCAGCATTTCCACACCTAAGTGTATATACCCAAAAGAATTGAAAACGAGTATTGAAATAAAAACTTGTATTTGAATGTTCATAGCAGCACTATTTGCAATAGCCAAAAGGTGAAACGACCAAATGTCCCATCAGCTGCTCAAAGGACAAAGTGTGGTATGTTTGTACAATGGAATATTATTCAGCCATAAAAGGGAATGGGCTACTGACACATGCTACAACATGAGTGAACCTTGAAAACATGGAAAGTGAAAGAAGCCAATCATACAATCATATTGTATGATTTCATTTATATGAGTAGACATCCATAGAGATAAAGCAGATATGAGTGGTTACCAGGGGAGAGGGGAGGAAGAGAAGTGACGGGATGAGGTTTCTTTGGGGGTAATAAAAATGTTGTGGAACTAGATGGTGGTTACACAACATTGTGAATGTACTAAGTGCCGCTGAATGTGTATACTTTAAAACAGTTAAAATGGCAAATATATTTTACTACTATTAAAGTACTATTAACACAAAGTACACATAAATCATGCCAAGTTTTTTAAATCCTAAAGAAATACTTAGATTAACTAGTTCTCTATTCCAAGTTCATTTAAATAAAATCAACTTGTGTTTTTTAAATAAAAAAAAACTTCTCTTAGTATTGGTTTGGTGGTTGGTTTAAGGGGCCTGAAACATTGATTCTGGAACAGGTTTCTTGCAAGAGATGCCCCAGCTGAGGAAATCCGAAAATGGAAAGGAAATATCTGGACTGACTGCCTGACTTCCATGTTACTGAGAAGAGAAAAAAAAAAATCCTTCAGAAAACTTGTATAACTGAAATATAACCACAGGCTATTTTACTAGAAGGGAAAAGGACATATTGCATCAAAGGATCAACATCCTGGAGATACCGCTCTACCATATTTTTATTTACAGTAATAAGTTTCTGACACTGAAAGTACATCACTGGAAGACATCTACTCTTATGGCAGACATATTTATTTGGCACCATTTTTACAGGAATTACCACCTCCCTTATTTAATGAGCCTTACAAACAAATATTAATGGTAAATGTTTTTGCTAACTTATTTTCTGAAAAGAGGCCGATAATATGTTATTTTAACATTAAACACCAAATGAATTTGTGTTTAAAAGAGTTCGGCCTGTTCAAAAAGTCTAAAAGGCAAGAACACCTGAAAGTGGTAGAGTGCCAATTTGATTATATTCATTCAGAATATTGCTCCCAAAAGCATTTGTTTTCTAGTCATACTTTTTTAGTATTGTGTTAAGCTTTCCATGTTGCAGAAGTGTGATATTTTTAATGCCTTGGGATTAAACTCAAAATGCAGGTTTGAGTATGAAATGTATGAACTAAAGAGAAACGTCATCTAGCCACAAGCACTAGATATGTATGGAAATAACTAAAAGTAGAATAGTGGGTCCCAAAAGAGTGGCAGCAAGTACTAAGATGTTCAGGAGTGGAAAGAATTTCCAGTAATGGGATCTCATGAAGTGTTATTTACCTACAAATTAAGATAAACCTTAGGAAGCTGGTGGAATGAAGACAGCCCAGAAGAGAGTATCTTGGCTAGCAAATAGCATCAGGAAAGGTATGTGAGAAACAGCTGGGTATGGGAGGGAACTAAGAGAGAAAATTGCAAAGGTAGACTGGGGCCAAATTATGTAAACTGGTAGATTAAGAATGTAGGTTTTATTTGTGTGACTACAGCCAGCCATTGAAGGTTTAGATCTGTGTTTTAGAAAGGTTAATATAAGACCAGTGTATAAGATGGATAAGGGCCAGTAATGATCAGTGATTGCTATAGTAGCCTTGCTGAGAGGTAATGAGGGCCTAGTCTAGGATGGTGGCAATGAGTGTTTTTAAACGTCTACAAAAAGTTTTATCAGGATTTACTGTCTAGATCTTGGGAAACGGGAGGGGAGGGTATATGCATCAAATAAGTGCCACTCTCTGTCCTGGGGACTATATATGCTATGTCATATAACCCTCATGACAACCCTGCAAAATGAGGATTTTTTCAAGATACAGGAAAAAATAGGCTTAGAATTGTTAAACAGTTCCCAAAATCTTAGTCGTTAAGTGGCAAAGTCAGGGTCCAGATTCAGATCTTCCTTGATTCCAAAGTCCATGCTTTGATTTTTAGTATGATTATGTTAGGGATGGCCAGGAGGGGAAAGCTGATTTGGGAGAAATTATCATTTTGTTTGTTACAGAATTTAAAATACAATATTGAAGTATAATCATGGAGAGACGGTGGCCCTGAAAAGAGGAAGGGTATGGTGTACAGTATGGAGTAGTAGATGTGAATAAAGAAGTGCAGAGCAACAGTAAGGACAACTTCAGGTAGATAATATGAATTTGTAGTAAACTTAAAACTTGTCAATTTGCTGAGTGGCTAAAGTTGAGTAGAAATGAATGTCAGTGAAGTTAAGTTTGAGGAAAGATTGTAGACAAATGGAAAGGAACATTTGAGAACCAAATTATGCTTCTGCTGTAAGTTTTAAATTCAGTTTAAATGTATGAACTAAAGAGAAACTTGTCATCTAAATTTTTAAATTTTAAAGTAATTTTAGCCAATATGGTTTGAGTGTTGAGTGGGAGAGGAAGTTTGTATTGTTTGTGCTACTATCCTCTACAAAGCCTTTAAAAATATTATGTGATTTCTACACATGAAATTATAAATCAATTGAATTTTCTATGTATTGAGCATATTTTTGTAATTTCATGGTATAATTCTACTGATATTATGGACTTAAGTCCCAAACACCAAGTGTATCAATCAGTTCCCCAATTCTTCACATTAAGAGCAAAAAAAAAATTTTTTCAGATCTAATGCCATGTTCTGAGTCAACAAACATGGCAGTTGGATTCTGTCTCTGTTAATAGCAACATTATGCCTTAGCTTGCTTTGATGTAGAGATAGTTAATAAATAGTGGCCAAATTTGCCATAGCATAGGATTTATAAGAAAAAATATTTTTATAGATTTTTTAAAAATTCACATGAGTTTATTTACACTCATCTCTTCCCTCTGCCCATCCCTGTCCTACCCCACTGCCCCCAACTCACACAAGCTCCCTTGTTCACACTCTTAGAGGCTTTCTGGTGATAGGTATAGCATATACCAGAGCATTGCTACTCAAAGTGAGGTCCATGCATAAGCAGCATTGGCATAACCCGGGAGCTTGTCAGAACTACAGGTTCTAGAGTTTTCACGCCTAAAACATTAATAAGAATCTGAATTTTAAAAAGGATTCTAGATGACTTGTATATACATTAAACTTTGAGAAAGACTGTACTAGAATAATTTCCAATATGCCATGATTCAGACTCCTTATCTTTCAAAAAGCTGTCCATTCATTGGGAGATTTTTTTTCTCCTTCCCACTGGAATGTACTGCAAATCCAGTAATTCTCAAAGTGTAGTCTGAGAACTTCTGAGGGCCCCAAAACCCTTTCAGGGGGTTCATGAGGTCCTTTGTTTTCCACTTAAATAGCAGTGTGGGACTAGATTTTCATCACATCTTCAACCAAAACAATATACTGCAACAGATCAAATGCAGAGCAGATAAAAGAATGTAACTATAGGCATACTTCTTTTTATTGAACTTCACTTTATTGTGCTTCACAGGTGTTGCATTTTTTATAAAATGAAGGCAAGAACCTTCACCAGCAAAAAGATTAAAAGTGGCTTTATTGCAATGCTCACTTTATTACAGTGGTCTGGAACCAAATCTGCAATATCTATGAGGTGTGCCTGTATTGTCTATCTCTCTAGGTCACATTCTTTCAGTTATCAATCTGTTTATGATCTCTAAAAATTGGCTCAGGTTCCTGGTCAGAATCTTTATTTCTCCTAAACAATCAAGTAATCTCTCTCTCCTTAGAAATTTAGTACCTTAGAGCTTCTTTCTCAAAGGGGCTTAAATATTTAAGAGAGGACTTGACCTAAGATCAACAGGGACTCAAATCCAAGGGCTTTTGACTGTTTCACCTATTAGTGGGAGCTAACATACTACAACTGGTTATTAGCTGTGGCTGCCATTCAACAACAGCTTTTAGTCAGTACTGCCCAGCCATGGAGACGCCAGGACCTGCTCTTCTGATAGGAGAGTCTCAAGGTTTGCTTCCTCAAATAGCTATGTAGGTTGGCTGAATCTTTCAGCTGCTGGACAGTTCAGTATTATTCTCTCAAGACATATCTAAAGCAGGGGTCCCCAAACTCTGGGCCATGGACCAGTACCAGTATGTGGCCAGTTAGAAACCAGGCCAAACATTTACCTAAAATGTCTGTAGCTCTCAAGTCATCTAAAGTCATATAAAAGAAGTACGCTTACAATACTGTATGTTAACAAACCCTTGCTATATTTTCTTGGTAGCATTCATTAGTATTTAAATTATTATTTATATATGTATTATGTCTGCCCTCCTCCACAAGAATCTCCTTAAGGGACTTCATCTTGTTTACAGTTGTAGCCTCAAAGCCAGGAATAGTGCCTGGCATGTTCATGCTCAATAAATCTTGGCTTTATGAGTAATGAACCATAGAGACAGAGAGTTTGGTTGACTGTTAATCTAAGATGCTATGTCCAAGGTAAGAAGGTAACTGGAAAGAGCAAGGTATTAGCCTAAAGGCCCATGAGGGTCCATATGACCAGGACCTCCTTGGTTTCTGTCATAAGATGTTCATGGCTTTGATTTTATGTGGGCCTCAGGTTAACAAATAGTCTAACTATGAAGGATAGATACTGGAATGCCAGACAAAATTCTTTACCCTAGGATTGGTTCTTTTATTGGTAACTTAATAGTGTGTGGAAAGCAGAATATAATGATGACAAGCTTTCTTTGTAGTGAATGGGATGAGAGATCAGAGAAAGTATAGATATGAACGTTGAAAATAAGGCCTTTAAATTTCATTCTGTCTCTGGGCTGGTCTCACTGAAGCTGGCATAAATTAATTGGTATCATTTCAAGATAAACATAGCCCTCTAGTTTTTCCCCCACAATGCCACTCACAGTAAATAATTTATCTTGAGAAACCAAAGATTGGGGGTGAGAGATAGACATGGTCCCCCCTTGCACTTGAAATGTTGTGAATGGAAATTTCCATTGTGAGGACAGGCACTGAGAGGTAACTTATATAACATGTCATTTTAGCAATGTTCAGGGAAACCCTGGACTATCAGTGACATGGAAAGACCTGCAATGAGATAAAAAGCTACCAAAAAAAAATCACTAAAATGTCTAGGGCCATCCTGTCCTCATCTCATCTCTCTGTTATCAGGTGGGTGGATAATTATGCCCTGCTTCCCCCACCCCTTTCTTCACACACACACACACACACACACACACACACACACTCCTGATTGCACTGCAAAATCCGAGCTAATGCACTGGACTGGACTGAATCTTAGATGCCTGTGAAAATGCAGAGGCTCTTTCCCTTATTCCAAGGCAGATAAAAGGAATATTCTAGAGTATGTCATGCATTGTTTAGCTACAAACATAAACTATGTTTTATAAATTAAATCTTACCTTTTCACTCTACCTTTATATAAGTATACATTTGTGTGTATATATAATACACATATATAATACATAATTTGAGAAGAGTTTTGTTAGAATTCTTATGAGCAATAACATGAAATGGATTGACAACCACATAATACTTCCAAATAAGGTGGAAATACTACATTATGTGGCATTTGGAAGGTTTTTAGAGCATTTAGAGGCCACCGTTGTTTCTTGTGGTATTTAGCAATAGGCATTTTTGCAATAGAATTGAATTTTCTTCTAATAGTCTGTTCTTGTATCTAAAGGATGTCATACTGAGTTCTTAAAGGACATTTACCAGATCCTTACTAATTTTCCTAGGAGTAAGTTGGGTAGATGCATGTATGGAACAATAAGACAGGATAAAGGAGTCCAGAAGAAGTTTCCCGCATTTGTAAAGAGAAGATTGTAGAAAACATTAGGGCTGTTGGGGGATACTGAGGAATGAGGAAGTGAGAAAAAATGGAAAAGCAAAGCATTTTATGAGGATATGGATAAATGAGACTTACAAATTCATGGGGTGGGAACCAAAAATAGTAAAATTCATTTGTCTACATGAATGTTTTCTTCATTTGTAGAAAAGCTACAGTAAATGAACTACTGTGGAACTAGAAATAAGTAAATAAAGTGAGACCCTTTGCTAACAGCCAGGCTGTCTACATACACATACAACAGATTTGCATCCTTTCCACCTGTTTTCTCCCTGATCTTTATTTTATCTCGCTTTATATCTTCTCTTTAGAAAATTTGCTAAAATTGCTTTCTCACAACAGATTAGAGTACTAATTTGTATTACTAAATGATTCTTCTTTTATCTAAGAGGGCTCCTGAAAGACTTTCTTTAAAATAACGAAGTTCCTCTAGTGCATTATGTAGCTACTTAGACTGGAGAGGTAGGGATGAGGAGGAGAAATTTAAAATCAAACCTATTAACTGAGAATGAATCAAAACTGGAGAAAAGAATTTCAAAATTCTGATATGTGAATGGAAAATAATTGTTTTAATAAATCTACTCTAATTGATGCAAACCTTTTGAAATACCATAACGTTTACGTTTTTTTCCTCAGACATTTGAGGGGATGGAGAGAAGCAGCACTATATTAGTGAATGTATTCTAGACCTAAAAATTTGTGATGTCAGTTGCACATTTTGTTGATTATCATGTTCACCATCAGTAATCTGAGCTGCTGAGGTTTTGTTGATATAATCAGTATTTCATTACACTAACCCTACTACAATCTTACTGATATTATATAGGGATGGTACTTTCTTTCATTTTAATTTGAGAGGTAAATAGTATTAATAAACTGGCTTCTTCCTAGTCTCTTTGAGTAATGAAATTAATTTTAAAAGAGTTGGCTTACATACATATATACAGGCCAGCAACCTGTTGAAAGGTCCAGCACCATTACACTTTCACTTTTACGCTAGATACCATTACTAAACTGCGAGTTCATTAACTCTCAAATACTATCCTCATAATCTTCTAACAATTTTAGTTTCACTCTGGTTTAGAGACGTTTGGAAGTGAATTTTATATTAATACTTAAACATAATTTGTTTAGCACCTAAATCAGCACCTAAAAATGAAAAAAAAAAAAGAAATAGAAGAAAATTTTCCTTTTTAAAAAGTGGACAATTTCACAGGGGCTCCAATCATACTTTTCAATTTGTCTTAGTGTGTATTCATTGAATAATCAATATCCCCTACACTTAGCATTTAAATATTTAAGTTGAACAGAGAATCATAGAGCAACATCAAGAAGAAATATTTTCAGCACCGTACTTCTGTTTTAAAATTATCTGTGTCAAGAGCAGAAAGTCTTTTGACTTTCACGTTAAATTAATCAAATGATCTCCCCCTCTTTCCCTTTTTTTAAACAGCTACTTTCAAAGCTTTGGCATTGCAGCGACCTATTATGCAGCGGGATAGAATTGTAGAAAGAGTGCCATCTCTATGCCACATTATAATTTCGTGTCCTTTGGTCTTCTCTAAAATACGGAGTTGTTTTAAAGGTTTAAAATTATCTCTATTAAAACTGATATTTTTTATCTATAACTATTAACTAAGGAAAATTGATAGAATAGGATACACCATTATATAGACTTTCTCTTCTAAACAAGTTCTTGCCCTGTTTTAAATTATGGTGATACAGTAGAAGGTGGAGTATTTCCTTTTGGTAAGTTACTTAAAACATAATTACAATGCTAACATACACTGTATTAAGTGCCTAGGATTCGGAAGAATCAGTTCCAGTAATAGCTTTGTAAAATTCGAACCAACGCCATTCCGAGCAAAGGCTTTTTCTTTTCCTTCCAAATCTGACTTATCTGGCTTTCCGGCTTTAAGCGCGTAGGGCGCTTGTGGGTTATTTCCGGCAAACTCCGCCTCTTCCAAATCTGTTTAATCAAAGCTCCCAGTCTCAGGCTTTAGGTTAGCCGGAAGGTGGGTTTAGGGGTGCACCTCCCTACGTTCTACCTTCTTCTTATCCAGGGCTGGAAAGTGACAGCAACGGAAATACTGGGTTCCGGGGACTGGGCTCGGGGGACTCACTCGCTCTCACTCCAGCCATCCACAGTCTTTCCAGAGTTCACCTTTTCCTCCCAGCACACGGTCAAACCCTTACCGCGACCTCAACACACGACCACACTGGCTCCACTGCCGCACACCCAACCCGCCTCCAGCTTGCTGCCAATCACAGTCTCCCGCAGGTCCAGGCCCACTGAGACACTGCTCTTTGGGCTCTCTGGTCCCGCCCCCTCCAGAATTGCTTCCCGCCCTTCGGGCTCTTTGTCCAATCATGAGCTCTTGAGTGTTCTGCGGTTCCCACCCCATCCATCCCCTTTTTCCTGAAGTCTTGTCTCCTCCAGAGGCCTGACGGAATCACCTGACCCAGAGGCGCTCGGTCTGAAAGAAGGGAAGAAGGGGCGTATGCGTAGAGGGGAGGGGCGCAGAAGAAAGTGGAGGGGGGGAATGCCGGGAGTGGGGCGGGGAGAAGTGTTGTCAATCCGATCTCGCGAGAGAGGACGGAAGCCTGTGGGAACCCGTGGCCTTTAAAGTGCCGTTCAGCCCTTTCCTCCAGGGGTAGTTTGTAAACACCGCTGAGTTCAGACCTTCCTAGCGACCGAAAGAAGCATGAATTAGTGACCTGGAAAGGTGAGTAGTGATGGGGAGAGGGCCACAGGACCAGAGACTAGGGATACGGAGAAAGAAGGCACTAACATGGCGACGTTGCTCACCATAGTCCCCACCCCCCGCTTCCCATCACCTCGGGCGCTCCTGCCTCGGTTCTTAGCCCCCGAGGCGACTGTGGCTATGCTACCCCATCAGGGGCCGCGCAGCGTCAGCTTAAGGAGTCCGAGCGGCCGGGCTGGACCGTTAGGTAACGTGTTCGTTGTTCCGGCCCCTCCCCGCTCACATGCTTTCCTAATGAAGAGGAAAAATGGAATAACGGCTCTTCGTAGACCCCTCCCCCCGATTTATCTTCTGTGGTCAATTTAGAGGTCTCTGGCCCCACGTCGCATCCGCTCGGGGCTCAGGGAGACTCCTTCAGTTCTTGGATTGAGCAGGAAGAGGGTTGGTTCTGGTCTCCCCATCCAGAACTCAGTGGTTGGGGACTGTGTGATATGATGGCGGGGAGGAGGATAGGGAGGCGCGGCTGAAAATAGGGTCAGGGTCTCTGGCTGCGGTGAAGCATGATAGAATAAATGGTATGCAGAGCCTGTCCTTTCTGCCCCCGCCACCCCCTACTTTTTCCCGCTGGGTCGAGGCTGAGGTGTGGGTGCAGATTGACTCTTGTAATTTCCCCCATATTTTACCTTCCTGCATATACTGCAGAGCTTCTGTTGGGAAATAATCTGTGCTTTTCATTGATGCCCTAGGGACCAGAGCCGAGTATGTGCGTGTGTGTTCGTTGATTCTGTGTTCTCATTGAACTGACGCTGGAAGGAGGAGAGAGAGGGTGGAGGAGCTGGGACTATTTTTGTGCCCTTAGGTAGTGTAAAATTGTCTTTGCTTAGTGGGGAGTCTTAAAATTGGTGAGGCCAAGAGCAAAACTACAGTGAACATGGTGTTCAAGTAAAGGGATTTCTCCTCATGATCCTTAGGCCTATTGAATAATCCCTAAATTATGATGCGAATGCTACAATTTCTTAAGAATTTTAAATTGTGTAACCAGTAACAATACATAAGTATATATTTGAAATCAGAACAAAAACTGTTACTCATAGAATACTTTTTGTCCTATTTGAAGAAATTTATAACCACTAGCATTGTCAGTAATAACCTCATTAGGCATAATCTTTAAGTATGTATCCTTGGTCTATTGTATCAAAGCTATAAAGATGAGAAGCTTGTTCAAAAGTCAGCCCTACACAGTTAAGTGCCCTGAAAGACACAGATAGTAGCAGTTCTATCTCCTAACTGAATTTTTACACTAACTTGAATCCACTGTAAATACTATTTTCAAAATTACAGGAACACTGATGTAAAGTATGTTTAAAAAAATAGAGACACCCTTCTAAAGATCAAGAAACAGAATTAAGGAAGTTCATAGATCTTTAAAGCCATCAATAATTGAATAACAATTAAGAATCCTAGAGTTTGTAAAGTATAAGAATCTTCCATATTTGAGAAGATGCTACTGCTCGTAAGCTTTTAATTATTTAAAATACAGTATTGTATTTTAGAATTTTAGCTAGTTGTATTTTAATTGTCAGTAAAGAAATAGCTTTCAGGGACTTTTGTGTGTGTGTGTAAGTTTAAGATTCATAATGCCTTCTGCAGATCTGATTGCATTTCCTAGAAGTTCTTTTTTAAATACTTATTAGAATTTTATTTAATATTTGGGGCACTGTATTATAACCTATTAAATATATATTGCAGAAATTCCTGTGTTTACTTTTTTACTTGGAGTATTCATTTCATATTTTTAAACTAAAATAACAGTAGAAATGGTTATCATGGCAGCTCTTTAACAAATAATTTGCGGGATGCTTTTTATTGGTATTCAAGATTTGGAAGCTATATGAATATCAGAAAATTATATGTTGTGCATTAAACATCTTCTACCCATAGCTAGAATTATCTCTCAAGAAATCATCTACATTTTTTCTACCTAAATTTTTATATTTTGGAAAAGTTGAGTTTTAATGACTTAGATGTTCTCTGCTGGTATATAAATTTGTTAGTTCATGTTTGATCAGATTTATGGATCTTATTATCTCTTTTAGTCTGGGCAAATGAAACCTCTCATTTAAAACCCAATGAATAACAATAATTGTATATTTACCTGATCCTTATAGAAATCAATACTAAATACTACTTGTGATACTATTCTCTGTAATTAAAATGTACAAAAAAACAAAAATATGCATTGTTATAATCAGTAGTTAGTTTAACTTAAGATTTCTGTTTTTGTCCTATGCTTAAACCTATAAGAACATAGCTAAAATGCTGCATGTTCTCAGTGTAGTTTTAATGATGAGATAATATTTACCTATTTCTACCTAGGGGAAAACCCTATAAAACATTTTATTTGTATTCTGTTTCTTAAGCACAAGGTTTAAAAGTTAGAATAAGGTATAGTTTCATAGAAATTTAAGCAAGTTTGTGAATCTTTAAGGCCAACAAAAATTGGAGTTATTTTACATATATTGTAAATATTTATCACAAAATTATATAATTATAGATACATATGTATTATACTATTTTCGTTTATTCTTTTAACAACCTTGACACTGGTATATTCTTTTACATTTTTAAGTACATGTAATATTGCCTTTTTTCCTTCGTATTTTGGTAGTGGTAGTAAAGTAATTAAAAACTTTTTTTGCCATAAGAAATGATGTAAATAATGCTTCGGGGGGAGGGCTAGGTGTATATTCTGTATGTTAAAGATAGTGGCTTTTAACCATTTTTTCGTCTTAACACCTAAGGAATAGAAAATAATCCCAGCAGTAGTCATAGTTTATTACCACAGAGATTCTCAAGATTAGAGGGGAAAGACAGGGTGGGAATGATTATAATTAGCAAAAGCCATTTGGCAAAGTATCAAGTGTATTTTGGTTCTTTGGTAGTATATAATTACCTTCATCTATAATTAAATGTATAAATATGTTCCCTAAATGTTCTTTAGTTTGCCTAATTGATACTCAACCTTTATTATTTCAGTTTTATAGCCTTATTTTTCTAATTCTTCTGTTGAGGCAAGTGTGTTTTATTTATTGAACACTTGTTAGAATAGTGTTAATAGAAATCAACTCCAATTTTGCCCTACTAACAAATAATTGTTTTCATTATTTCTATTGCCTTCTAATTTATGCATATACATTATAGTTTTTACAGAATTATAATGAATTATATCATAGAGTTATCTTTATTTTACTTTTATAACATTAGCATTTTTGTAATACCTTTGTAGTATTTAATGGTTTTTACCAAATGACTATTAAAATTTCCTCAATTTTCCAACAGGAAAATAATTGTCTTCAGTTTCTGCCCATTTTAACACTGAATTTAGCATCTCTGTGCATGTCTTTTTACTTATTATGAATTGTTTCCATAGGATACTAATCTCATATGGATTACTAGGTCAGAGGATGTAAATGTTTCTACAGTTGCCAAATTTGTGCTTCCTCAAACAGTTAAGCAAGTTTACACCATCATTAGAATATGAATGTGTTAACTTTGTCAAGATTTCACCATGTTTGGAATTGCACTTGTTAATAATGTAGAATTACTTAATTAGGAATTATTAATGAAAATAAGTTGCCTTCTTTAACAGTTTTATTTAGTTGATCTTATTGATGTATAATTATTTGTCTACCAGTGATCTATATGCTGAAACAGATACTATATATATTTTATATTTTCTGTCATTTTATTGACTTTGTTTCTATTAAAGATTACTGACGTTTCTGAGTCTAATAACAATAATCTTTAAATTTTATGAAGTTTTACATAGTTTACGTGTTGGATGTCTTATGCTAGTATGTTTTAATATAAGAGCTGCTATCTGAACTATAGACTTACGAGTATTAAAATTTATAATATTTCCATATAGATAACACTTGAAATAAAGAATGTGCATATTATAGCCAAAATGACTGAATTATTGTTTTCTCAGTATCGTTTTCTGGCATATAGTAATTATATAACCAATGTTTTAAGGTAGTTATTAGGAGTCAGATTTTTATGGGTCTACCGCTTAGTATCTGTGTCACCTTGAGCAAATGATATAACTTCTCTGTGCCTCAGTTTTCTTATCTTTAATAATAATTAAGTCCAAGCTTGTGATAATTTAAATAATTAATGTATCTGCAATGCTTACAAGAGTTTCAGGAACTTAATGAATACTGAGTATATGATGTGGTAATTATTATTGTTAAAATTCATTCAGAAATAATGATCTCTCATAGCCCTTCCAGGCATATGTGTGGTGTGGCTTGAAGGTTGTACATCAACCATCTGCTTGGTAGCTTTGGCAATATAATAACTTATAATTTGTGGTAGAACTTACTACCTACCTTAGAATTTTCATAAATCTATGTGAGACAATATCTCATGTTTTTTGTTTCATATACACCTCTTCTCTCCAAGTCAGACTTTGTCTATATAAAGATAATGCCATATAGCATATCCATATTTTGAGATGATAGAATTATAATATGAATTCCATAAAATCCAATTATTTTCTTCTATTCTACAACCCCATTTATAAATATTTCAGTGAGAACTTTCTTTTCTTCCTCTCCATAGTAGAGATGATGATTAAATTAAAACACCACATTTCTATTGTTTGTTCTCTTCAATTCTTTACTAATTATTCAGCTAATATAACTACAACATTGGTTCTTAGCCAATGTCAAGAGTCACTGGTGTCTTTTATCATTTGTAAGGAAGGTTTTTAATGATTGTTGAAATATAGGTGTTGCAGTGAGGGTTTTTCCCCACAATAATATCTCTTTCAACTTGAATTTTGACAGAGAGAGAGAGAGAGAGAGAGAGAGAGAAAGAGAAAGAAAGAGAGAAAGAGAAGGTGAGAGAGAGAGAAGGTGAGCTTACCAGTATTATAAGGAGAATTTTTCATAATCCATACCTACCTTATTTGTGCCCTCTTCCTAAAGAGAAATTATTTATGCGACAAAGACTGTGAATTACTATACTACTTGGAGAGCTCTGAGCCTCTATTTTCTTTTTACTTTTATGGAAGATAAATTTTTAGTAAGAAAAAAAGCGTATGTTTTATACATCCACCTTGAGCAGAAATAATGCTATGAACATTATTTCATATAACAGATAAGATTACTGAATCTAAAATTACATTACTAGTAAAAACTTGCATTAGCACTGTTTATGTTTATAAACATTAACCTGCAGTTTCTTTGTATTTATTTCTAATGTTCTGTTGTAATTTTAAACTATAAAGCAAGTTACCTTATATACCTAAGGATTAGAGGTCTGGGAATAATTAAGGCCCACTTAAAAGAAGTTTAACTTAAAAATTGGACTACTTATATTTCATTAAATCATATTTTGAGATATTGATCTGATATCGCTATTCACATACTAATAGTGTACTTTCATGAATACAGTATTGAGTAAAGTCTGTGATGCTCTTATGTGTCCCATCAACTTTGAGGAATTTCATCAAAACTTTAGTATACTTGTGATAGTTATGATATGAGTGAAGAACATCTGTCATGTCTGCATCAGTAGGAAAAAATTAACTGTTTTCCTCATAAATTTGGGCTTATTTTTTTCCCCACATCTGAGAAGTTTGATTTCCTTGTATTGATGAACTAAACATTATGTACTAAATAACCTTATGGAATAACATCAAATTTATGGGGTAACAATTAATGTAAAAATCGTCTAAGAGGTAACACATGTAGTTTTCAGTTTCTGGCTTTAAAGTAAAGAAGATAGTAAGATTAGGATTAATTAAGCACTATGATACATTTTAAAGTAAAAATACAGTAAAACTTCTAATAAACTTAATTGATACTGTATGAATACTATGTACTGTAATATGTATTTTACATATATTATTTTTTATTCCTTTTGACAACCCTGAAACTGGTATATTGTTTCTTACTGGAGAGGATTGTAGTGAAAGCATACCATTTAAAATTTTTGTAATATAAAAACTTAGATTAACTAACTTTAACTTTGAAAAGAGAATGAAGTAGAATCAACTGATAGCCATAGGTTTTCAAACTCTTAGGTTTAAATTTGTTGTTATGCCCATTTTGCTGCTTTCAAGGTGAGCCCTACGATCAATTCTTGCATTTTGTGGTGCTTGACTGGGATATAAGAAGGAAATTATGGCACAGAAAAAACTGTCTCTAAAGTGCTGCTGCCCTTGAAGCTCTGGGACACAGCTTGTCCTTCTGGGTACCTTAACATGTTTGCTCACACTGTTATCTAATTCTGCATCACAAATTACCACATACTTACATCTTAAAACAACACAGACTTATTTCACAGTTTTTGTAGGTCAAAAGTCCAGATGGCATAGCTGGGTCCTCTGCTTAGGATCTTGCAAAGCCAACGTCAGTATGTTGGCAGAGCTGCATTTCTTTTTTGGAGTCTTTGGGGGAAGAATACACTTCTAGTTCATTTGAATTGTGGCTGAACGCAGTTGTAGGACTGAGGTCCCTCTTTTCTTGCTGATTTCCAGCCAGGGCTGGCCTTTGCTCCTAGAAGCTGAAATGCTTTCTCTGCTGCCCTCCTCCAGTAATGAATGGCAGGCCAGGTCTCTCCTATGCTTCTAATCTCTGTGACTGGTACTGCTGCTGAATCTCTGACTCCAGAGAGAGAAAGTTCTCTGCTCCTATAATTAGTCTGGGCCCCCTGGATAACTCAGGATAATCTTCTTATTTTAAGATCCGTAATCATCTGTAAAGTCCATTTTGCCATGTAACATAACCTATTCACAGGTTCCAGGATATAGTGTGGACATCTGTGGCGGACCATTCTGCCTACCATAATCATGCAAACAAAATTTGATAAACCATGTACCCTTAAACATTTCTAAGTTGATTCATAAAATTTTTACCATAAGTTTAAGTAGTTTAAAAAAAGTATAATTTCTGGAGTGTGTAGATATTGACACTACCCTTTTATAAGTACCTAATTTCTATGGTGATTTGATGCTGTCATTGGTCTTAAAAAACAAACTTGAATTAATTCATCTTTAATAGTTAGAAACTATCATTGTCCTTTTTCTTATTTTTAATTTCTACTTTAACATAATTTTATCTGAATCCAATGTATTTTAATGTTTTTAAGTATTTTATTGATCACCTTATCATCTCTGCGACAAGTATAAATTAAACTTTTCAAAGTTTCTTACTATTTCCTCTTTGTTCTCATGTGAACTCTCGTGATAGCGCATTTTTGAACAATATTTTGGGAATGGAAGAGGCAATCGTTAAATGAAAGTTTTTATTTTTCCTGTCATTACACTGTACAATATATCTGAATTCAGAACATTCCTAATCACAGGGCAAAAAACACATCATTATTAAAGCCATGCTTTGCTTTAACAAATCTGAGACAGGGAAAGACGCAAGTCTGAAGTTTAATGGTACTGTCATTAATGGAGGCTTTAAGACACTCCTTTAAATAATTGTCTTGTTCCACTGAGGTTTTTACAACCTGGGGCAATACATTGTAATAAGATTTGGTCTGAGAGAGAGAGAGGTTTCTTTTGAAATGTGGAAGAATGAGGACTTAAGGAACATATGTAGGCAGATCATTTTTAGGAAGGCAAAGACCGGGAAGTTGAAGATATGGAAATTGATTTTTTTTAAAGCTTGACCTGCTCAGATGTTGTTCGGAAAGTCTTAGCTACCTTCAGTAATACATATACCAGTTTGAACACAGCTGCCTTGAAAGACTCTCCCCTGCACCTTTTACCTAGTGCCTGTCCTCCTACGAGGCTAGAAGCCAACTTCTCTCTACCACCCAGGATTCCCCTTGAGTATGTTAGACTTCTGACTCCATGCCCAAGGGAATTAATTTCTTTCTCACACCATTGTCTACCTTTTGGGCCCCATTTCCTAGCAAAATATCTGCTTCTTTCCAGAATACTTGCCATTAGCAGTGTTTACTCCCTTCAACAGAGATCCTACTCTTTACCTACAAGTTAATTATATCCAAATATAAGAAATACTAAAACAGCTAGGGTAGAGTCATTTGTCCTTAGAATTTCTGCTTCATTTATTGTTCCCATTTTACATATATATGGCTGAATATTCTGTTAGTTTCCCTTTCCCTTTAAGGAACAGTCTGCATACAAAACAGTTTTGTTGCCAGTTTTTAAATGAGACTCTTCCTAGCTTCTGCTATTCACATCAAATTTTTGAACATATTAAGGCTGTTTCAGCCAACCTTATTCAAGGAAAAGTTCAACCCTTCTTTCCAACAGTCTGTGCCATAGAGAAATCTCCAAAGTTTATACATGGCCTTAATGGGAGCTCAGTCCTCAGGTAATCATAGAGGAAACTCTTCTTTCCCTTTTACATCTTACTTCTGGGTCCACCTCTTTTCCTAATGCATTTGGTAACTAAGCTTTCTTCTAAGTTCTTTCCCACTCTCACCTTGAGTATGTTAGACTTCCATACTCACTTCCATTACTTACATAATAATTCCATGTAATTATTTCTTTGTTTTATAGACTGCTTAGATGAAGTTATCCTTCCAAACTACAACCATTTAGGTTGTTTCTTTACTCTTGTATTGTTATTCTGGCCTTCAGTTTGGACCCTTCTTCTGTCACCTACAGATTGGCCTTGAATATTTAGAGTAGACCTCATGAACATAGGCCTTGCTCCATGGCCACTTGGCAGGACTTTCTGCTTCTCAGATCTCCCTTCAGTAAGTCTACTAAAAGCTGCTAAGACAGCTCTAGCAGGTATCCAATGTAGAATGAGGTGAGTATGATGACAGAAACAACTAATTGTCCACCAGTATGTATCCTCTCCTTTTTCCTTTTTGTATATGCTCTAATTTGTAGCAAAATAAAGAATATATTTATATATATGGCAAAATAAAGAATATATTTCCCAGCTTTTTCCTCTAGCTATAGTCATGTGATTTAAGTTCTGGTCAATGGAATGTCAGAAGTTTCCTGTGGGATTTCTGAAAAGTTTCCCTAAAGGGAGGCTTTTTAAGTCATCTCCCCATTCTCCTTCCTGCTGTCTGATCAGCAGATGTAATGGCAAGATTTGAGCAGTTGTTTTAAACCATGAAGGTGATGCCACATGTAAATGATGGCAAAACAATAAAATAGAAAGCCTGGGCTCCTAATGATCATGGTTCTGGACTGCCTGTGTTTATATGAGAGAAATAAACTTCTGATTTAAGCCATTGTAATTTTGAGTTTGCCATCACAGCTAAACCTAATCCTGATTCAGATATAAAAAAAGTCAGGCTGTTTCTAAATAAGCATATGAACTGGGTTCCATGGATGTTATGGTGCATTACTGACACAAGAATCATTTAAGAATTTTGATGCTCAGATTCAGCACTGCTATTTTATCTATCTATGACTGCCTCTTTCTTCTATTATAGTAAAAAGTTTTCTTTTTCTCCTTTTATCAAGCTTCCATTGCTGTACTTTCATCCTTGAAACTATTAAATCTCTGATAGGTGGCAGTGTGCCAGAAGTTAAGGGAGGCCACAGGATAAACATCTTTCTGAAGCATTGAAGACTTTGGAGGGAACCTTAATTTTTTAACAAAAAAATAATAGAACGAAAGACAAAATTCACATACATTTTAAAATATAAAATAAACATTTTTAAAAGGCTGTAATAGAGTTGAACTTCATGAAGCTATTTCTTGAGATCTCTCAGAGTAATGAGCTCACTCTTTTTCTGCCTCTCCTCTGCCACAGGGATACTTACAAGGAAACCTGAGAAGCACAGCTTACTCAATGAGAGCTGAGGGATTCCTGGCAGCAGAGTGAATAAAGCTCATGGCCCACCAGCTAGAAAGGTAAGAGATTTTAAGCTTTTAATGCAAAAGTGGTCTTTTTTATTTTGTGATTGTGTCTCAAATATTTCTGAATTCAACAGGTATTTTCCAGACAGTAGTCCTCAAATTGCTAGCGTTCTACCATACTGATAGTGTTTAGTTAAAAAAAAAAAATTCTGAGGTTCAGCTATTTGAAAATGTCCTTTTGGAGCTACTGTACAGAGCAGCATATAATAGTACACTGAAGACTTACATTGAAGTGTTTAATTTTGTTTAAACCCAGAGGATCTTGAACTTATCTGACTACAGACCCTTCCATACAGCAAAGGGTTCCAAGATGAAAGTCCCAGTTCTCCTAGAATTTTATAAGGATAGTAATAGGAGTTGATTCATGAGGTATTATCCATATTACTGAAGTATTTTGGATGAAAAGTATTACCCACCATAAGGCTGTGCAAGCTAACCAAAATCTTAGATTCATTTGGATTAAATGATACCAACTAAATTTACTACCATGATTATTTCATGCCAATCAGAAATATTAGTAAGTTACATAGTGCTTCATACATACCTTTAAAACATCTGTCTGGCAGCCACCATGTGTTGATGTTAAAAGTTATAAAGTACAATGGTTTCTGATCTCAAACCATTTAGAGCTTGGGGATGTAGCTTCAAAAAATGGAAGGAAAATATTGATTTAGTAAATGTGGCCTGTCATACCAAATGTTTCAAAACAGTGTGGTCTGGTGATAGACTTTGTCAGGCAGATCAAGATACACAAGCAGGTTGGTCTGTGCTGTTATACCTGAATCTGGAGGTTTAGATCAAAAGAGAAACTATGTATAATTGTACAGTTACTCTAATCTTGACAAAAAGTTTGTAAAATAATTTAAATGTACATATATATTTGAAAAAGTGAACATTTTAAAGCAGGTATAAAAACAAGAAAGGAGGCAAACTTGATCATTTTTTCTTATACACTGCTGCTTGTTTAACTTATATGTTCAAGTCTACTGATTTGATTAGACGTATTTTCCATAAAATGTAAATTCCATGAGGATAGGAACTCTGTCTACATCACTGTACTCTGAGAACTCTAGCACAATTCCTACTCTCATGTACTTAATAAATATCTTTTGACTGAATGACTAAGTAAATGAGAGATCTGAATTTCAGGCTAAGGGGTAGTGAATGGAAGGATATCAAAGGTGAGTGGTATTAACTAAAAAAAAAGGATGGATGAGTGGGAAGTGAGAGTATTCTAGGCTGAGAGAGAGAGCTGAATAAAAGCCTGCACTAGAGGTAAGAGATCAATAAGGTAGTATAAGACTGGAGAGGTAGGCAAGAGTCTTTCTATTCAAGGGTCTGGAAACAATTAAAAATATGAGGCCTCATCCTAAGAGCATTTTTTCATAAACTGTTTCTTTCCTCTCATTTCAGTTGGTACTAGTGTTCAGACCATCAGTCTCTTTTCTGAATTCATTAGCAGCTTGTACTGCTTTTCTTATGCAAGATGTCTCCCTCTCTAATTCATCCTCCTCACTGCCATTAGTGATCTTACCAACATGCCCCTTTGATTATTAGTTCACCTATTTAAATTCTTTCCATTTTTTATGGCAGGGTTAGGGAAACTTTTTATTTAAAGGGCTGGACAGTACATATTTTAGGCTTTCTGAGGGCCACACTGCCCCCAACCAATTGAAAATATGAAAAATGTTCTTAGCTCAACATTTTGGCACAGGGCCATCATTTATAACCTCAGAGTGGGAGTGAGGATGGAATCAAAACTCCTTGCCAGGGTGTAATAGGCACTTCGGGATCTCCTCTCTGGCCTTACATCTCTTCCTTCAACCTTCTATCCCACACTTCAGCCATCAGAGGTTCTTAGAGCTCCATAAGTGTACTATGCTTTTTTTTTAGTTCAGAATCTTTTAAGAGTAAGTTGCCAGCAGCATACCCCATTATTCTCAAATGCTTTGTTTTCTCCAGTAAGATATTCTCCTACAAAACCACAATCTAACTGCGGAAATTAAGAAATTGACATGAATATATTATTACCATCTAATTTGCACATCACATTTATGTTTTGCCGGTTATTCCAATAATATCTTTATAGCAAGAGGATTCAGTCTAGAATTTCACATTGCAGTTAATTGTTATATCTCAGTGGTCTTTTTCAGTCTGAAACATTTCTCAGCCTTTCCATAATGACTTGAACACTTTGGGGAATTATAGGCCAGTTAGTTTGAAGAATGTACCTCGGTTTGGGGTTGTGTAATACTTCTTGATAATTAAGTTTAATATGTCCTCAGTATGGCTGTCATGGAAGTGATGATATGTCCTTCTCATTGCACCCTTTAGGGGGCAGGGCATGTGTTACTGATTTCTCTTGCTTCTAATGTTAACTTGGATCACTGGAGTAAGGTGATGTTTGCCAGGCTTTTGAACTATAAATTACTCTTTTGCTTTTAGTAATTAAAATGTATTTTATAGGGATATACGTTGAGAGGATGTAAATATCCTGTCTTATCAAGCTTTCAGTTTATTCTCTTATATCAGTATGAATTAATGAAATCTTATTTTATTCACGATATGACCCATTACTATCATATATTTTGATTCTCAAATTGTCATAGATTTGGCCACTTTCTGTAGCCAAATGTAAGTCCTTCTTTACTTTCTGAGACAAGATATTCAAGGCCCATCTGTACTTTTCCTGCCCCAGCCCTGGAATCATCCATATTTTCTAGGAGCCCAAGTTCCTTTTGGTGGAGATTGGTATTTAGACATCAAGCTCTGGGTGCTAAGTGGGCTTCTAGGTATTGTGATATCAGTGTTCCAAAGCCCTCTCAGTAGACACAGCTAGATAAACATAAATATATATGCATGTATATATGTACACATTATCATCTATATTTCTGTATCTTTATATCTATACTGAAACTCATGTTTTCACACCAATATCTTCAAATCTCATCTAATAACAAAGGTTAGTTCTGTATAATTAATTACCTTAACTCATAATGTGAATTTGCCTTCATCCACCACATCCTTTATATTTACTTGTTCATATAATCCCTATGTGTGTATATAATGAATTATATGTTTTTACTAGATCTTTTCCTCCTCATTGAGCAGGGCCCTGCTATCCTTTGCTAGACTAGTGCCAACCCTTTTCCTTACTTCATGTGGATAACTCCTTAACCTGCTTGGGCACTGACATCCCACATCAGGCTATGTACCCCCTCTACATATTTTCCTCACCCAACTCAGACTCCCCTCCAGCACAAATCCCTTCCTCCTCCCATAGACACCTTTATCACCCTGCCAGGCTCTGACACTCTGCACTAGGCTGCCTCCTATTGAAGATACCCTTACATATTTTTTTGGTCTGGGGGCTTGGCTTTTATATTAATTTTAAGTTATAAGAAATGGTTTGCCAGTTAATTTTTTCTATTTGCTTCTATTCATCTTTTCTTAAAGTATTCTATACTATTTTCTTATTGGCATTTTTTATTACATGTTATTTTAATAGGTCAGTGGAATAACAGTACAAGTCCCCAAAGAATCTGTCTATACTATTTTTTTAAAGGTGGTTTATATAAATTTTCTGTCTTGCTGGTAGGTATAGAATAACAAGGTATAATAGTTGGTATGCTTAGCAGAGCAAGGCATACTAGTTGGTAGGCACAATGTAACAGTAGAAGGGTTCTTGTCCCATTTTTTACCTTGAGTAAGTAATTTCTCCCTTTGGAACCTGTAGGTTGAGTAGTTAGGACCAGATCAGGAACATAGTGAGGTACATGATCAGAAATTCATATCATAAGAAAGAGCCAATGATCTATATTGAAGAGAGAGAATATTGGACTAACATTTTCTAAGAATCAGCAAAGAAAGCATTTCTGTATGAAAAAATTCAACCTCATTAGGGTGTCAAGATATGCAACTTTAAAATTAGATTTTTTCTCTAATCTGACAAAAATGTTTTAAAAAATCTGGTGGTGTGGGTGTTGAGAAATGAGGTCTTTATACTAGTTGTAAAGTGAAGTCAGTACTATATATTTGAGGGCAGATTAGCAATATAAATTAAAAGCCTTAAAAATATGTCTTCAGTTTGACGTAGCAATTTTACATCTAGAAAGCCATATTATAGAAATTACTATAGATATTGTACAGAAATTTGTCTTCAAGGATATTCACTGATAAGAAAAAAAACACTAATCAAGAATTTGTTATAAATATGTCATGTCTGTATGATGAAATACTATATAACTATTAAAAATGACATCTAATATTTAATGTTACTACTATTTAATGATGAGTCAGAATTTAGATAACTGCATTATAAAGGAAGTTATACTACTATTTTTACAATTTTTAAAGTATGTGTCTCCATGCATTGAGAGACTATGTACTCTGGAAAGTTAAACAGTTGCAGTAGGGAGTGGAAGGGTACCAAGGGTTAGGTCCCTCAGAAAGCATTTCTAGAACTATCAGATTGGTCCTTGTAGTACCTTTATATTCTCATAGTATTCTAACTGTTATTATTACAAAAGGAATTGAAGTTAAATGACTGCATTCCTCTGTCTTCTGCTAGAGTGAAAGTTTCTCAAGTGCAGGGAATTTTTTCACCTTTGTATCTTGGCATTTATTTGGTGTTTAAATGTTTCTGGAACTTAACTAAGTTTAAATATCGCTTTGGTTTTTAAAAGCAATATAAACTGCATTTTGTTATTATTTTTAGAAGGTTTTTGTTAGGTAAAGTGAACTAAACTTATTTGACTTGTTCATTGTCTAATGGCTGTCTATTCATTCCTTAATATTTAATGAGTAAATAATATGAACAAGTCACTGTTTTAGGCAGCTAACCTAAAGAAAGATAAGTTCCTTGCCCTCATTGAGCCCACATTCTACTGGTAATGACAGAAGGATAACCTATATAGGTTATTCTAGTGTTCTTTTCCCTCTTCTCACAGACAGCATGATAAAGTTGGATGTAAATGAAGAAATGGAATCGTACCAGTTACAAGTTTTGCTAAGGCCAGGGAAAAACTTTCTTCTTCCCATCTCCCATACCAGAGCACTCTTAACTCCAGGACTCAGAACTGTGACTATTTACACATTTCTCTACATGAATTATCTACTTTTTCTGATATTCTTGACACCATAATTTTATAAGCAAACTTATGAAAAATAAGATTTTTTTTTCTCTGTACCATGAGCTTATTTGAAGAAGTGTAAAAAGTTATTCTCATCACCACCAGATAGGGTTTCAATGATTGTTAGATGAAATAGTATTAGCAGAATTTTAAAAATGGACCACTGACCTGGATAGTTTTAGTATATTGTACTTGTCCTTAAGATAATAGCTAATAAGTAAGTGATAAAGTTATGCTTATATAGACTAACTACATTATGTGACAAATAGGTTTTGATGCATTAGACTAAGAACTTGGCCGCCAACTACATTTTAAAATATTTAAAAGCCTTCTGAATAGGTATTTTGAAATACTAGATCTCATCTTTTTCAGGTTTTTCACCCTTTCACTGGTTGCTTTTCAACCACAGCCATAAAGGCTGAATTAAATTAAATGTTTCTTCCTCTTTTACCCTCTTTGTGGTGGAATTGGATATATTAATATATACCTTTGTTCATATTTCAGAAGGAGTACTCTATTATAAAAGAGTCTTAATGACTGGATTTCTAGATGACAGTAATGTTATTGAGTGTTTTTACTTTCTACAGTGTTTCAAGAAATGTTTCAAAACTATTATTACCAGTGAGAAACCACTTTGTTTTTCAGTATCCTTGCCATGAGAAAAAGGACGTGATAAGTTGCTCAACTTATGAAATTCAAGTTACATGTGAATTCTGCCAGGTGTGTATGCAATATTTGGTATTTTTAGCCATTTTAAATATTTTATATTATCACAATTTTTAAAGGTTTTTCTAAATAAATATTTTAGTGTTTTTCATAAGAAAATACTTACCTAGTATGTAGTTTAGCTAATACTCCTATTGTGTTTTTAAACTATCAAACAGAGCATAAAATATACTTAACTATGACAGACTTATAATACTAGTCCCATGAGATACTCTATGAAAAGGAATTCAAATAGCAAATGGGTGTGGCAAAATACCATATTCTCCGTGCTCCTCTGGTCGTTGCACTTGAACATGTTAAAGAGTCTGAAAGCCCTACCAAAAAAATTACTCCAGCATTCCCCAAATTTTTTGGCACATACCTTTTTTCTGTAATAGTTATTGTTATCCTATTGAAAATGCTTTGGGAAACTGCTGTGAAAGTTAACAAGCTAGTGTTGAAAAGGAGCGGTGTTATAGAATTTTTAGTTGAGTCAAATATAGTTATTATACATATAATTTCTAGAAAGAAAGCAAAAACAAAATAAAAACCTACAAGTTTATAGAAGAAATAATTGGGAACTTAAATTCTAAATCGAAAAGTAGGAATATAATCTTGACTCAGAAATGTCTTTTTTGTTGTTTTTTTGTTCAAATCAGGATCCAAAAAAGGTCACCAGATTGCATTCGGTTATTATATTTATTAAACCTCTTTTGACCTAAAACAGTTTCCTCCCTACGTCCTCTCTTCTTTTGTTCCCCATGATATTTGTTGAAGAGATCAGGTATTTTGTCCTATAGAAGTTAGCTAATTGCAATTTAGTATTGTATTACATGATTTTACGTGTTTGTCTCCTGTAGTAGATTCAAGTTTGACCTTTTTCCCCCAAGAATACTTCATGTTTTTTCCATTGCATCATATCAGGAGATGCATAATGTCTTTGTGTCCTAATTTAAAACTGACCTATGAGTTCAGGTGCTGTTAGCCTGATCCAACCTAAAGCCATTATTTCATTGGGGATTAAAGTGGTGATTTTTCTAACTACAGTATTTTATTCTTTCTGCAATTATCCTGTTGAACAGAACAAATTTAGCCTGATAGACTAGAGTTCCTAACTTTTTTCTGTAGTATAAAATCTGCATGTTACATGTATTTGTCTGCTCAACATGGAAGAGAGGGTTAAAATATCAGTAAAAGTATTCTATTTCACATCCAAATAAAGAGTTAATAAACTTAGTGAAAATAAAATATAACATTTTAAATTACTCTTTATTTAAAAATCTGTACTGTAAAATATTTAGCCATCTTTTAATGTTTTATTATAGGCAATACAAGGACCTGTGGAATATGAGTGATGACAAACCCTTTCTATGCACTGCCCCTGGATGTGGCCAGGTAATACTTAAATTACTTAAAATCATTTTCTATATTCACTTTTATTAAAATACTGATGACAGTATATGTTATCATTAAAAGGATTTTCTTACCGTGTTTTGTACAATTTTGGAGTTAAATGAAAATAACCCAGAAAATTTTTGGAAAGAAATTTTTCTTTTTTCTTAATAGCATTATCTGTGTTTTTAAAAATTCAATCTAATATAAGGGGAAAAAAAAATGAAGCCATATAATGGAAAAGCAGAAAACCAGGTTTTAAAAGTAGTTTCATTTGACCATTATTGGTTGAAAATCATTGTAAGCTGCCCTAAATGAAAATCAGATGTATATTATCTTATATGAAAATTATTTTACTTGTGAAACTTATGAAATTAACTAAAATATTTACCTGAAGAATATTACTAATGTATTAATGTTAAGTCTAACATCTTTAATACAGAGCATGTGTGGAAGCATTTTCAGAAAATAATACCTCAGTTTGTTTCAGAAAATAATATTTTAGTGTTTTTTTTTACAGACTATTCTTTATTAATCTATTGCTATTATAATTAATCTACTCCTAAAATAACTAGATACTAGGAATGGAAGAATAAATTTAATGTGTACTGAAATTACAAAATACTTAAATATACAAACTATAAATGATAAAAGAGCATTGAAGTGTATTATTGGTTTTTATTTGTTTTGCATATTTTTATTCATATTTTAAATTGAGGAATATTTGATATACAGTAAACTTCACATACTTATAGTGTGTAATTTAATACATTTTAACATATATACCCATAAAATCAACATAATTAATATAGTGAACAAATTCATCATCCCAAAAGTGTCCTCATGCTCATGTTATCCCTTCCACCCCTCCCACTCCTGTCAACCACAGATTTGCCTCTGTCACTATAGTTTTCATTTTCTAGCATTTTATATAAATGCAATCATACAGTAGGTACTTTTGTCTGGCTTCTTTCATTCTATATAAATAATTTATAATTACTCCATATTACATGATCAATAGTTTCTTTTCATTGAGGGAGTAGTGTTTTGTAATTCTGCAGTTTTTTCAAATATTTGTGAACATTTGCCTTATTTCTAGTTTTTACGTATAACAAATAAAGCTTGTGTGAATATTCGTGTACAAGTCTTTGGACACATCTTTTCTCTTGGGTAAAAATGTAGGAATGTAATGGTGAGATCATATGATATATATATTTACTTTTTAGGAAACTGACAAAGTGCTTTCCAGAAGGGATGTACCACTGTACATTCCAACCAACAATGTATAGATCTTATTCCATATCCTTGCCAAATTTGATGTTGTCAGTCTAATTTTAGCCATTTTCATTGTATGTATACTGATATATCTTGTGATTTTAGTTTGTATTTCTTTGATGACTAAAAGATGAGCACTGTTTTGTGTGCTTATTGGCTGCTTGTATATCACATTTTTTGTGAAATATCTTTTGAAATCTTTTACTTGTCTTTTTTTCTTTCTGGTCATTTTAATGAGGACCCCTGGCTATTCATTCATTGAAATATAATTGACTTGCTCTCTTATTTTTATAATAGACACTCCAACCTAGACCATGTTTATTTGGCTATTAAGAAATGTCAAGAAGAATTGGAACTTTTCTGAGTGTCCCTATTAAAACTGAAAACATGCCACCCTGTCTTTTACATGAGCTGCAGTCATTTTGCATTGATCTTATTTTGCCTGTTTTTAAAAATTGGGTTGTCTTTTAATTATTGAGTTTTATGAATTATATATACTGAATACCAGTCCATTGTCAGATAGTTTCTTCAAGTCTGGTTAGCATCTTAGTTTTCTTAATATCTTTTGGTGAACATATGTTTCCAATTTTAATGAAGTCTAATGTATTAATTTTTTCTCTTCTGTGTCTGTTGCTTTTTGTTTAAGAAATTTTTGCCTACCTTAAGTCACAAAGATATTCTCCTTTGTTTTTCTCTGAAAGCTTGGTTTTTCAGTTAGGTTTTTGTTTCATCTTGAATTAATTTTTGTATTTAGTGTGAGGTAGGAGTTGAAACTTAATTTTTTCCCATATGGTTTTTCAGATATTCTAGCATCATTTGCTGAAAGATTTCTTTTTCTTCATTAAATTGCTTCAGCTTCTTTATTGAAAATCAAATGATTATATAAATGTGGGTCTATTTCTGAGCTTTCTATACTGTTCTTTTCATCAGTCTGTCAACTTTTATGCCAGTACCATACTGTCCTGATTACTCTAGCTTGACAGTAAGCTTTCCAGTAAGGTAGGGTAAGTTCTCCAAATTAGTTTTCCTTTTTCAAGGTTGTTTTGGATACTCTTAATTATAGTCATTCTGGTGAGGGTGTAGTGGTATCTCATTATGATTTTAATTTAACATGATGTCTAATGATGTTGGGCAGGGTAAAGATAGGAGTTACTGGAGTTGGTGCTCTTTTAGATAGGTTGATCAGGGAGTGCCTCTCTGATAAGGTGACCTTTAAATAATGACATGATAGTATAAGAGCAAATCCTACATATACTTGGAGTAAGAGATTTCCAGACTGAAGGAAAAATAAATATAAAGACCCTAAGGAGAGAATAGATTTGTTGTGTTTAAGAATAGAAAGATGATTGTTGTGGCTAGAACATATAGCAATCTACAAGGAGAAGGGTAAAAATGAAGTCAGAAAGATAGGGAGAAAAAAGAGTCACTATCCTGTTGGGCTTTGTATACCCTGACAAGGTATTTGGGTTTTATTCACAGAGCAGTAAAAAGCTGTTACTGAGCTAAGAGTGGAAGCAGGTAGAGTATAGACTTGGCAGCAGTCAAATGAGAGATAACAGCAGCTTTGACTAGGTGGTAACAGTGGATATAGACATATACTGATTTGACATTTTGGAGATATAATTTGATGTCTATTATTTTTGTGAATTTAGGAAAGCTAAAAATAACAGTTCCTAGAATCCCTTGCCAGTAGAATTCTGAATATTGATTTTAGGTCCCACCAACCAGATTTTTTCATTTTGGTAAATCACATTTACTTTTTGGATTAAGACTGAGTTAAACGGAGAGAGAGGTGGCATTACTCAAGATATCCATTTTGCTGTAGTAGATTGAAGAAAAACAGCATGATTCTGTAATCCTTGGATTTCAGTGAGTGCAGTATGTTTCTAGAGGCAGGCTTTACAAAATGACCAGTTTTGCTATGTTGTTCTAGGAATTGTTCTTAGAACCTCAGTCTCAAATAAGCCCATAATTCCTTCTTGTCTTTTCTTAAAACCGTAAGAATTGTTATTTTGTGATTAACTTATTACTAATGTTATTTTTTTAATCAAAAGCATTACATTTAAATTTAAATTCAGCAGGACAAAAAGAGACCTATTGCTGAATATAAGAATATATGTTTTGTATTGTTAGATTATTTCTTAAAAGACCTCTCTAATAGTAAAAAGAAAAACATTAAATTAGAATTGTTTTTTAAACTCCCTATTATGAAAGGAGTTAACGTTCATGCTTCTTACCTCTCCTAATGCCTCTAATGCCTGATAATTATCCTATTTTTACATTGTCAAGATTTATAATACATTTTGATAATCTATAATTCCCATATTTGCTTAGATTTACTTCTGTATTTAAATATTATAGAGAAGAAGGGAGAGAACTAAGCTGTAAGACACTCCAGTGCGTAGAAGTCAGAAATGAGGAGGGTAGTGAATGGAGCAGGAGACTGAGAAGCAAAGACAATGAAGAAAATTATGTCCTGGAAGTCAGTTAGAAAAAGTGTTTCAAAGTAAGGGGAACAATGGAGTCATATAGTTGATAGGATATGGTGAGAATTCAGTAATTACTATTAGAGGTTATCAGATACCTTAATAAGAGTAGTTTCAGTGAAGTGGCAATGACAGAAATGACAACAGTGTGGTCAGAATAGATTGAAGAGAAGGGAGAACCAGAAGGGGAGACATTTTAAGAAAGCTCAGAAAGTTCTTTCTTGGAGTTTAGCTTAAAGGGAACAGTAAAATAAAGCTGAGGAAGATTGAAGATGGAGTTTTTTTGTTTGTTTTGCATTTTAAGGGGTAATATCACAGTATATTTGACATCTCAGAGAGAGGGACTGTTGCAAGATTGGGGTCCATAAGTAAATAAGAGAGGATGAGATCCAGTGCTCAGGTGGTGGGACTGGCCTTAAATAGCACCACAGACAATCCTTAGCAACTGAGTGAAAAGCAGGGAAGAGATGTGGAAGGTTTGACTGGAGAAAAGAAAGCATACAGATATATTTCCTTTGAAATTGTCACCATAAAAAAGTACATTTCTGTTTATTACATTTCACAAAGAAATTACCTTTAGTAGATATGTCATGTTGTTTTACATAGTATTAGGGGTGACACAGTTTTAGCCACTTATATTAGGATGCAGGTTAAGACAGAGACTCAGTCTCACAATAACTTGAACAGTTTCTTTCTTTCTTTCTTTCTTTCTTTCTTTTCTTTCTTTCCTTTCCTTTCCTTTTCCTTTTCCTTTTCCTTTTCCTTTTCCTTTTCCTTTTCCTTTTCCTTTTCCTTTTCCTTTTCCTTTTCCTTTTCCTTTTCCTTTTCCTTTTCCTTTTCCTTTTCCTTTCTTTATGTAACACCCCAGGAGTAGAAGTTCTGAGCAGACTGGCTCTCTGCTATCTTAAACATGCGACTTCCATTTCTAGGTCCAATATAGCTGTTGTAGCTACTGTCATCAAACCTACGTTCCAACAGTAGGGTGAGAGAAGGAGAAGCAGAGCACACACATGTCCACCATTTTAGGCATATTAACTAGAAGTGATGCAAATAATTTTAACTTATTCTTTTTGGCAAGAACTTGATCACATGGCCACCTAATTGCAAAAAATGCTAGAAAATACAGTTTTTATGTTCTGGGCAACCAATTACTCAACTAAAATTTGAAAGTTTTTTTCTTGAAGAAAAGAAAGTAATAGATATTGAGGGACAGCTAGCAGCCCTTGTCATAGTTTTCAGAGATGATGTTACATTACAGAACATAGCAAAACGTCATTTGAAGCCTGAATCTGGTTAAGCTGGATATAGTAAATCCTCCATGTTGTTGATAAGTTCTTTGACTTTAGGCCAAATGACATATAATGAAACCAGTTGTACCATAGGCAAATTGATAAAAACAAGAGTTAAGTTCCTACAGCATTTCATCAATGTTATAATGAGAAACACAAAACACAGTATTCAAGGACCTGCTGTAATACTTTTAAAGTTTAAAACAAAGTTACCAAAGTCTGCAGTTTAGTTATCAGTAATCTATCAATGTTGGTTTCTTAGTTTTGATAAATGTACTCTGCAGTAGCTAAGATGAGGACATAAGGGGGAACTGAAAGTGGGTAATAGATATACAGGAACTCTAGTACTATCTTTGCAACTTTTCTGTAAATTTAAGTTTTGCAAAATATAAAGTTTATTCAAAACCATCACTAAAACGCTATTCCAGAAACACACACACACACACACTGCCTAAGTTTGAACCCAAGCCTACTCTTGCATTACATATGTAGTGAATCATCTCTAAAAAGAATGTGCAGACTTCAAAGTATATTTGAAAACGGGTTTTTGTATGTTATTTTTTCAATTAACATAAAAAAGTTTTTATTTCCTCTTAATTACAAAAGTATCATAGAAAATATTGACAGGTTTAAAAAGACAAAATACAATCTAGAAACTTCTGTTAACATTTAATGCATTTCATAAATTCTTCTCCCCTTTTATTTTTAAAAGGAAATTAAGACCATACTGCACATGTTTGTTTTCTGTTTGTATGCAGATGACATGTATGTGTCATGAGCATTTTGTGTGTTAATTAAAAACATTAGTTTAAGTTGCTATGTAGTATTCTATTGCCAGAGCCTGTCCCATAATTTATTTACCTATTCCTCTGTATAGGCTTTCATAATTTTATAATTTATAATTTTTAAATAAAATTAATTTTATTTACAGTTACATATGTTATATAAGAATATATAATATAAAGTAACATTATTTTATAATTATAATTTTATAATTCTAGCGTTATAAGTAGCATTGTGATGAATGAATATCCTTCTACACATCCCTTTATATGCATCTCCAATTCCTTAAAATACATTTTTAGAAGTAGAATTACTTGGTCAAAATAAATACACATATTTGAGGTTTTTCATACATTTTGTCATATTATCTTTAAAAGCGAAACCAATTTTTTATTCTAATAGTTTATCTAAGCACTGTTTTCATCATGAAACCCCAATTTTGGGTTTGATTACTTTTTTTTTTTTTTTTTTACTTATATTTGTTCTCTGAGAGACTTAAAATAATCTCTGTGTTTTAAGACTATAACTGTAAATGATCAAAATAGTACCCTGGGTATTGTCAGCATCACATTTGTTAAATATTGCTGTAAGAGAAATGGTATAGTCTCTATTTAGATTAAAGTAGTATTTCCTAGGAAATCAAAAGTTCAAATAAGCATTGATTTTAGAAGCACCAGTTCAGTGGTGATAGAGCAAATTATTTTTTGTCACAACTAAATGATGACATTATTCCAAATTTGAATTTTAGCTTTAATACACTTAATAGACTTGTCAAATTTAAATTTTCAAATAGATTTTTTAAATTTAAACTATATTTTGTTGATAATATCATTTCAGAGAGGGAGAGACCTGTGGAAATCAATGCAAAGAATTTTAACTGTTGACTCGATATTAAATCTTTTTTTATGCTTCCGTCACTATTAGGTATTTCACAGAGTTCTTTTAATTTCATTTGTTTTAAAGAGGTGTTCCATTGACTTCAGTTAAAGAGACAAAGTGAGATAATTTAGTGAAAGATTTATTTAACATTGGAATTCTTCTGTTTTATTGATAATATCTTTGCTTTGGGTGATACTCTCATTGAAAATTGGGGGGGGTTGGTAGAATGTAAACATTATAAACTGTTTTATGAAAGAGATAAAGATTCATTTTATTTAGTCTAAAGTTTCAGTGGAAGGGTATATGTGTGTTTGTGTGTGTGAGAGACAGACAGAGAGAGTTAATCAGTAAACTACCTGATGTTGAATAGAATCTTTCAACTAATGTCCTGATGGCTTTATAATTTAGTTTTATCTATTTATCTGTTAAATAGGAATAATAATTTACATTGTATATGTAAATGCATGTATTAAATGCAAGTGACTGATTTCTTAGGAAGTTAATTCTGGTGAGTGTTCAAACCTTGGAAACATGGATTTCTCAGTTATCAAAGCTTATATCAATTTATTATAGAAGCATCTGATTAATGTCCCTTCCATCTCTCGGCTACCCTTTTTTAACCTTTTAAGAAAGATAGTTATCCTGTCCTACCTTTCTTGACTGCCTTTCCCATTGTTTACTCAGCTGTATGCTTAAAGTCTTGTTCACATCTGTGCTCAAAATATTGAATGCATCTACAGCATTTTGCATTTGTGCTCTCAATTGCTTGGAAGAAAGAAATTATATGCATCCAATAAGTTGTTATTACTAGGAGTATTATCATTTTTGTACAAAACTTATTTTTAGAATAAATTTTAAATTTGACTAGGAAAGCAATTCAAATATATTAGGCAAAAATTTCGTCTTAGCATGTAGTAGCTCCTTTATAAGTATTTGAAAAGACTGTGTTTCATTTGTGTGTGTGTGTATGTGTGTGTGTGTGTGTGTGTGTGTGTGTGTGTGTTTATATGTATCTTGGTGACTGCCTTTTGACAAGATTGCCTTTTGACACTATCTTCAGGGTTCTTGTTAGAGGTAAATAAATTTTCTTACATGACAGCCAAGGTTAAACTCACCTGTGTCAAGTGCCAATTTCAGTGTATTTTTTCCATGTATGTAAATAATATTGTAAGATATAAAGTCCCGTAATAAATAGCATTTAGGTAAATTTGATCTGTAGATCCTACATGAGACTTTGTAATTTCATATTTCTTGTATTTCCCCTTTTAATATTAATATGACTGTAAATGTTTTTTAAGACCCTTTTAGTGGCTCCTTTTCACTTAGAATCAATCTTGGTGCCATTTCCTCATGTTTGGTACAAAGCAATGTTATATATGCTATACATAGTTGCACTTGGATATTTGTGGTCACAGCAATCCAAGCAGAGATACTGGTAGAGTAGGATTTCTAGGAGATAACTTTACAAATTCTTATCTTTTAATTATGCTGACTTTGCCATTTTAAAATCTAGGACTTTTACCAGAATGCATTCACTTAAAATTAATGATTGTCTTCTGTGAAGAATCCACATTGTTAGGTTATTTGGAACATAAAGTGAATTTTGCTTTAGAATGTAAGACATGTACATTTAAAACTATAATGCTAAGTAAAGAAAAATGAAATAATACCAATAAACTCTACAGATATGTTCATTCTCTAAGAGCTTTGTTTTTCAACAGTCTATCAAAGGATGACTACTTATTCCTCCAAAATGGGGGGTGTGGGATTCTTACAATGATAAAGCAATAGGAAAATAGCACTCGAATGGGGGAAGAGGTGGATTACAATCCCAGTGCCTATATTCGGTGCTCAGTAAATGTTTGACAAGTGAATAAGTCAAGGGGTAGAGGTACTGTTGCGTTTGAACACTCATTTTCAAGAAGGTTCTGAAGAGGGATTATATAATAATGATTTCCTGTTGGTGTATAAGTAACCTAAAAACTTGGTAGTAAACCATACTTATTTTGATAGCAAAATATAGCCAAATTAAATGAAAGCTAATTCACTTTATTGAAGTCTGTGATTTTCATGGGTTTGTTTTTTTCTTTAGACTGAACTTGAAGATTCATCTTTTTTAATGTAAGGAGCTTATTCTTTCAATGAACATTTATTGAGTATTTACTATATGCTAACTTCGGGGGAGCTCAAACAGTAGGAGTTCAGCTTACTTAAAGGAGCTATAATCAAGGCATTGTGCAGAGCATAGTGGAGCATAAATGAGGAATTTCTACATATTGAGGATCTGGTGGGCTGGGATAAGGATGATAAAGGTACTCAGTGACATGCTTTTAGAATAATAAAACTTTAGAATAAAAAGTATAATGGAAAGACATGTTTTATTTTTTTACATTGTTTTAATGTTACCCTAAAGCTACTATTATTAGATACATGAAAAGATGTAGTGATTGGAAACGGGGAGGAGGGACCATAAGAGAAGGAATTTGTTTTGATGGTTAGGGGAACAAAGTTCAAATATGAAAATTTTAACAGCCCATTTGTAAGGACATAGTCTAGATTGACTTTGTTTGTTTGTTTGTTTTTATTTTAATTCACCTCCCACTTCCACCCCTGACCCATGGATGTTGCCGTTTCCCCTTAAGAACTGGATCTCCTCTCACACGCTCATGGCGTGCACGCAGGGCTTGGCACACCCAGGGGGGCTGATGCACCTGGGGTATGGTCCGTGTCTCCACCTGGGGCATGAACCCAGGACCTTCTGCGTGCAAAGTAGACATGCTAACTACTACACTATGGAGCTACCCCTAGAGATTGACTTTAGATCTCTTAATTTGGCATTTTATTATAAAATGAAATAAAAAGTAAGTGCCCCCTTTTTTCAGTTGTAAATGTTGCTCAGTAAAGAGCATCTTTGTAAAGCTTGATATCCAAACATAGTGCATTTATTATGCTGTAATCGTAAGTGTTACCTTTGGCATGCAGGACCTATGCAAATTAAGTATAGCTATAAAAATAATTTTAATGTAAGAACTGTGATGAAACAAAGTGATGAAAATATCACTTTAATTTAAGCTAAAAATTTAATGGTATTTTAAAATGAACTGTTTTATTGCTTGCTATTTCTTCACTAAATTATGACAGAGGCATTCTTTTTTTATATGGTAACATTCAGAACCTGATTTACTTCTAAATTCATCCAGGAGTAATATTTTTATTAAAAATTTTTCATTTTAAAAGTGGTAAGTAACCCGAAGTCTATGTAAAATACAGTACTTCCTTTAAAAGTCATTACACCATGGAGCATATATTTCTACTATATGGCAAAAAATTAAGAGTGGTTTGTTTTTAATGTCCAAAGAAAATTTATATGAAGTTTCTTTTCCTCAGGTTTTGTGTTTATATGCTCTCAAATGAGCTATATGACCTAGTAATATATTAGTATTGCTTATTCTTAGGTAATGGGTTTCTCTATGATTATTTGAAGTCTAGTATGTTTACCTTTACTAACAATAGATTCTTTTATAGTTAACAAACTATTTCATTGTTAATGGTGGTTTTACATGTTGTGGAAATTAATTTCCTTATTTTACTTATTTGGTCAAATTGAAAATCTTAACTATATTTTAAAACTTTTTGCCACAGCGTTTTACCAACGAGGATCATTTGGCTGTCCATAAACATAAACATGAGATGACACTGAAATTTGGTCCAGCACGTAATGACAGTGTCATTGTGGCTGGTTAGTATATGCTTTTATTAATAGCTTATATACATATTTCACCTGGAATGTGCACAATTTTTGTGTATTCTCTGTAAATAATATAGTCTGGTGATAGTCCAATGATTTTATTTACATTTAATGTTGGCAACATGTATTTTACCCATTACATCTCCATGTTTCCTTCTGACCATTCATTTCACTTTTTTATATGGTTTTCAAATGTAGTTTCAAAGTCAATTTTGTGGAAGTTAATTAGAACTCTGGGAACATGCATACCATCTCCAAAGTTTACATTTAACTGATAATTGAACTAATGTGATGTTTAGTCATTGTTTCTTTTAGTTGTTTATACCTGGTCTACAATGCTGTGCAAAGATAGAAAATAATCAGGCTCCTCCTGTTGGAGGAGCACAAAACAGAGTTGTTCATTAGGATTTTGTTTATATATCTTTTTTGAACTAAACATCTGTGTTAGTAAAATACTCTCAGTACTCTCCTGAATTTATTGTTTTTTTTGGTATGATCCTATGAACATACAGTATTACCTAAGCAGATGGTTATCTCTCACAATATGTGAAAAGAGAAACCCAATTCATACATCAATTTATTGTTCTCTATGCTATATTAGTTGCCCCTTTTTTGGTATTTAAATATATATTAACACACATCTGTGTTTATGTACATACACATAATTTGTATTTCACTGCATTTTATATGTTTTAAAAGTATGATAAAGTATATAAAATTTAATATATTTACATTTATGTAAATTTCAGGCCTTTTTGTGTCATTACCACAGATTCACAGATCATAAATATTAACCCTAAAATCTTTTCTCATGTAAACCTTAGGCTAGTCTATTTGTAAGTCTATAATACAGCATATTCTTAATACTTTTAAATTATTACCAATATAGAGATCAAATTATTGTATGCAGTCTTTGGAGAGTTAATGAGGCAAATATTAGGTGGTTCTATCTGTACTTCAGCATCAAAATTTTTGTAATGAAAAAATTGGAGGTAACAAAAAGTTGGTAATTTATCAAAAACAATTTATTTATGAAAATATAAGGGAATATTCAGCATATCTTCAGTTCCTTAAGTAAAAGTAAGCAAAAAAGAGTAAGGTGTACATTTCTTTAGAATATTATATGTCAGATGTTAAGAGTGAGAGCCAAAAAAAAAAAAGGCAACATCACAACAGCCTGTAAGGGTCACTTCATGCCTAAGACCCTTCTCTGAAACAGATTGCCTTAGAGCACTGTCTTTCTCTATAACTTTTTAACTCAAAAATGTTTGCAATTGCTTTCTAGAAATTATTTTCCTATTTACATTTAATACAATAGAAAAATAGAACACATTCAAACATAGCACTTGACCATTTTTTACTAACATGTTGAGATGAGTAGTTTAGCATTACTGTAAAAATATAATGCATGATGTATGTGATATAAATTTGATGATCAATAGCCATAAACCATCTGCATGTTTAAATGAATGTGCCTGTGTTGACGTTTCTCAAGCCTGATCATTCCAGTAATCACTGATAAAAGTTATTTATGCATATGCATTTTATTTTTTTAAGACTTTAACACAAATTAGGAACCCTCTGTTGGGCTTAGATAAATAAACTCTTTAAGTGTGAACAGAAGATTCAAATTTATATTCACTTTACTAATTCCGTCATGATGGACTTAAGCTGATACATGCTGGGCCCTTACCATAATAATGATTTTGGAAGTCTTTTCAGGAATAGGGAGTATATAAGTTTTCAGACTAACTAATAGGTAAAATGATGACACAATAGAACTCCTTCAGTAATTCTGGTAATACTAATAGGCCTCCATTATGTCTAATGTGTGACAGTAGTGTTAACTATATATGTAGTAAACATTCGTACCTTACTATCCCATAGGTGTGGGGGCAAAGATAAAACAGTAGGTAATACCTACTTTGGGGACACAATAGTTAACAAATATATGAATTTTAAATTCCCAAATGATTTTATAAGCATTTTATGTTAAACTAGGAGTCATCTTATACTTTTATTTAACTTAGATCCATGATCTAACCTATAAAATTGATGCTTTAAAATATATAAAACGTGAATGGAATTTGAATGTACCCCCAGCTCTGATCAATATGAATGAGTAGCCTTGATATTAATAAGACTTAACAGGCAAAATTCATAAATTATTTTTTTCAACATGGACCTTAACTGTCACTTATTCTATAACCAACACATGTGTACACATGCATTCAGTACATGTGTTAATGAACATTACATTAAGTATAGTTAAAATATTTCAAGTTTTGAGAGTGTAGAACTGACTATTCCTCTGCTCCTTAGAAATTAAGCTAGAACATTCCATGGATGTGAAACTTGTACAGGCTTGAAAAATGCATTAAAATAGAAAATTAGCTTCATAGATGGTAAAAAGAAGGGTTTTGTTTTTTGTTTTTGTTTTAGAGCTCTTATTTTAACCTTCTTTTCTTCCTTATAGTATTTTGATCTACCTTCTAAAGATTCTGTTTTATCTTAAGCTTTCTTTCATATAAATTATGAATACTAGTGGAAGGGCCAAGTTAGAATGAATATATACATGCTCTTCTCCCCAAATTGCATGTATTTTAATGTATTTTTTATAATATAAATATTTAAAAATTTTTGTATTAAATGATGATAATAGTTGATCTCTGCATGCATAGAAGACATATCACTCAGAGAGATAGTATGAACTAAGGAACAAGAAGGACTTCTTTCATATTTTATAGTTATTAAACTTGGAGGAAATATCTTGAACTGCAAAAGAACTTAACCAAATTTTGTTTGCTTTAAAGGAAGAGTTCTTTCCAAAGAGAGAATTAACAGCTGACTGAACCAGTCCTGCTAATTTGTTAATTTACTAGCTATATTTTAGGGTCTTATATGATATTTAAATCTATGTGATTGCTTTTTGACATTTATTTCAGATCAGACCCCAACACCAACAAGATTCTTGAAAAACTGTGAAGAAGTGGGTTTGTTCAATGAGTTGGCAAGTCCATTTGAGAATGAATTCAAGAAAGCCTCAGAAGATGACATTAAAAAAGTATGTTGAGTAAAACAGGGGAAGGGATTAAGGAGTACAAATAGTTACAAAATAGTCATGAGGAGGATATGAAGCATAACAGGGAATATAGTCAATAATATTATAATTATGTATGGTGTCAGATGGGTACTAGATTTATCAGGTTGATCACTTCATAAGGTATATAAATGTCTAATCACTATGTTGTACACCTGAAACTAATAATATTATATGCCAACTGTAAGTGAAAAATTAAAAATTATTATAAAAAATTTTCTGATGGACTACATAGGGAAAAAAAAGTATGTTGTTAAGCATGAAATTAAAAAGAGTACTTCTGGTAGAACAATAATTAAAGTTTACAGTTCCTATTTTCTTATTTTAGATATACTGATTGGCTATTTTTTAACTCCTAACATTTTCTTTAATGTTTGCATTTATCTTAGATGCCTCTAGATTTATCTCCTCTTGCAACACCCATCGTAAGAAGCAAAATTGAGGAGCCATCTGTTGTAGAAACAACTCACCAGGATAGTCCTTTACCTCACCCAGAATCTACTACCAGTGATGAAAAGGTTTGAAATTTGTATTTATGGTAGAAACACAGACGGATTTGAAAAAAATCACCGTTTTAATATTTAGTCTACGTAAAATGTTAAGATAATAAGTTATACATAATTCAGTGTCAGGTTGTAAGAGTCTTATATGTAAAAGCCTATGAATGCTCATAGAAATTCCAGGGAAAGAATGTTTTCATTTTATAGGTAAGCGTTTTATTATACACTGAAAAATTATAGGGGCGAACAGCAGTCTATAGATAAAACTGATTTTTGAAAGGATATATAAATTTATCAATTTAATTATTCTGGGTTTTATTTTTCACTACTTTTATATAGTTACAGCTTAGTTAAGAATCATTACAACTAAAAATTGTTTGAACAAAAGTTAAAGGGTTAAGAGTGTAGTTACTCATTCTTAGCAATGGATCTACTATAACTACATAACAACTACGGTGATGACACAGGTCAATGTAGGTGTAGATAGTTTCTGCATCTTAAACAGCCTGATAACTTGGGACCACCTGTACTGTCATCTTAAACTTATTATGTCTTAATCAGAGCCCTCGATTCTTTCTGTAGAATTCCCTATCTCAGTAAATTTTCTCCCCATCCATCTGGTTGCTCAAGTAAAGAATTCTTAATTCCTTCTATTCCTTTACACCTAAACCAACAGCAAATCTTATCAGACCTGCTTCCTGAATATATTTTTAATTTATTGTCATTTGTCATTAGTGTTACTACTTTAGTCCCAGCTATCATAATACATTATGTCACTTCCTTGCTTAAAATTCTTCACTGGTTACCATTGCATTGAAGGTAATTCACACTCCTTCCGTAAGTCCTCACTGATCTGGGCTTGTTTACTCATCCATCCTCTCTGGTGTATGTATCATATATTCCAAACTTTTCCCTGCCTCAAAGACGTTATTCTTGGTGTTGTATCCTTCTCCCTAGAATCTTTGCCTTATCCTTTCATTATCAGTTCAAATGCCATTTTTTCAAAGAAGCTTATGTTACTTCACTATGCTATATAAAGTAGCCAACTCCAACCTTCCTTTGGTTAATCTTTCATGATTTATTATGTTGTACTCTTACTCTAACACATTTCAATCTGAAATTTTCTTGTTTGTTTTACTTGTTTATGGTCTCTCTCTTCCCACTAGTCCTTGAGGGCATGTTATAAATTCTCAAACTTGTTGAATAGATGAAGTTCCAGTAATACTAGATTATCTTTCTTCCTGTGTTGCTTAATCAGATTTTGATACTAAGTGGCAGCATTTAGGCCAATTCAAAATCACCCAAGTAGACCCAAGTAGTTGCTACTTTTATACTAACTAGTGTAGGAGTTAAGATACCCTTAATCTGTTTTCTGATCTGTAAAATTGGGGAAAAGACTATCTATAAGGTCCTGGCTAACTCACAAACTCTGTTTTTTTTCTTTAGTTTGGAAAGACATTTTAATAATTATTTACAATTACATAATTATTTTGTATTCAAGATACCAATATTGGCTTTTTAATACTGAGAAATTATTGGTAAAAAAGGTGTTTTGTACTGCTTTAAAATTTGTATTGCTTTTATATTGCTTTAACATTTTTTTAAACATTTCTATTATTGAATTTGTATCAACCATAACATAGTCTTCCTGGATCTCTTTCCTCTTTTTATAGTGATGGAGTAGGACTACGCAATTCTTTCTAAATTTTAAGTTCTATAATTCCATGAAAATGGATTGCATTTTTTATTTATTTTTACTGAAATTCTCATGGAATCATAGCCACATTGCTCAGCCTAACTTATTTCTGGATTAATAGGAAAATAAGTTGTACTGAAAATAACACTTAGGTGTTTTAAAATTAAATTAGAACATTATATTTGAAGCCTTAAAAATGCTTTAAAATTTTCTTTTAATTAACTTTAGATATTATTTAACTTTGTGGGGTTATTAAATAGTGTCCTGTGGATGCTTTTTGAAGTGTTTATACTGCTTTTTAAGGTATGTGAATTGGCTTGTATTTTTATCTATTGACTTACGTATTTTCTCTATCATTTAATAGGAAGTACCATTGGCACAAACTGCACAGCCCACATCAGCTATTGTTCGTCCAGCATCATTACAGGTTCCCAATGTGCTGCTTACAAGTTCTGACTCAAGTGTGATTATTCAGCAGGCAGTACCTTCACCAACCTCAAGTACTGTAATCACCCAGGCACCGTCCTCCAACAGGCCAATTGTGTAAGTGATTTAGGCCAATCATTGAATTATTTATGAATTATTAAGTTTTTGTTGCCATGATTTTTCCTAAGACGTTTATTCAAACTGTGACCTTAGTTGTGTGTGTGTGTGTGTGTGTGTGTGTGTGTGTGTGTGTGTGTGATGTTCTGCATGCTTTGATTTTTGGAAAAAGTACTTGAGTACTCTTTTTTAAATGTAAATATTACTTAATTAGAAAATAAATATCTACAGCTTAATTTTAAAAACAAATCAACATAGAATGTGAGTTTAAGGTGGTTTCTTATTTTCATGCTATTTCACATAAAACATGTAAAATTATTCCATCACCACATGACATACCTTTCAGACAGGTAGTTCTAAAGACCTTTCTGATAAGAATTTTTCTCATTTAACATATTGAAGATTGTCCTAAGTAAATGCATAATGTTTTCCATTTTTTTTCCTAGGTTTCCCCCACACACACTGCTGCATACATTATGCATTTAAGATGTAAATAAAAATAATTAAATTTTGTACTTCGCATTGGTTAGAAAATTTATTTTTATATGGTATGGTAATAGGAGTAAAAATAGTTGTGTATTTTTAGAGATAATTGATAGAGATTTCATTTTCCCTTCATTTTTCTTAGTCCTGTACCAGGCCCATTTCCTCTTCTGTTACATCTTCCCAATGGACAAACCATGCCTGTTGCTATTCCTGCATCAATTACAAGTTCTAATGTGCATGTTCCAGCTGCAGTCCCAGTAAGTTTGACATTCAGACTATTTGAATCTTTTCTTTATAGTAGAACTGATCTTTGTAATCCAAAAGTACACTTCATGAAACTGAATTCAAACAAAATACTACTGGCAAGTAGTATTTACTCATTGATCTTTATAGTGGTAACATGCTATTCAAGGCAATCATAATTGGATAGAAAATATTTTCCATCCTTCAAAATTCTTAATTGTTTTTCTTGTATTTTTTAATATTAAGAACTTTATTCCCATTCATCTTATTTCAATTTGACTAGATTTATAGAATTCAGATATTAACACAGTTTTCTATTCTTTAAGAAGATATTTATATTTGAACATATATCATGTAACTCCTTGGTATTTTTAATTATTGTAGAAATTGTTTACAAAAACACTTTCTGTGAACTTTTATGTTCAGATTGAGTTTAGAGAATATTTTTGCTAGCCCAAGCATATGAAAATTTAAATAGTCAAAACAATAGTCTCCCACTTTTTTAATGAGAAGATCCAAAAGAAAGGCTTTTTGAGAAGTATGTTAATTATATAAATTTTGAAAGACATACACAGTAGTTAAATACCTACTTACAATATTTAGTAATTTAATGAATGTTAAAAATGTTACATTCTTTGGAATAATGTAAGTTAGAAATAATGCTTTTTTTCTATTCTCACATTTTATAAAAGTGTTATTCAAATTTATCATTAGAACCACTTTTTAAGACATCTAGCACAATTTTTAAAACATATTATTTTCATTTTTACCTAAGTAAATTCATTATAACACTTTTTGAATTTATTATTCTCTTTCTGGAAATCTTACCCCAAGCCTTAATACTCAAATAGTTTCTTCTTTTACCTCGTAGATAGTTCTGATCAGTACAATGTGATCATTTATCATATAACTTTTAAAAATTATTTTCAAAAACTTGCTTACATTAACATCCAACACTTTTGGTGAAGCTCATACCCCAGGAATATTACTAAAATTTGTTAAATATTTATTTTTTCATTAACTAATTCTTCCAAGTGACCTATGTATCTAGAATTAGCAATGATTGAAATAATTTCAAGATCATGTGATCTTCAAACATAACTTTGCTGTTCAAAATGCATTATTTGAGAGACTTAATAAGGACTCAAATATAAGGTGACCACTTTCTCTTTTCTGAGAATATTTTTTGAGGGGGAAACATTCTTGCCCTTTGAGATTATATGATTATCCTGTTAAATGTAATTGTGTTTAAAGAAATCAAAATGAAAAAGATATATACTTTAGTTATACAATAACTAATCATTCAGTGTTGATACTAGGTTTTTTTAAAAAAGCAAGAAACAAAATGGAATTATCTGTTCCAGATTATTAGAGAAATTATTAGAGGTAATCGGGTTCCTTGTCATACAGTATCTTAATATATCAAAATTTTTATTTATATGTTTTAGAAAAGCAGAATTTATTTTTGAAATTATTTTTTATGCCTAGTTGTTGCAAGTTTTGACATTTTTTTCACATTCAAAATGGAAGTGTGTTGGGGCCTAAATTTTTTTAAAAATGGAAGTACAATAGATCAGTGAGAACTTTTGCATCTATCACTGATAATTGTGAGTTTCTTTAAGAAGGAACCATTTAAAAAGAAATTGTGTAAATTGAATAGGGAAGCAAATGTCTCAGAAAAATTGTCAACTTTTGGAGAATAAATCAGGATATAAGATCAATAAACGTTTACAGTAGAGACAGTTTTCTAAGTCTCAAATTATTATAGTAGCTTGTGTAAAAAAAAAAAGTACAAATCTTATTTTGAATTTATTTTCTAGTAATTACTTTTTACTATCTTTCACATAGCTCGTTCGACCAGTCACCATGGTGCCTAGTGTTCCAGGAATTCCGGGTCCTTCCTCTCCTCAACCAGTACAGTCAGAAGCAAAAATGGTAAATGAGGTTTTATGTGTTCTGTACATTTCTTAAGCCTGTTTTAAATTAGTCTTTTCCATTAAAGCCCACTTCAGAGGCATAATTTAGTTAACATTTTATAAAATTATGGACTGTATTACACTATTGGAAGAACCAGAAAATTTGGAAAACGAAAGCTTCCATTAGCATGGTGACTAGTTAGTGGTACTTAAAAATAAATGGATGGACTGGGAGTAAATTTCTAGTTCTTGTAATTGGTTTGTTTGGCTTTTGGCTGTGGCTTTTTAAACAAACTCCTCCTGGTGGAGGCTAGGAATATTACAGCTGAAACTAGATGTACATTATTTGATGGCAGTGCTGCTGTAAATGTTTTTCTTTTTGCTGGGGTTTTTTTTTTACATTGAAATATTTTTATCTTTATTGAAATATAATAGACAGTTACTTGTATTTACAATGTACACTTCAGTGAGGTTTTTTTTCAGTTATAGTTGGCATACAATAAAATACCAGTTCCAGTTGTATAACATAGTAATGAGAGGTCCATATAACTCGCAAGGTGATCACCCCACTAAATCTAGTACCCTTCTTCCCCCTTACATATTTATTACAACATTATTAACCATCTTACCCATGCTATACCCTACATATTCATGTCTATTCTGCAACTATCCATTTGTACCTCTTAATCCTTTTGCCATTTTTCACCGTCCCCCCATGCAACTCTCATCTAGTAGCCCACAAAATATTCTCTGTATTTGTGAGTTTGTTTCCACTTTTGTTGTTGTTGTTTATTTTGTTCTTTAGTTTGCACATGTACATGAAATCATGCGATATTTATCTTCCTCTATCTGACCCATTTTATTCAGCACAATACCCTCTAGGTTCATCAAGGCTATATTTTTTAACATCCCTTCCTTTTAGTCTGTGTGTGTCTTTTAATCTGAAGTGAGTCTCTTGTAGGCAGCATATGTAGGAGTCCTGTTTTTTTTTTTTTTATCCATTCAGCTACTCTTATCTTTTAGTTGGAGCACTTAATTCTTTTCCATTTGAGGTACTTGTTAATAGGAATGTAGTTGTTACCATTCTTTTTTCCTGTTTTTGAAACATGTTTTTTCTTTAAAAAGTTCTTACAACATTTCTGTAATACCAGCCTTAGTGATGATAAATTCCTTTAGCTTATTTTTGTCAGGGAAGCTCTTTATTTGTCCTTTCACAGATAAACAGTTTTGCTGGATAAAGTATCCTTGATTGTAGATCCTGGGTCTTCATCAAGTCGAATATTTTTTGCCAGGCCTTTCTGTCTTGCATAGTTTCCTTTGAGAAATCAGCTGCCAGTCTTATGGGTGCTGCTTTGTAGGTAACTGCTTTTCTTTTTAAATATTTGGTATTTTAATTGTGATATGTCTTGGTGTGGGCCTCTTTGGGTTCCTGGTTTTTGGAATTCTCTGAGATTCCTGGGATTTTATGTCTATTTCCTTCACCAGGTTAGGGAAGTTTTCTATTTTTTTCAAACATATATTCAACTTCTTGTTCTCCCTCTTCAGGTATCCCTATGACATGGATATTTTTGCCTTTATTAGTGTATCATAGGCTCCTTAAATTATCATTATAGTCTTGGCTTCTTTTTTCTTGCCATTCTGATTGAGAGTATTTGGCTTTCCCATCCTCTATATCAGTGATTCGATCCTTTTCTTTATTCATTTTGTTTATTCCATTTAATATACTTTTCATCTCAAATAATGTGTCCTTCATTTCTGATTGGTTCCCTTTTATAATTTTTATTTTTATGTTTTTTATCTCTTTGTGGAAGTTCTCACTGAATTCATCTATACTTCCCCTAGGTTCATTGAGTATCTTTATAAGCAGTGTTTTGAACTCTGCATCTGTTAAATTGCTTGACTCCATTATTTCTGGATCTCTGTTCTGCTCTCATATGGTTTCTTCTTCTTTGACTTCCCATTTTGGCTGCCTCTCTGTGTCTATTTCTATGTACTAAGCAAAGCTCCTAAGTCTCCCAGTCTTATTAGTGTGGATTTGTGAAGTATGTATCCAGTGGCACACCTGAGAGGGGTTCAGCTACAGGCCAAATTTAGCCCAAGCCTTTATCCCTCTGGGACCACATGTTAAGATTCAGTAAGCAATCCACAAATGCTATGCTTATAGGTGCTTCAGAAGGCCACGCCAGAAACTGAGGCCAGCTGCCACCACTGTGAGTCTAGGCGCTGCTCAGCAAGGAGTATCTGACTCGCCAAGGATACACCTGGATGTGGCTTGGGTGGGGCTGTGAGTCGGAGGAGGCGGGGTTTCAGGGAATCTTTTGTGTGGAGCGACCTTTGTTATCCAGTTTGATGACTAGCAGCACTGTGTCTGCACACTGGAAGCAGGGAAGGCTCAAGAAAGGAACAGTGGATACCACAGCACTTCTGTATGGAGTGAGTCTCACTTCAGCTCTTACTCCAACAAGTCAGTGTCTCACTATAAGTCCCTGATGCCCCCTGCATGCAGCTGAGCCCGCACGGGTGCTCAGAGCGAGCAAGTCCATCACCTTGAAAGTCTAAAGGCCACTTTAAGAGGCATCTGCTGCTACTGCTGCTGCTGCTGCTGCCTCTGTCTCACTCAGCCATTAGCAGCCTTGCGTCCTCACCCTGTCCTACCTTCTTCCATTGCAGGGTGCTTTCTTAGATTTCTCCCAAGTTGGCTTATTCAGCTAGATCCCAGGTAATTTTTCCTTGCTGTTTGCTTCTTTTTTCCATCACAACTTTGATCTGGTTGCCAGAGGGATGAACAGAGCCACTATCATCTATACCATTTTTTTTTGTGCCACACTATAAATGGTTTTAATCAGGAATATACATTTGTAGAATAGTATTGACAAGAATTCTGAAGTAGTATACAAGTTAGTAAACTATGCACCTAATGTGTAAAGGAAAAGCATATTTCTGAGTTGTGTTTTAGACACTGAAATTGGTAGTGTTTAAGTGATGAACTATAGATTGTCAGGAGACATGTATTTTAATTTTTAATCCTAACCCTGCCATTCGCTCCCCTTAATTAACCAAGCCACTTTAACTTTTCTGAGATTCATTTTCCTCATCTGTAAAATAAAGAGATTAAACTTAGGTTTCTGGGGTTTCTCTTAGTCTCAAATCCTGTAAATTTGCTAATTTCCTTGACAGAAAACCTGAAGCTGCTTTTTTTCTAATTCTCTCTACTCTTTATGTGTCTTAATTTCATCTAGAGTCTTTATTTAAAATGACAGTAAACTCTTATTATATATACATGAATCCCCTTAGAGGCCTTGTAATAATTAATTCCATGCCGAAGGATTACAGAGGCACAATTTTGAATCATGGCTTTGGAGAGCACTGCTTACTCTTCTTACTTGATTTTTGAACCTTTGAAGCAAAGGGAGTAGAGCCTGAAAAAGCCTTCAATGTGTATTCATTCATGATGCTCTTTCAGATGGAGTCCCCAAGAATATTTTTTGGGATTGTTCTTCAGTTGTTTTGTGTGCTCAAGGATATCACTGAGCTAACTCATATTTTATTTTATTAGCCACCCAGTTCCCTGACCCTAGGCCTCAGAATCATGGTGCATTAACTCCCTTGGAGAAGTTCTCTGTGGTTTGTGGGGTGAGGCTGTTTATGCTGAGCTTGTTCACAGAGGGTGTAGATTTCCATCACAACTTTGGAAAGAGACTTTACAGGACCCATATGCCCAAATAAGGGAATAGAATATCCAGATCTAGTGCCAGCTAAGGTCCCTTGCACGTTGCAATTGCCCCCATGGAATTCTAGAATGAGAATGGAGGGTCTTTTTCCTCCTTCCACAGTGAACTTGCAGGATAGCCAGCGGCTGGGCTGGTTTTCCAAAAAGCTATACAATATGATGCCTCTTCTATGCATCATCTTTTTTTAATCAGTGTAATTCTCCTTTCTATAATCTAACATACTTCAGGGCAAATTCTTCTTAACAGCAATTAATGAACATGTCCTTAGGAAATCAACAGATAAATAGTTATGAGTCACCTATTATTTGCTTCAGTTCTATGCTATGCACTATGCTAACAGTATAAATTTGAACACATAAAAACCATTATATGTTGCTTTAAAATTTTTATTGCTGTTCTCCATTAGTGCAAATAATTTGAAATTAGCATGTGGTAACTTTTAACAATAACTTACACACCATCTGAATGAACAATAGTTGGTTGAGGAGTTCAAAAATTAGCTGTTTATTAATTGTAGTGGGAGAACTTGAAAACCTGAAAGGGAAATTTTTCACATTAACAGCATGTATAGGTCAAAGTTTTGGAAATACTAAGATTAATCTTAGCCAAAGAACTTCACTGGGAATGTTTTTATCATTTATTTACTTTAAAATACCCTACTAATGAAAAATTTAGTTAGAACCAAGTATAGTAAAAATAGGAGTTAAAGAGATCATATTGTTGTACACTGCATCTAAAAATATTACATATTCACTGGATTTCTTTTTTTACAAATTAATTCAAAGGGAACAAATGAGATTTAAAGAAATACTCTTAGCTTACAAGAGTAGGCCATATTTGTAGAAACTATTAAATTTAGCACTTCCCTAAATTTTTTCAAGTCACCAGGAAATTAATAAGAATAAAGCATTTTTTATGCTTGTATATTTAAAAATGTCAGAGCTGTAACTTCTACAACTTTATATATGGCAAACAGTCTTTGGTTGAGGGTCCCAAAAATAGCATGGAGAGTCACAGATTGCCCCACTTAAATTTAGTAATACAAATAAATTTCTTATTAGAATTTTGCTTATGTGAAATAGCTATATTTAGATGATTGCCTATTTTAATTGGGGTAGTAAATAAGATTGTCCTGTTTTTGATTAAATAAAAAGACTTGGAAATTAGTCTGTTTTTTTTTTTTAACTTTTTATTATGGAAAATGTCAAACATATACAAAGTAAACAATATAATGAACCCCCACTTACCCACCACCCAGCTTCAATTATTAGTAATATAACTTCCATTCTTATTTTATCATAATATAACTTCAGACTACTCCCCACTCTCACTCAATTATTTTTAATAGGCCCTTTTAAATGTAAAATTTACATACCATTGAAACAGACTGATTTTAACTGTACAGTTTTGATAAGTGCATTCATGTAACCCATATTCCTCTTATTGCATAGAACATTAACATCTACACAGAAAGTCTTTATTTTCCTTCTCACTCATTTCACTTCCCCAAGTGTTTTGATATTTGTCACCAGCAGTTCCTGAACTTCATATAAATAGAATCAGTATATACTCTTGTGTGCAACTAAGATATGTCTGTGAGATTTATCCATGTCATTTCATGTATTATAGTTTGCTGCTTTTTATTGCTGAGTAGATTCCATTGTGTGAATAGAATATAACATAATTATTTTATCCATTCTGTTGATGGACACTTGATTGTTTTTTAGTGTTTAGCCATTGTGAATCAAGCTACTATGCACATTTTTATATACCTCTTTTAGCAGACATACATTTTTATTTGGTGTATCTACAAAAAAGTAGAATTGCTGAGTCAGAGGGTTGCTGTACACTTAATTTTATAAGAAACTGACAGAGCTTTTTCCAATGGTTTACATTCCCACAAGCAGTGCATGGAAATTCCAGTGCTTTCCACATTTTTGTTAACATTTGGTTTTATCGTTTTCCTTGTAGACATTCTAAGAGTATATAGCAGTATATAGCAGTATCTCATTTTAATTTACATTTCTAATTTAACCAGATTTTTTTTGTAATGTCTTTTTCCCATTTTTAAATTGGGTTACTTACCTTTTATTATTGTTGTGTGAGTTATTTCTGTATATACTAGATACAAATTTTTGGCTTTATATATATATTACAAATATTTTCTCTTAGTCTGTAGCTTACCTTTGTTTTTCTTAATAGTACATTTGTACTATCATTGATTGCAACTTATTTTTAAAATATTCTTTCTCCTACTTAATTGGGTTTGATTTGCTATTTTTAGCTTCTTGAAAGTAGAAGCTTAGATGATCAATTTAAATCTTTATGCCTTTCTAATATAGGCATTTTAAACTATATATTTCTGTATACACATTTTGATATGCTATATTTTTTATTATTCATTTTCTAATTTCTCTCTTGATTTCTTTGGGCTGTGGGTTTTTTAAAAGTGTGTTGTATAGTTTCCAAATATTTTATCTTTTATTGATTTCAATTTTAATTACACTGGTTTAGTAGCATACCACCTTTGATATATTTGATTGTCCTGTGTTTCCATTTTCTCATATAGCTATTTGTGAAAACAGTAGATGTTGCTACCCTATTTAAGTAACTTGAGCTTGTAACAATATTAATTGCCTGGAATGTTAAGGGAATTCTGATTATTGGGGAGTTTTTGTTGTACAGAAATTATTTTATTTCACTATTCACTATTGGTTTTATATTTTTATAAAATATTATTAGTCTATTTTCCCTTAGTTACATAGAATGAATCTTACTTAGTATCTGTTTGATTCAAGAATTTTCAGTGTTTACATGTCATTATCAACATCATATATATATATATGATGAATCTACCATACAGATGAATCTACCAGCCTTAGGGGAAACCAGAAAGAGTTTGGTTTTTGTAGGTAATTCATGTTTATATATTTTGCCTCGGTCTCAGTTAACAATTATTTCTATTGTTATTTATTTAGCAAACATTTCTTGGGTAAGAAGAAATTCAGCACGTGTGATCTTATATTTCGAGATTTTTTTTTCAAATGTCTCCAGTGATCATCAAAAGGATGAAAAAAAGTCATACCTTTCTGAAAGCCATTATTGAGTTTTTCTAACATATATTGACAAGATTATATTATATCAGCAAAGTGTTTGTTTTTTGTTTTTAATTTTTTGATGCCATTGATATGGTGACGTTTGTGCACAAAACCATTATTCAAAGACTAGTTTTTAAAACTAATATTAGATTTATTAAAGTTACAAACTCAAAACTTAGTTATTCTCTAAATTTCCACAGCCAATTTACAAATCTACTTAAATAATTATCACTTTTGGTCTACGGCCACCCTGCCCTGAACATGCCACCCTGAACAAGCCCGATCCCGTGTGATGTCAGAAACTAAGCAGGGTCGGGCCTTGTTAGTACTTGGATGGGAGACCACCTAGGAAGACCAGGTACTGTAAGCGTAAAAAAATAAAAAATAAGGGATTGTAAGCTGACAAGGTCCTTGCAATTTGTGAGGTCAACCAAAGATTGCCTCACCTAAAAATAAAAAAAAAATAAATTAAAAAATAAAAAAAGAAATTTGAATTAAAATGTCAGTGTCATTGAGTTACTTTTTTAAGTTTCGAGGGGTTAAAAAAAAGACTTACCAATGAAGGAATAATTGTGTCATCCCAACTGACGAAAGTTGAGACTTAGGTTCCTATCCCAGTATACGGAGGTTTCTTAGTAACCAGATAAGTAAGTGAGCACAGATCTTTACTCTTTTTTTCATCAGTTGTAGAACTCCAAATCCATCTTTCCAAATGAGTGGTTTCCAGCCAAATCTAAATTCACTTTTCACATCAAATAATTTTTCTGTTTACCAGTGTTCAGCCCCCCAATATAATATATTTTTTCACTGCTTTAGTTGGGTTTTTCTTTGTTGTTGTTTTCAACTCTCCAAAAATATTTAAAACATTCTTTCTATTTAGTGCTGCATCTCTTTTAAGGATTTATTTGACCTTTGTGGTCACAATCTAAATAGTGTAGCAGTGATGATTCTACTGAAATGACCTAGGGGTAAAAAATAATATAAGAGTAATAGAAGCATTGGACACATAAAATGAGTAGTAGCACATTATAGCTTAAGATACCCAATTTATTTGTATCCTAAGATAGCCGTGGATGCTTTTGTAGTCCCCTGATCTCCAGATGCCCAGTATTACAGGAAGATATATATACATTGTGTTTGGGTCTACTCTACTGAAAAATAAGGTCCTCTTTTTTGCTAAAGAAATTTCTTCAGAGCAGCAACAGCTTTTTAATTCTAAGAATTTTTAAGTCTTTGGAAAAAGAAGAGTGAGGTAAAAAAATTAGATAGGGGTCCACAGACACAGATTATCTATACTTTTAATATTACACAAAAATTCTATTTTCTGCACATTTGTAATGGATCTAACCAAATAAATAGGTTTAGCTATTTTGTTTGTCATTAAGCACATAAACCATAGATATTTGCTATCTATGTTAGTCTTCTAAGAAAACCATTTTATTATGTAACATTTGTAATCAAAAAGTAAATCTTAATGTTAATTATCTGGGAGTTTTGTTTAAGAAGATTTAGTAAAGTATTTAAGTAGCATTCTCCAGAATCATTTCTTTAAGACTTGTGTGACAAACTGAGAAATATCTTTGCACGCAGTGGGTAGCCGGTAGGTTTTCTGCAGGGGGTTTCTACTGAGAGCTGACAGAGGGCATCTTGGTAAATGTTCAGAAACCTACATTAACTTAGTTGGGCCCTGCATGGAACCTCATGTTCAGCAGAATTCTTCTGACCTGCCTCTGCATGCCAAGCTAATCAGCAAACACCTAATGAGCCCACTCCAAAGAAACAGACTCTCAACCTACTTCATTTTCATATGTTCTCTGGGGGTGGGGAGACAAAACTTCATGAGGACTGATGATGCTGCAAAGACCACAATAATGATAATTAACTTGCTGAATTTAGAAGATTATGCTGTTAATTAGTTGCAAAATAAAGATAAGTAATAGAGCAGCAGATGGTAGGATAACACCCAGGAGAAGGAGGGTTATTACTCTGATGAGCTGTTGTGGCATATATGAAATATGGATCTGGCTTTTTCATAAATTGTTTGGAGAGAACATTATGTTTTTTTCTTTGAACTATGATGGAGTACTTTGTTCCTACTAAGTTCTGACAGATGTGATAAAATTTGTTTTCAAGGGTGCAACATATAACACAATTTGAATAGCAAATTATTTTTAGCAGATTAGCTCTTAAAATGAATGTCAAATTGATCAGCATAACAAACTGTTCACCATTTAATTCAGCCTCTCTAAGAAAAAAAGTTTTCAACGTAAAAAATAGTTGAATTTTACATCGCTAAAAATTAATTCTAAACATTAAGACACTAGTCTGCTTAGAAATAAATATATTTTAGTTTTATTTCAAGCAATGTATATACTTTTAGTTCAAAATTAAAATTATGCCTACATTTTATTGTACATGTTGGAGAATATAGATGTTTTATATCTTAATTTCGTTGAGTACTCAGATCTTTTTTCCTTATATTAAATTTCTCTATTGAGGAATAGATCTTAGTAATAGACTGACCAGTGTCTGATATTCTTCTTAATTACTTACAATACTTAATATTAGACAAAAGATCTAACTTGGCAAAACTTTAAAAAAAATATGTTCCATGAACTAGGAATTTTTTGTCCTAACTTTGCCTCTGACTCACTCTATGATTTTGGAAGTAACTTCACTCTTTGGGCCTTGGTTTCTTTATATGTAAGATGGTGATTGGACTAATTGATTTCTAGTATCTTTATAATATAAATACTTCTATTTTCATTAATTTTTTGAACGAAAGTATTTGTCCTTCTTTAAAATATCTCTAGCAAATATATACAGGTAGATATTATAGATATTCTTATATTATTTATAAAATTTAAATGAATCATTTAGTGACAACTTTTTCGCTTAACCTATTCTAATTTTTTTAGCATACATGTGTATTTATTGCCAGTTTTTGTTGTGTTTTTTTTAAATCTGCATTTCAGAGCAGTGTTAATTAACCCTTGAAAATCCTTTTCTTAAATTTTGTACCCAGTGGCACACTTTCCAAGTCAGACCCATTGTAATCAATGTAACAGCATGGAGCAAACATTAGAGCTTCCTCACTGGATGAGTACTGTATACCCTAGGGCAGTCAAGAGAGGATAATGAATGAATACTGATGCTGCTTTTAAATGCTCCTATAAAGTAGTAACTTGCCCTATTAAAGATTATTCAAGAGAGTGATGTTTATGTACTCCAGACTCCCCTATGTGCAGTTACTGTATTTCATTAATTCTAAGAGTTAAGCTCTTCACTATAAAACTTTAAATGCTCTTCAGTTCTATGATGTTTTCTACCTAAGGGCTTAAAAATGTTTTACTAACACATAATTTACCAAACTTTACATCTCAACCGCTGCTTATATTTATGCACATTTTATATCCAAAAATAAAAGGCCTAACCTAACACTAGAAACTAGGTACTGTTCATTGTATTTTGATGTCTAACATTCTGTTTTTAAAAGATATAATTATGCAGAGTGACCACCTCCCTGGATTCTCCTCTTTTGTTCTGTTTATATGAACCTACACTTTCAAACTCCTGCCTTCCTACTTTTATTTGTTCTTCAACCATTTAGCCTAAGTATTCCTACCTAATTACAGCCAACTACTACATTGGTCACTTATATAATTTCATTTTTAATTCATCCACTTCCACACTATCCTATCAGTTCTGAGCGTCCTAATTTCCTGTGTCTTAGCCACTAATGTGATTATTTCTGCTTGTTTGAAAAAAGAAGAAAAATAAGGAGGGAACCAGGAATTTTATTTAATCTGGATTCTGAAAGATGCAGTGTATGATGTGGCCTCGAGAATATATTTTACATAATAAAATGTCTGAGACTAATTCAGTGCTCAAGATAACCCCTGAGTACTATTTTTCTAAATACATTTCTAAAATACACAACTCTCTTGATTCTTTGACATCCCCACCCCCACACTTATGCTAAGAAAATAGAGGCCTCAGTAGCAATTTTTGAAGATGTAAGGAAGCTGACATTTGAGAAATCTTTTTAATGAGTCAGATGGTTTTGCATGTTCTATTGAATCTTTACCTTAACCCTATAAGAAAGTTGTTATTATTACCAGTTTTATAGATAAGGGAACTGCGACTCAAAGATTAAATGTTTTGTTCAGAATCACAGTTTGAGGCAGAGTTAAATTCTGAACATAAAGTGTCTTTTCAGCTGTATACAGTATGTACACAAATCAGAGGGCATTTGCCTATTAGAAACTCACTGACAGCACAACAACACTAATGGATCTTAAATACATTATGCTAAAGGAAAGAAGCTGTATTGAAAAGACTATACACTTTATGAGTCCATTTATATAGTATTCTGGAAAGGGAAAAACTTTTGGGCTCAGAAAACAGATTAGTGGTTTCAGGGGATGGGTGTGTGAGGACATAGCGACAGGAAAGGAGCATGAGGGAAATTTGGGGGATAATAGAACTGTACTTTTTCCTGATTAATGGTTCCATAATTGTGCTTGTTAAAACTCATAAAACTGTATACTAAAAAAGAGTTCATGTTACTGTATGTAACTTACACATCAATAAAACTTTTTTTAAACTACTGACTTTGTTTTTAAAATCATATCCAGAATCTACAATAATGAACAGTAAGGAGAAAATATCCACTAACAATTGTCCAAGTATAAATATTGCCTCAGTGGGAATCTCAGTGATATTTTCATATATATTCAGTTTTTAAGGGATCTAGATCATTTATAGAAGATAAGAAGATATACATAGGTTAAAATATAGAAACTACAAAGTTTTGAGTTCTTAGTGTGAATGAAAGCAATTATACTAGAACCATTTGGAAACCTTTTTCAAAACCTCTTCTCTCTTATACCCCTTTCTGCTATATCTAGGGAAGGGAGAGAGAAAATGTTGCCAAGAATCTGTTTTTAACGTGGAACATCATGACAGTTATTTACGTCTAGAAAGTTTGGGATGCACTGTATAAACTGCAACACAATTCTCATACAATATTTGTAGCCTCCCTCCTCACAAATCTGTGTCTGAGTGTGGATCTTAGGAAAATGTAATGGACTTATTTCTGTATCAGATTTTGTGAGAACACTGTATTTTGGACTACACTTTAGTTATTAAGAGCAGTATCAGCGATAATAGTTCAGTTCTCTCAGGTCCCTGTGGTCTCTTTCGTTGCTAAGATCCTATGGTGTGATTATCTTGTGCGAATTATTTCAGATTTACAGATTGTAACAGTAAAACTACCCCAAAATCACATATGCAGTTTTCACCAAAGAAACCTATTTCTATTTATTAGACAATATTCACCATGTAGCAGACCAATTTGTTATTCACCATGTAGCAAATCAATGTACCAGTTGCTAAAAGGGATGCAAAGAAATATAAAGCAATCTCTGTTCTTAAAAAGCTTAGGGAGATATGTTCACGTAGGACACGTTTTTGCTGATAGAATAATAAACTTTATTCAAATTGAGTCCTTAAAAAGAGGTAGCTATAAATGTCTAGGACCTCGTTCTAGTACTAGATCTGTCATACTCTGACAGTGGGTCAGGTACAATCCAGTTGACTGGCAAAATGAAACAAAGTAGAAGGCATAGACTTGGAACTACATCTGCTTACTGAAGACAGAGAAGCCATAGAGAGGTAAAACCGCTATAGGTTCTCAGAGGAGGTTGAGTTTGACTGCGTAGTGGCCTAAAAATTACAAGCAGAAAACAGATGGGCCCAAACCTGAAAAAGAAGAGATTTAGGTCTAAGGTTCTAAGAGCCTGAGAATATTGGGATATAGCAGCGGTCCCCAACCTTTTTGGCACCAGGGACTTGTACTATGAGAAGCTAATGCCTGATGATCTGATGTGGAGCTGAGGCATTGATGCTAGCGCTGGGTAAAGCCTGCAAATACAGATGAAGCTTTGCTCACTAGCCTGCTGCTCCCTTGCTGGGTGGCCTGGTTCCTAACAGGCCACTGATGGATACAAGTCCATGGCTTCGGGGTTGGGGACTCCTAGGATATAGGATACAGAAATGAGATGGGAAAAAAATAGATGAAAGTGTACATAATTAACTTCTGTTGCTTATTTGAGTTGAACAGACTGCTTATTTGAGTTGAACAGACTGCTTATTTTCGGTCAATAGTGTTTTTGTAACTTTTCTCAATTAGGAACAACAAAGTATAGAATCATCAGTAATACTAGACAGAAAGACTCAGGGAAGATTTCCAAAATCCTTTTGTTTAATTGATATTTATAATGATCTCAAGAACTCAGTGAATTATGATAAATAAGAACTTAATTTTAAAGCTGAATGAATTTATGCATTCCTTAACATCTTTTTTGGTTAGCCAAAGAGTAGGTTAGGAGTTGGATTTGGGTGGAAAGCAGAGAACTTTTTTTTAATTGGTGTTTGCATTTTAGAGATTAAAAGCTGCTTTGACTCAGCAACATCCTCCTGTTACCAATGGCGATACTGTCAAAGGTCATGGTAGTGGATTGGTTAGGACTCAATCAGAGGAATCTCGACCACAGTCATTACAACAGCCAGCTACGTCCACTACAGAAACTCCGGTATGTGTGTTGTTTTTATCATTCAGCATTCTAATTCTTAAAAATACAAATACAGTGTAACTTAAATGACTATTTACTATGAAAAAAATTATTGCTGGTCATATTATGGAAGTGTATCAGATGATTTAGGAAAAGGTAGTTCAATCTAAAAGTATTGATGTTAAATAAAGTCAGTCCAGTCTGACAATCCACCGAGCAATTATCACTAAATAAGTCACCCTGTATTAGGTAATTTAGTCTGACATGGCACAATATTCATAACTACTTTGTAAAGAGAAACATATTTCCTGTTGATTATATTCAAGTAATGTACATATGTATCATATTGCTAACATAATAAAAATGGTTCTTTAATTAAAAGGTGCGAAACATCGCCAAAAAAAAAAAAAATGCTTTATGGCAGCCATTTGTATTAGAGGCCTTTTCACTTATCTCTAGTTTGTGACTGCTTATTAGATGATTGATATTTCTATATGTTTGCAGTATGTTTCTGTTAAATGTTTCAGAACTCTAGACCTTTTATCTTCTGTATTTAAAAATTGTTAGCACTGGCATTAAAAAGGAAAACTTTCTATTTAAAGAAACACAGGTAACCACCAAGTTGTAGAATGCCTCCTAAGCATATGTATTTAGGTAATTTTATTTTATATTTATAAAACTTAAAAGTGGAATATAGTTCTAAACAACCTTAAGTGTCCAAGAGAGAGGGAAAGTGAGTGAATGTGTTTTAATGTCAGAATTCAGGGGTTAGCAAACTGCTTCATGGCCAAATAAAGCCCATGACTGTTTTGTATGGTCTGCAAGCTAAGTATAATTTTTACAATTTTAAAAGTTTATTTAAAAGAAATGAAGTAAATACAGTTATTTCCTTATACTAACTATAGCTTCCCTGGATCTAATTTTTTATTTGTATCTTTTAATTTTATTGTATTAAATGGAGTAGAATGAGTGAATCAATGAAAGGAAGGAGATAACATGTTTCTAAGTAACCTCATATTCTTGTTAGATGTAAAAAATATACAAATGTAACTCTAACAAAACACTTTCTGCTTATAATACTTGTGATTAGATTTTGCTATAATAACCAAAGTTAAAAAGAAGAAAACAATTTAAAAAGTCAATCCCAGTGTTAGCATTGGCATTAAAAAGCAAAACTTTCTTTTAGGGGTGACTCCATAGTGTGGTTAGCAGAAGGTCCTAGATTCGTGCCCCAGGTGGAGCCATGGACCATACCCTGTGTGCTTCAGGCCCTGGGTACACTCTGCAAGTATGTGGGAGGAGACGCCCTGCCTTTAGAGATCCAGTTCTTACGGGGAAATGGCAATATCCATAGGTCAGGGGTGGAAGTGGAGGGTGTGGGGGAATTAAATGGCGGGAAGAAAAAACTTTCTTTTAAAGAAACACAGGTAACTTAAAAAAAAAAAACTTTAAGAAAAACAACTATTCTCTCCTATTCAGCCAAATGAGTAAATGGGAAAAAAAAAAAACTATTATCAATAAGTTAAGATGAAGAAAAAAATATTTGAAGGTTTCCATTCTTGAAACCAGCCATAGATATATTTTTCTAAAAGATTAAATTGCAATTATGTAAATAAAATAGACAGTCTAATACTTTAACCTTATGATAATTAAAATAGAGTATGAATGGGAATACCCTTCATAATTTTCAGTGTTACTTATTTAGAAAAGGTATTAAATTATAACTTTGTACTTTTTGGGGTTCGTAGAATGAAAACTAGTTTGGTGATTTTCCTGCAGAACTTATCTTGAGCCTTATATGTAAGATTTTTACTTATTATATAGATTAGGGGAACATAGAAGTTTGATTTGTTCACATCATTTTAAAATGTAATTTTATAGATAAAAGATTGTTTTAAGGCTTCTTTTTTGGATCATGTGCCTGTGGCCACAAAGTGCTGTTTGCTTTGCACATTTCTTGTCTCTCATATTCAGTTTAGTCTATGGAACGATTTTGGGATTTGTGAGAGGCTTGGAGATATTGTTCTGTAGTCCTAGATGCTAGATAATATCACTAGCAAGTGAAGATTTCTGTCTCTGGCTGATTTGAGATAACCAGGCGATCAGTTGAGGGGTGGGAGATGAATGAATTAAAATGAAAATCTGGACTCATGGGATTCTACCCACCAGGAAAGTGAGGGTTAATAATTAGATGAACCTGACCCCTAGAAAAAGATGACACTAAATTTCAAAAACTCAAGGAAAGCTGAATAGTCATGCACCACATAATGACGTTTCAGTTGACAACGGACTGCACATACAATGATGGTTTTGTAAGATGATAGTGTCTACTCATAAGCAAACTATGATGAAAAACAGAAACAAACTAAGGTTTCTGAAAAGAATGACACCTCCTGAAGAGCCTCAGGCAGGTTGTTCGGGAAGTATTCTAGAAGAAGGCATTATTATCACAGAACATGACAGCTCCTTGTCTGTAATTGCCTCTGAAGACCTTCCAGTGGGATGAGATGGCAGTAATAGTGATAATCCTGACCCTGTGTAGGTCTGTGTTAATGTATGTGTTTGTGTCTGTTTTTAACAGTTTTTAAAATAAGAATTTAAATTTTTAAATAGAAAAATGTTTATAGAATAAGGATATAAAGAAAAAATATTTTTGTACAGCTTTACAATGTGTTTTAAGTTTTAAGCTAAATGTTATTACAAAAGAGTCAAAAAGTTTTAAAAGTTTAAAGTTTATAAAGTAAAAAACTTATAAAGTTTACAGTAATAAACAGTAATGTCCTAGGCCTTCACATTCACTTACCAGTCACTCACTGACTCACCCAGAGCAACTTCCAGTCCTGCAAGCTCCACTCATGGTAAGTGCCCTATACAGGTGTACAATTTTTTATCTTTTATACTATATTTTTAGTGTACCTTTTCTGTGTTTAGCTATGTTTAGATACACACATACTTACAATTATGTTACAGTTACCTACAGTATTTAGTACAAAAACAAGCTATATAGGCATATAGCCTAGGAGCAATAGGCTATACCATACAGCCTTGTTGTGTAGTAGGCTCTACCATCTAGGTTTGTGTAAATACATACTATGATGTTGCCACAGTGATGAAATCACCTAACAATGCATTTCTCAGAATGTATCCCCATCATTAAGTGGCATTTGACTGTATACCAACATATGTACCTATTTTACAGAAATTAATTTTTTAAGAAAAATTACAGATTTAATGCTATTTTTATTTCAAAAATAACAGGAAACATGGTTTCCCATAGTGAATTTAAATAAGTTACTAAATTTTTTACTTTAGTACTTTATCATTTAGTACCATTTAATTTTCAGAGGCTTGAAGAATACCATAATATATTGAACAATACCATAATGTGCTTTTGTTTGAGGAAACATTTGGAAAAATATAAGATCTATATGTGATCATTTGTGTAGTATTTTAATTTCTTCATATTATTTCTACATTAATGAAAATAGTATAGAAACTTTTAAAAATATTTAATAGTGACAGTGAGAATCTTGTTTCAGCAATGCCCCAAAATACTAATAAATATAATGAGATTTCAGAAACAAAATTAGCTCTCCCCTTCTGTTCCTCTTTACTGCTTATTAATTCACTCACTCGATACAAATCGAAAACACTTCCATTTATGTTTATTATAGGCTTCTCCAGCTCACACGACTCCACAGACTCAAAATACAAGTGGGCGTCGAAGAAGAGCAGCTAATGAAGATCCTGATGAAAAAAGAAGGAAGTTTCTAGAGAGAAATAGAGCAGCAGCTTCAAGATGCCGACAAAAAAGGAAAGTCTGGGTTCAGTCTTTAGAGAAGAAAGCCGAAGACTTGAGTTCATTAAATGGTCAACTGCAGGTATGTTACATATATGTAAATTTCTTTTGTTTTTAATAATCGTGAAAATATCTCTTTCTTGTTTTTTTATTACTTAGCCATCTAGACATTTTAGGAAACAATGTTGGATAGGTTTGGAACCTGCAGTAAAGCATAGTTTTATAAACCTATTTGAATCCTGAGATAAAGTAATATAAAACTTTCAGTATTGATACAATGAAGAATTTTAAATTTAAGTGTTTAATTGTGTAGTACAAAAGTACTTAAACTATCTGGCTTAAATTTTATCAAGTTGTTATATAAAGTCAAAAAACTCTTAAAAATAACACTGGTATGTCATTGGTTTATATCATAGCTATACAATTGCTTTAGTATCAGTCTTGTTTTTAAGTTATTTTGTTCTTTGAATTATAAATTTATTTAAAGTGAATAGTGCCAGATTGATAGCTTTGGAAATTGAAGGACTGTAATTATTCACAGAGCAGGTACAATATGACCAGTGGCAGTAGGAATCATTTCATACTGCCTACCAATGTGCCTCAGAAAAATTTCTTAGGAACCTCATAGGGTATAAAGATATTAAGGCTCCTTCCCATTCAGTCTCTGGTAAGATTACCAGTGATAGTATGGGAGCAGCACCAAATCTATTTTCTTCCTTCTATTTTTCCTTCTTTCGTTTGTTTTTGAAAAAAAGTTTAATGTTTCCAGTAAAGTCTTCTAAACTACCAGTTGATAACCATTGATGAGAAAGTTGATATTAATGAATTGTAGTTGTTATTAGTCAATCTTCTGAGTTAATTCCTTCCCAGTTAAAAACAGATTTTTCTGTATCACCATAATTTTTTATGAGACCTACTCTCATAAATCTGTCTTTAAAGAATTCACCAATATAAATACTTAAATGCTTAGGAAAAAGTTTTTAGCATCAAGCATAGTATTTAACCTAATGTAAATTTTATAACAAATTTTTCATACGTGAGGCGGACATCTTTTAAAATTGTTGTGCTTTGAATATTGCCATGTTAGCTCTAGAATAAATTCTCCTGCAAAATGTTTTTAACCATTCAAAAAAAATTTAAACATGATTTACCATATCACAGAGAATTCAGATATATACTTATATATTAGGGTAGGTTAAGAAATTATGATATTTATCATCTGGTAAATGACATCTTATTCAAGAACTATTTTCATAGTTTTTTAGAATTAAACTTGTACATTTTTTCCTCTTAAAGTGAAACAGATTGTAGGTACCATGTATTTATATACTATAAAATTGGCTATTTTATACCAGGTCTCTGTCAAAATATTAACTTTTTAAAAACTATTTTGACAATTTTTTAAAACTATTTTTTAATCATTACATTTTCAAATAGTATTTATATCACATTAACAGTGATTTAGATGAACCTATAATTCTCTTCCTGTTCTTAACTAACAAAAGCATTCTTCTAAATGACATGGCTATTTTATAGTTGTATGACATTAAACATTACCATTCTTTGTTAGTCTCAGTTTTCTTATACATTGAATACATGCTAGTCTACTTCTCTGGGTTGTTGCATAAATCATTTGAATTAGAATGAACGCAAGTATTTTTAAATACATTAATTTTTAATTGTAGTAAGATAAATTTATCAATATTTCTTTTTAATTTGGCTTATAATACTTTTTAAGAAGTAAAAAATGTTTGCAAACTATAAATGGTATTTAAATATATAGTCTCATTTACAGGGTATACTTGGACTTTAGGTTGGACCAATTTTCTGCTTTGATCCAAGTTATAACAGTATTAACAGCTTTTTAATGTGATATTGCTATTTCCTTAGTTATACTGCAGAACTGGTCACCATTAATAGCAATGGTGCTTTATTTGAGAAAACCTTGGGAAATTCAGTATTCAAACTAAATATAATCTTCATTAATCTCATGTTTTTTCCCACCATACAAACTATGATTAAAATGTCATCGTAAAATGTGTTACATTTTTATATTTCCTAAGTGGAGTAGAAATTTCTTGATTGGAAGAATAAAGGCAAGATTTATCATCAAGGTGAAAGTTAGCTACCACATCGTTTTCAAAGTATGAAACTTTTAAATAGAAGTCAAATTCAGGAAATTACTAAATTAACTAAAGTCATATCCAACTGTAGAGCTTAATAACTCAAGTTACAAACAGAACAAGTAAATCAGTATTTTTATTCATTAAAAACTGAGTGATAATATCACAATAGGTAAGAAAGTGTTCTCACTTTTAAAGGGAATACCAAGATACAAAGATAGGTGAAATGATGGGTTGTCAGGGTTTTCTTTAAAATACTTCTGTAAAAAAAGAATAAGTCCATCTGTAATTATTAGCCTGGCAAATGTCTGTAATAGATTGTTGTGGCCAAAAAGAAAAGTTACTGGAAATAGCCCAAATGTTCATCAGTGGATGAACGAATAAATAGTGAGTTATATACAATGGAATATTAGCCATAAAAAAGTATTTAAAATACATGCTACAATGTGGATAAACCTCTAAACATACTTAGGTGGAAGAAGGTAGACACAAAGTCATGTATTGTTATAAGATTCCATTTATACAAAATATCTAGAACAGATAAATCCATAGAGACAAAATTCATATTGGTCATTGCTGAGCCCTGTGGGGAGGAGAAATGAGAGAGCAACTGATTAATGGATAAGGGGTTTCATTTTGTAGTGACAAGTGTTTACAAGTAGATAGAAAAAGATGGTTGCACACCATTATAACAGTACTAAAACTGAGTTGTTCACTTTTAAATGTTAATTCTATATTCTGGGACTTTCACTTCAAGAAATTTATTACTCAGTAAAAAGTTGCTAGTTGCATACTGAAATGTATACCATGAAAGTTTTTCCACCAATAAAAGTTTATAATTGAGTTAGATGGATAAACATGTAGCTATGGAAATCAATATAGAAATGAATCCCTAAATATAGGTAAAATTTTAGGAATGACACATACTAAGATGTAACAATGGTAAAAGAGAGGGTGTTTAGAGTGTGAAGAGTCAACATGCTTGTAGTAGATTCAGGAAAATTTTTTTTCAGTCTGCCAATAGCAAAACTGCTAACTGTGAAGAACAGAATGACCTGTATAGAAAATTGAACATCAAAGAAATAATTAAACTCTATGTGAAAACATTCATCAATTCTATATTTTTAAAATAATCCTTCACATGACATACAGGCTTAGCTGATTAGTATAGTGGGCAGTAATGACCCATGATTACTTATATATTATATATAATAAAACATTTAATGAATGTTGAGGTATAACTTATCTATTTTAGATTATAAAGAAAATATTACTTATTCAACCTTATTGCCCTACTCACTGAATTTAATTATATTTTAGCTTTCTGAAATCATTGCTATAAAAGCAATTTCATCAAATTGTAAAAGAGACATTTATGGTAATCTAGACCAAGAATTGGATACTGTTGGTTATAAAGTATTATATTTTTAAGGTGATACACGTGATTTTGTTATCTTACTTGAAATTATTTTTAACCTTTTTATGGCTTTATCTTTCATTTATATTCATTTTGATGGTTTTCAGCTTACAATTTCAGCATATTCCCTTTATGAACAAAAGTCAGTCTTCTCTTTACTAACTTCTCTTTACTAGCTTCTTAACAATTACTCTGTGTATAAAACTTGGGGATTTTGTTGTAGATTTTGCTTTTACCATTGCATTGCAAAGTGTATGTGGAGTAGAAACTCAGTAGAAGCGTTCTTTGATAGCTGGATATGTGTGGAGCTTTCACTTATCAATTAATGATATGGAAAAGGTTTTACTTGTTCGTCCATTGACTTAAAGGGAATAGGATCAAATCTTTAGCATTTATCACTTGAAATAAAAAGGAATAACAACAGTTTAAAATGCTATACAGTGCCTGTTGTAACCCATTTCCCCTTTGCCCTGTCAACACTCACCGATGGTGATGGTGCTTGCAGCAATAGCATTTACCCAGAGATAACTTGTGAATTACAGTCCTAACCTTACTCCCAAAATTTCCCATGAAACATCTTGCATCACTCTAGTATATGGGTAGTCTTTGGAAACAAATTATTCTATTTATAGCATTCTGCTTTTAGTAGTGATATTTCCATTTACACAATATAATAATTATTAATCGCCGAAAATGTCAAATCCTAGAAAAGGTAGCATTCCTACATGTGATGTTAACATTGTTCTAGAACAGTTAGCCAGAGATTCATTTGATGAATCCGATTTCTGTAGGATTAGAGACAAGTTTTGTTCAGAAATAACTCCGAGAACAGTTTTTATATTTACATTGAAAACCAGTCAGATTTGCTTCAGCTTCAAAGAGCATGTTTCTGTAAAATTAAATTAACTCTGGCAGCGAGCTGCACTTGCTTTTTTCTAAACATGAAATGGGTTAATTCCTGGGGAAAAAAATTATCCTGTTATATAACTGTATTCCTTTTTTTCTCCCTGAGTTTTTAACTCTATTGTAGAGGGGGCAAAAGGGTGTTAGTGATGCCACCTCAATCTCTTGCATTTTATTAAGAGTTTGAGACCTAGAACTCCTTTTTATTAACCTTTACTAAAAATCTTTCTGAGACTTTAATTTCCTACCTGTTGAAGTCATTGAATACTATTATGAAGATCAAATGAGAGAGAATATAGCAAAGTATATTATAACTATACTGTGCAAATACCATTTATTTATTATTCTGTCATTAAGTATCTGTTGTGTGCAGAGCATTTTATTAGACACAAGGGATATAATAGTGAAAAAGACATTGTCCTTGCACTTACAGAATTTGTGGCCTAGCAGAGGAGACAGACATGAAAGAAGTAAAGTATGAGAAAAGGAGAAGAGTAATTACCATTCATAAATTTATGGCCAGATATCAATGAAAAGTTTTGATTGATTAATCAGTTGGCTACCTTGTCATGATTTTATCAGTCTGATCTACTACAGGTAAACTGTAAAAATATTATTTGTTCATTAGTATGTAATTAATTTTTGAGTAGCTACAAATACAGTGAAGCAATAGTAAAACGATACTAAGATAATTTACATTTTATTTTAGGCTGGAACATTTTTTAGCATCTGCTTTATCTTACCAAATATGTTTTACTTTGATTTTTAAAAATCAATAATTGCTCATATTTGAATGGGACTTTGACGTTTTCAAAATGTTTCCATGTCCCTTATTTCACTTCATCTTCAAAATCATCCAGAATATACTTAACATATTCTGTAAATATACTAACAAATAGTAGATAATACTACAAAATGGGCTTTGCAGGCTGAATCTAATTAAAATTCAGTCTAAAATAATCCACAGAGTAGTTAGTATAGGTGTAAATATTCCTTATTTTCATTTAATATTGAGTCTCTTTATGACCTAATCTTTATCCCCTTAAGAGTCCTTTGGCTTAGGTAAAATGGTTTTATAAAACATATAAGTACAAATTTATCCGTTACTGCTTTCAGATAAGGTCTCTGTAGAATCTTCAGTTTTCACATTATGTGTATGTAGGCTTTTCTCTGATTCTGCCTGTCTTCTGATTTTTTTTCATAGAAAATTATGGAATTAAAGTCATGATTAATACACCCATTTTATCTAAATGTTAATATTGTCTTGCCTTTATACTTATAGATGTGAGACTCCAATTCATGAATGTTTGGATTAATTTGTCAAATTTTATTACATTTGTTATACATGACTTAAAAACTTCTGGTTTGAATTACGCCTCTTCTGCATAATTCAGTTATAAGACCTTTACCTGCATAATCCTCCTGTTTTCAACCTCTGCTTGAACTTGATCTTGACCATTAGCATATGTTTACACTTAGGGCTTTGTAGCTCAACTAAATCTACTTCCTTCAAAAATTGGCCCACTCTTATTCCTAGTCAGCACTCTAACTTTAAAGTATTTCTCTCATTCCCAATTCCTTGCTAATAATTATGTTCCATTTGCTGCTTTCAGTCTAGGGCTGATACCAGCTTTTAAAGATATCAGATATTAGGATACAATAATAATATAGACTGTTAATTTAACTTTTCAATCAAAAGTCACTTGAGATTCAAGATCAGTAGGAAAACCTTTTATCATTGTAAAACATTTTAAATCAGGGTGTTGTAAAAGATTGAATGGAATTTGTATTGAGCATACCTTGAATTTATTTTTTTTTCTTACCAATTCTGTAATTTAAAAGGTATAGGGGAAAAATTCAATTATTTGAATTTTGGGTAAAGGTCAGCAGCATAGTTTTGTATTGCAGGGATCCCCAACCTCCCCACCCTTATGGCTGCACTGCAGGAGATGAGCGCAGCAGGCAAGCAAGCATTTATTTGTATTTGCAGCCGCTCCCCAGCGTTGGCATCACAGCTTCATCTCCTCCTCAGATCATCAGACATTAGATTCTAGTAGGAGCACCAGTCCCTGGTGCCAAAAAGGTTGGAGACCACTGGTATATTGCATCTTTTAGGTAGATGTAAATTATATTAAAATGTTTTAAAATTTTTATTTTTAGTTTTTTCCTCCTTTACCTGGTCTTTTCAATTGTTTGCTCCAGTTAAAATTCACTTAAGATAAATATAAATTCTTGTAGCATGATCATATACCTTAATCTCTTCAGTCCTTATGTTCATTACCCATTATTAGCTAGTGACATTGTCACATTTATTCATTTGTTAATGGACCAGGTAGTAGTCTAATTAGATATACAACCATAATATCACCAACTGTTAAGTTTGAAATATAGAACTTGATGGTCCATTTATCAGTTTCAAACCTGTCTATTTACATTTCATGACAGAAAATTAACAGTATAGCTGTGTTGGTAAGGTTATTGGCATAAATAATGAAATTAGGACCTCTGGATGTTTTTACATGAAGCTATTTCACTGCGTTTGATATTTTTAGCCCCTGGACATAGAATTATCATGGTCCTCTCTAAATATAACCGTGTACTCAGTCTATGCCAGGCTGTGTGCTATAAACTCTGGGGATACTAAGAGCAAGATAATCCCAGCACTTGAGAAAATCCCAATCTAGCAGAGATAGCAAACAAGTAAACCTTCAAATTATAATCCATTGTGTTAAGTACTGGGTAAATACACACATGTACATGAATAAGTGAGTGTGAGAACACTGAAATTAGATGCCTAACTTATTTTCCTATGATTCTTAAATATGAGTGAAATAATTAGCAAGGCAAAAAGAAAGATTTTCTAGGTAGAGATAACAGTACATATGATATTTCTGTTTTTATAGGGAAAAATGAGTAAATATTATTTCATAGGTTCAAACTAATGTGAAAGGTGGTCACAGGTACCAGATTATAAAAGAATGTATAACTCGACTACTATAAGTACCTATCCAGGCCTAATTTTATATTATGGAAATTGAAAGAAACTTAAAGATGTGAGTCTCAAAATCAAGCACATGCAGCAGACATCGTTTTGGATGTTATATGTTGGATTATTTTTAACATGGTTTCTCATCAGGACTGCTGTTAATAAAGAACTGTAATTGGTGGTATTGACACTAATCACTACAATATTTCGTAGAAATGAGTTTTCTAAATAAGTTTATTTTTAAAGCAGAACTTAAAAATATTTCCTTTTGTACTTTGATCACTATAAAACCATTATCTCAAATACAATATTCTAAACATAATTTAACTTTTCTATTAATGGTTCAGTTATCATGAGCATCAATTTTTGTTTTGTGCTTTAATACAGTGTTGCAGTTCATTATTGTTGGGGTGTAAGGAACTATTTGACCCAATAGACTTGCTTTGAGATTGCTTTACTTTTATTCTTTTGATTTTTATGTTTACCATTAATCATGTCAGGAGGCCTAATGAGTCTAATCTGCAAAATTATTTTACATTCAGCTTTCTGGTTAAGAGAGTAGAAGTAGAAAATGAAGTTCCTGAGCTTTTACGTACACCCATTTGCTATATTCTTCATTTAATTATGGGTTCACAGATCACATCTGAATGTTTAAAATTTAATGTAAGTCCAAATAAGTGGTGTTTGTAAATTAAGATTTTTTTGTTACCAATTAATTAAATTTATATTATTTCTAACTCTTGAGTACTGGTAATAATCACAAATTTGTATTTTTAATATTTGGGTGTGACCCAAAGAAATTACTTGGACTCTCTTCATTTGAAACTTTTACATATATTCTTCTAGGTAATACATGCAAAACACAATCTGAAGTGCTCTTTCTGTAATAAGGAATAGGCCAAATCACCATTGATTTATCATTTAGATGTGTACAAATTGCCTAGGTCAAAGGCAACTAAGTCATTTACACATTACATCTACTAAATTGGTTCCATGTCCAATACCATGCCTTAAAAGCATTTTAGGTATCCATGATTCTTTGGTTATTTTTGTTTCCCATATGGAGCTTTTCCTAGTTTCTAGAAAACTAGAAACTTGCTTAATTGAGTTTTCAGGATAAATTTTTCATTTTTAAGTGAATAGAGTGAGTGAAAATTTATTCTGACTTTCTTGATATTTCTAATTTTTCACGTAATCAAAAGTGCATATAATGTATCCAAAATAAAAATACCTTGAACAGGTAACATATGTAAGCAGTCACAAGGCAGATGGAAATGTAAAAACTTTGAAATATGCTATCTAGTCACGGTGTTATCATCTATAAATTTTTATAAAAGTTGCATTTTTGTACAAATGCTAAAACATAAAAATTGATAAGTACTGATGAAAAATATTTAAGCAGTTATTCCTTGGTATTCTGTTAAAGATGTCCTGTTTTCATATCTTGATTTTCACTTGTTTTAAGCAGTAAGAAATGTTTAATCTGATGCTGGTAAGGTAGATAAGTTGTTTCTTCTTTAGAGTGAAGTCACCCTGCTGAGAAATGAAGTGGCACAGCTGAAACAGCTTCTTCTGGCTCATAAAGATTGCCCTGTAACCGCCATGCAGAAGAAATCTGGCTATCACAGTGAGTAATGTTCCATTACCTATAGCCTTAGGCTACATCAGTGAAATACTGCCAGAGTGAACCAAGCTACCATTAAAAAAAATGGAGACTGCAGTGCTAATATTTAATATTATCAGAACTTCTACAAGGTTATTATGGAATTGGGGTATACCTTTTAGAATTTAGAGTTTTTGAATTTTCCTATTTCTAGCTTTTTTCTAGGGATTGCTATAGATCAAAATGAGTTAGTTAATAATTTAAAATATACTATATTGCTGATTATTTTATCTTCTCAGTGTAACACTGTCTTAGATTGACAGACTGAAACACTACTTTTCCAGCCTTTATTCAGTTAATGATGTATATTTTTAAAACAGTTCTCTTCACTTAATAATATATGTTTATAGTATCAGACCCTATCATTCTTTATTAGTTATCAGCATTGTGCAGTTTTTTTTGTTAGGAACCTTTATATTGAGTCTTCTAGTTAGTCAGAAAAAGGCTAAAATAGAACACTATTTAATTTATCTACTTCTGTTTCCTCTTAAATGTTTTCTCCCCAAACAAGAGTTTTCTATTTTCAGCATTTTAAAGGTTAATTGTGCTTTTTTCTTCTTGTAATGTCCTTCTTTTTGATAAGATGCACAGTGTTGGAACCAGCTGTTACTCTTGAATAAATGGCCAATTTTGTCCACTGTACACAAATTTGTAACAAATAACAGAGCTGGGAATGCATTAAGCAACATTCATAATATATAACCCATAGCTTTCATTTTTATGATTTAGTGGTATTTCAGGATATTTGTAAATGTGAAGATTGTTTCAACCATATGTATCCACTTCATTTTAATTTGCCAGTGTCAGTAATTCAAAAGAAAGAAACATTTTGTATTGGATGCAAACAGTTCCTCAGGTGCTCACGATAAAACTTAATGGCCACCATCTTTACTTGTAGACATTGTAAGCAGTTTCATCAGAATAGGCAATATTTTTTAATTTAAAAGATTCAGTAGATTTAGCAGCTCTCTATTGCCATATATATTTAGAACATTGATTTTTGTCAGTTTCGAGCAAATAAATCTCAGTCCTTTGATATCTAGTCATTCCAACAGGACGGTGAAACACATTGTGGAGTAAATTGGAACCATATAGAAATATGTTTGGGGTTTGTATTAACAATGATTGCTGCAGGGATGAAGCCATTATGGCTCCCATCTGACTTAACAACATAATTTCCTATAGAAGCTACTGAGTTTAGCATTATGCATACATGATTTTAACAAGAGAGCTGTCTTGAATTTGGATAGCTCAAAAGGAAATGTACAAATGATTCTATAAAATTAGAAAATTAACTCCTAAATTGCATTCGATTCAAAATTATCTGCAGTTTTTAAATCTTAAATAATTTACTGTATAATCCTATTACCTCTTATTATCCAGGCAGTATATGTTCAGCCAATGCAGGCTAATTTGTAATTTTAAGCATGATTTATAAAGGTATTTTTAAGTATATAGATGTATTATGTATTTATGTATTATACCCTGAAATAAACTGACTGAAAATCTTGTTAATAAGTTTTTAGTGAACATATATTATACTTGGTTGTGAGAATGCAAGACATTTTGAATAAGACATTTTTGGTATTCAGAACTACTCTTACCTTTGTTCCTCTCTAGTCATCTACATAATCAAATTAATTGAAGTATAGTTCTAGCTTAAAATTCCCTTCAGCTCTTGGGAGATAATTGGATTTTATTAGAAATTTTCAATTAATTTCTTTCTTCAAAACTGAAGTCTTTGGGAAAAAATCTGACTTCTGTTGTTTAATAGTCAAGATAAATATAGAAATTGACAAAGGCAATATTTAAATCTGATAGAAAATAAGGGGAAATCACAAATACCTAACACTTTTCATCATGTTGCATACAACAATTGCCAGTGGTAGTGAGCTGTAGTACTAGTTAACTCAAAACATTTGTGAAAGAAAACTAAGGTTTAGTAGAAATTAAGAGCTATTACAAAGTCTTACAGATAAAGGTGACAGTATAAAATCATACTGTGTCATAGGGTCTCAGTTTTAATATTGAAAGTCTTGCATCCTAGGAAAACCCTTCGTCATGGGAAAACCATGACAATTGGCACTTTAACAGTCAAATATAAAACGTGAATGAAAATATGAATACATTTTAAATCTGGGTTCCATGAAGAATAAAGCACGAGAGTGATCTTATTGCCGTTAATTCATATTCTGTAGCTCTCTGGGCATAATTAAAATAGTTATTTAGTTTCTATAATCATAAGTGAGAAGAAAGCTTCTTGGGTCCTAAATGTAGTTGAGAGCTTATATTTTCAGTACTGAACATATTCAATGTGAACATATTCAGAGAGAGTGCATTGTCAAACAGCTGGTTTCTGTTCATTTAAATGGGGCTGAAAATAGACCTTGGAGTGCCTAAAGTCTCATGGATTTTTTTGGTGCTTGTGATTATACTAGTAATCTTACCTCACCCTCTAGAAGTGGACATAGGTGCAGATATCACATTATAAAGGTATTTTATATATAAAATTTGTATTTATAGAATTTATAAGTGAGTACCTGATTCTTTGTACAGCCTAAAGATCCGTTTTACCTAATTTTAAAAGACTGGAGATAATCACTTGTCCCTTAGAATTTACTGTTTAATTTTGAGTCATTGCCTCCCGTATGTATTTACATTTCCTTATTCCACTCATCACAGATCAGCCTCTATTTTTGAAAGCTGGTGTATTCAGAGAACCCTTAAGAATAGTGGTAAAATAAACAGAGAAGGCTTTTTAGTATTCTTTTCAGTTCAACTGTCATTGCTAGTGTTTTCTTTGAACATGTAACTATTGTGTTGTCTATTTAACTGAATTTAAATATTTATAACACTGCTTTATGTAATTTTAGAAGGATTACTGATTATGTTTTTTTTTTCCATATCCGGAGGTCAAAATTTTATCCAGAAGTGTGTGGTTTTGCATTCATAGCAGATTATAGAGAAAATGGGATTCTATCTCACTATTTTAAAACCTTTTCAAAAATGAATGAATTTGAGGCAACTGTGTCAAAATTCTATGAGAATGACTGTATTTCAGAAAACCCTCAAATTAAGGAATTTTATTTGAATAAAAATTGTGCTTGCTAGGTTTCTCCTCCTTCATCTTCTATATTATAAATCCATAGTCTTTTAACAATTGTCTTTAAAAATGGAGACTTGGCCATCGGTAAGCAGGCCAGCATGCATTCTCAGATTTGATAGAAAGCTTGCTTCTTGTCACTTCTAAACACTAAATAAAAATTATTTTAATGCCAAGTGAAAAAAAAAAGTGCAAAAGAACGTATCCAGTATGTTTTCAGAATCCTCAATAATAAAACTAAACAGTATTGTTTAGAGATACCTATTTGGCAAAACGTCAAAGAAAAAACAAGGGAGTGGTTGACAAATATCATAATGGCGATTACTTTTGGTAAAGAGACAAACTTCCAGGAAGCATCAGGATTATTGGCAGTATTCTCTTTCTTAAGTTGGGAGTTGGGTTCACAGGTGTTCTGTTATTACGTCTCATAACTTACATGCACTGTAATTGTGTGTATGTGTTGTGCACATCAGATTTTTCACTAAATGAAATTATTGGATTTTATTCCATTAAAATGAGAAAGATCTATATAGGAGATTTATTCAAGCCTAAAAATTGGTAGATTTATTTCCATAAATATTTAGAATGCCCTTTTCTAAATATCTTTTCAATTGTGGTATGTAGAGTTTTTATGTAGATTTTTATTTGAATCTCAATTCATGCTACTATAACAGCTGGTGTTGCTTATTCTCATGCGTATGCATCATTACAGTCAGGTTTTGTAATCATCCATTGCTGCAATAAATGGAAAGTCAGCCAAAATAAATACAGTTTTGGAGAATGTAGAAGGAATAATTTAAAGATATAATTTGTATGTAAGAATTCATTTTGCTTATGAATGTGGTTATACATTTTTTCATCTTTTAATAAGGATGGGATGTTAGGCAAACAGACTGGATTTGTTAAATGTGTTGTTTGATAAGTGTTTGATTATAGCAATAGGAGGCTATCTCCCAATTTCATACTCTGTTTTTTTCCTTAATGCTATTTAGCAAATACTTCTTTAGCTCTATTCTCTGAGGCGCTGGGCACCCAGATGTTTCCATGTGCATGGCTGTGCCTTTGTTTGACCTATTGCAAGTAAAATTGCCTACTTCGTGACTTATCGCCACCTTTCAATTACTCAGTGCCCCTCACACCAGTGTGTCTAAATAATTGATTTTGTAAAATACTTTCTAACTTTTCATTCTGTATATTGACTCAACCTATTGAAACATTCTTACAGATATTTTAAGAGACTAATTTTTCTTTTTTCTACTCAGCTGCTGATAAAGATGATAGTTCAGAAGATCTGTCAGTGCCGAGTAGTCCGCATACTGAAGCTATACAGCATAGTTCTGTCAGCACATCCAATGGAGTCAGTTCAACCTCCAAGGCAGAAGCTGTAGCCACTTCAGTCCTCACCCAGATGGCAGACCAGAGTACAGAGCCTGCACTTTCACAGATTGTTATGGCTCCTTCCTCGCAATCACAGCCCTCAGGAAGTTGATTAGAAACCTGCAGTGCAGCCGTTTTAGATACTCATTAGTGACTTCAAAGGGAAATCAAGGAAAGACCAGTTTTCATTTATGCGAAATCTGTGGTTGTACATTTTTTTTTTACTTGAAATTAAATTTGGCTCTAAAGTTGGTGTAGCACCAGTTGATGATCAGACTGAACAACAGTTTTTAGTCTCTGGAAAAAGACATTTTGTTTTTTATAAATATTAGATTTATTAATTTTTCTGTGCTCAATGTGTAAATTGTATTATAATTCATCATGGTTTATTTCACCTTTAATTTGGTGGTGTTTTAATAAATGGGGGTGTTACAGAATCTCTCTTCCCACTTCCATTTCTTTTGACCACCTCTTAACCCGGACCTGTGATGGTAATATTGTTAATATCATTTATACCAAAGTTCTACTTAAGTCCCTATTGACTTTATAAAGTTAAAGTCATAAAGCGCTAGCAAGAGAAAGATAGAAATTTGCTTTTACTCTTTTTGCCTTTTATTTTGCACATCACACAAAAGGAAGAACGTTAGAGAATACTGTTTAAGTGAGTGAAAACATGGTAAAAGACATACAGTCCTTTTATGCACACTCTTAATTTGAAACTAAATCAAGGTCATTAGTGCATTTTACTTTTTAAAGATTTTAAGTAAACATGTGTTTTGGAATCCTTTTTTTCAAAATGACTATTTTTCAAGTCTTAAATTCAGTATTTTAAACCTTATGTTTTGAGGCTAATATGAAATTATATAATGTATAATACAGGGTTATCAGGTATCTAATAATTTTTTGAAATTAGTTTTTTTTCTTTTTGCAGATTTCAGGTTATAAACTGAGAAGTTTATGCATAATCAAGTATGGTATGGTTGCCAGAAAAGCCTAAAAATTACTACTTAGAAAATTTAAGACTGTCTGCCCCCATTGTCTTGTACTTGCAAGCTAACTTGTACTTATTCTTGTGAAAGCACTGTCATCTTTTAGTAGCAAATTTTGATAATGTTTCTCGTGGGAAAAAAATCAGTATCTATCTTTAGAACAATGTAATTATAATGTGAGAAGCAAGAGTGAGTGTGTGTTTGTATGTGTGTGTGTATGTGTGTGTGTCTTTCAATAGTTTATGCCAGCAATCTTTGCTTGAATGTTTAACGATGCCTTTCAGTGTGATGCTGGCCAATAGATGATTGCAATTTAAAACGTCATTACTGTGCAGGCTTGGATAACTAACATTCCATGATGTAGTTTGTTTCTGATGAGATGATTGTAGGTACACTTTTCTCATTATCCAATCATCTGTGGGATACTGTTTTCTAATGTGCCATTATCTATTTTTATTCTGCAGTTATGTTCAAAATACAGTACACTATTTTAAAATAGACTAAATTGTTAAAATTAAAAAGTAGTAGATGTGTGTAAGAAAACTTTGTAAAATAGTTATGAGTCCTACCCAGTAGCAACTTCTGGCATTCAAGCAGGATTCCATTATGTAAATATCTGTAATGCATTTATAATAAGTTGTGTAGTTTGTTATGCATCCATACTACACTATTTGCTAAAGTCTCAGTGCCATCTTCTAATGAGACTGACATTTAAAAACCTGTATGGAATATCCTTAATAATTCAAGGAAATATCCCACCTGCCTAAGTTCCAAACTGGGAAACATTCAAATTATACAAATGACATTTCAGGACTTAAGTTATGAAGATAATAGGAATTTTATTGTTTGGCTTATTAAAAATGAGAGCATTTTTAGTTGGTAATTCTACTTCTAAAAATTTTTTTAACTGATTTTATAATTTTAAAGTAATCAATTTCTAATTATGATTTTCTCATAATTATGCTAAGGAGTTGATCTCAAAGGCACAAAAGATGAATTCTGCAAGAAAGCTATTTTTTATTGTAGTTTGAATGGGCCAGGAAAAGCCTCACTTTTTCTCTTAAGTCCTTCAGTGCATTTTCCTTTCATTTTATTATTTATGCAAGTTAAAATTCTTTGATAAGAGGAATTCTTGCAACTGTAAAATAAAACTACATAGATGTAAGAAGTCATGTAAACGGTTAATCAGCTTACCAGCGTTAGCAAAACTTTCATTGTAAATCAGTCTGTACTCAGCAAATAAAAATCATTATTAGTTGTATAAACACAAATTTCATTTTAACTTTCAAGATGTCACACTACTTCTGTACCTAGCATTTTGAGTCCTTGCAATGTTACACAAACTGTACTATTTTCTTTTATGTGCAGTTTGCATGAGTAAACCATCAGAGAATAAATTCTATCTTTAAATTATGTTCATAATTTGCTTATTCTTACCTATCATCACCCGTTAATGATATTTTTTTTTTCCTTCAGAGCACTTATTACCTGAGGAGAACCTGATATTCTTTCTATTTCTGTGATACAATTTATTCCTTCTCAAAGACTTTTTAACTCCAGGTTGCTCAGGCCTTATTTCTTTTCTCTGCATTCACTTTAAGCCCCATTTCTGTACAGTGAATCTTTGTGTCCTAGCCTGAAACATTTCTTCACCTTCAGCCACACACAGATCCACTAGCCTTTGGTGTCCCTTGGTACCTGCCTAACAAAACTTCTTAAACGTAACATGTCCAATACTGAACTCTTAATCTTCCTCTGCCACCCTACCCTCAAAGGTAACTCCTCCCACAGTCATTCATGAGTCAACTGATGACAACTTCATTCTTCTAGTTGTGTAAGCCAGAACAACCTTATTGCCATTCTTGATTTCCTGTCTTTTCTCACAGCCCACAAACAGCCCATCAGAAAATGCTGTTTATTCTACCTTCAAAATAAACTAGACTTCACCATATTTCAGCATTTACACTGCTATCACCCTAATCTTTGCCCACATCATTTCTCACCCAGATTACTGTGCCTCATAACTGTCTGTCTCCTAGCTTCCACCCCATTTACTACAGCCATCCTTAATACAGCAGATACAGTGATGTTTTTTAAATGTAAGTCAGGTTCAGCCTTCCGCTCCAGATCCTGGAGTGGCTCCCCATTACACTCAGAGCTGGAGTCCTTATAATGGCCTACAAGGCCTAGATGATCTGTTCCCTCACCTCTGTCCCCTTAACACCTCTGACCTCATCACGATTTTATTCAGTGAATGTCTTGAGTGCTTGTAGGTGTCAGTTACTGTTCTAGGCACTTGGAATACACCACTTACCAGAACATAAAAATTCCTGCCTTTGTGGAGCTTACATTCTACAGGGCAGGAGATGGGGTGTGTGTTGGGAAACACAATTAACAGTAAAGTACATTGTGTATTATGTTAGAAGTGGTTAAGTGCTAAGTGAAGAAAAAGATATAACAGTTTTGCTGGAAAGCATGTAGAGCGACATTTCAATCTTATCTCAGGATGAATCAGTCTGAAGAGATGCAAAGAAACACGTGGCTGTCTTTTAAGGTACACATTCTAACAAATGTGCTTAACCTAGATTATGTGATATTAGATAAAAGACAAGCTGATGTATTTCTGTAACAGAGTTTGACAACTGATATATTAAAAGATCAAACACACGTTTCCTTTGATTTATTTGAGAGGACAGAGAAGATGATCTCTTGTCTCTGGTGTGTGTACTTACTGTTTTATGCAGTTTTGCTAATTCCGCATCTCTGAGACCATAGAGTTTGATGCTTGACACTAAGAATTTATTGGTGAGAATGTAAGTATACAAGAAACCTGTCTACTCCTAGGCCTTTATCTTATATAAATATACACATGCACAGACACACACAAACACCTAGAGAGTACTGTTATCAAAGCAATTAGTTCTAAAAGAAATTTAGAAGATTTTTAATAACATTTCATTATTATCTTGACCACAGGATTATAGTTATTTTTGAAGCAATCTAAGTTACAACATTTTATTTTGTCTGAAGTAGTTGTGAAAAATAATTTCTTTAACTTTTAATAAATACAAGTAATTTTTTTCTATAATTCTCTCACATAGTTAAAAAGTACAGGTCTTTCTAGACTATAAGTACAGATTGAGACTTGGGTGTTCCCAGAGGCAAATATTAAGATCCTATAGTGCTAACATCTAATGTGAAAAAAAAAAGAACCTCAAATATGTAGAATAAAGACTTTTTTGAATAAATTGCATCACCATTTAAGTTGTTAGTTATTATATTTCCATAGAAAATGTGATCAGTGAAAATTTCCAAAATTAAAGGACTTATTCTAAAATAAAAGCCATATGACATTGGAACTTAAAAGAGGAAATATGTATAATTGTATTCTATTACAGCAGTTCAAAGCACCAAATCAAATATTGTAAAATTATCAAATATGTCACAACACTCAAACTAGAAGGGTTCTATTATTCAGTAGTGGGCCAATGAGTTGCATCTTTTTTTCTCAAATGTATATGCAAATTTTTCCAATGGCTTTCCAAGAAGTGGATGTACACCCTTATGGTCACAAAGCCTTCTCTTTATTTTGCATTAGATTTTTATTTTTAAAGCATCGTTCTTTGAGCTAGAAATTTTTTACCATAACAGTTGCCATAGTTTTATTATGCAGTATACTTCAATTATTTGGGAAGTATTTCTGATTCAGAATCTTATTTCTAACTCAGTTATGTCAAATAAGTGTTCTGAATGAGAAATAATATAAATTAAAACCCTTAATTTTCAGATTCAAGAAACAGTTTACATAAAACTAAGTCTCTACCTATATACATCACATTAATGCTTTTAGAACACCAAATACAAAGAAAGAATGTTAGGAGCAGAGAAATGATACTGTCCCACAAAGAAATGACAAAAAAATGACAATTGACTTTCAACTATTTCCAAAGTGATGAGGAAATGTCTTGTCGATAATTGTTAATGCTGGATTTTTTTCTCAGTGTTTTTGAAAATTTCCATATTAAAAAAGTTTTACTAAAAAATGTTAAGCTGAGGGAAAAATGATAGACAACCCAGAATGCTATTTAAGAGTGATAAGAGTGAGGACGAACACAAGATACTGAAAAACTGACATTTCAGAATATGTGAGTCGTTGCTAAATCAGTACATAGGTTTTCATAAACAGGAAAAGGTGGAAAATGAGCTAACCATATAACTCAAGAAATGATGAAAACAATCAAGAAAATGCAACAATAAATAGAACAAAGGGTAAAATAAAGGAAAATAAAAGTGAAAATATTTTTGAAAAGTAACAACAGCCGAAGTTGGTTTTTAGGAAGAGAGAATGGATAGAGGTGTATGAAAGAAGGAGGGAGAGATTTAAAAAAAACACTGAGGGAGAAATTACTTAAAGATTAAAAGGAAAGTTTATAGTTAATGTGCTTTTCTATATATAATGTTATACTTCAATAAAGTTAAAATTATAATAAGCACAAATAAACCATGTTAGGAAAGAAAGGGATTAAATTCAGCAAAGCCATAAAACAATAACAATAGCAATAACTTCAGAACCTTATAAAGAATTAAGAAGGTAATATCTAAAGTTCACAAATATGTGGAGGTTAACATGCTACTGAAAAACCAATGGCTCAAAGAAATCAAAAAAAATAAAAAAAATACTTTGAGACACTTGAAAATGGAAATAAATATACCAAAACTTATGGCTGCAGCAAAAGCAGTTCAAAGAGGAAGTTTATAGTGATGTCTACATTAAGAATGAAGAAAATTTTCAAATAAACAACCTGGCTTTATACCTCAAGGAACTAGAAAAAGAACAAACGAAGCCCAAAGTTAGTAGAAGGAAGGAAATAAAGATCAGAGTGTAAGTAAATGAAATAGAGACTAGAAAAATAGAAAAAATCAGTGAAACTCATAGCTGATTCTTTGAAAACAAAATTGACAAAATTTTGTCTAGACTCACCAAGAAAAAAAGGACTCAAAACCAGAAATAAAAGAGGAGACATTACCACAGAAACACAGAGTCATAGAGGCTACTGTGAACAATTGCACACCAACAAATTTCTAGGTTTAGAAGGAATTAATAAATACCAAGAATATACAACATGCTAAGACTGAATCATGAAGAAATAAAAAATGTGAAGAGACCAATTACTAGTAAGGAGGTTGGACCAGTAATCAAAACAATCACAATAAAAATGCAGGACCAGGCGCTTCACTAGTGAATTCTACCTAATATTTAGAATACCAATCCTTCTTAAACTTTTTTTTTAAATAGAAGAGGATGGAACATTTTCAAACTAATTTTACGAGGATAGCATTTCTCTGATACCAAAACAAGACAAGGACAGTACTGGAAAAGATTACAGTCCAATATTCCTAATGAACACAGATGCAGACATCTTCAAATTAACATACCAAATTCAACAATACATTAAAAAAATCAAATCACAATTAAGTGGAATTTATTCCAAGGATGCAAGGATCACTCAACATCTACACATCAATGTGATAACACCACACTAACAATAAGAAGGATAAAAATTTATATGATTATATGAATTTAAAAAAGAAAAGAATAGGACAGAGCATCCAAGAGCTGTGGGAACAATAACATGTTGAGAACTTGACAGGGGTATTATTTAAAAAAGTAATAACCAAGAATTTTCCGCAAATTGTGAACAATACCAACCTATTCGCCCAAGAAGTTTAGAAAAACCTAAACACACACACACACACACACACACACACACACACACACATGCAGACACATCTTCTACAATCTAAAAATATAAATCTTAAGGCAACAAGAAAAAATTATGTATGGAAGAAAATGATAAGAATTACAGCAAATTTCTTGTCCAAAACTAAGCAAGCCTCCTTAATGACTCCTTTAAAGTGCTGGGTGAAAGTGGTGAACCCAAATTTCTATAGCCAGTGAAAACATTTTTCAAAACTGAAGGGAAAATAATGAATTTATTACAAGCCGAGTTGCACTGCAAGAAATGTCAAAGTAAGTCCTTCCGTAAGAAGAAATATAACAGAAACTTGGAATGACAAAAAGAAGCAAAAATTTCTAGAAGTTGTTAAATATAAGACATTTTTTCCATTTGTCTAATCATGCTAAATGATAACTGTCTAAAGCAAAAGTAATAGCAATGTATTATAGGTTTACAGCATATGCAAAAATAATACATGTGAAAACAGCACAAAAAACATGGAAGGAGAAATTGGGATAATACTGTTGTAAGGCTCTTATACTATATGTAAAATAATATATTTAAAAATAGATTGTAATTAGATAAAGATGAATATTGTAAATCCTAGGGCAACCACTAAAAGGAGGTAAAAATAATATTTCTTTAAAAAACTATAATATGAAAAGACAAATATTACAATAAAAAATAGACAAGGACAAAAAAAAGGAAACGCAAACAACCAACAAATACAATATGTTTAAAAACAACCCCAGTGATAACCAGAATAATGTAAATAACAACAATATGAGATAGAAAATTTCTCAACTTGGAAAAATAAATCAGATGTGACCAAGTATTGGGAGAGGATGTGAGGAAATCAGATCTCCTGTACGTTGCTTGTAAGTTGGTGCAATGATTTTGAAGAGCAGCTTTGCAGTACTTTATGAAGCTGAAGACATATGCATCTTGTTACTCATCAACTTTAATTCTCATGTCTAATTTTTCTCCATATATAATTGTTTTATAATTTAAAGTAAAATTTTTTTTAATTCAACAATGCTAGATAAAAAATGATTTTACTAAAATTATATTGCTTTTTTTTTTTAGTAGCTCATTGCCAGTTTTTCTCATAACCTGCTTTTTAAAACACCATGCCAAAATCCCAGCCCCTGTATGTACATCCTTAACAGATATTAGAACATATATTTTAGGACATATATCCTCCTAAATGAAAAGCATCTTAGAAAAATTAAATCTAGAAGGAAAGCCACAGTCAAGAATTTAAAAATTAAGATCTTAAGATCAGATCTAGCTGTAAATGAGTAGATCATATATATTGTTCTACTTGATAAATAACAAGCAAAAGCCAGTAAGAAATCCATTACAAAGATATTGCATGAGAACCCAATGAATATTATGTAGGCATTAAAATCATGACTTGTGTTCTAGTTACGACTGTGTCAAAAACATGCATAGGATAAGATGATTTAATTCAACTTTTTTTTTTTTTTTGAATTGGGATTCTCTTTGAAAGGTTGCTGTTCTTTGGGAGGACTTTAGAATGACATATAGAGCTAATGTAGAATGCAACCCTACCTCCTCCAAATAAATAAAAATGCTACATATAATATTTGAGGTAGTTTAATACATTGCTGAGCTATAAAGCAAGAAGAGTGCCATAAATATAAAGGAAGCTCACAGCAGAAATTTAAAGTTAGATGTCCTGTGTAGTTCACCTAGCCTTATAGAGCAGGCGTTTATTATACCTTACAATCAGAAGGGGAGAGGAATCAAGGCTGTGAGAGGCTGCTGCTAGGCTTCCATTATGAACCCAGAGCCACTTGCTGGCAGCATAACTGTGCATCTTCGCAGCAATATCTCTACACTATAGAAATGGAACACAGTTTTATGGAAGATGATCATCTCTGCAACAGTTCACCCTTTGGCCACTAAATCTCTTTTTTTTTAATTGAATTTATTTATTTTTTTATGATGACATTGTGTAATGAAATCCAGTAAGTTTCAGCTGTACATTTTAACTATATATATTTACACCATGTTCACCTCCCATAGTTGGATTTCTTTCTGTCACCACACATTTGACCCCTTTTACCCTGTCTACCTTCCCATTCCCCCCTCCTCTCTACCCTCTGGTAACCACTAGTCTATAGTCCATGTCCATGTTTGTGATGTTCACATGTTGCTTTTAGGTGTATATCTTACATAAAAGTGATATCATGTGATTTTCAACTTTTTCTGTCTTGGCCAACTCTTGAGTTTGCTCTTCTTCCACAGTGAAAATACCCTCACCACCTAAACAAAAAGAAACCAAAGTCCCACTGAGTTATTGCATCCAGATCACAGTCCACGGCCGATGGGGGAGATTGAAGAACAGACCTCTCCCTTTCGGACCTGGATGTGGCTCTGTGTGACCTACAACACATGAACTAATGGACATGTTATCTTCCCTTGGACCCCCAGTGCTCTCAAAATAGGATTGCAAGCCAAGGACAGGATAACAACAAAAGAACCCTCCAGAAAAAAGACTGGTGGAGTTGCACCACAATCAAAAAATCTGATGGCACAGACATTGCAAGAGCCCTCTTTTGGCAGTTTGGGGATTTTCCTTGATTAGACCCAATTCTGCTTGTTGGTGGAATTCCCCTATCCTTTGTGGCCCCTGCATTGCCTTTTTGAAGGTTCTTCTGTGTCCATTACACTCCTTGGGCACATCTCTGGTGAATGTTTCAGATTATGTGCTCCTTGGGAGCTTCAAGATTTCACAGCCCACTTCTGCCTGTGCAGGTTTGGAGCCAGGGATTGTTTCAATCTGCTGAAGGCCTTTTAGCCTAGGCTTATGGATTCTTCTGCAATATAACTTCCTCGGAATCTCAGTTGGCTTAAGATCTATTTGCTTCATGTCAGTTTCATGAGCCAGTAGGCACATCCCACATTCGTTCCTAGACATATCTTTCCGAACATATCAAGTCTGGTTTATTACATTTAAGTCTCACTCCCAGACTTCTTTTTCTCTCTAATCAATAGCAGCTTGAAGCCATTGGACCTAAGTGGGAATACTCAGTTCTTTGCTGCTGGCTTCAGTATTGATTGGCCTTTGACATTCAAACCTTTTCTTAAGGTTTCTTATTCTTTAGAGCATAGGAGCAAATGGCTTCTGTAATTCTACCATTCTAGTCCCCTCTCACCTGGACAAGAAGGACTGCTTCCCTGAGCTCCATACTTCAGAGAGTCCCTCTGTCACTCAAGATCTAATGCCCTGGCCGAGTATAGCTCTTAACCTTGAACAGCTTCTCTCATAACTTATACCATTCAGGCCCCAGGAAAACACTTGTCTTACATCTCTGTCAAATATCATCAAAACAAAAGGAATGACATCAAGCTGTCATGAAGTTTTGGTGGCTATTTAACTCTGATGTCAGAGATTAACACTAGTTTGTAGTGGAGTCGAAGATGCAAGTCGTGGAAGTGCTTAGGTAAGAAATAAGACTAATTTGTCAAAATTTTTCTCTCAAAATAAATATATTCTTTTTTCTTTTTGTTAAGTTTATTGGTTAATACAATTATAATTTTCAGGTGTACATTATAGTTTGACATCTATATATTCTATTGTATGATTACCACCCAAAGTCCAATTTCCTTCAGCTACCATGTATTTGATCCCCTTTACCCACTTCACTCTCCCCTTACCCCCTATGTTTGACCCCCTTTATCCTGTCTACCTCCTCCCTCCTCCCCCACCCCACTAGTAACCACTAGTCTATAGTCCATGTCCATGAGTCTCTGTTTGTTTGTCCTGCACATTTGTTGCATTTAGGTTTATATACCATGTATAAGTGATATCAGGTGATTTTCAACCTTTTCTATCTGACGTATTTTGCTTAGCATATTATCTCGAGGTCCATCCATGTTGGCAGTATTTCATCTCTTCTTATGGCTGAATAATATTTCATTGTATATATGTGCCACAGCTTCTTTAGCCAGTCATCTATCATAGGACATTTGGGTTGCTTCCATGCCCTGGCCACTGTGAATAATGCTGCTGTGAACATCAGTGTGCAAATACCTTTTTGGATAGGGGTTTTCAAGTCAGTCTTTGGGCTAAATATCCAGCAGTGGGATAAATGCAATACATTCTTGCACAAAACAGTATTATTTGCCAGTAATGTCAAACACCCATCTCCTTTTCTCCTTCCAATTTGTAGTATTTTCAAAAAATGCACACAGTATCTGAGAAATATTTGGCAATATTATTAATTTTTATCTTAAATTTGTAAATATCAGACCTAGATGCATGCATGAAGTGATACCAATTCCCTTTATATTGACAACTAGATCGACATTGAATTAAAACTGCAGTAAAATTTGCAATAAGTTTGATATTCATTGATTAAAATTTTTCCACAGATAATTCTACTATTATGAGAGAAAATAATGTTTTTGAGAACAAAATTACTTTATGATTTTTGCATTTACATAGTTTTCCATTTAGATGAAATTATAATTTTGTAGAATTTGAATCATTTACTTTGCTTTTTACTGTTTATATCACTACTGTCAAGAGAACAGAAATTATGTAGATATATTATTCTATCAACATAATTAGTGATTTTATTGAAATGAAGGCAAGAATATATCAGCTGTCATAGGTTTTGTCTTAATTTTCTTACTCATGTAAATATTGTTGACCATCAAAGAACACCCAGAATATGTGCAATAATTATTGAATTCAGTCATATATCTTATTTTACTGACTGTCAATCATAAAAAAATACATAATTTTTAATTTTTTTATTATGGAAATAGCATTTGTCAAGGCAGGAGAGTAAAACATGTTTGATTTAACAGTTTGTTATTTTATAACTCAAATATCTGGACACGTGGTATAAAGAGCTGCTTTTGTACTCTGTCCCAGACCTCAGAAATGTTAGGAGCAGGCCTATCTTTGGGGCCTTAATATAAAGATGCTCTTTATTCCCTTTTATTTTTGTGCACAAATTGGCCAGTTCTTACCTTAAATGTTGCTTGTCAGAGTGCCAAAATGGTAGAAAAAGGAGAGAACTCTTGGGGACCTCAAACCAGTAATTCCAGAGACCACAAATGTCATTTCTGTTTCCAACCAGGTACTAGTCACATAGCTTGACCCAGGCACAAAGAGACCAAAAGTGGAGAACTGGAAAGATTAGGTCAGCACAGTTGGTGTATTATCTTCCTATTTTACAGTTGAGGCAATGAAAATTTAAGTAACCAAGGTCACAGTTACTCAAGCAACAGAGTCAGAATTTGAACATAGGCAGTCTGGCTCTTGAGCCTGTGCTCTTAACCTTTCCACCACACAAATTCTTGAGGAATTTGAAGAAATCTTGGGGAGTGCTCTAGACATGTGCAAGATGTGAAATCAGGGTTCAAGTCTATCTCATCTAGTTCTCAAGGACACAAGAAACCCAGCTAATATCTAAGAGTAATTTTTAGTGTTCCAACCCTAGGACTCCATTCCCAGCAAAATTATCTCTTTTTGTGTTAGCGCAAACAGTACTGAGGAGACAAACACCCAAACGGCTCTGGAGGTTCATTTTCTCGCTTCTTTCAGCAGCTTCGTAAGGAGCCTGTTCAGCAGATCTGAGTTAGCTCAGCAGAAATTCAGGTTAATACCAGAGGCTACGCTTCGAGGTTCTAACTCTTTATCAGAAAATCCCACTGTTATATCCACTAAGTGTTCTTCATTCTCTTCCATCCTCCCCGTAAATAGATAAAGCTCTTTGGGGTTCCCCTTCTGGAAACAGGTCCATGTGTATGCAGTCCAGCTATGCCACCCTGAGATCGCCCGGCTGTGGGATGATGAAAGCTCAGGGCACTGGTGCCCTGCAGTACTTCTCTGTAAGTTTTTCTCAATTAAATCATTTTATTTCATATCACACCCACATGTGTACCCATGGGCGACTTGTGTCCCCATTCACTATAGGGCACATTTTTGAACACCCAGGAACCCAGAATGTATGCCCCTACCACCACCATATATACACACATCCTTTCTTTAAAATGGTACTCAGGGAAGGAAAAAGAATCAGAATAAAGAACTTATAAAACTGGAAGATCTGATATGCCAGAAAGAGTTGTGAAAAACAAAACCAGTAAAATATATAATTAAGTCCAAATAATACTGATACTATATTTGTGAGTTTAAGTAGAACTGTTTAAGGAAGGCTTAAAATGCTGTGATCATAAAGTACAAAAAATAATGAACTAGAATAAAACTCAAGATGATTTCAACAAATTCTGAAAGGTAACCACTATAAGTGAAGAATAAAATTATAGTTGTCTTCAATCTCCATTCTCCCCTTCTTAAACAGCAGTAGAATTTTTAGTGGCACTTGGTTATCCAGCTACAGACTAATAATATATTAGTCAGACAGAGTCCATACAGGAAAACCAAAACTATACTTAGCATTTAAACAGAGTCCTTAATATAGAGAATAAGTTTAATAGATGTTGCAAGACTAAAAAGTCAAAGTAGGAACATTGAGGTAAAGCAGAAGTAATACCTTCAGGAAGCAGCGATAACTCCTAGAGTCATGAGAACCAAGAGAAGAGAAGTTATAGAACCTAAAGACTCAGTTTCCTCGGACCTCTGGGGAGAAGGCGATGTGTTGGTTCTAGAAGAACCAAAAGAAGCTAGGCAGGGACCAACTGGTGCCGCTGGGCTGCAGGACCGTTCTTGGGGCAACATGAAAGGTACAACCAGCAAATAAGGAAGAAGCAATTCCCTTCTCCTCCCTTCCAGTGTGTCTTTCCACAGCCTCTTCTTGATAGAACTTTTTATGAAGTCAGCTGACAAAGGAGAAATGTAGTTTGCAGAGTCACAATCCGCTCATTGAAAACCAGAGTTCAGAAGAGTGGAAGTATATCCTTCCCCTCTTCCCTCTCTTTCAGCTGCAATGTCCATGTGGAGGCGAGCCATAGCGGCCACGCTGACGAGGCTAACACCTTACACATGGTGGAGTGATATGATCAAAACGGCCCGGGTCCCTGAAATCACAGAGTCACCAGACACTGATAAAGGAACATAGACTTAAATAGGCTTGTTAAATTTAAGGAAATTCAGGGAGGAGGAAGAAAGAGGGAAAAAAATTAGTACAGTGGAATTGAAGGAAACAATAGAACATAAACACATCGTTGGGTAGAAAAACAATCAAACTTGAACTATATTCTCTGTACAAGAGATACATATCAAACAAAAAGACAGAAAGGCTGAAAATAAAAAGATGATAAAAGGTATGCTGAGAATTGCAAACTAATAAAATTAGAAGTCGGGTAATATTAATATTGGGCAAACTAGTATTCAAAGTCTACAGTATTAAATGAGATGAAAATATTTGTATTAAAATGGTAAAAATCTATCAAAAATATAAATAAATCGTTTCATTCCGAACAACACATTAGCAAAATATGTTGGAACAAAGCAAAGCTTACATAAGTTATGTCACAAGAATTTTTAATTCTTAAAGAGAAATTGAACTTAGCTTGTTATACAACCCAATTTCAATTCAATTTGATGTTTCAAACTACTCTTATATTAGACAGAATAGCCCAGAACTTGAGAAATGTATTCATAATCATTGGGTCATTATCTATTGAGTCTATGAAGTCTTTGTGGGGAGAATGGGTTTTCCTTTGAAAGGCTAAAAATTCCCACTGTCATTCATTCACATCAGCCTGCAGACAAGTTTTGGGCTGGAGGAAGAAGTGTCCCAGGAAATGGGAGACTAGGATCCTGGGTGTGGAGATGCCTGGGATGAGCTACTCTTAGCTCACAAGAGGAGACGATTTTGTTCTGTGGCATTTCAGAAGAAGGGACCAGAGAAAGCAGACTGCGCTGTCATGGATTCTCCAATCAGAAATAGTGGGAGTGAGGGAGTTTGATGACATGAGATAACAGATAATAGGGCTCATTTGGGAGGGAAACAGATTTGGGGAGGCAGTAAAGATGGCTGAAGTCTGGGTGGAATGCTACTGGGTCCCTGCCGTGTCACCCCTACTTTTCATCAAAGTCACGGAGCATCACAAAATAGTGACTGTGTTCAGAGGTCTTAGAACAGTAGAGAAGGGATGGAGCTTCATATCTGGGTTTGGTCTTTGGCTCAACCAAGAGGAACACCTAGACAAAGAAGCAAAGAAGGCTGCAGAACAGAGTGAGTGGGAGTGGTAGGGAGGCTTTTAAATTCATAGAGATCCTTGAATTTGGGTTCAGACCAAGTATCATCAAGATTTTTGGAGAAGTACAGAGGCCCTAAGTAAAGAATAGTCTAAGGATATTTCTTGTGGTGGCCCCTAAATTAGCTTAACTCCTGGATCGAAGGTACCCAGTAGAAAATTGATGGTGCACTTAAATTATGAGAATTTAATAGAGGAACTATAATGAAGAGGTGAGCAGAGCATAAGCTTCCACAAGTTCAGTAACTGGCGCCCGTTCTAGCGGGGAAAGGGGAGTGAGCAGTTACTGAAACCCAGAGGGAGAGAGAGCCGTGTAGAGAGTCCACCCTGCAGATCCTGCAACATCCAGTTGAGAGCTGCAGCCAGCCCACAAGCACCCCACAGTAAGGGACCTGGACGAGCAATTTCCAACCTCTTTCCTCACCCTTCCTCCAATTTCCTGTCCCCTGTCCAAACTCAACCAGAAGCCAGAGGACAAAGGAACCTGTTCAAGCATTCTATCCAAGTCAACCCCATCCAGGGCAGGAAACAAGATGGAAATGGGTGGATGATCAACCTGGAGATGAGGAAGAAGAGCAGAGGGAAGATATTCTGCACAATTCCTGTATGTTACTTAGCTTTTTAGCAGAAATATCAATGAATCTGGGGGAAAAAAGAAAGCCCTTGTATTTCATAGCTGCAATTTTTTAAACATTCTGTACCAAAATTTTGACATTAAAAAAAATCTGTTCATAATGCTGAGAGGCACATGTTGGTATTACAGGTGAGGAAGCCTCAGTTTAGAGAGATAAAGGGGCTTGCTCAAGGTCGGAGATCCAGGAAGCACAATTAGGGTACAAGCCTAGGTTGAATGTAGAGAGAATGAGTTGATACGTGAAAGCCTATTTTACCATTTCTAATGCGAGAAAAATGTATTTATTTTATTTAAATAGTTCTAGCTGGGAGTACTTTCATAAGTGATTCATAATTTTGTTTTTAAATGAAGTGTTTTAGTAATGAATTTGCAGAAGACCTAGTATGTCTAGGATAGGAGTGTTATGCACTACTAAATAAGAAAGTTAAAAGTCTATCTTTAGTTTAAAAAAGAATTTGATTTTTTAATATGAAATTTTTATTTTAAAAGAAAGATACAAGATTTATAAATGCAAAGTGATTTCTCAATCAGGCAAACATTAGGGCTTGCCTCCTGCATCATTCTGTTCCCTAAGTCCTTTTAAGAGGAGAAAAAGAAAGACCTACCCATTTCCATTTTATTTTAGACAAATAGAACACTTGAGGAAAGCAAAGTCTTCGTTTTTAGCATTGCTGGCCTAGAAAATTGCAATTGGTCTGAAAGTAAATATTAAGACTGAAATGCAGCTGGTAACATGTTTTCTTTTCAGTCCATTTCCTTCTGAAATAGGAGTCAAAAAGAAAATTTTACTTTTGAATTAATTGAACAAAACGCCACCTAGTGGTAGTTGAAAATATTTTTAAAGTGAAGGGTAAAGTTTCTTGTAGAAAATTTGGAATTGATTCACAGTTTATTTTACCAGGTGACTTTACTTTAACATTAAAATATTTAAGGACTTTACATAGTTTGAGGTTTTTTTCTTTTATCTTGTTTTGTTGGCTATAACTGTAAAAAGCTGGGCAGATAAAATCCTATTGCACCAAATAATCTATGAATACTCCTTTTTTAATCGAGTATCAGGATATAACCGTGTATCTACAAAAGCAAAAACTCTGTGCTATGTATTACACTGAAGATTTTAAATAAATTATCTCATTTAATCTTTGCAACAAACTCATGAATCAGGTTCTATTTATTTCTTGTTTATAAGTTAAAACACTGAGGTACTGAGCAGATAATTTTCCAACAGCACACAGGAAATGATAGAGCTAGGATTCTGTAATGGGGTAATGTTTTAATATTAAATTATACAATTTTCATTTTTTTGCCCTACCCTCTTACCTTAACCATAAAGTAGCAAGAGTTTCTTAAGCATATGACCTACAGGGTCATGGAGACAGTCTAGAACAAAGGAGTTACAGCTCAACGCTGGCTTTCAAGACAGACATTTTCAACCCTGTGGTAAAAAATAAATAAATAGTAATGGGAGGCCAGACTTCCTACTGTAAGAACTCATTTCTTGAATGAGACAAGGATTTTTGCCATGCCTCCTAAGAATTAAGCTTGGAAAACTAATCTCAGAGTGTACCAAGAACCATGGAGAAGAGAAATTGCAGAATGTGACATACAAGTCATGCTTCCTGGGCTGGGGAGGAGCTTGGAGAGATTTGAAGGTATAGAGATATTACATATTACACTGAACACTTTTCAGATTTGAAGGTCTATTTCTTGACTCCCCTTTAGGATGAACATTCTGATGCAAGGGAGTGATGATGACCAGCAGATAGGTTCTGAGAACTCAAGACAAAGGGGCTTGTTTCCTGCTTTCCAGCACATGGCAAAGAAAGCAGCAAGCTACAGAAATGCCCTGTGTTTGGAATGATGCCAGCACAACATGTCCCCCAGGAGGTGGATAGGCAGTGGATGAGAACGCTCCACTGGATGGATGTGCCCCAGGGCAGCTTCACGGAGGACCAGACTCTCCAGAATGGGACAAGAAGTGTAGCTAAGGGGTCCTGGACCCCAAAGGAGGGGCACTGAAGTGCTGGGAGACTTGGGAGCCTGGAAGAGTTGTAGGGTAAGGACAATGGGGTCAGAGGACCAGAAGTAAGACTCACCAACATCAGTTGCAGAAGGCCATGGTAACCAAAGGACAGGTGGCTCTAGCCTTCGAGAGTGACAAGACCTCAGAGGATACCAGCAAAGACTGGATAAACAGTACCTGGGGACTGGGCCATCCTTTCTCATTGCTGTTACCTAATTTGAAGTTTCCTCTGAGGCAAATGTCACTTGGGAAGAAGAGGATAGAGGTGGGCAAATCTCCTAAAAGATGAAAAAGATGCCAAAAACACCTTGTAAACAGCAGAAGCTGGTGCTTAGGAGACAGAAATGGAGGAGAGAGAGAAAAGTCTAGGCATGGAACTGTCAGGTCACAGAAAAGTCCCTCATGTTCCATGGCCTCGGGAGCTATCTGTTTTTCCTGCATTGTTCCTTGATGTGACCAGTCAGATGAAGTTACTAAACTTTTTTCTTTTTAGTTTGTAACCAAGAAATCAGATAGCTAACAAAAAGTAAACTGAATGCTGGCTCTCGGCAGACAAGCAGAAGGTATACAGGAATCACCAGGAAAGCCATTTCCTGCACAACCTGGACCAGCAACCCACACAGGGGCACAGTGATTATTGGTGTCCCTGGGATCTGGGGAAAGGAGCTCAAGTCTCTCAGAAGAGGAGAGCGAACTGGCAAGCACTAAAATGGCCAGAGGAAACCAAGAACAGAAAATGGCCTTGGGCAGTTAGCTCACAAGGTCACACTTTAGGACAATGGGAAGCGCCATTAATTCTGCTACTCTTGGACACTTACTCAGACTGCACTGTTGTCCCAGTGAATGATTTCTCAATGGTCTTTTCATCTTTGCATTATTGCTCAAGAGTTAAAGTTGCAGGTTCCGTATCTGATGGGCTGGGCTCAGGTCCCCAGCTGCCCAGACTAACTCCCAGGAGCCAGAGAAAGGGGTTACCTGTCTGACTCAGGTTCTGTAGTGGGAGGCCTTTCTCCATCAAGACTTATGCAATGGAAAAACTCATCCAACGTGGAAATAATGTGTGGATGCTGGATAGCCAAAGGATCTAAGAAGTGTCCACCATGGTGAGACCCATACAATCAAAGCCTTAGAAGCAAAACTGGGTAGGAGATGGAACCCAAACGCTGAGGCCTGCTCCCCAGCCTGAAATGATCTGGGAAATGAAGGGAAAATTTGTTGATTTAGATAAGAATGATTTTAAATTTGCTTCCATTTCGACTGGGCAAGGGTAGACTGAAAAATAACTTGTAGGGAGGATGGGTATTTCCTGTTTTTCTAAAGTTTACGTTACTTCATTTTGCTTTTAGGAAAAACCTACATTAGTACCTGTTTTTGCTAATGGAGAGGATTTTCACTTTTATGAAAGAGGCCAAAGGCAAAAAATAGCATTCAGCTTAGCGTTTGTTTTTCAGCGAGCCCTGATAGAGGCAGCGTGCACTCCGAGCAGCAAGAGTGGCACTATTCTGTTTTTACTATATGTTAGTGTTATTTTAGGTTTTGTGTGTTATTTGGTACAATTTGGTAGGTTATTTTAGGGGTCTGGGAACACTCAAAATTTTTAAATGTAAATTAATGGTAATTGCTTCTTCACTTTTCATCATTTCGCCTTACGGAAGGTTTCATAGGAATGCTCTACTTTTGGATAGCACAGGAAACTTGCACTTGAAGGGGAAAAAAAAATCACCTTTGACAGAATAAGGAGCCCGGCTTGGCAGAGTGTGGACTCTGGGTCCACCTGCTGGTGCAGTTTGTCTTCTGCCTCTCCCTCCTTGAGCCTTCACTGTGCAAGGCTCACATTTCCCAGCAGTGTGGGGATTAGCAAAAGTGGGCCCCGCTGCAAAGTCTAGCATGGGTTCTCCAAATAAGAATGAAGAAGGGGTGGCTAATTAAGAAGGCAGTTCTTGGTATGTCGGGATCGGAAACTGGAAGCTGGATGAGTGTGTTTTCATTTCAACACATAAAAGTCACCTTGGCGCTGAGGCAGAGGAATTCTGTGGTTCTGAGACTGGGTGCAGAGTTGACACCGTGGCTCTCGGGCCACCTCACCCTGATGGCCAGGCCGGAGGACAGACACCACTATAATCTGTGGGCCTGCAGGGTCCTCCTTGGTCCCTACATCCTTTCTACCCTCTCACACTCCTCTGAGTGTCCTGTCAGCAGAAGGGAGGTCAGCTCAGCAGGTCTGCTCTTGTCGCTTGTGTGACTTGCGGCTTGTTGGCCATGATCTGTCTTGCCCAAGACTTATCTGTACAGCCCAGATCAGCTGAATTTTATCAGTTTCCTAGATTTCTTCTTTCTTCCAACTTGAAGGACCAGTAGTACTTCCTCCCATCTGCTGCCAGGCGTCTCGGAGGCTCACTGTGCCTTCATGTCTTGGAGACATGCCCAGGATAACACTGAACAAGTTGAGGTTGTTGCTTGGGGACTAAGTCACTGCTAAATGACGTCCATGAGTCCCTTCGCAGTTGCTGCAGACAGGCCTCCCTGTCTATTGGTACCGTGCGATGGCCCGTCAGGTCAGGTTAGAGATCACTGGTTAGAGAACACTGCTACTGAGGCCAAGGTCCCTGGCTCTGACTACCAAAGAGGTGAGCCCAGCCCCAACCACTTTTCTTAGAAATATCATCTAAATCTAGGTTTAATTAAATTCAGCAAAACACACAAATCTTAAGTGTAAAGCTTGGAGAGGTTTTATAAATGTCTGTATCCATATAAATGCCACCTAGATTCAGACATACATGTGAATGGAGTTAAGAGTGTGTGTCAATTACATCCAAGTCCCCATGATGAGGGCGGGGGCGGGGGTGGGCAACCACGGCAATGATTCTCCAACCTTACTGAGCATCAGAACCAACTGGAGGGCTTCTTAAAACACAGGTTGCTGAGCCCCACTCCAGAGTTTCTGACTCAGTAGTTCTCAGGTGGGCTTAGGATGTGCATTTTTAACAGGTTCCCAGGTAATAGTTATGCTGCTCTTCAGGGCCACACTTAGAGAACCCGCCAGACTCGGGGATTGCCAGTGTTAGTTAAGCTGCCTGGTATTTATAACCATGCAAAGAATGAAAGCCCAATAGTAATTTTTAATTACTATGAAATCGTCAGCTATTTGGCTGACCCAGAACCCTTTGATTAGTCTCTATTTCCATCAAAGAGTCAACAAAGTTAAAGCATAGATTGGATCAGTATATTGCCTCTTTGAGACTACTTTCCAGTGAATCAGTGCTGACTACTCAAAGAGCTGGAAAGAATCAGTATGCTTTTAAATACTAGAAGACTCCTATTTTATACTCAGAGAAGAGGTATTGATAAATTGCTTTGAGATCCTCAAAAGGAGATTAACCAGTGCTGAAAAAAAATCAACTGAGTAAATTTAAAGATCAATTTGGCTTTATTCAATGATTCATGAATTGAGTAGCATCTCATCTAGTAAACAGAAATGAGTTTTCAAGAACTACAGAAAAGGGAAAGTTTTTAAAGGCAGAGAGGGGATGGAAAAAGGAAGTTTCTTAGAAAAGAGTGGGTTGTTTCAGGCTTAGGTAAGCTACTTATGGGGAACAGGAGGGGTCTTATTGGGGATTACCTCACCATTGCTGACCAGGTAATTTTAGCTTGACTGGTTATGGGTTACATTCCTGGGAGAGGATGAAACTGTATTAGGTCTTGGTTTACTAACATAGGACTTAGCACAAGTGACTCCATTTTGGGTCTGTTAATTCTTTTTAAAACCAGTTAGCACCTACTGTTAAGGCATTTTAAACATTCTTTAAAGTAGCATTGCGGCATAATAAGAAATATATATTTGGTCTTTGTCTCCAGTTTCCGACACACAGCTTCTAAGACCCTTGGAATCTCTGGAGAGTAAAAGTGTCTTTTGTATGCTTGGGAGATGACTGGTACCTGGGGGCCCCTAGATTGCTTCAGGATGGCAACCGTAGCTCTATTCACTCCCATTGGGCCTTCCGAGCAAAAGTCAGCCAACATGTGCAGCTGCTTATACTTACCAAAAATTGCAATTCATGGGTCTGGTCACAGACCTAAGGTCACAGAGTTGATAAATGACAGACCTAAGATTCATACCCAAGTATCCAGCTTCAGAAGAGGTGTGCTTAACCACTATGCCTCTCAAAGCAACATTTCCAGCTTTCTGTCATTTAGATTTATAAAAATATCTTTGATTTTAAGAGTGTAACATTTTGTTTATTTACTCAGCATTTGCTGATTCCCAGGCCTTACACTTGGCACTGGGTACATGCATACAGAACCGACAAGGGAAAGGTCGGGTGCAGGGCAATTTCAGTCATAAGTAACAAAAACCTGGCTTAAACTAGATTAAGTAAAAAGAGGTATTTATTGGCTCAAATATCCAAAGTATAAATGGACTAGATCTTGGTTTAGAAGCAATAGACTCTAGAGGCAAAGATTCTGTGGTTAGGGGATGGGTGGGAAAGCCTGCCAGGCAGAGGTAAAAAAGAGCCACCTACAGTGGATGGAGGTCTTTGGTTACAAGCAACAGAGCCTATTCTGGCTACCTCATAGGTAAAGAAAATGTGCTAGAAGGCATAGGGTGACTTGTAGAATCATAAAATCAGCTGAAGAATCAGGCTCACTAGTTTGAGGGATCCAAGGAGCATGATATTATCTAGCAGGTATCTTCCCTAGAATGGATCAGCACCAATCTTTTTTCCTCACAATGTCTCTTTACTTGAAATTTTGAGATACCTCCACACTCCTATTAGAATGACTAAAATTAAAAAGACTGCTTATACCAAGTGCTCAAGGAATAGTTCTCCCACACTGTTGGTGGAAATGTAAAATTGTACAATGACTTTGCAAAATTTTGGCTATTTCCTAAAAAGTTAAAAATGCATTTATCATCTGACCCCACCATTCTACTCCTAAATATTTACTCAAGAGATATTAAAGCATGTGTGTATATTAAGTCTTATACACAAATGTTTCATAGTACTTTGCAAGTAATAGCCAAAAACTGGAAACAATTCAAATGCCCATCAAAAGGTAAATGGAAAAACAAACTGGAGGATCCATGTAATGAAATACTACTCAGCAATAAAAAGGAGTAAACTATTGATGCACACAATGACATGGATGAATCTAAAATAATTATGTTAAATAATCTAAAAATAAAGAAGATAATCAAAAAAGGTTACACCTTATATAATTCAATTTATATAAAATTCTTTAAAATGCCAACTAATCTACAGTGACAGAAAGGAAGTCGGTGGTTTTTTATGGGATCAGCTAGAGGAAGTAATTACAAAGAAGGAGAAAACCTTTTGGGGTGATGGATATGTTTATTATCATGAATGTAGTGATTGTTTCACGGGTGTATACATATGTCTGATTGTATCAAAGTGTACATTTTAAATATTACACTTTGTCATATGTCAATTTTACCTAGAAAATCTCTTTAAAGTGTTCTCTACAAAGTTTTCACTAAAGATTTGAGAAAAGGATGACAATCTTCCTCCACAATCACCCCTATTAGGGAAATTATTAAATATGCACTAATGTCTTTATGTGTTTTCATAAGTTAATCTTTGCGGGTGTTGGCCCTAGTGGATATGAAATGCCTGGGGGGAAAGCAGCATTTAGTTAATGGTTTTGTGTAGCCCAATAGATTTCTAAACAGGAAACTAGTAAATCAGTATATCAGAATTTTTGTTTGTAAGAATAGTAGAAATCTTTAGTTCAACAATGACATTTAGCAAGTGAAAAAACTGAGAAAGAAATAATTTGCCTACATTTAACTGGCTGGTTTAAAAATATCATGATATAATTAATTATTTTAAAAATTATCTTGTGGGGCAAATGATAAACCCCCTAAAAATAAATACTAACATCAATCTTTCCAGATTTTGTTTTTGTTTGGCTAATTTTTGCTTCTTCAGTAATCTCTGTGGTTTATTCAGTCTGGAGACACTACTTTCCCACAGGAAAAAGGATTGGGAAAGATGTGGCTGTCACTTGGCTGATGATACTGCCTTTCTGCGTTCAGCTATTTCTCCACCAACAGTCTGGACAAGGATTCCTTGAACATGACGGCCTGGTGGCTTCCATTCTCCTCGTGTCAGAGAACAACTAGGCAGAATGATCATGTTTGTCTGATTCTAGCCTTGTCCTGTTTTTTTTTTTTTAATTAGTAAGGAACAACAATAACAATGAAACATGTAACCAAGAGGTTATCTGTTCCAATGATCAGATAAACATTATTTAAATAGCAATAGTCATCAAAGTACTTTAAGCAATCTAAGATAGAAGACATCTTGCTCACTTCAATAACAATTTTGGTACGTTCAACTTTTTTTTCTTTCAAATTTGGAGACAATTTTTACAATAAAATAAAGTGATAGCTCTATAGCATACTTACCCCAAAATTAATTTCAGATGTATAGAAAATTTTAAACCATAACAGTACTTGAATAAAAATAGATAAATGTGGATTACACTTCTTTTATGCTATATGCTCAATGCATGTTCCCTATTCCCTTTGAGAACTGCTCTTTCTTCACATGCCCCCTCAAGATGAGCCCCTCATGGCTCGTGACTCCCAACACTCTTCGACACAGTTTATTTATTATGGGGGAAAGGTGGGTGGTGTGGGTGGGAATCGGCCTAATAGATGAACTGTGTGAATTAGTTTCTCTTTCCCATGAGTCGAAATTGGGGCACAGAGATTACAGTCCCTTGTCAGTGGTGCTAGAACTGGGGTGGCCACAGTATGGATAAACAGTTTATCAGAGAAGAGAGAAGAATGAAGCAGATGCTCAGGGAGAAGCAGAGAGGAGAGAGCAGGTAAGCTCAGAAACAGGAAAGATGATTTGTTCCAGGTAAGGTTTCATCCCCAGTTCCAGAATCTCATGCGGCCTGGTTAAATCTCCTACCTACAGATTCCAATTTAAATCCCAAGTATCATAATAAATTTCTCTTTGAGCCTGCTTCTATTGCTGCAAATAATAATAAAAAAAAAAAACCTAGATGGAAGAAATAATTTTGCCAAAATACTTTCTAAGTATTGTATCACAAACAGAATCCCTAAAAGAAAAGTTATTTTAAATCTGTCCTCATAAAAATTGAAAATTTATCTATCTAAAAAAGAAATCATAAACAGGACTAAATTAAAAGTACAATTGAGGATGTGTATGACAAAGAGCTATATTCTTAATATCATTGAAACTCTATAACAAAAGGTAAATATGCTAATAGAAACATCGGCAAAGATCTTAAAATAGGCTATTTCCAATAGAAGAAATGGAAACAACCAATTTATATATAAAATGTTCATGTGCAAAAGAAACAACAGTGAAATAAAGGTTTTGATGTTCGAGATAGGCCGTCTCCTGTTTCCCTGTTATTTTGCTTTCACTATAGTCTTTTCTTAACAGAGCACCAGAGGGCGTCTTTTGAGCATGCCAGAACATATTCTTCTGTTTCAATTCCTTCAGTGGCTCTCATGCTGGTCTAGTGAAAGCCACGTCATCAGGACAATATAGCAGTGCCCCATTACCTCACTATCTGCACTTCCTCCCACTCTCTCCCTTACACCCTCCACTCCAGTCTTTGGCCTGGTTGTTGTATGAATTTGCTGTTTCCTATGCCAGAAATTCTCTTCCCCCAGATATTCTCATGCCTTGTTCCTTTATCTCTTTCAAGTCTTTGCTGAAAAGTCACCATCTCAGTGAGGGCTTCCCTGACCACTGTATTTAAATGGGCTGTCCCCACCCTCACCCCTCTGCCCCCGCCATTTTTATGTTTCTGAAGCACGTACCACCTTCTGGCACAAAATACAACTTATTTTGTTAATTGTCTCTTCCCACTTAGAATTCAAGCTCCATTCAAGCTGGGAGTTATCCACAGCCCTTAGAATATAGCCAGGTACATAGCTGGCACTCAATAATCATTAGTTGAATGAATGAATTTTAAAAGGATAATATCAGTGTTGTGCAGAGTCTCGGAGATGGTTACTTTATTACACTGTTGACAAGAACATAAATTGGTGCAATGTTTTTGAAGGATGATGTGGCAATAGGGATCAAAAGTCTAAATGTGTATCTCTTGTGTAACATTAATTTTACTTCTAGAAATTTATCATAAGAAAATGATATATGTTATAACTCTTGGTTGCAAAAAACAAGAAGCCACTTATGCTATCTTAAGAAATAATGGTGATTTATTACAAGGATACATTATAAGCCATATTAACAAAGGAAAAAAGAGAGAATGCATTATGTGGGCTGTTTAGATATCTCTGCCACACCCACTGTCTTAAGTCAGGCTTCCCAGAAAACAGAGAAAGGGATTTGCATGCAGAAAGCTCTTTGATTCAATACCTGCAAGGGAGTGAGTGAGGAAAGGAGGACTGAGTTGAACTATGATGCAGTTGTAATCAATGACAAAGTCAATGCCGTGGAGTTGTCTCGTATTGAGGCAAGGAGCTCAGGCCTTTATACCTATATACCAAACAATCATTGGATGTAGGCTGCCTGTAGAGAGGGTATGTGACCTCAGTCCAAGTAACTCCTTTAGTACAAAGACAAATCCTGTGAAGTGACTCAGCGATGAGCCATCAGCAACAGACATTCTAGCATCTAGGGGAAGGGGTACCTCAGTCCTTCCCCTAGGACTGATGGGAGCATCTGGGCAGCACATCAAACATCTATTCTACCTACAGAACTCAAAATTTACCTTCTTCCAAGACTTAGAATAATTAGAACCAGACTCTTGAATGCTATCAAGGCTCACTCTCACTTGCTCCCTCCCTCTCTGTCTTTCTGTCTCTGTCTCTCACTCTCTCATTTTTTTTTATTATGTATCTCTCAGTCTGGACTGTTTTCTGTTCCTTATTCCAAAGGCTATTTCCAGCAGCCTCTAACTTAAACATCATAGTTTCATCCTTGGACAGGGTAACGCTGAATGGTCCAGCTTAGGTCAGTGTCCATCTATATACCTAATCAACAACTGTGGCAGAGGGTAAAGTCACATGGTTCGAACATGCTGTGGCTGTTTGGATTTAAAGAGGCAGAGAAAGGGGGAAAATCCTTGTTTGCATGGGCCACATCTATGGAGTCAGAGAAAAAAAAAGTATATAAACTAAAATATTAGATTGAAAGGGAGTGGGGTTCTTTTGGTAGTTTAATTAACAGTAGTTACTCTTTCCTCTTTTTCTTTTTGCATCTATATTTTTGTAATCATTATATGGAGAAAAATAATATTTTTCTAATTGAGAAAGTAATTTTTAAAAGGAAAACTATTGTCTCTGGTTCTCTGCATATAAAAGGCCACTTGTTATAGGATATAGAAAGACCATTTTAACATAAAGTAAGGTTTTCCAGGAAATGGTGTGAAAAAAAAATCTGCCTTGACTTTGTAAAGTTTATTTTACTGAACCGCAAACAAATTAAACATGGAAAAGCCAAATACTCAGCAGTTATAATTAACCTTCCTACATCTTGGTGCTCCTTAGTCTCCTATCATGCCACCATGCTGTGAGTACAAATGTTAAACAAAACCTTTCATTTGCTTTCTCCAAAATATAAGCAAAATGGAGCAGGACAATGTAAACCATTGACTAAAATGTTATCAGTATCTTAGCATGGTCCCCACTGGAAGGCCCAGCACATCGGCAGCCTATTTGAAATCACCGTATTAGTTATTATTTCACATTAATATATTCAATTGATATTTGCTGCGTATCTATGTGCTGGGAAACATAAAGAAAAACATAAGAGAACCCTACTTTTAGTGAGCTAAGGGTCCAGTAGGTAGAAAGAATGTATGTGTGTGTTAGTCACAAACATGTATATTCACAAATATATTTTATATATTTGCAGATATGTATTCAAATAGTTGTAATAAAATGTAAAATGCATTTAGACCCATATTTGAAGCAGCGTTCTCTGGGAGTTAAAGGAACTATGAGTTACTTCTAGGTAAGATGGCTTCACATAAATTTGTTTAAATGAATGTTTACGACCTCTGCTGAACAAAATCATTATATATTTTTAAATATCTACATTATATATCACTATATATTTCTTTGTTTTGTTTTAATCAAGCATCTGATCTGTATTAGCATATCCCTATACTACCACAGACTGTATGGGCTTGAAAACTAAAAGGAGGCCCTAAAGAAGAAGTAGCATTGAATGTTTTCAGCTAAATGAAACTCTAACCCCCAACTTTGTGGGAGGGAAAGAAGTGTGGAGTTTTAAGGTCTTGAGTGTCTGGAAGAGAGAGGAGGACTGTAGAAAGTAGATGTTGTCAAGCCTGACTCCTTCACCAAGAGATGCCTGGTCTGACCCTGATTATAAGCAAAACCAGCTCTTCCCTGAAAAGAGACTATACTGTTTAAAAAAAAAAAAAAAAAAGCCAGAGAAAAGAATTAGCTGTTTTGTTCCATTAAGTAATGGAATAAAAATGTATGTTGAATGTTTGAAAGCCTAATGTTTCCCATCACAGCTAGGGTGGGGAAGGCTTTTTGGACTAAAGGGAGACAGCTTTTGGTTCAGAGGGACTAACTTGACCTAATGCACTGAGGATTGAAAGGGAGTGGAAAACAGAGGATGGCCATGCTGCGTGAAGACCGGATAAGACAGCTTTTTCTCATTCTGGGTGTTTTCTTCTTTTTGTTAGGATTAGCACTTGATTTCACTGTGTCTGGAGGTTATCTTTCTCCAATTTGCATTGTTCCTCAGAGGAAACACAGGAAACACTGGAAGACATACCCTAAGACAGCCAGTTTCCCTTCAGGATCCTGAAGGATCAAGAGGTAGTAGGCACAACATTTTTAAAGCCTAGGAATCAGCCTAACCTAAACTCAAAAAATAAGGAGTATTAAGGAAGTTGCTTGGATACAATGGACACTCAACAGGTTTAATCTACCTCAGATGGGAATTCCAAAGTCTTACTTGCCAGTACAAAAATTTCATCCTGACACTCATCTGCAGAAGAACCTATTATTTTTTGACCCCTTGTAATCCCTGAGTAAGCCATATATGGGCATTCCGCAGGCACCAATGGTCCAATGACAGGCAGCTCTAAGGACCTTTTCCCCTTCTTCTTCTTCTTTATCTATTGCTTAGCCAGCTGTCTCCCATCATTATCCAGAGAGATTTGAGGGCAAAAGCTGCAGGTTAACCTTCCCCCAGAATTTTAAAATTTTAACCCCACCCCAATTATATAATCTTTTTCATTTGGTCTACCCAAAACATATATACATAAGATTTCTATCAAAGCACTTGGTAGAATATTGAGTTCATAATAGATGTTGTGGATATATATGATATTTGCTTTATTAATTGGATTTTATCTCTTTCTATATCTGAGCTCCTGGTACATTATCATCATCAATAAATGTTTTGTCAAGTAAATAAATATTTGATTTCTAAACTGGACTCAAATTAGAGCATCAACTTTAAATTTAATTTTTTTAATGGCAAAATATTTGTATATGGTATTAAGCTAACTTTTACAATAAGGGTCCTCAATGAACAAACTACATCAATATATATAAATATGCCAATATTCCAGCGATAAAAATATGTGCTTGACCTTTTTATAGAGAAGGGTGGTATGCTCTAGTTAACCAGGCACTGGAGTTCTGAGTTGGAAGTCTTGGATTCCAAGATCGATTCACAAAGTTGCCATGAGGTTCAAATGAGAAAATAAATATAAAGGATTTCATACAGTTCCTACCACTCCTTTTAAGCAGGGGCCAAAATTTATTAGAATTTTGTCTCAGCCATCTTTCTTACCATCTCACCTTTTAATGAAAAGGCCAGATTTCTCAGCTTTTGGGGGGTACAGAATCAAGGGAATGGGCAAAGAAAGACTAGAACTGAGAGGCAGGAAAAGATTCTTGCTTGCTGGGCCAGTTCCTGGATCCCTTGTAGGTGAAGAATTTAAGTACCAGTTGAAGGTAAAGGAAAGTAAACAGAAAACAGAGACCTATCAGTATAACAGGAAAAAGGGATGGAGAGAGCACAAAAACAGCCAGATAGACTGAAGAGTGGGAGGCAATTTGGGAGCCTGAGAGTGCTTTGCTACAGAACAATTGTGAGACATAACAGAAAAAGGTAAAATTTTTAAAAGGCTTCCTGTGTGGTATAAGATGGATATTCTATAATATTCTTTGTGAAATGCAAGTAAAGACTATAATTTCTTTTTAATAATTTTTGCCAGATGGACTCTTTCTCAGAATGCAATTCTATACAGAGACTAGGTCATTTGGGGCCCTAGGATAAATTCATCTTGTAAACTCCATGATTATTAGCCAATTATTAACTTCATTAACACTTACCCACCCATGAATATTATTTATGTAAGCATGCACCTGTAAAGCCTACTGGTTCATCACACACCACTAGACTTGGGATCTCAGTTGAGATTCAACCCAAAATCCTGAAACATAGAGTAAATAATTTTCCTGATGTTAATAATATATATTTGAAAGGGGTTTCAGTTATCTTGAAACTGAAATATGTGATGACAAAATAAATAACCAATTTAATGGGGGGAAAATCCAACTGTTTAGTTGGCTTTGCATAGAAGGAAAACACATTTTACTAAATAATTGATTACAATTTTTGTTTCCTACAGGTCATGTCAGTGACACCACCATGGCTGTAGATAGTCTGGAAAGCAACTATCTATAAGGTTAAAAGAGTTAGGCATTGTTCTTACATTTGAGAGGAGATTATATTGTTAAAACAAAGGACTTGTTGGCACAAAACTCGGGTCCCTGCCTTCAGAGAAAATTTGGCTTTTACTCATGGAGCGAGACAGAAAAACCCTGTTTATTAAATGTCCACTCTGCACCTTATTTCATCCTCAAAATGACCCTAAAAAAGTAGACATGTATGAATCGCCTGCCCAGCTCCTTCTCTCTCCTCCACGTTGTATATCAGTTTTTGTTGGGGGAATTCGTCTTAGCCATGAGGTTTGGAGGGTTAATCCACCCAGGTTCAGGGTAACCTGTGATTGGCCTGCACTCGCCCCCTTTCCCTGGCCACAGTAATGATTCATAAACGAGAACATATCCCAATTCAGGCCAGTGACAGTGAGATAGTCAAGGACTTCTACAAGACTCTTTCCTTGGGTGGAGAGGTAGGGCATGTGATGTCTAGTACCTCTGAAGCCATTTTACTACCACTAGGGGAGAGTCTGGAGATGCTGTGAGTGAGGGGCCCCTGTGTTAATCAAAGATAAGGGCTGGAGAAATGGGGACATGTTTTACACTGCTAGATCAGCCTTCACTGAAACTCACTCTGATGCTGGGTTTTTCCATTAAAGAGCCAGTAAATTCCCTTTAAGCCAATTTGAGTTAAGTTTTCTGTCAATTTCAACCAAAAGGTTGCAAACCGAGTGATATAGAGAGTAGCTCTATTTTACAGAGAAGGAAACTAAAGTCCAAAAAGATTTAAACCTCCCCCAATCACATAGGTAGTGAGAGATGCCAAGATTTGAAGACATTTCTTTCTAACTAGTGTTTTCAAAGATGTCATGTTGAATTGGAGAAGTTCTAGGGAGGTTGCCGATGATAGCTCCCCAACCTCAACCTTGTATTCAATCAAGTCCAATGTTTGATAAACTATGTATTCTATAGATGATGCTTCCACTCAATATTCAGAAAAAACAAAATGTTTAAAATATTCTTTCTTTAACTGTGCTTGGTTTCTAAGTTGTGTAGGGGTCTACTCTAGTGCTAACACTTTTCATCTCTTTATATTCTTTCTAAGGTATTTTTCTATTCCTAACTCTCTAAAGTTTAGCCTAATTGGCCTAAGGTAGCAGATGTTTTGAGTGACATTTCCTGGATTTGCTTGAAAGCCAGGCTCACTCAAACTTCAGACAAGAATTCTTAGAACTTAGTCACAATTTCAATAGTAAGTGGGTAGGGCTTGAATGAAGGACTACTGTAATTAAGTTTCTCTTCCTTCAACCTATTCTACATAGAGACATCAGATTCCTGACCATACCCGTACACAAATATTTGCCCTGATTTTTCACTGCCTATACCAGCAATCTCCAAAGTAGGCTGTGCATATTTCATTGTCTTGTAAAAAGAAAAAGTAGAACTTCTATGTATAGTTATTAGTTATTTTTCTAATAATAAAATATATAATATTCCTTTACTCAGTTTATATGTTAGAAAATCCTACATCACGAGCATTATGTGTAAATTCTCCCAAGGGAAAGAAAGGAGTTCCACTGTGTGATGTGGTTGACAATGCAGTTGACTTATCTTTCCTCATTTGTCTGATTGCAACTTACTGCTACTTACATGGTCAAGTTATAAGTTAATTGGATTTATGGGTTATATTATATGTTTTTGAACTAAACTAATCCTTACCAAAAAATTAGAAATTATCAAGAAGACTTTAAAATATAGATTTATATCATTAATGATAAACTGTACCTTGAGAATATATTTGCTTTAAGTTATTAGTTTACAATAGCATACGTATGTGTACACACACAGTTGTGCACCCATATTGGTGGGTACTTAAAATTTTGTTACTGGAAAATAAGGCAATAAAAAAAATTTGAGAACAAAGTTTTACATAATGAATCTAATTCCTAGTTGCTTCAGGTATTTGTAGGGTTCAGATAACATAATAAGCATCAATGTAACAGGTTGGCCCTCTACATATGTCCCCAACCTATGTCTCTAGTGACATAGAAAGTGTCTAGTCTCTCCTCCCACAAGCCCTTGCTATAGCTAAATTTGTCCTGCCTACAATTCTCATAATTTCCCACCTCTTTCTCTCAGATTTTCATGCTTCTCCTTACCTAACCACCCCCTCTTTTTCTTTTTTTCTGATTGCCTAATTCCTGTCCATACCCCAAAGCACAGCTTCATCTTTCATGAAGTTTTTATACATTTTATCGACAAGAAATAATCTTTCTCTACTCTGAACTCCCACAGTATTTAATCTGTACTCATCTTATGGTCCTTGTCCTTGTCCCATTTATAAGTCTTATCCCCAGGGACTACAATAGTTTTAAGATTTGGATACATGTTTAATTCATCTTTGAGTACTTTACCAGAATCTAGCACATGTCTGTTACATCATAGGTGCTAGTAAATATTTGTTGATTGAATGAAAGATGATGGATGAATTCTAATTGATGTATTGTCTTAAATGTCTGATATAAGAACTATTTTACAACAGTATACAAAGGAGCTTTATGAAAAACCAATCACAAAAATAGACAAAGTTTGAGCCTAGATTGTGATTTTAAGCATAGAAATACATTTCTCTTTCCAGCTGTGTTACTTAGAGATTGTTTAATTCTCGCCCAGAGTTCATAGTTATTTTGCTGATTTATGACTCACAATGGAATTAACTTGAATAAGTTGTCTTATTGTGGACGCCACATTAACCAGAAAAACCATGGCCATGTTAGGGAGATTTGATTTGTAGCCAAATCTTCTTATACTCCCTTGAAAACAAAATCTGGCAGAAATCCAACTGCTCAAGTCAAATAGACATTTAGCTACACTGTGTATTAGTTATGCCTGGTGACCTCAGGAAAATACACACAAATGGAAATGCTGACTTAAAGTACTACAATAAGATTGTAGTTTGGAAGAAAAACTTATTTGAGAGCAGCCATAACTGCTCTACTTTTACCTAATGTGCATATGAAAATGTATTTGACTTTAAGCTTATAAAACATTCCCAAAAGATTTGCTATACTATTTACCAGGAAATAAGTATTATTTTATATATGTATTCAAAACAAATTAAAACAGACCTTTCTTTTTTCTTGGCCACTCCTTACCAGTGGCCTTTTTTCATGCCAAACTAAATTTTATCACAAAATTTAAAAAATGGGAATTGCGATCTTAGAAAATTCTAACCTAGGATTCATAGTAATACCTGTAGTCTCATCACCTACTGAACTAAAATTTCCTCTTCAACCTGAGCAATTAACAAGAAATCCATTATCCTGGGTCAAGGACAAAAAATCTTTTCATTCTGCTTTTGAATTCCAGTTTTCCCTCTCTACACACACACACACACACACCTCCTACAATTTGTTTTCACTGTGGAAGTGATATAATAGGGACTGAGCAAATTTGGAACTGCTCAGTAATACATGCCTGATTAGTCAATAGCCACCTCCCCTTTTAGCATAATTTTCATGAGATTATCTTCTATTAATATAGAAAACATTATGTAGGGGAACCCAAGTTTTCAATTCTCAAGATTTCCTTTGTATTTTTCAAATTTTATTTAATTTCTAAGATTCAAAATTACTCCTATGGATATAATTTAAGCATCCCCTGGGGGTCAACAGAATACAATTAAGGATCCTAAACATTACTTGAATCATTTAAGTTTAAAGGCCAATTTTATACTTACCACAAATTCGTTTGTTTTCTTAGTTTTATGGTCTAAATCTGTACAAGCCTCCAATACTATGTATATGGCTTTGTCCTGTGATGTGAAACTGCTATTTATAAATCATGAAATGCCATGAAAATATTAGATAAAGTATTAATTAAGAAAGCTTCAGATAAAAGAGAGGGAGAAAAACTCATCTGGATTGAGTATTTGAAGAGAATGTATTAAAAATGGATCAAATCCATTCTAAAAAATTCACACTATGGACTTATATACTTCAACTGGTAATATAGGGTAAAAAGAATGTTATATATTGTGAGTATTTTAAATAAATAATTTAAATCTTAATTAGTATAATTGAATAGAAAATGTTTGTCACACTAGCAGAAATATGCTCTGTAATTTCTTTCTTTAACAGCAAACTTCTGCACTATTTTGGGAACTGCGCTAATAGCACTGGTATTACTGGTGTTTAAAGCTGTGTTGACATGGTAAAGTGCTATAATTTTAACTTGCTATTGTGAGGCAGAAATTGCCTCATTAATTTCCACTTCATTCAAAACTGAGGAACAAATCAATATTTACCAAGGGGAATGAAGCTAAATGAGCAACACAAAGAAAACCCAAAACACTTGTGATAAGCTGTTAGTAAAGATGTAGAAAAAAAATTAAAGATCATTTAAGTTCTATTTAGTCAACAAAACTTAAATAAAAATGAGAAAGTTTTAGTAAATTTGAAGTGGATTGTTCAGCACATACTTTTAATTTTAATCTTGTTAAACCCGAAAAAAAGTTGCTCTCTATATAATAAACTTGTTTGTATAACATAATGCAGATGAAATCACAGTATCAGTTTTAATAAAAAATGACTTCCTTATTACACTATTTATGAAACTGTACTATACGACTCTTAGACTTACAAGATATACGAGCACTTTAAATATATTGAATACTCAAATAAAAATGTCTTGTTTTACTCATAATCCTGTTAATTTAAATAAAGTATCACACAATGACAGCTCAACCTAAAAAGACATGAGAGATGACTTAGTCCTATTTTTTCATTTTACAAATGAGAATAAGAATAGGAAAGAGTAAAACATTTGTTTAAAAATTTAGCTAGTTAGTAACAAAGCAAACAAATCTGGCTCTTCTAGGTGCTTGCATATCAATTAAATCTGAATGGAAATATGTATGTTTAAAAAAATCAGTTTATTCTTCCCCCTTTTTAATAAACAATCTAAGGCACCACCCATAATAATCACCCCCAAGTGGTTAACGCCCTTCCTTACATTGAATCTGTAGCTGCAAGGCTATTGCTTTATTTCCAGTTGTGAGAAAAGAAACACTCTCCTCCTCATCACATAATACAATGTTACTAAAACTAATACTATTTTCAACATATAGCATTTAGATCAAATCTAGAAAGCATTTTGTTAGAGCATCAAACCACTAGGAAATCATTTGAAAGGAATCACTTGTGGATATCTAGATGCTTAAAAAGGGAAACATAGCAACATTCAGCTATATTGTTTCAAATAGTATCCTAAAAACATCTCTTGGGATGTGGGTGTATGTGCTGGGTGTAGGAGTGCCCAGATTAGTATTAAGAAAAAGGGAAGAAGGTTCCCACCTGAGCCAGAGTCTATCACTAGGATTCAGCTGTCATCGGCCATAACAAGGGAGTGCAAAGCTGTTCCAGTAACCAAGGCTTAGCTTTATGATGGGAGGATGAGTCTGAGCACAGGACTATTAATTTCCCTCTGATTACCATCCCCTCTCCAACCCCAGGGTAACCCCCAAGGGACAGAGAATTAATTACCAGCAAGCTGAGGTGTAGCACCAAAACCCTGATGCTCTGGTACCTATCCAAGAGAGCCTAACAAAGAGAGAAAACACATCTTTCCTCTCTTAGCCTGATTGGACACACACAGTTTCTGAGTAAAGGATCCTGTGAATAAAGACTTTTGGGGACAAAATTCAACTTCCCAAACCAGAAGACCCAAACATGTAAAATGTCTGAGAACAAAATACCTGCCTTGCTACTATACTTCTAATATTGAACAGATTTTTCTTTTTAAATTTAAATCATGTATGCTTTAAAACGGTGGGGGACGAAGAGAAGGGGAAATAGGGAGAACAGAAGCTTTAATTTTCTGATTAGTTCTGCCACTCAATAGGTAGACACATTTGCAAAAACCTTTTGATCACTGAGCCCTATTCCCTTATCTGTAAATTGGGGTGAACTGGTCCCTTCTTGAAAATTCCATGCTTTTATGTGAAAGGGAAATTAAATTTTATTTTAATTATAGAGGCAAAAACTTTCTGAGATCACAAAGGGTATCTGGGGGCTAACCTTGGGTCTGGAATAGTCAAAAATCCCCCTGAAATAATGTGAAACATTTTTGGTGAGTGTATATGTGCACATAAGCATTTTTCCATGAAGAGGGACAGTGTTTTCATTAGAGCCTCAAAGGGAAATTAGGTAGCTTTGAACTTCTTTGGTTGAAGACCACTGATTGAAACAGTAAAGGGTGTCTTCAGTTTCTGATTTATCTGGTGGCAGACAGATTAGCAACAATTTTTACATGGTTATAAAATCTGTCCACAAGGCCTTCTGGAGTTTCTCATATTCTTCATGAGCTGTGCATTTGTAATTTTTCATGAGCAGAAAGGCTGTTCAAAATCAAGTCCTTTTCATTAAAGAGTTAAAATTCTGGAGATTTCAAGATTTATTTTGATATTAGTAGCTAAAGGAGAACCATTTTACCAACATCAAAAAATTTCAAGCCAATAGCATCTTAAACATTTGCCCATTCATGTTGAATTATTTTACTAATTCTCTGTTCTTGAGTTAACTGACATGAAACAAAAGGCTTGGCTCCTCCTTCCAACTCGCTTTTCTTTTTCTTCTGTTTGAATCAGCTGTGAAATGATGAATTGCTGTGGTTCTATTTGAAGTAGTAATTATCATTTTAATAATGACTTTGATTCTCAAGATAAAAACAAGCTATTTATATAATATTCTTAAAAGAATTAGCTGAAAATTAGAGAGAAGAGAAAAATGACATTAGGGACTCTGAGGAACTGAAAGAGGAAAGATGCAGGTAGGAAGAAATGGAAACTAAAGATAAAATCTACATGGTTAGATGCGGAAACAGTATCAAATCCCAAAGCAGAGAGACAAGAAAAAAAGGAAGAATTTTTAAAACAGGGAACAAATATAGCAACGAGAGAATACTGAATTTCTGAATATATTAAATGCAAACGACAAAAAAAAAAAAAAAGAATCCTAACCAAGCTTTTCAAGAACATCTTTTGGTTGATAATCTCAAGGCGTTACATAGCTTCTCATTAATTAAGGCAGAGAAAAAGACAAGCAGAGAACATCACAGGAAGATGTTGCTAGTGATTCTCAGATAAATGCAAAAAGCCCAGGGGAACAATCTTTTGTGGTAAAGGAGAAGTACAAATCAGGGAAGAATGCTGATTTTTCCTGAGACAATATCAAAGCGTTGTAAAGTAAAAGGAAGAAAATTAGGTTTAAACATTGACCTTGTAACAATTTAAATAATCCCAGATGCTTTTTAACCGATTCCTGTTTCCTCACATACGACAATCTTATCAGAACTACTCCTAGTGGCTCCTAAGCCCAAATGGAAAGGAAAGCAACATTCAGTGCCTCTCTCCGTTCGACTTCAGGCTCCTTTCCCGAGTCACGCAGCTTCAGGTCACACGCTCCAGACTCTCCTTTCACCCCAAGGGCGCCAGGGGAGAGAGACATCCTCAAACGAACCGGATCCCCAGAAGTCCCTGGCTGGGTTCTCGTGTTCATGGAGCATCCTCCCGTAACTCTTCCTCTTGCCAGTAACAGCTCAGTTTCCCTCCCCTCTGCGCCTCCTCACACCCCATTCAAGAAAAAGACCTGGGATTTCAAATAAAACGTACACTGCCCCCGCCCCAGCGGGACGGAGGAGGGAGCCTCCCGCGCGGTGGGGGGCAGCAGGGGCGGGCGCCCCGGGCCCCCGCGCGCGCCCGTTGCCATGGAAACGCACTCCGCTCGGCCGCCCGGGGGGGAAGCGGGAGGAGACGCGGCGGCCGAGCCAGTGGGAGACGCTATCGCAAGATGGCGTCTGCGAGGCCGCGGGATGCGGAGTGAGCGCGCCCCGCCGGGGGCTCTGCGAGGCCGCTGCTCTCCTGCTGCCGCGGCGCCGCCCCTCCGCCCGGCAGGTACCGCCGCCGCGCGCGCTCCGCGCCGTGCACGGATGGCAGCGACAAGTGCCGGCTTGCCGGGGGCTAGCGGGTGTCCGCTCGTCCTGCTGCGCCTGACAATAACGCGTACCTAACTTTTCTTGCAGCCGCCCCCCGGGGCCCGGCCTGCAGCCGCCCAGCCTGCAGCCGCCCAGCGCGCCGGCGTGCCCACCACGCCCCTCCGACTCCCCGCTCCCCGAGGTGTGCGCGCGGCGGGCCGAGGCGGTGATCGCCGGCTGGCCTGGGAGGAGCGTGTGGACTGGCGGGCGGCGGCGAGCAGCTTGGCGAGCGCCTTTACAATGGCCCTGACCCTGTTTGGTAAGTGCAGCCTTCCGCCCGCGCCGCCGCAGGTGGGCCGCGGCCCGGGGCTCGGGGCGGGGAGCCGGGGGCGCCCGGGCAGCAGACGGGGCGCGCGGTACCCGCGCGGGCCGGGGCAGTGGAGACGGGCGCCTGGGGCGCCGCGTTCGGTCCCTCGCGCCTCTCCCATTGTTTCCTCTCCCGGCAGGGCCGATGGGCGTGTGTTCCCCTGGCCAGTTCTGGGATGGGAGGCTCTGAGGTCCTGGGTGTTTTGTAAACGGAGGATTCTCTAAGAGAGCAACTTGCGAGCAAAGTTAGGTGGTCGTTTCCAAACCTACGTTTCTCAAGTCTGTAAATAAAGAACCTGGAAAGTTTATTTATTTTGAACAAGATGTCTGTGCATCCCAACCTCCCTGAAATGGCCAGATGCGTGTGTCGATTCCTGTTGGATTTGGGGAAAATTTTTTAGACTCTATATTCCGTTGAAAACTAGAATAAGTGGTCCACTTAATATTTGTTAAAATTGAAAATGTTTGATCTAACGAATATGAGAGCAGACAGAAGAAAGTTGGTTACTGGAAGTAAGTAATCTCAAGAGAATATTTTTGAGTAGTTCAGGAAAGAAATGTTATTTTTGTGATGTAATTACTGCCACACTATTGTTTCTGTGGTTAAGACTTCAAGGTGTTTTTTTTTTCTTCTAGAGTCAGCAGTGACAATGGGTTGGAAATGACTGAAAAGATACATTCTTTCTTTTTACAGAAACATTGTGATACGTATGTACTGTGCTTTAAGAAAACTCAGTGCATACAGTATGTGAAAATTTAAATGTTCAAAGAATTCAGTTTTTCAAGGAAGCAAAGTACAGTGATATGTAACTGATAGCTATAAGGACAGCCTTAGTAAGTTACAGTATCAAGTTTCCAGTTATGTTTTAATAATGTCATTCGATCAAGCCCGTTATAGTCATCACATACCATAGATGCTTTTTGATGTAAATGCTTGGGTGCATTAATCTGCTGGAATCAAAGTTACTTTTATTTAACAGTCTTATTTTATAAATTAAATTTAGACGCAGAAAGGTTATTTACCAAGGTTACATGGCCCTTTGGCGGCAAAGCTGAGCCTACAACACAGTTTACCAGTCTTCAAAATGGGGCCATGTTTACTTTGCCCAATACCTGCAGTAGTAGAAATGACATTTCTTATTTGGTGTTGGTTCACCATAGATGCTTTAAAAAATATTTCTTCTTTCTTTGAAAGAAATAATAAAGATATCTCACTGCTGTTTTCTAATACACTGTCTCATCTGCATTACTTAGTAGAAGCATTTACCATAAGTATGGACTTTTTTGGTTAAAATGGTGGAAGATTTCTAAAATAGTTGTTATTTTCTTTTGAAAAAGCTTTTATCTTACACTATTGTAGCTAATACATAGCAGTAAGATTTCCAGAAGTAAATTCTCTTTGAAGCTATTTCTAACTAAATTCATTGACTTTCCTAAAAAGATAGTCTGCATTTTCAAGGTAAGGTTTACAAATTAACCACTTTTAGAATACTGATATTCTTGTTGAACAAAACAGATAAATTGAAGAGAAGTGGAGTATGTGGTAAGTCCTTTAAAAGGATTCCTACATTGTTACATCTTTAACTTCTGAAGTAAAGATGAGAGGAAGAACATGAAATTTGGTCTTTAGAAGAAGGTGTAAGAAACCACTCCCACCCCTCACAGTGAATGGTGTATCTTTAAAACTTTAAAGTTACCTTCTGGGAAAGTAAAATTTCGTTTACAAAATCCAATTTATAATTTTTAAGAACATTTCTCTGTTATAAAAAAACAAAGTACACCTGTGTGCAGAGGCTTTTTTTTTTTTCAGTAGTGATAGGGCAGCAGCTGCTCTCAAAAGTATGGTTGCATTCCACTCATCAGTCATCTGAGATATCTGTTAAAAATGTGGATTCCTTTGTCCGAGACCAAGAGCATCTGTCTTTCTCAGGGAAGAGAATTTTAAAGGGACTCTCCTGTGATTTCTTATGTACACTGGAGTTTTGAGAACCATTGCATAAGAGATGAATGCCAGAGTTTCTCAAACTTGTCCAATTCAATATAGTTTTTGTATATGTTAGCAGTTCTCAAGGGTTAGAATAAATGGGTTTTATTTTAGATATTACTACTATTTAACTAGTTGGTCTTAGAAGTACCTCCTATCTTTTAAATTTTACTCTTAATAACCAATTTAGAACAGAGGAGCAATGAGATATCAAAGTTCTGTGAGATGATGATGAAGAGAAGATAGGAACAAGAAACTAGACAAATGTGACTTTCTCGGTAGATTTCTACCTAAGCCCTCCCCAAAGTAACCAGTGCCAGGACCCTATCGTGTGTGTGTGAGTTGATTAGGATGGTATCTTAAGTATGCTTGAGTGCTTTAGTAAAATACCACAAACAGGGTGGCTTATCCAGCAGACATTTATTTCTCACAGGTTTGGAGGCTTGGAATCCAAGACCAAGGTATCAGCTGATTCATTTCCTGGTGAGAGCCTTCTTCCTGGCTTGCAGACATCCATCTTCTTGCTATATCCACACATGATAGAGAAAAAGGGAAAGCAAGCTCTCTGGTCTCCTATAAGGGCACTAATCCCATTATGAGGAACCCACCTTCATGACCTCATCTAAACCTAAGTACCTCCCAAAGGCCCCTTCTCCAAATACCATCACATTAGGGGTTAGGGCCTCAACGGATGAATTTGGGAGGGGTACACAATTCAGTGCATAGCAGCCAGCAGCAGAGTCTAGTTATTTTTACTATGTGTTTTATGTTTCCATCCAGGTTTGTTTTTAAAATTGTAAAGAGTTCTTTTTATAGGAAGTTAGTGAAAGTTGGCTTCATTTGAAAAAATGAGAGCCTCTAAAATTACTACAATTTTACATTCATACATATAAATTTTTTCACTTAAGAACGTTGTAGGGACTCAATAAAATAATCATCAAATTAGGTTGAAGAGTAAAGAATATCTTTTGTATTCATTATTAATCACCATTGATGCTCGAAAGGATATTTTTAATGCAAATTGTGCTTTATTCTGTGGATAGAAGAACCAGACCCTGATCCCAATCCTTCCTAATTTTACAGTCTCATTTGGGAGTTGAAAAAGTACTTTTTTGAAGGTTCAGGAATTTGCAAGAATTTTTCTTCACTTTTCAGATGAACCAACCCTTCAGTCATCAGCATGGATACAAATCATTTTTAAATCTTCATATGAAAAAAATTATCCAAATGTAGTTTATACTCTGCTTACTCACCTTGCTTATTTATTCAGCAAATATCTATAGCAGTGTGCAAGAGACAAGGTCCCTGCCTTCTTATATTCCGGAACTATAGCATTTGTACCTACCTACCTGATTCCATATAGGCTTTGTTAGACCTTCTCTGGCAGGGAAGTGCACGTTGTGGCTCGAAGGAAAGTCTCAGATTGTCTAATTTAGGACCTGTTAGCTGGTATACCTGACAGAATGTCCTGATTGGCCACACCAATAGAGCCTTCGTTGACAGCTGGGTGAAAAAGCATCCTGCCAGGTCATCCCTTGGCAGGAATTTCTGTCATTTATAGCTAAATGGGCTGTGGTTTACAGCCCAGACCAACTGATGAGATTGGTAACTCATAGTCCAGCTGGGCTGGCTGAACCCTCAGTAACTATCTTCTCTGTGTGGGTAGAATTAGCTCTGGCATTGCCCCCTCTCCCCTTTTTTTTTTTCCTATCATTACTGCATAGTCGCCATCATCACTACCATAGATCACTTCTGACACCTCACTGAAATTTCTTACCTTATTTCCTCAGACTCTTCTACTGCTATAGAAACCTTTCATTATGTTACTTCATTTGGCATCTCTTACAGCCTTGATACATTGGCTTGTGGGCATCTTTGTAAAGATCCTCTGGAGCAGTTACATGGCAATGGTGTATTCTTTGTGATGCAGTTAAAGAAGTTTTCTGATTTCACATGACTGTCCTGGCATTAAAATTTATTTTTTAAAAGACAGGTCAGCTGCACATTTTCAGTATAACCTATTTGACCAATAGCTAATTTTATAGGAAACTCCCACTTGAATATACTCTCTGCTGACATTTTAATTTTTCAGACGTTGCTCATCAAAGAATATGAGGGATTTACCTAAGAAGCAAGATGGTCCAATGGTGAGAGGCCAGCTGCTTTCATAGACTGTTTCATCTTTTCAGCTGTCATTAAAATCACCATTCTTCCTTTAGTACTTGTCTATATTCATTCTCTTACTGGTGTCAAAAACTTAATATTTCAGCTTAAAAGTTTCCTTTTAATGTTTGGAGATTTGGTCCTATGATGGAAGATAAAATTACAGCTGCTATAACTCTGATAGTCACCATCTGTGTATAAGGAGTATTGGTAATTCAGTCCTTTGAGTCTGTCCCTGCAAATATCCATTCTATAAGCAGCCTAATTTTTGAAGATAGAAGATGTGTGTGTAGTTAGAAAAATTCAACATATTTGTCAGGAAAATTTTAGTTTCTTTTAGATCAGTATTTCTCAGCCTTTTTTCTTTTAAAACCACTCTATAAGAAGCCTTGTAGACATTTTTTTTCTTAATTATTCTCTCTATGAAACTTTAATACCAGAGATACTCTGTATTATTTATTTATGGATACTATATATATATATATATATATATATATATATATATATATATATATCTGCTTTGTGCATAAAGAGTTTTCTTGACTCCCAAAAGCCAGCTTTTGCTCCCTTGAGGGCAGTATCACACCACTGAGAACACGTTTTAGACTGATCTAAAGCAGTTGTAAGAGAATTAGGCAGAAAAATGCTGTTGTACTTTGTATGTCATTAATAAAAGTTATGAAGGAATAACAGTATAATGTTATACATTTTTCATCAGATTGGTTTAACCTCGGAATTAACAGGTTACTGTCATCTTGAGAGCAGCAGCCTTAACAAAGCATTCCTTGTTGGGAGTGAGTGTGTGTGTAGCTTTTCTCCAAGTTCCTCTAGTAAATATATTTTTCGATATGGGTCATTGGTGTTTTCTCAAACTTATGTGAAGTATCAGTCACAGCACCTTTAAAAAAACTTTATTATTTATCTGCAATATATAAACTAAATGAAGTACCTGAACTTTTTTACAAATTCAATTCAAGTCCCGGAACCTGGTTTTACAACCAAATGACCAAATGTAAGTCATTCTTATATAGAAAATGATTCCCATAAACTTTGATTTTTATTTGTTAATATACACTACCCTTAAAAACAGAATAGGAAGAAACTAAGAAAACAGGATGGTGTGACCCTATTTTACATTGAAAAGTCATGTTGAAAAAGGTATGTCTGACAAAGTTACAGCTGATTATACATTTTTAATTTGGATCCTTATTTTTAAGAAACAGAATTAGTATTTTGTGAATATACTGAAAATCATTTCGTCATATACTTTTAAAAAGGTGAATTTTATGGTATATGAATTATATCTCAACATAAGCAGTTATTAATAAAAAATCAGTTGGGGGCAGAATAGAAGGAAAATTTACTTCATTTAAACTGTAAAATGCAAAACACTATTTTTAAAAGCGTAGTTTTACACGCAGGAATCTTTAGACTGTTCATTCTTTTAGAAGTTTTTTTTTTTCTTTTATTCCCCTAGGAATAAAGAACAAAAAGTAAAAATTGATATGTTAAAAATGCCTCTACCTATTTTGCATGGTAATTTTAAATTTAGAAAAGTAAGCACTTCTTGGAAAGAGTTAATGCCAATTGAGTAATTTGCGGGAGAAGGGAAAATGAATCAGACCAGGCCTGTTGCCAGCTGCTCAGTGGCGTGGCAAGGGGCCACCTCATTGTGTTTTATCCAGCTGCACTGGAAGTTGGTCCTTTCCCTTTCCACTTTGACTTTTTACCTTTGGATTTCATTGGACTATATATTTCGTGATATAAAGCAAACAGAAAAAGGATGTAGTTCAATAACTATATTTTTGTTTTGAGAGATTTTTATAACCACAAATGACATTTCAAAAACCAAATGGGTCTTCTTTTTTAAATTGCTAATCTTTAGTGATTTTCCCATTTCTGCCATTAGCACACATCCTCAGCCCTTACAGTATGTATGTTCTTTCTTGTTGTTGTTTTTCATTCCTTAATGGCTGTGAGATTACTTTGTCAGAGATGATTTTAGGATTTGAAGTCGCTGTACTAGGTAGGACAGGTGATAAGTAGTTGGCATAGATGTCCATTTAAGGGGTATGGAAACATTTGCCTAATGGAACTATTTCCCCTCAAGGCCTTCCCTGGTGGATAAATTTTACACCATTAATGTTAAAGCAATATTTTTAGCATGTTAACTGTGAGGAATAACATGCTAAAAATAGATACTTCATATTGAATGAAAGAATGGTTTTAATTTGTGGACTGAAGATCTTAAAGTAGTGAGATAGGGTATTTTGACTCAGGGAGCTACACTATAAGAAAAAAGAAACTGGCAAGTGTTTATTTAGATGTTGGGGCATTACTAAGAGAGACATGTAGGGAGTGGTGCAATAAGCAAAACAGTAAAAAAGCACAGTGTATTTGGGATTGGAGGATGGAATGGATGGTACCATGGAGTGAGAAAAAGAAGTAAAAACAAGAAATGTACTATTTCATGTTTTTCTCTGAGGAGTAGCATTGAGGTTTGGTATGTGTTTTCCTATTTTATGATTTGTTTACTCATCTGTTCAACGAATTTGGTGTGCCTGATATGTGCTAGGTATATATTAGTTCCTTTTCCCAAGGAACTTATGTTTGCATTGGAGGGAGATAGGTGATTTTAAAAAGTACAATGTATGCGGTGGTTATTGCTATAAAGAAAAATAAAGCAGGATGAGGGGATGTGGCCAGCTATCTGACAGAGTGGTCAGTGATGAACGCACAACTAAGGTGGATTTTGAGTAGAAACTTGACAGAAGTGAGAGAATGAGTCTTTGGAAATGGGGGAGTCACCTCATAGAACAGGCTTTGAGACAAGGATGTGCTGGGCAGTTGTGAGGATCTGGAAAGAAGGGCAATGTGGCTGGAGCTGAGTGAGCCAGGGCAAAGTGGTAGGAGATGAGGACAGAGAGCCACCTAGGGGATGGAGTAGTGTTACAGATTACACAGGGCCCTATAAACCATGGTAAGGGCTTCAGGTTTAACTCTGAAATGGGAAGCTCGTGGAGGATACTTCTATAGCATGCATTATAGAGGAAAGGGCTTGGATTTTGTAGTAAGAGTGCTACATTTATTCCTTTCTCTGCCAAGTGTAAGCTGTGTGTTCCAGTCTCGTTTTTCTAATATATAAATAGGAACTATTAATTTCCTTCTCCAATTTGTGAAGAAATAAATGAGATAATGTTTATAAGGTTCTCAACACAGTAGTTGAACATACATAGTAGCTAATATTGTCACTAATATTATTATTATAAATATTTACAAAGATCCAAGATGCCAGCAGTTTCTCCGTTTGTTTATTTCACAAATCTGTTGACTTACTTGAAGTAGTTCTGCAATATTTCTGTTTATGTGTATGGCTAAATACATGCCATGTACCATTGTAGACTTTGTCTGAGAATGCTCTGGTGGAGACTTGGTTCAGGAATATGACAATGAAGACCAGATAAACTTCTGATAGTACTGGACACTTGATACTTTCTATTGCATTCTGAAAATGTGAAAAATACACTGGCAAATAGGCAATGCTTACTTCTCCTTTGTGAGGTATTCTGAAATATAATCAGATCAAGCCCCTGCCCTTGACACTTAAAATATGCCAAGGACCGTGATCTCAGTGTCTGACACACAGTGGGTGCTAAATCCAATTTTATTGAGTGACTGAATGAATGAATGAATGAACATACAGCAGTGGACTATCACTATATGTACTTAGCCTGTGAATAACCTTGACTCAGTTTAAAACATTTGCTTTCTTTAACCTTTTTTCCTCTATTATTTTGGTTTTTTTTGTTTGTTATATTAGAGTCCATAATTGGAAACTAAACCTGCCTCTTAGAAATTGGTTAGTCTAACAATTCACTTCTCTACTTAAAATCCTGCAGTGAGTCTCCGTGACCATTAGATTAAATTGAACTTCCTTAGCTTGTGTTTAAGACTGTTAAGATAAAACCCTGCTTAGGACCTCATCCCTTACTGCCTCCTCCTCAGAGGCTGTGCTTCAGCCATACTGAACCACCTTGAAGTTTTCAGAAGGGATCCTACTCAGTGTGCCTTTGGGACCTTCTTTCCCAAGCCCTTTTTTAGAAGCTCTCACTTACCTCTACACATCTTGCAAAACTCAGCTTGAATAGTCATCTCTTCTACGTAGTCTTTGTGAGTTAGTTACTCCTTTTCTGTGTCTGTAGTGCCCTTTAAACAAACATCTCTGCCCTACCATTTGTCATGTGGTAATGTAATGGTTAGTTTATATTCTGTCTTCCCCATTAGGTGAAGTTTCCTAAGGGGAAAGCTATGGACTTCTTTGTATCCTTAACAACTGTCAGTGTCTGATGTGTACCAGCTACTCAAGAAAATGTTTGAATGAATGTTGGATATTACAGTAATCTATATTTCTTAAATTTGGGTGTTAATTTTAAGGCTTAAATCTATATACATACATCTTTTATTTTTCATTATTTTTTTATCGCTTTTTAAGAAATTCAGCAAATGTGCTATTATTGCTATCCCTTGGTTTCATATCCTGATATGGATTCCCCAACTAGAAGCTCACAAAGGCTTGAATAAAATGTAAATCTTTGTGGGAACAGGTTCTTTGAGGTTTAACTATAGTATTACTAACCAACAGCAGATGTTTCTAAACTATTTGGCATAATTAGATAACAAATTCTACTTCATTAAACTGTTGTTCCTTTTCATTTCAGTGGTACAAAGGAATAGCACATAAATTAGATTGGTTTGTTCATGGTTTACCCTCACAGTGTCAGGAACATAATCAAATTGAGTAGGAATTCAATATGAAAATGGCTAACTTAACCTTTTAGAGGTCTGAAAACAAAAACAATATAATATTTCTCTCATAGGAATAAATTTGTGTGCTACACGAATGTTCCTATTTTCATGTTTTTTAGGAGAGCAGATATAAACAACAGTTTAAACATTCATATTTTTAAATGAATAAAAGAAAACTTAAGTTTTTGCATTTGTTTTTCTCTGTCTTGTGTCATTAGTTTCTTCCTTTCCTTTGGATCATTTCCCTTAGGTGAGAAGGCCTTTCCTCAACTTTAGAACCCTCTCAGGCACCATCATGAGTTATTAGTAGCCCTCCTCTCCAGAGGATTTTGAGAGCATTGGACATCCTCTACCTCCTCTTCCTGCATGCCTGCCCTTTAACCCTCATCTATACCATCTCTTCCCCGCCACTGTGATTTATCATAATTATTTAAGAGACATTTGGGAATGTCATTCAACTTTAGTGGGAAGAAAAGAGAACAGGTTAGGGGATGGGGGCAGGTGGATAGAAAATTATGGAACAGAGACATCAGGGTGGAGAGAATTCTTGTTAAACTGACCTAACAGGATTCTTGCTGAGGACAGGCCAGGGAGATCAGATTTCAAGGGGATGAGGAATTTGATTAGATATAAAGAGGGATCAGATATCAAGGGCAGGGGATTCTTTCTAAACTTAGCAGATACTTGCTAACTCTGGACTTTGCAGGCGTGGCAGGGCCTGGGACCAAGGTTGAGGCTTAGTCAAGAAGAGGGCTTAGAGGAGCCTGACCTAAGAAGCGCCTCCTGTTGCTGGCTCTGTACTTTCTGCTTCTGTTCCACTGGAAGTGCTTTATCAGTTAATAGCCACTAAACAGTGCCTTTTCCTCAGTCCTCCTATTTGATCTTTCTGCACTATTTGATATTTTTGATTGCCTCTTCTGTTTAAACTTTTTTCCTATGTGTCTCAAGACAGTCTTTTCTGCTACTTCTTTTCTTCCCTTTCACTGTTCCTCAGTTTTCTCCCCTGAAATGTCAGTGCTTTTTCAAGAACTGAACTCCCTTTCTCAGTTCTGGGAGTATATTGGCTTCCAGCAGTGAAAACTATGTGGATGATTCCCAAGTCTCCATCTCCCGCCTTTCCCTTCCTATTACATCTTCTAAACCTCCCTCTTTCAGGGAGGTTTCCCAGCCCCAAATCCTTGGCTGCTAGGTGTTCTTCTGTCCTTTCTTCCCTTGCCTCTGATACCCAATCAGCTGCTAACTCTTGCAGTTTGGACTTTGAAATAGTTTTCATATCTATTTCTTTCTCTGTGTTTCCAATTCTTGCTCTGCCCTTCCTTTCAATACTTTAATCCTGTCCACCCTGTCACCAATTCAAAAGGAATTCCTTCATCTTCTGAATTCTTTATCATCTTATCTGCAACTCTCCTGTGACATTGGTCAGTGTGTTCCTTTCCTAGTAGTTATATATCTTTATCATGTCTTTTCTAGGCTGATGGTTTCTCTAAGGTAAAATTCATTCTTTCTCCTTTCTGTACTCCTCACCATGCTTAGTGCAGTGCTTCACACATAGCAGGTGTTAAACCACAATATTTCTGTACGTTAACAATTCCTGGATCAGAAATATAAAGCATTCTCTATTTATTCTCTAACTTTATAATACTTTAATTAAGATTACAATCTAAACATATCTCAAAATCTCATATATTGTTTTTGTTGCCTAAATGATCTTATTTTTAGTCTTTAAAGGAAGAAATACATATGTCTCTGCAATATTGATATATGTCAAGGGCAGAGATATTTATTTTGGGGATTGCTTGCTTTGTCAGTTTGACTTTTTTTCAAAAGCTTCTGTTGAAATTCTGGTTGGATTTATCCTGCTTATACTATAAAAAACCTCTTCATCCATCTTTCAACTTTCAAAGCAGAGGAGAAGGGATATCAAACGGTGTCTACAAACACAGCTTGTTAATCCAGGTTGATTTGCTGGTCCCTTAATGTTGCTGTGTGTCCACTATTTACCTGGACAAAAACTTCTTGAGAGGCTGTGCTAAACATAAGTGTATAATGGGTACTTCATTTGATATCTGTTTTCTGTTCTTTTAGACTTTTTCAAGCCATTGGCAGGGCAACAGTAAAGGGAAACCCTTCCTTGTTCAAGTTCCCTTTCAGACTTTTGTGGGTTAGCCAAGTTCATAGGATGTTTGTAAATTATTTCTTCATTTAAAAAACTGCCTTATTAAGTGTTTTAAAAGTTGCTGAATAGAAGTCAGTAAGTAGTGGGACCAAAAAGTTCATGCTAATGATTATTTTCTAGAATGCGCTGAAATCCCTAAAGAAATCTGAAGTCAGTGGTTTATAGGACATTTCATGTATTGCTAATGGTACTTCATTTAATTGAGAAAAAATTTTTTTGATGAACTTGACTTTGCTACTCTTATAAGTTGTTTTTGGTGATACTACTTATTTAAGTCTTTGGTGGCATTTGTTAATATTCTCAGATTTGGATATTATAAAGTTGCTCATTACAGATGTGTGCAAAATATGTATTTAAAGATGAGAAACATAAAAACAATTTATAGTGGTTTTTCCCCCTTTATTATAATGTTTAAAATCTCACTAGTGACTTTAGGTTATATTGAATGAGAGTCTCAACTTGTCAGTTCACTCTTTTAGTTGAAGTTAAAAGGATAAATTATTTCAAAAGAACAAGAAAAAGCACCATGTATTAATAATACAGTAATAAAGAGGAAGGATGAAACAGACGTTGCTATACAGTAAGGAGACTTGCAGAATACATAGAAGCCTGTCATCCTGAATTTTCCACACAGATGGCTCTGTAGTTCTCTTGAGAGGTACAAGCCTCTTCTGCACTCCCCTCTCCCCTACATCTGCTGTTCTTAGGTCTTTCCAGACAGAGGAGCTCTTGTTCTCTTTTAGTGTTTCTCAACCTCCGCCCCGCCGTCCTCCCTCCCCTCCTTCCCTCACCCCCTCCCCCTCCGCCCCTCTCTCCTGTGTGCGCGCGCGCACGCACAGTGTGAACTTCTGGAAGGATGGGAGGGAAGGAGCAGTGATTTGTACACACAATTCCCAGGACTTGTTCCTTTGGGTAATAAAGATGCCTTTTGACTTAACTCCTCTAATCAAAACTTTTTTCCGTTTTTCATGTTTTTCAAGTCTAATAATTGGCCTTAGGGAAAGTACAGGCATTTGAAAATTTAAAAAAAAATTTTGAAATTTTTAACAATCAAATGTTGATAAGACGTCTCAACAAAAAATGTCCAGCATTTTCAGGTCTTATAGTAAGCTATTTTTTGTTACCAGGGGAAGGAAAATTTATGTATATTAAGTGTATCAATATTAGATAATTTACAAAAAAAATGGGTTCCAAAGTAGTTTTTTTATTAAAAGTTTACATTTAAAATAAATATGCAGTTTTAATATGTATTTTTAGCTGCCATAGTTAGATGGCAAAGTATAATTTTGAAAAGTTGACATATTTACCTTTATTTTAAAATATAAGCAGTAAGTTTATGGAAATATAATTACAATGCATTTTACTAATAATCTCTAGATTTAGAGACTATGAATTTATAGTAGGTGAATTTCATCTAAAATTTTTCATTGAGAAAATGCAGCAGCTTCTAATAAATATCATCAAAGCACTTTTGAAAACTTCTGATTTTAAGGCAGATTTAAAAATGGTAATATAAACTGAAATGAATGAATTCTACTTTAAACTCTTATATTCTATATTTTCTTAAATTATATCTATCTGAAACTTCTCTTTATTACAAAAATACATTGTTAATGCTTAAAACTTGGGTAAACTGATATGTTTAACACAGTACATATTCTTTTCTAACCAAAAATGAAGGTCAATAGGCTTCACATATTATTTTTCCAGTGCTGTATTATAAAAAGATTCACAGCCCCTGAGAAAGCTGCTATAGAAATATTGTCTGTCATATTGTTACAAGACAACTAAATACGGTAGTTGTGTTATAAGTAATGACTTAAAAACTCTAATAAGAAAAAAGTCATTAGCAACAGCAAAACGGTATGCTCCGGTCTAATTTTATTAAAAAGATGTGGGAGGTTATAGAAATTAAAAGTGCTATTAAATCTTAAACTACCTTACACTTGGCGAAAGTGATGTTCTACTCTCAAGTATTTACTCTTTTTTCCCCCCCTCCAATGAAGTAAATGTCAAACCATAACACAAATCTTTCTAGTTCTTCCAACCAGCATTAGGGTTAGGTTTGCCTTTGCAAAGCAGAAAGCTCTCAAAATTTGCTTCTCAGAGCATAGTTTAAAAAAAGATGAGTATTCTGTAAACCTCCAGGCATTGCTGCATTATCATCCAATAGCAGAATTGGGATTAAGCACCTTTTAAGTAGAAAATTGGGGAAGAATCCTCAAGCAGTTAGCATTGCTCCCTAACATGAGAGCTTAATTACCATTATGCATTCCCTTTCACCCCCTTTCAACTCCTCCTCCCCCCAAAAAAGAGTGTAAAGGAAAGAACCATGAAGAAAAAATTAGGGAAGTTAGAAAAATGCAAACTAAGAGCTACAACTTGGATGCCTACAGCAGGCGGATAGGTGATACAGATAATAGGGAATGTTGAGGAATTGTCTAATTTAAATATTGGTAATTATTTGGGGCCTTTAAAAGGCACTGTGTGGGCCAAAGAAAACTGGCAGGTGAGGCAACTCCAGGCCACTGTCAGTTTAGAGTGTTAATATTTCTTCTTTAATATTATATGAAAAGATTCAACCATGCTATTTCTGAAGTCTAAAGAGAATCATATGAACATGACTCTGGGACATTTTCCTGTTATTCTTTTATTGTTTTTTTCATCTTCATATACTATGTACCTTAACTACTAATTCAATTCAATTTGTAAACTTTTGCTTATAACACACACACATACTCACATGGCTTTATCGATGTATTTGTTAGTTCCACTGAATTTTAGAGTTCTTGATGAGTTTTTTGATTTCGTTTTTATAAACAGACTTCTGTTTTGCAAGGCAATATTCTATGACTTTGCTACACTACAAAATTAGGAGAATCATTCTAACTTCACTGACTAGATGCTTCTTTTAATTCCTTTGGTATATAATATTCTCAGGCTTTATTGATGCATAGTTTATCTCTCTAGCCTAACTCTTAAGGATGTTATAAATATCAAATGTGATAGTTTGGCTATAAATATTTCAAGTGTTATAGGAGAAGGATCTTACCTCAAATCCTCAAATGCACTTTATTACAGTTATTGGTATTTGGTCTCTGAAAAGTTAACCTTTAGTAAATAGTTTCATTTAAAGTGACATTTTGAATATTGAGAATATTTTATTGAATATTTATAATTATTCTGGAACTGTACTGATCAACAGAATAATAACGTTTTCTAGAGAATCCACAAGGTGGCGTTTGCTAACCTGTTTCCTCTGTTTTTCCTTAGTTTAAGGAAATTTGGTGACAATTTATGAAGGAACGTCTAAATATTTATGTATTTTAAATGTTAAAGTTTAGATTTCCAGAGAGCTGGACTCCTTAAAATTGTTGTTGTTTAACATTTTAAAAAGTGCTCATTTCTAATATAGGTGCTAAGAGTCTTTATTGAAGATTTTAAAGTTATTTTGAAAACACTGGAATTTGTATAATACTAAGGCTGCTTTCATTTATTTCATTCACCTTTAAACACTTTTTTAAAGAATATATATGATTTATTGACATGTGGACTATATGCATAATTTGTAGACATGTTAAAATACTGACACTTGTAAGGACCTAGCTAGCCATTAGTAATTGTTCTAAAATAATCATTGTTTTCTATTTAAAACAATTTCTAATTATGAATGAGATTTAATAAGTAATGAAAGGCGACAAGAATTCACCCACTACAATATGGACTCTACATAAGGCTTCCTTTTTATCCCTATGTATTTAGCATTTAATTCATACTGTTTTACATGTTTACTGTTTACACTAACTTTATTGTTTGTAAAGGGAATTATATGGAAATTATGTTGAGGTTGATAAGGAAAGTTTCATATTTGTTTATTGTTTGGTAAAATCCTTCTTATAGTTTTAATGGAAAGAGTTACATTCATAAAAGACTGAGACAGGAAAGTATATCCGCTAAAATTTAGAGCAGATTAGGTTTAGGTCTACAGAATTCCAGAGGTCTGATTTTTCTCAGCCTCATCATTAAAGTGGTCAGGCAGCAAAATCAAAGGCATATAACCCAATAAGGAGTAAAAGAAACTTTGTTGAAAACTAAGCCATACTTGAAAAATCTAAATTGAAGCTCATAACCATATATTTTAGATGGTTGTGAAAGTAATCATTTTTCACCATTCATATGAAGGTTTGTGAAGAAAAGATCTATTTATTGAAGACAGAATCACCAAAGGTTTCTTTTTTAAAAACAATTATTGTGTGCACTGGCCGCTAAGCTTGAATAGTAAATGTGTCCTCTGTGGGCAGGCTGCACATTGAAACCATCCTTTGTTAGCTTGCCCTTTTCTATATCAAGAGTTTAGTGTTTGGTTTCAGGTTGCCATAATTTTCATCATACTGTTTTGCACAGGATCTCCTTTAAAAAGGCTTATAAAACAATCTCTTTAAAAGTTCAGTAATTTTCATTGAATTTATGTAAACATTGAGTTTAAGCTACATTAGTTCCTGAGCTAAGAAACTTGGGGAAAAACAACAGTCAGAGAAATGTAACATGAGAGCAGAAGTAGGGGATGTACACGTAGCACACAGGGCTGATTCATCCACTGGCATCTTTGAATACTGAGATCTTAGGATTTTATGTTTAAAGTCCTTAGATTGTTTTTCCATTGGTAAATGCAAATTATGGTTTTAAATGTGCCCATTTTCATGAAAATGAAGTGTTCTTTGTAGGTCTTTTCCTTCATACCTTTAAGTGATGTAGATATGTATATAATTGTCAACGAAAAGATTTGTCTTTTCAGTTCATCCACTGATTTTTTTTACGAAGTGCATGAGTTTTGAGCTTGATTTTGGAGATACATTTTACTCATTCCTTTTTCTAATCTCTAACTGTGTCATGTTAAATGTCTGAAGGGGACCTCCCTGAGATACTCTGGCCCGTAACGAGTGCTGTTTGGGATAATTCCTGCACCTTCTTACACTTGATCAGTAGAACTGTCGACATTCTACCAAGAACAGTAGAAATGCGAGGAGCCATACTTACTCTTCAAGAATTTTTAAAAAATACATACAGAAAAATACACAATGTATAAGCCCATTCGATTAAAATATAAAAATAAGTAAATAAGTAAAATATAGAAGGCATAAGTTTGATGAATTATTACAAAAAGACGCACCTGTGTAACTACTTACTACTAAGGTCAAGAAACAGAGAACAGTACCAGCATTTTTGGCAATCAGTCCCCTTTGGAGGCCTTCCCAGTCTCTACCCTCATTCCTGCCCAGAGTTTATCATTATCCTGACATCTAACACTGAAGATTAATTTTGCCTGTTTTTTTTTTAACAACTTTTTAAAATATTTCTTTTTAGTGATAATGATGAAATGCTTTTTTTTTCTAATTTTATTTTACTCTTTAGTAAAATCCAATTCAACAGAGTAAAATGCTTCTGAATCTCATGAAGGAAGGGGAATGTATGTATATGTAAAAAAACTGTATTTTTTTAAATATATTTTAATTATAAATTTTAAAAAGGAATACAATATTTCCTGGTATGTAACTGTCTATATTTAACTGTTGAAAGCTATCAATAACAGGTAAAGCCTACAGGAAAAGTGACCTACATCAACATAACTTTACATTTGTTTTTACACTTTCTGCCAAAATCAGAGAAGTATAAAATGGGTAAGGTTGGGAATTGTTGGGAACATTTCTGGGTCTTAAAATGATAAAACTGCAAGCCTTACATTTCTTTGAACTAAATGTTGCATCTTAAAAATTAGTGTGAATTTGATATTCTACTTCATAATTTGTCCATTTTTAATATAATGTTATTCCATATCAGAAAAAAATATTTACTATTGCTTTTCTTAGTTAATGGACAAAATGCTGATGAATTGAACTGTCACTTTTGGAAAACTGCATTGAATTAAAGAGTGTTCAAACTTGTAGAAATCTATTAACACAAATGGGAAGAATTTTTTTTTTTGTGAAATATATCCAGGCCATTATCAGGAGTGTTGCTGAATAGCTTGGGCAATGAGTGTTTCCTTTCTTCACTTGGTGGGAGTTTCAGTAGCTACATCATCTGCTGAGAAGTTTAGTTGCTTTGTCATGTGAAAAACTGAAAGTCTCTTATTCACAAGTTAATATATTTTATTGTCTCAAAAATATTTGTTAAAGGAATGTTTTCAGTAACAAAAGATAATGGTTCTGCCAATGACACAGTGCTCATGACCTTGATTCTGAGAACCTTTACATAATTGTACCTGTCATCTTTTAACCTAATTTGTTAGTTGATCTCAAATCTCTTGCTTTATCATCAGACATTGGCAAAAAAGAAATGTCTACATAGATGTTATTGTTATAAATGTACAAAGACCAGATAATTAGAATTCTTGTCCAGCTTGAAGCTTAGTTTCCAATCAGTTGCTTAACTAGAACTTCGAGCACATTAAAAGATGTCATTCAATAATGGTACCTCTCTCTGATTTTTCGTCTTTATAGAGTTCTTCCTTTTGTCAGATGTGGATTAGACTATATACAAATCACAAAATTTGGCCAATTTTTATGTTCCAAGGTGATTCTCAAACTGAATTTTGTGGAAGCTTAAACAGTTTTTCAATTTGTAAATTAGCTTGAGCTTCTTGATTGTTTCTAGCTAGGACACATTTTCTGTTTAGTGGTTTTTCTTTCAAAATTTACATGATTACACATCACTAGAAGAGTAATATTTTTATTGCAGGTATTTGTTATATAATAAATATAAAAGTTTAGTTTGGTTCATTTGCTAGTTCACAACAGTTTATCCGTTTAAAAAACCCTTGTTTTAGAACATCATGCTTTTTAGATTACAGCTGCTAATTATTACTGATTCAGTAGTTGTGGTTAAGGAAAAACATAGCATCCTAATCACCATTAGAAAATCAGATATACCTCATTTCTTTTTTTTTAATCACTTGTATTTCCAAATGTACTTTAAGCTTAATTTCTCTTTTTAACCAATGATGCATACTCCCATTTGAAAACCATTTAAAAATTATAATAAATGAAGGTTGTGAAATTTCACATGCAAAATCAGAACCTAAGGTATTTTGCAGGAAATTGTATTGATATGTGGGAGTTTGTGGGTCTCGATTTTATTTTGTTTGTTTGTTTGAGTTTTAAGTAAATAAACAAATGGTTTCTTCTTCTAACTCTTGCTGTTGGCTCCTTCCCCTTTCTTGGTGAACTAAAGATAGCAGAGGTGTTAGTCATTGTTACTAGCCTGTCTTTTTCTCAGAGCATTAGCTTTTATTGTTCACTTAGACTTGACAACAAGAATAATAAATTTTCACAGACCTAGATAGTAAGTGGTGTTGACTTTTGCGGGGGGTGGGGGCGGTAGATTCACAGGGGTTAATTTCTTGGGTGTGATAAGGGTATGTGGTTGGGTAGGAGAATGTTTTTATTTTTAGGAATACATGCTGAACTATTTACGAGTGAAATTTTTTGATGCCTGCAACTTACTCTGAAATTGTTTTGGGGGTGAATTTAGATGAAAAATACAATGGTATTCTTGTACTATTCTTTCAGCTTTCATAATTTTTGGATATTTTCAAAATAAAAGATTTAAAAATCACAGAAATGAAAATTTGACTTTCAAATAGATTAAAAAAAAGAAGAAGAAGAAGAAGAAGAATTCCCCTCATCCCCATACAGTTTCCTTTTAGAGGTAGTACTTGGGATTATACCTTAAGTATTTATGTTTTAAAATTATTAGTTTAGTTTGCTTATTATATCAGCATTATAGCATTATGTCTAATTATATCAGCATTTTACTGCTGAGCAATATAAGAATTAAATAGTGAAGTTAAAATTATATGTGTTTGCCATCAGAGGTTTCCTTAGAATTTTTTGTGTTTTCAGAAAGTATTACATTTATCAATAAAATGCCTATAAATAAAATGACACTGGCCTATTAGGCAAGTGTCAGAGCAGTTAACCCCAGTGGGAGATCCAACTTGTGTCAGTATGCTCCATGTTATTTTTATCATTTTTTATATCCTGAAATCTGAAAAGCAGGAGCATTTTCTTCAAAATGACAGGAACATGTTTTATACTGAGAACTCAAGTTTTCTGAAATTATTTCACGTATATGTTATATGCATGTAAGAAACCAGTCTCATGTATTGATGATGTGAATGAAATTGTATTACTTTATTTTTGAGCATTTCATTGTTGCTGGGAAAACATTTACTACTATATTTGTACTGACTTTCAAGAGTATACTAAATATTTAAAAGTTTATAAGAAAATAGAATTTGATCTAATTGTCACTTGTGAACTGTAAAAATCTATTTTTATTATGATATATTAAACAAGGACATTTTGGAAAACTCTTTAAAGTGTGGCACTACTAGTAGTCCTCACTTATCCACAGATTCAGTTACTCACGGTCAACTGTGGTCCAGAAATAGTAATAGGAAAATTTTAGAAATAAGCAATTCTTAAGTTTCAAATTGTATGCTGGTCTGAGTGACATGGTGAAATCCCAAGTTGCCCTGCTCCCTCCTGCCCAGGATGTGGACCCTTCCTTTGTCCAATGCCTCCTCGCTCTATGTGCTGCCCGCCTGGGAGTCACTTAGTGGCCGTCTCTGTTGTCAGATTGACTGTCACAGAATCATGGTGCCTGAGTTCAAGTAACTCTTTATTTTATTTAATAAAGCCACATTAAAATTACTTTTATTATAGTATATTATCATAATTGTTATATTTTATAATTAGTTATTGTTGTTAATCTCTTACTGTGCCTCCTTTATAAATTAAACTTTATCATAGGGTTTGATACTATTCTTGATTTCAGGCATCCACTATGAGCCTTGAAATATATCCTCCATAGAAAAAGAGAGACTACTGTATATTTAGAAACTTCTAGGTATTCTATTCATTTCCCATTAGAGCTGGTAGGAAGTTATGAGTTCTAGCAATGTTTGTATAAGAGTTCCCTGTACTGCTGTAATTTGTACATTTCTTCATAAGAATCAAGCATGGGGCACAGCAGAAAAAGTTATATATGTGTATGTATGTATTACATATGATGTGTACATATGAAATTATCACATTCACATTGTCATATATGTCATATATTTTCATATATATAATTGTCATGTGCATGGAGGTTGAAATCATAACATAGATGTTGGCTAGAATCAAATTGGACTATTTTGGCTTCACATCAAGTAACACTTTTTTGTTAAAGTGTTTGCCATTCATGCTACAGAAAATGTGCAGTAGCTTAGGAAATGCTCATTGCAGAATGACAAAAGGGAATGCTATTCTGTAAATGGCTTAGGTTATGGCATCTTACATGTTCTGCATACTGTCTATGAAAATCTTACTAGTGATATCTTCATTTCTTTTTGTAGAAATTTCTTTTTAGTACCTCAAGAATCAAGTTAAAACTTTTTTTGCTAATAACAACAGCTAATATTAACTTGTCCAATTGACTTGCTCAGGGTCAGATTCACAGTAAGTTCTAGTAGAGTCAGGTTTCCTGCCCCTAGAGCCCACACTGTACCTCTGCCCCTCACACCAAAGCCAGTTGCACAAAGTGAGGTGCGTCCTCCTAGTCTGTAATGAACCCCAGCCAGGCTGGCAGACGATGTATAATTCCTCTTTTTCCTAAGCATCCAGAGGTGACATGCCCAGGTTCTCTGTTCTGTTGCTTGTTTGATATGTTCATAGACAAATATCCTGGAACATTGTTTCAGTCATTAATTTTTCTGACCCTGATAGATACATTGTCAGCTTCTGTAGGTTTCTGCCCTACCTAAAAAAATTGTGTTTTGCCTTGAGCAGCCTAAGTTGGTTCATAGCTGTCATGCAGGAAGACCACAGTGCTCTGTGGAATCTAAAACACTAATCATTGTGTTTCATATGCTTGTTTTCTGTTTTATAATCTAGCAAAACGTTGAGTCACGGTAGTTCTGTACACCATATGTTGAAGCATGGGCTATGTAGGAAGGAAGCATAATGATTGGACAGCAGCCCACTCAACTCTAGAAAATAACAGTGAGCATAGCATCGTTATCTCGCATTTCCTTTCTAATCTTAGACTCCCACTTAGATGACCCCTTGTAGAAGAATTTGTGATTGAGGAAAAGAGGGGTTCAGAGCAAAAATATTGTTAAATGTAATCCTGGGTCACTAGTGAAGCCATAAAAACTCTCATAATTTTCTTTTTTATTCACTGACATTAAATGAAGATAGAAGACTAGAGAAAATCAGTTATCCTCCCTTGTATGACAGGAACTTTTCAGGGTCTTCCTCATCCAAAATTTCAAGAATATGTTTATAAATTCATTTTTCCCCATTGCTATGGATATGATGAACACTTAGAGGTTATATTTTTTCTATTTCTGGTCTTCATATGCATACCAGAGTCAGAATTTTTCAAATCCTCTCTATGATAGGATTATATAGTTTAATTCCTCACGGTCTCAACACTGGAAACATTACACATAAGTGAACACTAACTTGCTTTTATGGCCTGCCTCACTCTTAATAGAGTAAAAACAGTTCCAAAATTCCACTTTACTTTCTTTGCCTTAACTTCCACGGTTTGAATGCTACATTGCTCAAACTAAGGCTACTGCTCTGCCACTCACTTCACCTGCTCTTTGTTTTCCCCATCTAGGTCATTCATTCTGTAATCATTCCTAACAAAAGTGAATCATGGTTTAAATATTAGAGGTGGTAGAAATTTCAAGACTGTAGGTAGTATGTCTGCATATTTAAGCAGGAATTTTTAGCTTAGAAAATTGAGACGAGATTGCTGTGCTTATGAGACTCTTCCATAAAATGTACACAGTAAGTGTCCTCTTGTCATTAATTCCATTGGGATGCTGCTGCTTCAGAATATCAGCCTATTGCAGGCCTGTAAGGAGGCACTTTTTGGAACTGGTAGATTTCATGCAGTGGAAACTCTCTTTGGAAATGGGAACTAGAGAATATTCTAAACATCTCGTGGAAGGTTATACTCAAGCTTGAGCTACAGGGAAACCAGCAGTAGCAAGAGGACTTTAGTAGCATCATGAGTGAACCTGACCATAAGGATTCCAGCTCATCTCTACGATCGTTGGGTCTTGGTGCCCTCACATTGTTTCATGTTGAAGCATCAGCAGTTTTACCTATCCCAGTTTTTACATCACTAGTGCAAATGTCAATCCAGTGAGAAAGACACATACTTCCTTAGAATAATTATGAAAATTGTTTTGACCTTGTGGATCCACTGAAAGTCTCAATGACTCACAAACCACCTTGAGAATTGCTGTTTTAGGCATTAAGGGTACAGTAGCATGAAAAACAGAAAATATCCACCCTTTTGAAGTTTACAGTCTAGTGGGGTGAGACAAGAAAACAACATGATTTGGTAAAATGTTAGTATTTTATATAAAATGACAACTAATGGGAACAGAGGGAATATGAATTGTGAGGGAAGGTGACTTTTGAGTAAAAAACTGGAGCAGTTAAGGGAATCAATCACAGAGGTACCTGGGGGAAGAATATTCCAGTCCAAGGGAACAGCTAGGTAGAAGGTTTCTCATATGTTTGATGAATGGCAAGGAAACCAAAGAGACTGAAAAAGAGTGGGTGAAGGGTAGAGAAGTAGGAAATGAACTCTGCAAGGTGAGAAGGACAGATTACCTAAGGTCTGTATGTCAGTGCTTCTGAAAAGTCTAGTGCTTGCACATCACTTGGGGATCTTGTGAAAATGAATATTCTGACTTATGGATGGGAGCTGGGTCCTGCAGTTCTTCATTTCTAACAAATTACTAGCTGATGTCAATGTTGTCCTTTTTGAATAGCAATCTTGTAGGCAATGGTAAAGAGTTTGGCTTTTATTCTTAGTGACACGGGAAGCCATTGGAGAGTCTAGCAGAAAAGCATCATGTTCTGGTGTACATTTTAACATGATCAGCCATAAATATTAACAACACTATCAGGTCTGTAATCCCTCATCCAAAACTCTTGCTAAAAGATGTGTGTTGGAATTCAGAATTTTTTAGATTTTAGAAAGGTAACATATTTCTCATATGTAGTATATTTTCTAAATCTTCAGCAGTCTATCACTCTAATCACGTTACTATTTCTGCAGTGAAACGAATAGTCACATTCTGTGGAATAAAGACTAAATATTCTCACATTCATTTAGGTGATGTTTTTACCATCAAATGAGTTCCAGAGAATTTAAAAAATATTTTCAGGTTTAGGTCAGACCAGAGTTTGCTGCCAAATGAATTATAAAAATGCTTTGACTTTTAAAGCATTTGGATGTAGGAATTAAGAAAAGATGGGCCTTTGTTACTGTTATACTTTCAGTTAGTTGCTCCTCATGTCCCCAGACTGCAGAAACTTCTTTCAGACAAATAAGTCTGTTACACGTTCATTATAGGCTTTGTTGGATACAACTGTCAGCAAGAGAAGACCACAACCTCAGGTCTTTCATCCCCTAGATGCTGCTCTCAAAGGAAGAAAAATAGGTACCTATCAATTTGAAGCATAAGTTCTCATTTCCAAAGAGTTTTTGCATCTTGGCAGCCTATACTGTCATGTGTGCAGTCCAAGCACAGTTAATTAAAACATGCTGAGCATTTTATTATACCTTGGGATAGTTAGCATGTGCTTAGAATTATCCAACTGTGCTCATTTGTGGCTGACACAATATTACTTCTCTGCCTGACTCTGATTTCTTTCCTACATCTATGAGCTGCCTTGGTCCACATTCGGTTCCACAAGTTGTAATCTAAAGCAAACTTCTTTGTTTTTCAGAATCCATTTTTGTGTATGTGTGTGTAACTGATTGGTTTTCCCAGAGAAATCTAGCTTAAAAGAAGTACATTAGGAAGTTATGATAGGATGAGGAATGTTGTGATCTTTTTCTATCTCAGTACAGTCATGCTTCGGTGTCTGTGGGGGATTGGTTCTAGGACACCGTCCACCTTCCTGCGGTTACCTAAATCTATGGATGCTCCAGTCTCTTATATAAAATGGCACAGTATTTTCGTATAAACTATGTATATCCTCCCATATACTTTAAATTATCTCTAGATTATGTATAATACCTAATATAATGTAAATGCTATGGAAATAGTTGTTATACTGTATTGTTTAGGGAATAATGACAAGAAAAAAAGTCCATACATGTTTAGTACAGAGGCAGCCATCGTAAGCCTAATTACATAGTACACATCAACCACAATGTAACATTTAAAAATGTATTTTAGATCTGCATTTGGTTGAATCTTCAGCTGCAGAACCCATGGATTCTGAAGGCCAACTGTAATACTAAAAGAACCTTTATCTCTCTTTACCCCATGCAGTTTCAATTAAGAGTTAGTATATCCTATTTTCTGAGTACCTGTCCTGATAAAGCTTGAAAACACTGATGTAATGCAAGACTTTGAAGGGTGACTGTTTTAATACTTGCTGGTAAAATAATAGGCCAACTCTCATCATTAGGGAGTCTTAACTATTTTGTGAATCTGTCTCAAAAAATAATGCATATTCTAATAAACACATTCTATTGTATACTCCTAAGCCTGAGAATATGGTGATAGATTACTTTTCCAAGGGCAAGGATCCAAGTGAGTCATTGCTACAAAATAAGGTGGTGTTAGAGATAATTTGTCCCAAAGGATGAATAACAACAAGGAGAAAACCATTGTTTGCAACTTTTTCTTTAAGAAAAGAACAAGGAGGCTATATACTGCCTACTGAATGAGGCGAGGGGGTTTGCGACAATTGAGTTATAGTTCTTAGGTAATCGACTAGGAAGATCCCTACTAAAAGTATATTTTAGTTATTTTCCAGAACCTTATTTATAAAGAGTAAAAATTCTGTAAAATTCATGTTGTTACGTTTCTGATATCTATAACTACAAGTGCTCTGGATGGTTAAAAGTCTACATTGTTGGGTTTGGAAAAAGTGTTCATCAGGTATATTCTTTTGTTTGTGTGATGAAATACATATACCATTAGTTATATTCTTTTAAGGATAAATTATAAGGATTTCATTAAAATTAATTTATTGCAGTTTAATTCTAGACATGGGAGATGGAGAGAAATCAAGTAGAAGAGTATACTTTATTGCTTTTGTGTGTATTCTATTTTTTTCTGGTAGAGGGTTTTAGGAAATACATCATGCTATTAAAGGTGAATTCTTTTACTTACCTAACAGAGTCCTAATGGGAGCCATTTGGGAATGCTGAGATGTTATTGAGAGGCTTGACTAGCAGGAGTTAAATCTCTTCTTAGTGTTCTCTGATGGAAACCTTGTGGTTAAGTGGGATGTCTGAGAACTTTTCTGTTGATATGCCCACATGTTAGGATAAACAGCAGAAATTACCAGACCCTTTAGAGAGAAAGCCTCAGAGAGATAGGACTTGTCTAGAAGAAAAAAATAGTGAGTTGGAAAAAATGATAACCCATATCTTTGAATTGTGAATGACTCAGTTTCTGTGCATAGTTTTTTGTTACCAAGAGTACAGTGAAAAGATCTGGGTAATCAGAAGGACTTCATGTAGTCTGCTTGCTATGTCTGCCAAGCTGGTTGGAAGAAACATTGCTTAGGTCTTTAATAAAAGGTGAAGTGAAGCTTGAGTTTTAAAAAGGAGAGGTTTCTAGGTTTAGTTCACATTTCATTTAAGAGGCTTTGTTAGCCCAATTCTGTAGTGAAGAGTTGAGCGCCACATTTACAAAATACTTGTTTTTGGAGATCTCTGTTGAAGTTAAATGTGAGCCCTGTAGTTGCACAGTCTGGGAAGTTTTATTCCATGTACAAACAGTTCTGGGTCATTATTCTCTGAAGACTTAAAAACAATTATCTTTGATTTTAAAAATAGTTTATTTCAGTCAGAATTGTATCATGACACATCAGTTTTCAACTCAGAACAGTTTTAAATGACTTTGTTTCTTCTAAGGGTGAATTTAACTGACCTGATTTGGCCATGACTTTGCAAAGTGAATTTTAATTATCTTAGTTGAAATGCTTACTTTCCACGTTTTGAAGCATTTTCTAGGAAAGAGGTTTAGTCAGGATAGGAGGTATCTAGAAACCTAGCAAAACTCTTTTTATTTCCTCATTAGTTTAGAACTGTGTATGTTGTTATGAGCCTTGTAATTTTTACTGTGATTTTTTGTATTCCAAGAAATATATTTCTTTTAGAATAAAAAGTTTGGTTGTTTGCTTTGTGACTCTTTCAGATATTAACAGTGGTAATTGGTATTTATTGTAAATTTTATGACCTTCTTTTAAAAGATTATAGTAAAATAGAGTTTTTTGGTCACAAGCATCTTATTATTTTGGTATGCCAAATTTGATATGGAAATAAAAAAGTAGCAGGTGTGAATTAATCATTAATGCCTTTCATTTCTGATTAAAGCAGGACAGGGAATCCCTTGCCTATTGGTTGAAAGGTGAGTCTTCATATGAAGGGAGGAAATGTTCTTTTTCTTGTCAATAAATGCCATTTTATTTTTTTTACAGAAATCAGAATTGTTAATTTTTAAATCAAAGACAATCTGAAACAAACATGCTGTTAAACATTAATCACATAGTTTTTAAATGTTCATGCATTATTAGTCTAAACCTCATTTAAAATGCAACTGTAGTCCTTTTTGAGAAAACCTATCATATTGTTAAAAAGTTGTAAAAACCTGTTTGGTTTGACCCTAAAACAATAAACAGCTTAAATTTAACATTCTAGTCTGTTCAGAATGGACTATTTTTTTCTTTAATAAAAAGTTAAGCAGTTTTAAATTTCAACAGAAAAATACTTTTCTAAATCAAAGAATTCATAAGACAACTACATAATACACAAAACTTTATAATAAAAATAAAATAAAACTTTTTGTTTTCAATAGATCTACTAGATATAAAAAGGATATAATTGGAGAGAGCATAAAGATTTACTCAGTCATACAATGTGTTAGGTTAATCTGAAAATTCAGAACTTTAGGGTATTTATGAATAGATTTAATCTTGTCAACCAATAAGTGAACACTTTGAGTACTTCCCAAATAGCCCTAATATTCTAAATTATAATATAATGTCAGAGAAAGCCTAGTTATATTAACTAAGGTTCTTTTAATCATTGCCTAAAAACACAAATAAGTATCTTGAAATTTTTAATATCTAAGGGAAAAAATAAATGTCTTTGAAAATATTATTATTTAGAGAGAAAAGCACCACAAAAATTATAGGCAAAAAAAAATAACACTCATCTTGCTTAAAATCTGTATCTCTGATTCCAAGGAAAAATTGGAATCATTCTTCATAAAAGTAAAATATATGAAAGATTTTCTTGATTCAAAATTTCTAGCAATTAACCAAAAGTGAAAGAAAATTTAATTAAGAAACTGTTCGTTTTTCCATAGTGAATGCTTGCCATTCAGCAGATTCAATTAGAACAGGGAGAAATAAATGAAGACCTCCACAAAGATTTTGAGGGAGAATCAAAGACTTTAGCAGAAGGTGGTGCCTTGTTATATATAAATTTGTCACAAGGCTTGCAGTTGATTTTTAAGCTTCTCAGACTGGAGATACGATTTACTTCAAGAGTGATATACGTTATTTCAAGAACGATAATTATTCTGAGTGGGTTCTTGAAATGTATCGTATTTCAAGAATAATTAGTACTTCCTGTAGGGTTTGTTAAGTGAGATTTTTTTTTCCTATCTGAATCAGTTTCCATTTTTCTCCTCTTACAAATAGTTAACTCTTAACTTTTTGTTTTTATAATTTTTTTCTCCTTGGTACAAATGTAATATCGTGTGTGTGTGTGAGTGTGTGTGTGTGTGTGTGTGTGTGTGTGTGTGTGTGTGTAAATCAACCTCTGGAGAAGCCTTTCTCCTCCTCCTCCCGGGAGAGAATAATACCCCAATGACCTTGGGCATCTAGTGCATGTAATAAGTTAACTTCTCTCCTTACAATGTGCATACCAATCAACTTGGTCTTTACTTTTCATATAATTTGCTGATCTCATTTTTTTCTTTTGTTTTTCTGAATTTATTTATTTAGATTTTGCTTAGAATCACAGAAGAGAAGGTCTCATACCGAATTGGTTTTCATACTCTCCCACTTGCTTAGACGTAGAGCTGTCCCTCCACCTTCCCAGGTCTACCACCTGTTTTTTTTTTTTTTTTTGAGCCCATTACTTTCTTCTTCCTCTGAGTCTTCGCTGTATCACTTCTGCTTGCTGTTTCTTCCACCTTTGGCCTTTCTGCTGCCTGGCTTGTTTTCTCTCACTCTTGATAACTGACCTGGGCCTGACTACGGTATTCTCAGACATCTGAGTACAAAATAAGTACAAAACAGAGAAAACACGTGGTGTATTACTTATGAATTCTCCTTGGACAGCTCAAGCTTTCCTCAGCGTGTCTTTTATTTCAGCCACTCAGCGTTATTTGCTGCTCTTCAAATACTTCCAGAACTTTCTTGTTTCTGTGCCCTTATTCAGTGTGTTTCTCCTGTTTATAATATTCTTTCTCTCACATTTCCAATCTCCTTCTCTTAACCATTTTACTTAAAAAAATTATCTATTCTTCAGAGCCCTTGTCACCTCTGGTTTGTCTTTCTTCACACTGGCCAAAAGTGGTTACTTCTTTTTTTCCCATTCCTTCCTCAGCTCAGCAAATACTTACTGGGGACCTATTCTTGCCAGGCATTTTGACAAAATGATGGTTTATAAAACCTCATTGTGTATAAGAATATTATGTATTACTTTTATTATATTACATTATTTGTAAATAATAATATCCATCTTATTTTCCTTACTGCCTTTGAAGGCATAAGCTATGTCTGGACCCATCTTGTAATGGATGCTCTTAACCAGAGAAGGTATTTAATACATATTTATGGAATGAATGAAACTTTCTGATTGTCTTAATATTTCTGTATGCCAGCATAACTTAAGTATTTTCATTTTAATTTACTTTTATTTTTATTTTTGTTGAAGTTTAATCCACATGCAGAAAAGCATAAATGTAAATATATAGCTTGATGAGTCTAGGGATGTAACCAGCACCCAGACTGAGAAAGAGCACAGCAGCAGGAGCCTAAAAACCCCTTGTACATTGTCTTCCACTTGCTGTGCCCCTTCCTCACAAGGGCACCCACTCTCCTGACTTTTTGTTTGCTTTTATACTTCATATAAATTGAATCATATGGTATATATTTATGTCTTCTTTCTTGGGATTGACATTATACGTTGATCCATATTGTTGAGTAAAGTTCTAGTTATAGATAGTTTATTCTCTTTGCCGCATAGTAGTACATGGTGGGAATATATCACAATTTATTCCTTCTATTGATGATGGGCATTTGGGGAGTGTCCAGGTTTTGGTCACTATAGAGAGTGCTGCTAATAATATTGTAGTATATGTCTTTTTGTGAATGTATGTATTTCTTTGTGGTGTATGCCCTGGAATGGAATTGCTGGACCATAAGGTATGCCTAAGTTTAGCTTAAGTAGATACTGTTAGTTTTCCAAAGTGTGTTTTTTCATTTAAACTCCCATTAGTAGAACATGAGAGTTCTGATTGCTTTACATCCTCTAACTTTGGTATTTTTATAAAATTATCTTTTATGTAGATATGAAAAGTATTAATGACACTTAAAAGCAATGTAGAAAATCTTTTAATAGATTTTGTGGATATATTCTTAAATACTCATCCATACTATACTAAGACTATTTTAAGCAGTTGTCCTTGAGTTTTTTAAGATGAACTGTCCCTGAGTTATAGGTTATGTGGCTGTCATTCTCTGTTATGCTTTAGTGGAAGTCTGTCACACTTATATGGTAGGTCTCAGTGGATTTTCTGACAGAATCAAAAAGAGGCGATGAGAGCCCTTGAGACCTCCGCTGCAGATAAATCACATTTGGTGCTTATTGGCCCTTCCTTTGAACAAGCTGAAAGGATTTTGAACTGCTGAACACATGGTTTTCTCTTTTCTTTGTGAACTTTTGCATTTCTTCTGCAGATGAGATGTGTTTCCCTACCCCATATCCTAGCATGGTTTAAAGCAGTTGTTCTCGAAGTATGGTCTGGGTGCTCCTAGGGGTCTCCAGATTTTTTCAGTTTCCACAAAGTTAAACTATTTTAATAATAATAAGACATTATTTGCCTTCTCACACTCATTCTTTCACAAGTGTCTACTTTAACCTTTCAGAAGGTACAGTGCACGTGATTTCACAACAGATTAAATACAGAAGCAGATATGAGAATCTGGCTGTCTTCACTTAAAACAGATTAAATAAAGATTTTCAAAATGTAAAGCAATTTTTTGTTTTGAAAAGTGAAATTATTTTTCACAAATGTATTATATGTTAATTTTATGTATAATTAATTTTTAAATAAATGAATAACTTGCTCTCAGTTTTAATTTCTAATATGGTTAATATTAATAGTTATTAAAAGCTCTTTATAATCCAGACTTTTGAAATAAAGTTTAAGGGCCATTTGTCTAAAAGATTTAAAATATTTAAGAGAACAGACTTTCTAACAGATTAAAAGGTGTCCTTTAGATGTAGTCAAGGTATCTTCAAACTTGAATATATCATAATTGATTCTATCAGTTTCCAAATGTTAGGCATTTAGGTTAGATCCAGTTTATTGGCCTTACAAGTAATATTGCAGCAGTATTCTTCTATATTAATATTTTCTTAACATCCTTAATTATTTTACAGTAAATTCCTAGAAATAGAACTGCAGTGCCAAAAAGATATGCAGGAGGAACTGACGTGACCTTTTATGTAAATTCAGGGACCAAATATTTTTCTATTTTTTTTCTATTAATTAGTGTTCCAGTTAGCCCAAAATTCAGTATCTTTGTTTCTTCCTCCAAGCTTGAACCCCAGGTGACTTGCTCAGTCCTGAAGCAGCCTATCCTCTGCTAAATGCCAGAAAGAAAACTCTAGTATAATATTACACAATTTGTCTCCCTTCTTTTTATCACTTTCTGTCAGTGTTAAAGACCAGCCCTGTATTCTTTGTTGATAGTTCATTGTCTAATGGCTTATAGCAGGAGTCCCCAACCCCAGGGGCCACAGACCAGTCTGTACCTGTCTGTGGCCTGTTAGGACCAGGCCTCACAGCAGGAGGTGAGCAGATCACAAGTGAAGCTTCATCTGTATTTGCAGCCACTCCCCAGCGCTAGCATCACTGCCTCAGCTCTACCTTAGATCAGGCATTAGATTCCCATAGGAGCACCGGTCCCTGGCATCAAAAAGGTTGGACACCACTGTACTACATGGTAGTTAGAAGGGTCCTGGTCACTGCAGCTTATGCTCTTTGGACCCATGCAATAAGGCTGGGACACATGTGGAATGTGAGTAATTTCTGAAAGAGTAAATGTACATTCCTGTGTTAATCTCTGAACCAATTTAGTATAGCATTCATATGTAATCAGTGAAATCATAAAATGAATGTGTATAGGGAAATTTTTTTAGCATTAAAATATATAATTGAGTTCATTATAATTATAATTTACTTATTAAGACAAACCTCAATATAATTAAAACCCCCAAACACACATGCATCCCTAGCAAGGTCAGTATGTTTATGACACTGCTTTAAAGGTCATATTTTATCCTAACTTTGTCATTACTAAGCAAATTCACTTGAGTGGCAGTTTTTCTAAATAATTATTCATATACAGTTAATCCTCATTATTCACAATTAGGTATTTGCAAATTTGCTTACTTGCTACAATTTATTTGGAACCCTAAAATAAGTACCTGTGACATTTTCCTGGTCATTTGCCAGTGATCACAGCGAGGCAGAATATTTGAGTTGCATAACCCACATATTCCTAGCTGAGGTCAAACAAAGCAACTCTCTGCCGCCTTTGCTTTGTTTCGGCTGTCATGTAAACAAGTGTCCTCTTCAAAGTCAATTTACTACCATTTAGTCTATTTTTTTTTTTTTTTTGCATTTTTTTAATTGGTGCTTTTGCTGTTTAAAATGCCCCTCAAGCATAGCGCCAGTGTGCTGTCCGGTGATCTAAGTGCAAGAAGGCTGTGATTCATCTTATGGAGAAAATACACGTGTTAGATAAGCGTCATTGAGGCATGAGTTACAGTGCTGTTGGCTGTGAGTTCAGTGTTAATTTATCACCAATATATAGTAAGTAAGGTATCTTTAAACAGAAACACACATAAAACAAGTTTATGTATTGATTGATTGGTTGATGAAAATGTTGTGACCAGAGGCACATAGGAACCTAACCTTATGTTTCCCCTGGGAGCAGTTTCAGTATTCAGTAATTGTGTTCGAAGTGACTTTATAAAATATAACTACCATGAATAAGAAGAGTCAACTTTATTTGCTGCATTGCTTCATTCAGTATTCATTTATTCATGTGATCTTTTATTTGTTCTTTAAGAAACATATTGAACACTTCCAGGTGCCATGCAACTTCCACATGACTACCCTTTCCCTTTTGTGTTATTATGCTCACTAGTAGAAGTCTTGCTATAGCCCTCTGACTCAAAGTATTTGTGTGGTTTATGATAACACATCATAAATGAAGTGTGGGATTGCATTTAAAGGTGGGAAGTTGGGGGCTGAATGTTTTGCATCTATGACCATTTTTTACTTTTACTACATATGCTAGACTCAGTCTTCTCAATAAACTTTCCAGGAATTATTTTGCCTCCTTGGAGACCAAGATTTTTAGCATCAAATTCCTTAATGAGTTCATGTTGGATGCCAGCAAAGCCAGGTGATGTGGCTTGCCCAACTTTCCACACGAAAATGCTGGTTTGGCTACATAATCTTGCAGGCAGAGATTATGGCTGACAAAATAATTCTTCCACTATGCTTTACTGATGAGAAGCCAGACCAAACTGGCCTCTCTCCTTTTTCTAATTCCTCCTTCTTGCTCACATGTTTGTATTTCCATCTCCTTCCATTACCTTTTCACATTGTCTCCTACATCTGCACTCAAGCAGAGAGAGGGGAAATGGAATAGAAGAGCAGATGTTTGCCTCGTGTTCTTTGTGTATCCCTAAATAGGCTCTCTTCCATTGAAGTGTTCTTCATTTCCTGGTTTTGATTGTCCAGAATGTATGAGGACTAAGATCTGCACCTTGCTGCTCTTCTCTCCTGATGTTAGTAAAATCAATTATACTGGAAATCCTCCATAAGTAATGTGGGGAATTATAGAAATACCTTTCTGAGGATTCAAATTGTTATCTGCTCAATTTGAAAAAGAAAAATTCTAATGACTTCAGGGATCTTTCAGTGAAATAATTATAGAATTAAGCCCAAAGAAACAAAGACATTGTTGACCATTATTAACTCTGTAATTGTAAGAAATGAGCGCCACAATAAAAATTAACCTTGATATTTTTATATGCTAAGTAGTTAAATACAGTAACTTTCTTTGAACATCTTTGAAATTGCCCTTCAAGAAAGTGAGGACCTTGACTAAAACCTTTGAATGCCCTTTAGTTTCTGGCACAATGCTTCAGGCAAGTAGACCTCAATAAATACTAAAATATCTTCCTTAAGACATAAATATTCACTAATGTTAATTTGATATTTATTTTTTCAGATACAGATGAATATAGACCTCCTGTTTGGAAATCGTATTGTAAGTACACAGATTTTAAAGTGGGTGGGTTATAGTGTTTTATAGGTAATATAAAAATATTACAATTAGTAAGTATGAAAAGTCATTCCATTTTGTACCTTTTATTTTGAAAAATTAATTCACAACAGGATTTGGGAATGGCATAGAAGTAATTGTGGGGAAACAGGAGTGTTTCCACAAAGTTTGTATATGGTTTCACATCTGGAATGCATCTCATCCCTTTGAGCTTTCATGGAATTCCATACCATGTTAACAATAGCTGATAAGACTAATGCAAGGAGAAGCTAACTAAGAATTCATACTATCTGATTATTCTCGTACCCTGATTCTTTATATGAAAAAGAAATATATAAGTGATAAGTCAGAAAGCTATCCTGATAGAGTAGGAAAAAAAAGAAGCAAAAAAAGGTAGTCGTCGTCTTTTAGAAATTGCCTGCCCAAATATAAGAGACATTTGAATTATATATTGCTCTTTAAACTTTATTAAAATAAAAATTTCTTCAAGTGGTTAGGTTCTTAGTCCTTTATCTTTTCTTCCTTGTTTCCTAGGGATTATTATTTCATCAAGTGAAAAATATTTCATTTTTTAAAAAAGTGGAAATAGGGTTAATCAAAGGAGTTAAAATTCATGAATGCACTATTGTAGAAACCAGTACTATAAGCTTTTGTCTGTTGTCTACAGAGCTGAATAAGCAACTTTAAGAAACCTGCACTTTAAATGTATATTATTAACATCTTGTAAATATTGAGTTATTCTAAATTTTGATATTTGTAAGCTTCTGAAATTTGCTGACTGAGGGAGCAGCAAACAGATTATTGTTAGTTTTATGTTCCCAGAACAAAAGAGTTTTTTTGTTTTTGTTTGTTTTGTTTTTAATAAGTTGCTACTTTGGGCTATCTATAGTAAGCAAAATATGAACAATTTCTAAAAATATTGCCATAGATGTATTTTCTCCTCCCTTGCTGCCTTTTTGTTTCTGGTGAGTATAGTTCAAAGAATGTATAAAAATGTCTAAATGTTCTTTACCTCCAGAAGATTTTGTCTCATAATCTCAATGGCAGGAAGCCTATTTAAAATTTTCTGCATTTTCTGGTTTTCAGTTTATCTTCGTTCTTTTTGCTCTGACTTGTGCCTTGCACATTTTATATGTAAAAGTATTTATGAAGCCTCAGACTGTTATTGAATCGTGGTGGTGGTTTTTTTTTCCCCTTGAAGAATATTGATAACTAAATGTGTATGCAGTTTACATTTTCTGTATCTTCCTGTGTCTTACTGTAGCTACCATTTGTCTTTAAAAATGGCATATTTCTACATGTGGTGAGAATACTGCAGCTATGTTTTATAGTTTCTTTTAGTGACTTCAGTGCCTGAGCGTCCCTCTCATCATTTTAATAGTAGAAACCAGGAGGCAATTATTTATCTTCTGACCATCAAATGAAACAAAATTTCCACTTCAAGGAAATTTTATGATTGAACTGTGCTAAAGCCAAGTGGAAAAATTTATTTTTAAAATTGGTCATTTGAACTTTTCTTATAAAATGATGTGTTGTCTTCTAAGAATTTTAATGTATACAAATTTTAACTAATAAGGAAACATGGGAAGATTGCACTTAACATTGAAGTAATTGTTATGATGATCATACAGATTGTTAAATGTGTTTGTCAAAATTATAATCTTAGAAAAAAATTGTTATCTAGGTTGAGTATTTTTAATGTGCTTTCTGTTTTGACTTGTCACTATCAGGCAATTTTACAGTTTATATTTAGCTATCTATAAATAATCTCCAGTAAGGTATTTCTTTAATAGTACCTTAAGAAGTTATCTGTCCAGGCACTTGTGCATTTTAAAAGGAAACATTTTAAAGACTGACAAGCCTGTGACATCCTATTTCATGAATAGAGACTAGAATTTTAAGAACTGGGGTAGTAGGCCCTGCCCAGTACCCTTAGTAATTAAGACATGACATTTTGTTTGATTCTGAGGTCAGACCTATGTATATCTTGTTTAGAGCTGATAATTGAAAATAAATCCTACGACAGTCTTTGGGACTGATAAACCGGATTCATCATTTTTTCTGTGATGTGAATTAAATTTTAGTAATTAAATTTTTTTTCTCAAAATGGTAATAAAATCTAGATGGATTGAGATTTTTTAAAAGTGAGGTATGTCAATCCATGTAAAGGAGGTAAAGGCTGAATGAAAACTATTCAGAATGTTTTGATAACTAACATCTATCTGTATTACATCTATAAAACTAAAGGGAGCAGTTAAATTTTAATGTTAAAAGTTGCAACATATTAGGGATTTTTTTTTTTTTTGTCTTTAGTGTGCTGGAATCTAAATAACTGCACAGTGAGATTCTATAAGAAATTTATTTTCAATCTGATTCTATAAGAAACTTTATGCTCATGCCTCTGTTCTGCTTTACATTTTTGGTTTTGTTAAGCTTGTGAAAACGAAATTTCAAAACCTTACAAATACAAACCAGTGGGAAAATAGAATTAGCAAGAAGTCTTAAGTTGAGGACTCTTTTAAACAAATACAGTTTTGTTGCTTTTCGATACGTATGCTTGAATTAAACCAGGAGCCTAATAAAATGTGATAAATGAGGTAATTTAGCCAGGTAGGGACTGTGAGAACATAGAGCATGGATGCCATGCTAGGTCTTAATCACCTTCATTGTGATCATTCATCTAAAACTCTGAGTCCAGTGTTGTAGCTGTCTTCTCTGATTTTTCAGGAGAAGCTGGAATTCTCTTTTGCTTTTGTTGTTGATGTTAAAAGTCTTAATTTTTAAATGTTAAAAAGAAATTTAAATTTAGAAAACAGCAAACCAAACACATGTGAGCTAGTTTTGACCTCAAGAGACCAACTTGTGATCTCTGAACTTGATTAAAAATGTATTGTCTCTAGGTACTGAGAAATTCATTAATTATTATATAAGCATTGACACTTCTAAGGTAATCGAAAAATATTAAGTACTTTAATCATATATCTTCTCACTTAACAATTTAGCTATTCTTAGTGAATCAGTTAATGAGTGTGCAATTTAAGTTTCAGTTTAAATTACCAAAAATTTGAAATTGAGTAGGGCCTAAATTATTCTTTATTACTGTGTATAATTTTTAAATGGTCCGTTTGATGCTTGTTCCCTGAATTCATGTTATATTCAGTTATCAATATCCAAATAAATAACATTTATTTAAAATGAGCCTTAAAGATAGACTAGCCAATGAGGAGGCATTTGTCTAAAAATTACTCCTCTCCATGAACAGAACTATACACTTTGAAACTAATAAAAACGAAGGTTGAAATTCTCATGTGACAGTATTATCACTCTTTTTTTTCATCCTGGCTTATCTTAATGTTTGCTTACAGAATAGGTAACTATTACTGATGATAACCAGATACTGTAGTACTTGTGCTTTGAATGAAAATCAACATTTTACTTTTTCTAGTAACTTCTAATGTTCTTCTATACTAGCATTCAATTCTCATAATTAAGTTTCCATAGGTGGCAGTACTTTCCAAAGCATTTTCTTGACAAAGGAAAACAACTCATCTTTGGAGAATTACAAATCAGAACAGAAATGTGAAAAGAAATGGGCCTGAAGAATCCTCTTTTTGCAAATCATGTTTTGACTTCTCTTAGGAGAATAGAGATTTACAAATATCTCTGGGTGATGCACATGTACTCATTATCAGGGCCAGTTTGGTTTCAGTGCTCTTTTTTCCCTTCTATACCTCAGAATTACTCCCTTCATATCATCTCTTTAATTTATAAAAATATATTCACAGGGATATTTTTTAAAAACCCACAGTAAAATATGGATACATAAAACTATTTTAATGTGCTGCATTTCTTGGGGATTTTAGCAGCCACAGGAAAAGGCAAAGGAATACATTTTTATCAATAGAATTTCTATCATTACTAAATGAGGAAAGGATTTAATTTGTTTTATTTTTAAGCAGTAAATCTGTATCCTCTCAGTACCTCTTAAATTATAGCATTACCATGGTATTGTTCAGGTGATGAACTCAAGATGCATGCTGGTGACCAAATATTATTGTAAAGTTTTTTATTAATACCAGTCACCTACATAGAACCATAACTAATCTTTATTGAGTGTTTACTTTGTACTAGGGACTATTTTAAGTTTTTTATATATAGTAAGTTACTTAATCCTTTTAGTATTCAATGAAATAGAAATGGATTTTAGCTCCATTTTACAGATGAGGAAAACTGAGGCTCTGTATGCAGCATAGTGGCAGAACCCCAGTGTTTAAACCCCATGAGGTCTGATTCAAAAGTTTACATTCTTAGTTGCAATACTATATTGCTTTTGCATAGCAATACAGAGCAGTGGTATGTGTCTGTTCTCAGTGCATGTGTGTATATATATATACACATACATGTATAGTCTAATTTTATATGTATGAATATAGTTTAATTATATATATTTACATATGTTCCTGTGCTACATGTGAATGAATATGATCAGAGGTGGAGTATATATAATGCTATCCAGTTGGAATCTGAGCCATTCATTATCTGTCAATCTCAGATGTCTGGGTAGTTTGATGTTATGTTGTCAAAATGTGTATGTATTTAAATACAGTATGAATTTTAGTTCAATTATATGTGATTCTATATGTAAAAATAGAAGACAGATTCCCTCCAAAAGATAAATTTAGACATACATTAACACACTTTCTCTGATAACTGCACATTCTTTTCATTCCTTCTTTTCAAATGAAAAAGCCTAGGAGAGGCTAGAAAGTCATGGTATTGGTATAATTTTCACTGATCCATTTTTAAATACCCTAAAAATTATTCTCTTTGGCAAATTATTTCAGTACTTGAATTTTTCTTTTGCTTCATATACCCTAGTTGAATAAGTGATGGTAACTCTGGCTCAGAAATTTTGTTTTTATGGGAGATTATCTTTGAAGATAGATGTTTGCAATATAAATAGGAGAGAATAACAGCATGTCTGTTACCTCTAGCCTATAAATTCTAGTTTTTCTTTCAAGTTTGACAATAATGTGTTTTAAAAATATGTGACCATAATTGGTTTATATCAGAGACACACTTTATGTAATTTTGCACCAAAGGATTGGGGAAAATAAATGACCAGATTATGGAGAACAGAGCAAAATATTCTGTACTGGTTTGTCATAGATAGAAAGATGCTTGTGTGGATTATGACTTTTATATTTGTGCTTGCTACTGGGCTTCCACTAAATTAGTTTAGTTTACTTTATTTGCTATGTTCATAACAAATAGGACTATACTCCAGTTGTCTTGTGAACATAAAAAGCAGCCAGTTTGTGGTGTCTGATATATTCAGAAGTTCTTCATAAGAAAAGCTGACATTTTTCACTCTCTACCTTCTCGTAGTGTATCAGCTGCAACAGGAAGCCCCTCATCCTCGAAGAATTACCTGTACTAATGAGGTGGGTGTAATGAAACTGTCACAGTGAAGTGTTTCTCAATCATTTGTTTCCCAAACTTTGATCTTCATTGGCTTGGTTATTTTGGGGATTAACTATTTACGGTAGTTAGCATCATAAAATTCTAACTTGAATGCGTTTTTCTTAACATTCTTCTCACTTGTAATAATTGTCTCTTTTTAATGGAGTTTTTGGAACACAATATAAAATATGATGGTATAGTTTTAAGTGATATTAGCCTTTTCAGTCAATTTCTACATTTTTCTTCCATTTTTATGTTTTATTCTTTATTTTTTAAAACAAAGTTTGATCTATGACCATGTCACCCTGAACAGCCTGATCCCATCTGATCTCAGAAGCTAAGCAGGGTCAGGGCTGGTTAGTACTTGGATGGGAGATCACCTAGGAAGACCAGGTGGCTGTAGGCATAAAAAATAAAATAAATAAGGGATTATACGCTGACAGCGTCCTTGCAATCTGTGAGGTCAACCAAGCGCTGCCTAAATAAATAAATAAACAAATAAATAAATAAATAAAAAGTATGAAGGCATCATGGTAGTATTATCAAAGTAATTTTTTCACTAGAAAGAGCTAAATCATGATGTAAAATAAATAAGACATAGAGTTCACCAAAAAAAGAATAGGCTATATGAAAAGATGTTCAACTTCATTAATAATAAGAGATATGCAAATTAAAATACAGAGAGACCATTTTCATCTTTCTAATTGAAAAAAATTTGAAAGCTTAGAATATACTTATTTGGTAAACCTCTGAGGAAACTGACACTCTCACTTATTGCTAATGGAAATGAGAAATGCTACAATTTTATGAGAATTTTGTAATATCTAACAACACTATATATGCATTTTCTTTTGAACTACCAGTTCAAGTTATAGAGATTTACTCTAATGAATTACCTGCACAAATATGGAATAACATATGCTCAAATTTTTTCACTGTAGAACTATTCATAACAGTGGAGTATTGGAAAAACCTAAATGTCTGTTCCTTGGATGACTGATTGAATAAAATATACTATTAAAAAGAATAAGGAAGATTTCTGTGAGCTAACATAGAATGATATAAAATATATATACACTATAGTAATTATGGTCCTTTTTAGTAATAAAGAAGAGAAAATAAGGAAAAAACAAAGGTTATTTTTGCAAAAGAGAAACACAGGAAGGATTAACCAAGAGACTAGTGAACTATTTATCTATAAGGTGAGAAGCAGTGTGGAGGGTGTAAGAAAAGGAGTGAGACTTCTCTGATGATATGTTTTTATATAGTTGTGACTTTTGAACTATGTAAATGTTTCAAATATTCAATTAAATTAAATAAAAAATGATAAAACAAATAACAAGTTTATAACGTAATCACCAAAAAAAACCAAGTAGTTTTTAAACATTATTCTGACTATTCAAGCTTAGAGGGAAATAGTCTAAGAACACGATCTTTTACTCTATTTAGATTTGTCTTTGATAGTGGTATTTGGTGGTGGTCTTTAATGACTTCAGAGTTCAGGAATTCTGAAATTATTTTGTGTATTGTGTGAGGTGTAGCAAGTTAGTAATTATATTAGATTTTTGGGAACCAGGGCTATTAGGAGATATAAACATGGAATGAAGAAAAAATGAAAAGTATATTCTGGTATTAAATTTGAATTGGAAGTATCAATATCATTTCATAGATTTTTAAAAAGTATATTTTCTATTTGAGTCAATGGAAAGGGCTTTGAAGCCATGATGCCCCAGTAAAAACAAACATATCCAGTGCCCAAATTTTGGCTTCCAAATACTGTTTCTTACTAAAAGAAGCCAGTGTTCTGTTCCTAAGAGAAATTCCTGTTTCCTGAACAGGAGTGTAGAGATTCTGGAACATCTTGTTATGTCAGAGAGCAAGAAGGGCTCTAAAACAAATGGGAATATATGTCAAAAAAACATAGGAGCCCATTGACAGGGTTCCACAGGCAAAATCTGTGACAATATGACGTCAAAAAGAATGCTGATAGTAATAAATTACATTGAACGAAAAGAGAATTTGTAAGTCCATAGTTACGTTAAAAAAAACCCCTACCCCCATACAAAAGAGAAAAAATGGAGGTGGAAAATGAAAGTTGTTCTTTATAGTAGAATGGTGGCTAAACTATAGAAAGAATGAAATTTGCACTAATAATTGAGTCTAGCAAAGGATCAACATTGAAACCATTGAGTGAAAGTTTGTACATACAGTATAGTAATTATGGTCCTCAAGGTATCACCCCACCACGTATTTATTAATTGCAAAGAGGAAAATACATCTCTTTAGTGGAGAGGTCTAGCAGTTACTCTTGTAGCTGTGTGATCAAATTTAGCATTCCCAGTAATAGGACAAACTGACATGTGTCATCTGGAGTGATGGAATAAGATACACATAACATCAGCTATATGTTTTTGCCTAAAATGTTTACCTTAAACCTTTTTATGAAATATGAACCAGACAAATTGAGAATGTGTACATTCTAAATAATGTAATTTTCATAAAAGAAGTAACAGTAGTGGGACTATTCTAAAAAGTAAAGTAGACTAAAGAGACATGCCAACCAAATGCAATGCATGCACCCTGATGGGTCCTGGAGAAATAAATATTTACATATATTTTAAGCTACACATTTAGGATACTACTGGAGAAATTTGAGTATGACTATAATATAATATGGAATCATAAAAACTTTCTTAAATGATATATACTATTAAAAAGAACTACTTCTCCATTGTTGAAAATGTTGTTGAAATGGATTTTGGTATTGTGATGTCTAGTTTAAAAAATTGAATATCTCTCAAAATACATAGTCACAAAGAGAACCAATTTACAAAATTAGGAGGAATTTCATGAGATTATCTTTTAAATGTTTTGTTGCACTCTAAATACAGATAGATGTCAGTCTGCATATATGTATGTATTTATGGAATGGGAATGTGGTATTTGATGATTGTATTTTATTGCTACTGTGCCATGATCAAGGAGGATAAAATAATTTTACATGTAGTAGAATTTTTTTTAATACTATGTAATAAAATGTTCCATTTTGTTTTATATTCTGAGCAGGCACAACTTTTAATTGAAAGTGAGATATTGGCAGTAGTTCGGTGAACAGTCCTGAAGTATTAGTAACACAATTTTATTTACTGAAAAATATCTATACTTTGCATTTCTCAAAAGAATTTGAGTCCAAACAAATGACGATGAAATAAAAGAAATAAAAAAAGAAAAGCTGAGGAAAATAAAAAAAGAAGCCATGTATATGCCAGTGGATTGCAGTGTTGTTTGGGGTTCACTATAATTGTGTGAGAAGGAGATCACAGTAATTAAGTACATGACTCTTAAGGATTAGAAAGACTAATAGGATTCAGTTTTGCATGAACTAAATTCTTTTTAAAAACCGTGTAGGTTATTCTATGAAGTATAGTTTTTGATATTATAAGCAATGACTAACAGTAGTTTTGCAGTTCGTGAGAAGCGGATTTATGGTTGATTCTTGAAACAGTGGGTGCAACAGTAGGAGCACCGAGTCAGTGAAGCTAATTTTTAAAGGGTATGGTCCAAGTGTGTAGCCTCCTAATGATATGCTGTGATGCAAAGATACTACATAGAACACTAGAAGAGTGGGTGACCCTTTTTTTTGTGTTTAGTCCACAAAGATTTTAAAAGATCTTTAATATAAAATTGTTCATTAATCATTGAGATATTTTGAACAAATTCCTCAATATTAAAAATATGCAGATCAAGTAATTTCTCTTGATTTAATTAGGTGTTGTGGTTGACTGAATGCTGCGATCCCATAGGAAAACTAGACCACCATATTCCAAACTGTTGATTAAAAGTAGGTGTATAAGCATTGGGAAACCAGAAGACAAATGGCACAATTGAAATTTTCTTACGTAAAGTAAAGAATCTATGCATTGTTTTCACTTTGGCTAAATTGGTTTCACAAGAAATTAACAATCACATGTTAATGACAAATTGGTGGGCAAGGGATGCTGCTCAATGTGCAAAAGGATGTATTGTACCATCCTTAAGCATCATTCAAAACTGATAATCTGTTAGATACTTAACTTTGGGTGCTTACTAAAGATTAAATGTACATGCATAAAATATAGTTGTCTAATTTGGAAATTAGTGGTGATGACTTGTTTCAATATTTGACCAATCTTTTTTTTTCACCAGATGAAAGGGCAATTACTAAATAGGGGGAAATGTTTTTTTTTCCCCAAAAAATGTCATTTTTACTCAATATTGTTCTAATGATTAGATGTATAAATATAGATATTGAAAGTATTTATAAGGCACTATGCTAATGGTCTGCTTATTTTGAGCAATAGTCAATCTGGTTAAATGCTTATAAAAATAATCGAATAACCTGGCTATCCATGTGAAATGAAAGTAAAGGATTAACCAGAATAAGATGGGGCTAACTTAAAAATACGTCTTAGAGAACAACTATTTCAGTCTTAGTCTTGTTTAAATGATAAATGTTTGGTTTGGAAAAACTGAAAGTTCATGGAAGTGATGAACACTGAGGATAAAGACGTACTGAAGAACCCATGTATTTAACCAGGGAATTGGTTTTGGGACATTCAGCACTTAGTAGCCACTAGGGGAAAAAAAGCAAGAGAATTTAATTACCACTGATATATAGAGAGAAAAAGAGAAAGGATATTCAATAGATGAGTTGATGGTTATTTTAAATAATAGTTATTAATTATCTGTGGTGCTAATTATATTATAGAAATCGATTTAATGACTTTGTTTCTAAGAACATTTCCCTACTACAGTCATAGGAAAGGGAGATCTGATACCGATCGTTTGTATGTGTACATTCCCATTCCATTTTCTCCTATCCATAGCATTGTACCATGGATTGTAAATTCAGGAGCTGAGGGATTAAGCCACACCCAAAGGGAACATATATTTAGTGCCTAGCGCTAACTGCTACTTTCTCTTGTGGTCTAAGCCCTTAGTTCTGGTGGTAAACTCAATATTCTTCTCTTTCTCAGCTGAATTTCTGTTAGTATTCTTAAGACCAAAGTGAGTGGAACCTTATTTTAAAATATGAATTATTCAGCTGTTAAAACAAATCATAAATTATTAGAGGCAGAACTCTAAAATACAATATGTATAATAGTAAGAAGTAAAATAATTTGACAGAAAATATAATGGTAACTAATGCATTTTTTCTAATTTCAAAAAATTTTGCCAATTGCCAGTGTGAATGCTAAAACAGAAGTTTTATTATTATTATTATTAAGGGCTTTTATTAATACACATTTTGAAATTTAAATATAAATACTTCTTTTTAAAGGGGGAATATGTCTAGGTCCATAAGTAAGTATTTTAGGCATGGTTTAGAAACCAGGCAAATACTTAACAGCTTGAAAATGATTCTTAATGCTGTTTCATGATGCAGTTGTGTCTTATGGTAAATTCTCAACTGAGTACATAAACTGAAAGTCTTACGTAATCAGAATTACCCTTGACAGTCCCTTATCACCTAGAATGTAATGGTGCATATAATCATAGGTATGTATAAATATGTAATTTATTCAGTGAAACGTAGTACATAATAAGTATAAATATGAAATTAGACTTATATCATCTTTAGTTATGTAAAAAGTGACTTTTTTTTTGGTCAAGCACCTGGTTGACTTTGTGTGTGCGTGAGTATATGTGTGTAGAGACAGATACAGGTATAAATTACATAGGTGTATGAAATAGATATTTAGTTTGGTATTTGACCATCCTTAAACATGGAGACTTAAAACAGGAACATAGAAAAACACAATTGCAGTTGTTACAATAATGAGGAGTTGTGTTCAAAAATAGTATAGAGCTCCCTAAAACACCAGCTCCAGAAATGTGTCACAGAGAGTAGAGACTTGGTTTTATGTGTTTAAAAGCTCTATGTTTCTGTTTTAAGGCTCCATATTTAAGGGTGGTCAAGCGTCAAAGTGGTTTAGTTTATGTTTCATTGGTATGAATTAACTAAAGATACAGGACTTCCTTGATATCTGCCTATTTCATATACCTATGTAATTTATACCTGTATCTGTCTCTACACACATGCACACTCTTGATTTCAAACAGATGCTTGACATAAAGCACATTCTGGCTGTAATGTGGAAGATGGACCAGGGAGGAGGATGGACATTTTAGAGACACAAGACTGGTTTAGGGAGCTATTTCAATCATCTTAGTTAAAAGTGATAAAGGCATTCAATAAGTAAACACACAATAGAATATACAGATGTCAAATTACAATGTACACCTGAAAATTATATAATGGTATTAATCAGTGTTATTCCAATAAACTTAGAAAAAAAATTAAATACTTTTTTTAGGACACTTGGGGACATGCCAGACTAACTGGTTATTTAATGCATTAGGTATTATTGTCTTTTTTCTTAGGAATTTGATATTTTTTTAAAAAGAATTCTTATTTAGAGATAGGTGCTGATATCAGGTCTTTGCTTCCAATATTCCAAGAGATTTATTGGATTGAGTATC